>CAWUFW010003082.1:1032500-1632500 GCA_963921515.1 Calotriton arnoldi
AATCCGGAGGAAAATTACCCCCCTTTCTTGTAATCCGTGCACACGAGGTGACAGAGGGGACCCACGGCGCAAAAGTACCCGACCTCCTGGAGCCCTCGCTGGGATCGGGGAGGCAAATGAGCCCTCATCGGGACTTCCAGGGAAGCCCGGCCATCTGGTCACCCCATAGGAAAGCATTGGGTGCGACCAGATGGCCGAGGGGATAGGTGCGACCAGATGGCCGAGGGTAAAGGTGCGACCAGATGGCCGGGCACGAAAGGGAACCCATCTGGTCGCTCTGTGCCCCAACGAAAGAGTGAGTGGGCGCCGGGGCATGGGGGACCGGAGGCCCAGGGCCCCAGCTGGGCCCCAGCCATGGGGGCTGCGAGGGGGGGAGCCGACGGGCCCTCCGACCCGGGGCCCGCAGACACCTCGACAAGCAGGCGAAGCGGGGGAGGTCTGCACGGGACCGATGGACCCCCGTCCCGGGCCCTTGGCATAGAGGCAGGCCGGGGGACAGGGCCCAGGGCTGGAGCACCCTACCCGGGGCCCGGAGGGGCCCCTGGACCCAGCCGGGGCTCTTGGGCCCAGAGGCGCAGGGGAAGCATCCCCGGGCCCGCAGGACCCCGTCCCGGGCACCCTGCCACACGGCAGGACCGAGGACGGAGCCCGGGGTGGGGAGGCAGCCCTCCCCGGGGCCCTCAGGGGCCCCGGACGGAGCTCCTGGACCCAGCCAAGCGAGTGGGGCTCCCCGGGTACGACGGAACCCCGTCTCGGACCTTTGGCATAGCGGCAGGCCAGGGGACAGGGCCCAGGGCTGGAGCACCCGACCTGGGGCCCGGAGGGGCCCCTGGACCCAGCCGGGGCTTCCGGGCCCAGAGGCGCAGGGGAAGCCTCCCCGGGACCACGGGACCCCGTCCCGGGCACCCTGCCACGCGGCAGGACCGAGGACGGAGCCCGGGGTGGGGAGGCCGCCCTCCCCGGGGCCCTCAGGGGCCCCGGACGGAGCTCCTGAACCCAGCCAAGCGGAGGGGTGCTCCCCTGGTACGACGGAACCCCGTCTCGGACCTTTGGCATGGCGGCAGGCCGGGGGACAGGGCCCAAGGCTGGGGCACCTGACCCGGGGCCCGGAGGGGCCCCTGGACCCAGCCGGGGCTCCCGGGCCAGAGGCGCAGGGGAAGCCTCCCCGGGACCACGGGACCCCGTCCCGGGGAAACCCTGCCACGCGGCAGGACCGAGGACGAAGCCCGGGGTGGGGAGGCCGCCCTCCCCCGGGCCCTCAGGGGCCCCGGACGGAGCTCCTGAACCCAGCCAAGCGAGGGGGGCTCCCCGGGCACGACGGAACCCCGTCTCGGACCTTTGGCATAGCGGCAGGCCGGGGGACGGGGCCCAGGGCTGGAGCACCCGACCCGGGGCCCGGAGGGGCCCCTGGACCCAGCCGGGGCTCCCAGGCCCAAAGGCGCAGGGGAAGCCTCCCCGGGCCCGTGGGACCTCGTCCCGGGCACCCTGCCATGCGGAAGGACCAAGGACGGAGCCCGGGGTGGGGAGGCCGCCCTCCCCGGGGCCCCTGGGAGCCCCTGAACCCAGCCGAGCAGGGGGAGGCTCCCCGGGCACGACGGAACCCCGTCCCGGGCCTTTGGCAGGGCAGCAGGCCGGCGGACGGGGCCCAGGGCTGGAGCACCTGTCCCGGGGCCCGGTGGGGCCCCTGGACCCAGCCGGGGCTCCCGGAGCAAAGGGGCAGCCTCCCCAGGCCCGCAAGACCCCGTCCCGGTCACCCTGCCACACGGCAGGACTGAGGACGGAGCCCAGGGTGGGGAGGCCGCCATCCCCAGGGCCCCTGGCAGCCCCTGAACCCAGGTGAGCAGGGGGAGGCTCCCCGGGCCCACGGTACCCCGTCCCGGGCATCCTGCCACACGGCTGGCCCGGGGACAGACCCCAGGCTGGGGCAGCATCCTGGCCCGTTCAGCTGACGGCTGAGGACCGCTAGGCCGAGAGGGGTTCCGGCGTGCCCTGTCCCTAGTAATCCGGAGGAAGGCTACCCCCCTTTCTGGTAACCCGTGTGCATCGCGAGACTGAGGGGACCCTAGGCACGGACGCGCCCGACCTCCTGGAGCCCTGGCTGGGATCGGGGCGGCAAATGAGCCCTCATCGGGACTTCCAGGCCGGCCCGGCCATCTGGTTGCCCCATTCGAAAGCATTGCGTGCGACCAGATGTCCGAGGGGATAGGAGCGAACAGATGGCCGGGACCGAAAGGACACCCATCTGCCCACCCCCGAGCCTTCGCGGTAGGGCTCCCGCCTGCCCTTGCAGGGCTCGGGGGCTCCGCTTCCCGGGTGCTCGGGGACCCCGGCAGGGCCTTAGGCACAGGGAGGACAGCCGGAGCTCTCGGGCCCGGACGCCCGGGGGAGGACTGCCCAGGAACCGTGGAGCCCGTCCCGGGCACTTTGCCATGCCGCAGGCCGGAGGAGGGAGCCCCGGACGCTGGGGAGGTGTTGTCCGGGTCCAGCCCATCTGGTCCCCGGCTGAGAACCGCCAGCCCGGGAGGGGTGTCCCGGCATGCCCTGCCCCTAGTAATCCGGAGAAAGGCTACCGCGCTTTCTGGGAATCCGTGCGCAACGCAAGGCTCAGGGGACCCTGGGCGCGAACATGCCTGACCTCCTGGAGCCCTGGCTGGGATCCGGGAGGCAAATGAGCCCTCATCGGGACTTCCAGGGCGGCCCGGCCATCTGGTCGCCCCATTGGAAAGCATTGCGTGCGACCAGATGGCCGAGGGGAAAGGTGTGACCAGATGGCCGGGGTCAAAAGGACTCCCATCTGCCTGCCCCGAGCCGAGCCTTCCCGGTAGGGCTCCCGCCTGCCCACGCAGGGCTCGGGGGCTCCGCTTCCTGGGGGCTCGGGGACCCCGGCTGGGCCTCATGCATGGGGAGGACCACCGGAGCTCTCGGGCCCGGGCGCCCGGGGGAGGACTGCCCGGGACCCATGGAGCCCGTCCCGGGCACTTTGCCATGCCGTGGGCCGGAGGAGGGAGCCCCGGATGCCTAGGGAGGTGTTGTCCGGGCATAGCCCATCTGGTCCCCGGCAGAGAACCGCCAGCCCGGGAGGGGTGTCCCGGCATACCCTGCCCCTAGTAATCCGGAGGAAGGCTAACCCGCTTTCTGGGAATCCGTGCGCACCGCAAGGCTCAGGGGACCCTGGGCGCGAACGTGTCCGACCTCCTGGAGCCCTGGCTGGGATCCGGGAGGCAAATGAGCCCTCATCGGGACTTCCAGGGCGGCCCAGCCATCTGGTCGCCCCATTGGAAAGCATTGCGTGCAACCAGATGGCCGAGGGGAAAGGTGCGACCAGATGGCCGGGGTCAAAAGGACTCCCATCTGCCTGCCCCGAGCCGAGCCTTTCTGGTAGGGCTCCCGCCTGCCCACGCAGGGCTCGGGGGCTCCGCTTCCCGGGGGCTCGGGGACACCGGCTGGGCCTCATGCATGGGGAGGACCACCGGAGCTCTCGGGCCCGGGCGCCCGGGAGAGGACTGCCTGGGACCCATGGAGCCCGTCCCGGGCACCTTGCCACGCCGTGGGCCGGAGGAGGGAGCCCCGGATGCCTCGGGCGGTGTTGTCCGGGCATAGCCCATCTGGTCCCCGGCAGAGAACCGCCAGCCCGGGAGGGGTGTCCCGGCATACCCTGCCCCTAGTAATCCGGAGGAAGGCTAACCCGCTTTCTGGGAATCCGTGCGCACCGCAAGGCTCAGGGGACCCTGGGCGCGAACGTGCCCGACCTCCTGGAGCCCTGTCCGGGATCCGGGAGGCAAATGAGCCCTCATCGGGACTTCCAGGGCAGCCCGGCCATCTGGGCGCCCCATTGGAAAGCATTGCGTGCGACCAGATGGCCGGGGTCGAAAGGACACCCATCTGCCCGCCCCGAGCAGAGCCTTCGCAGTAGGGCTCCCGCCTGCCCACGCAGGGCTCGGGGGCTCCGCGTCCCGGGGGGCTCGGGGACCCCGGCTGGGCCTCAGGCATGGGGAGGACCACCGGAGCTCTCGGGCCCGGGCGCCCGGGAGAGGACTGCCTGGGACCCATGGAGCCCGTCCCGGGCGCCTTGCCACGCCATGGGCCGGAGGAGGGAGCCCCGGATGCCTCGGGCGGTGTTGTCCGGGCATAGCCCATCTGGTCCCCGGCAGAGAACCGCCAGCCCGGGAGGGGTGTCCCGGCATACCCTGCCCCTAGTAATCCGGAGGAAGGCTACCCCGCTTTCTGGGAATCCGTGCGCACCGCAAGGCTCAGGGGACCCTGGGCGCGAACGTGCCCGACCTCCTGGAGCCCTGGCTGGGATCCGGGAGGCAAATGAGCCCTCATCGGGACTTCCAGGGCAGCCCGGCCATCTGGTCGCCCCATTGGAAAGCAATGCGTGCGACCAGATGGCGGGGGTCTAAAGGACTCCCATCTGCCCGCCCCGAGCAGAGCCTTCGCAGTAGGGCTCCCGCCTGCCCACGCAGGGCTCGGGGGCTCCGCGTCCCGGGGGGCTCGGGGACCCCGGCTGGGCCTCAGGCACGGGGAGGACCACCGGAGCTCTCGGGCCCGGGTGCCCGGGGGAGGACTGCCCGGGACCCATGGAGCCCGTCCCGGGCACCTTGCCACACCGTGGGCCGGAGGAGGGAGCCCCGGATGCCTCGGGAGGTGTTGTCCGGGCATAGCCCATCTGGTCCCCGGCAGAGAACCGCCAGCCCGGGAGGGGTGTCCCGGCATACCCTGCCCCTAGTAATCCGGAGGAAGGCTACCCCGCTTTCTGGGAATCCGTGCGCACCGCGAGGCTCAGGGGACCCTGGGAGCGAACGTGCCTGACCTCCTGGAGCCCTGGCTGGGATCCGGGAGGCAAATGAGCCCTCATCGGGACTTCCAGGGCGGCCCGGCCATCTGGTCACCCCATTGGAAAGCATTGCGTGCGACCAGATGGCCGAGGGGAGAGGTGCGACCAGATGGCCGGGACTGAAAGGACTGCCATCTGCCCGCCCCGAGCCGAGCCATAGCGGTAGGGCTCCCGCATGCCCTTGCAGGTCTCCGGGGCTCTGCACCAGGGACCCTTGTCCCGGGCAGATGGACACTTGGCAAGCGGCAGGACGGGGGCTCCCAAACCCCAGGCCCTGACCGAAACGCAGTCCCCGGGGCCGGTCCGTGCTTCTCAACCCAGCCAGGCCGGAGAGATCGGGGAGCCTGCCCAGGCATGAGGGACCCCTGTCCCGGGCACACGGACCCTCAGGACGTGCGCTCGTTTTCCACACATTTTTTCCAAAATTCTGCGTAGTGGCGCTACGCCCACTACGCCCAGCCCTACAACTGAGGCACAAGCTGCTGGCCGGCGGCTCCTCGTGCATGAAAGAACCCGCTGTAAAGAGGGACGTGCCCAGATATGCATTGCATATTAACTACTGACTGCTTTCCTGTACATGAGAGAACGCGCAGCAGAGACACGCGAGGCCAAATACGCTTCGTGCATTTACAAAGAAGGGGAAATGTACTGCACGATCTGTTGTCAGTCGGTTGATTGATCTCCAGCTGCCTTTTCTATTGAAACAAAGGCAAACAGTAAGCCCAAAGTCCTCCTGAGCAGCTCTTACGGAAGAAGCTCACAAGAAATCAGTCTCAGCCCAGGAGCAGTCAAGGAAAGAGAAACAAGCATTTGCAATGCAATAGGTCTCGCAGTTGTGAGAATTTGAGCTATTGGCATTGTAAATGGCAATGCCTTTTATTTACGTGTTGGTTTTTAAAACATAAATAAAAGGCATTGTCATTTACAATGCCAATAGCTTAAACTCTCGCAAATGCGAGACCTATTGCATTGCAAATGCTTGTTTGGAGGGAGAACTGCTGGGAACAGGCGCCCTCGGAATGCCTGTGCGCCATGGCTCGTCTGCTTCATGGATGTTGTGAAGACTTTTCTTATCTGCTTGTTTATTTAACAAGCAGATAAGAAAATTCTTCACGAGGGCTGTGAAGCACAAAGAGAAAAAAAAACGTTCGCGATATGTTTTCATTCAGCCACTTGTTAGAATTGGCTTAGGTCGTGATTAATGTTTTTTCCGTGCTTTTGGTTTGCAGGCTGTCACATGGCCTGAGTGAAAACAGATGTGCTTGTCACGATGGGCGGCATCACAAAACTGCAAGGGCGTCAACAAAAGTGACAGCCAGCAAACCAAAAGCACGGAAAAAACATTAATCATGACTTAAGCCAATTGCAAACGGTCGAGACACAGGGGCGTGGATTAAAGTCCCCTTCTTCATACTCTTTACTATAGCTCTCGCAAGCGAGGAGCGCATGCGCGCTCCAAACGACAGGCCGAGACCTAAAAAGGACCATCATCGTCAATTAGAGGAAGAAAGTGGACTGGTGTAAAGTTTAGTCATTTATTTTCTTTAATAATTTTCACAACTTAAAAGGAAGGACCAAATATGAAATTACTCCAATAACATCTATCTCTTGTGTAAATTCTTCATCAGCAATTCGCACACTTATCTGAAATTCGCTTAGTTTGTTTTCTTTTCTCGTCAGCGATTTACACGCTTGACTTGCGACTCAGTGTGCGATTTAAGTGCGAGTCAAGTAACATCTATTTCTTATGTAAATCCTTCATTAGTGAGTTGCACACTTATCTGGAATTTGTTGAAATCTTTTTTTTTTCTCTTTTTCTTCATCAGCGATTTACACGCTTGACTACGACTCAGTGTTCGATTCAGGTGCAAGTCACAGCAACCTGCACGCTTCTTAAGCTTTGTATTCATTTTTTTTAAAAAAAAGGGTGTTGTAATTCTGTGTATTTCACATCGCAGCACAATTTTTTTCTTCTTTTCTTTCACCCCTTTTTGTTGCCAATATGCAGAGTGTCCGGGGGGCGTGGTCTGCCGAGCTGCGGAATGGCCGCTCTGTGAGCACGCTCCGCCGGCCGAGATTTTATCCTGCATTTATCCGTGCATGAATGGGAGTCGAAGCTCCGCAATTTTCGCCTTCCTCGGAAGCGACAATCATCCTGCGACCAGCGGTGTGCTCATATGCGACCAAACCCGGTGCGGAGCTGAGATAGGCGCCTCGGAGCGCTGAGCGCGGTGGAGGCGGAGCTTTGGGTGGAGCGGTGAGGCGGCGTCTGCAGCTACCAGAGACCGCGGCCTCGCTGTGGGCCTGCGAGATGCCGAGTGCGGTGACCGCAGCTCCGATTCACCCGTGCCTGAGCGAGCGGGCCTGGAATGACTGCATGTGCAATCCCGCAGTGAGGAGGAGCGGAAAACTGCACCAAGGCGCGTAAGGCGCGAAATCCTACTTTTGAACCCAGACGGCGCCCGTCTCCGCACTGAACAACCGGCCGGAGTCGGACAGTCGGAGAGGTGTGAGCCCCGTGGCAGAGCTCAGAGACGTGGCTGTAGCGAACTAGAAGGAGCAGAGCCATGATTTTCGTCTATCGGAGGTATCAGTGGCCCTGCTGTGGAATGCACGTGTACTATTTGGTTCTACATGCTGACCTGGCAGATACATGTGTTTCACGTGATGGTGACCGTGATGTTTCAAGTTACGCACTGTTGCTGTTGAGGAACTGCTCCGAGTGTATCGCGGTGCTTGGAAACTTTGAGAGCAGTGCATTCTGGCTGGATTGATCGGGCCCGGATTGCCCTTGGGACGGATGTGAGGATACTATCCGGCGCCACTTGTGAATAACTGGCTGCCTACCGCTTATCCCTCCCCAACGGCGGCTCGAAGAAAGGTGTGGGACTTGCACTGCCTGAAGATAATTAAACGCTGGGCATGACGTAGTGCTCTGGCTGGAATCGGCTCCGTGAGTAGGTGGTGGGACAATATATGTGGAGCGACCATCGAGTTAAGCCCTTTTTGAGGTGGCGGTGCGCACTTACAGTATAGCTATGGGTAAACAAGATGCTAAACAGCCCAAGCTCAATTTCGAGCAAAGACGGACGACTCGCCTTACGGAATCGGACCCGGAGACGGCTGTGGGGGGCTCTGCTGAGGGACAGCTGGGGGATCACGGAGACGACCTCCGTACACTCATGCTCGAGATGCGCTCAAGCCTTCGCACCATCGATGCGAAATTGGACACCCTCACGACACAAATGGAATCGGTAAAAACCCAAGTGGGTGCGCACGAGCACAGGTTGGATGTATTGGAGGCCAAGCAGTCGGATTTCCACGAATTTCAAGTCGACACTAAAGACCAACTGCTACAGATGGATAGACTGCTGGGGGTTATTCGTGCTAAAAATGAAGATTTGGAGGCAAGGTCCCGCCGCAATAACTTACGTATTACGGGGATCCCGGAAACTACAGCACTTTCCAAAATGGAGATGTACGTGTCTGACATGCTGCGGGACTTGTTTGGAGACCACCTTTCCCCGGTCTTCGCGGTGGAGAGAGCCCATCGTGCTTGGGGTTCCAAGCCCCCGGTGGGGGCTACCCCCGACCCATACTGGCAAAACTTTTGAACTACCAGGACCGAGATGTGGTGCTGCGTCAAGCACGCGCAATGGGCAGTGTAACTCATCAAGGGAACCACATCTCCTTCTATCCGGACTTTACACCAGCGGTCCAAGCGGCAAGACGCGAGTTTCTACCAGCGAAGCAGATTCTGCTGCAAGCACAAATCCCTTATTCGTTGCTATATCCTGCTAAACTTAAGGTGTCTTATGATGGCTCATCCCACTTCTTCTCTGATGCCAAATCTGCCCTCAAATTTGCCAAACATGTGGGTGGTAAACACGCTAAGAACAGTCCTAGGCTGGAGGACTCCACTGAACACCACCTAAGTGACAATGATTGATGGTCGAGAGCTGTGGCTTTCTGCATAGCGTAAAGTAATAACTTTTAATTCCCTTTGCACTCCGGAGAAGTACTGTATGTATGTTTGGTTTGGAGTTCCGATCTCTGTCATTTCATGTTCCGTAGCCCAGTTGCTTCTGGTTTATAGCTGCTGGCTCTGCCTGCTAATGTTGCGGGGTATTGTAGTGGGGTAAATATTGGCCGGAAGCTGCTCCGGGTACACACTATCGATCAGCGCTAGTGGCGCTCTAATGTCTACAGTTATGTGAAAATAGCCTATGTTAACAATGGCTTAGCTGGGGATGGTGGTTCATTATACAGGTACATGGTCGACTAAATTACATTCTACCACGCAGTAGGTTCGACTCCCTGAAGTTTCTTGGCCACCCTGCCACGGTAGGGGGAGTCCGCCGGCGTTTGCATCGCCTCATGGGAGTTTTCCTGGGTGTAGCTGGTTCACAATGTTTTTTTGGGGGGGGGGGTAATCTTCAACCTGATTGGGGGGTTGGTGTGGGTACGAGGTGGTGGGTAGGGGTTGTTGTTTGTTGTTTTACTGGTGTATTGGTGGGTTATTGGATGACACACATGATCAGCACCAGGATAACTGTCTGTTGCCCTAGACACAGGAAGGTCACACAAAGCACATTTTCCGCCCCTGGAAGTTAGTATAAATTGCCTAGCATGGAACATCAGAGGGTTAAATGATAATAGAAAAACCAGACTAGTACATGCCTATCTCACATGGCACAATGTCAACTTATGTTTGCTACAAGAAACCCATTTGCAGGACATCAACTCCCCGAAGCTGAAACACAAACGGTGGGGATTCACACATTCATCGGTCTACTCCAACTATGCTCGCGGGGTGGCAGTATTGGTAAAACGCGGCACTGACTGGAAAGAAAGGGAAGTTCACACAGACCCCGAAGGCAGATACATCATCCTGTTGGGCTCGCTAGGGGGGGTCTTTCTGGCCTTGGTAGCAATATATGGCCCTAACATAGACTCTCCCGGGTTTTTTCAAGATATCTGGGCAAAAATTAAAGCGACTGGATGCACCACAATTCTATGGGGAGGTGATTTCAATGCTGTATTAAATGATAACATGGACAGACAGGGTTCGGCGAGGGCCCTTCATCCTGCTGCTGGGAAAGTTTTAAACACATTACTTGAGGATGGGGATCTGGTTGATATTTGGCGAATGCGAAACCCACAATTCAGGGAGGGCACCTGTTTCTCGGAACAACATAAGGCCTGGTCTCGCTTGGATTACTGGTTGGCAACCCGAGATGTGGCAAGTTGGGTGGTAGGGGTGGCACATTTGCCGAGAACGCTATTGGACCATGCCCCATGTCTCTTGAGTCTCTCGTTTCCTGCTGCGGCCCGAAGGGCGTTCTCTTGGAGACTGCCTCTGTATGCGCTACTGGACGCAGCGTTTAAGGAGGAAATCCGTAAAGATATTACTGACTATTTTACTCTAAACTCCGGGTCCGTACCTACCGCTGCCTCGTTATGGGAGGCTTTCAAAGTGGTCATTCGAGGGCAGTGTATCTCTCGACAAGCTGGAGTCCTAAAAGCCATTAGAACAACGCTAAATACCATTGAGGCTCAAATAAAAGACCTCGAGACGCTCTTCTACACAGACGGCACGCCTGCCACCTTGGCTAAGCTGAAGGCCGCGTTATTGCAATATGATGAAGAAGCGCAAAGGGAGGTGAAATTTCTGGGTAAATATGCCGAAGCGCGCAGATATGGGGAAGGAGATAGGCCCGGACGGACGCTTGCTAATATGATCCGCCCCTCAAGGACCACTGCTTACATTCCTGAGTTGACTAAAAAGGACGGTAGCATGGCCAGGGGTCCAGTAGCTGTACTTGATGAGTTTTCTTCCTTTTATGCCCAATTGTATGCGGCCACGCAGTCTAGCTGCCCAGAGGGTTTACAGACATTCCTAGACTCCCTAGACACAGAGAATACATGGACCTGCCCATTACGGTGGAGGACATTAGTGCAGTGATTAAAAGCTTGCCCTTGGACAAGGCTCCTGGATCGGACGGACTGACGACTGCCTTTTATAAGGCATATGCGGAGGAGCTGGCGCCCCAAATCCTAGCGGTGTATGAGGAGGCCCAGGAGACAGGTATACTGCCCCCCACGATGCGTGAAGCGATTATCATCACTTTGCTCAAGCCGGGCAAGCCGGACTCAGACCTTGACTCCTACCGACCCCTGTCGCTCCTCAATGTGGATGTTAAAATCCTGTCAAAATTAATAGCAAACAGGTTGCAACCTATGCTCCCCATTATTGCGCATCCTGACCAATCGGGGTTCATACCAGGGAGATCCACCTCCCATAATCTTCGGACGGTCTTCTCGGCTTTGCACTATTTACATCCGGATGTGCAGGCTGCGGCGGTATTTTTAGATGCAACCAAAGCCTTTGATTCACTTGAATGGCCTTATCTCTTTAAAATATTGGAAAGGATAGGGTTCAGCCCCCTGTTTATTAAATTAATCAAGCTCTTATATACTGGGCCAACCGCTAGGCTGCGTGCGAATGGCCTCGTGTCTGCTCCATTTCCGATTACACGGGGCACACGGCAGGGATGTCCTTTGTCCCCCTTATTATTTGCGATTGCCATGGAGCCTCTGGCAGCACGCATACGACAACATCACAAAGATAAGGGGATAGGGTTTGACTCCCGCAGTCTCTTGATATCACTATACGCAGATGATATCACCCTGTACATTCTAAATTTATTAAAAAAAAGAAAAATATGCAGAGTGTCCAACCTCCAGCTCTGTTTTTACAAGAGCCTGGAGAGCCACCTCTGGAATGGAATCTTTCGCTACGATCATTCAAAGCTTATCTAGGAGCAATTGATGGGCAAAAATTCGGACCAGAAAGGCTTAAAAGTCTAATGTACTACCACCTGGGTGTAGAAGGACAAAATGTGTACGACCATCTGCCAGAACATGTTCCCGCAGAAGATGAAGACTTAGATGAATTTGACACAGCTGTAGCGCAACTAGACAAATACTTTCCCAAAACTAAGAACATGGTAGTGCATAGGTATACATTTTTCACAAGAACACAAAAACCCAATGAAATCATAGATACATATGTTACAACATTGAAAATGTTAGCAACCAAGTGTGAATTTGACACTTTTACTGCAGAGTTGATTTGTGATCAGCTAGTGGCTAGGTGTCATTCGAAGAAAATACTGGAATGGCTACTAGCATGCAAGAACCCGTCATTGGACAAAGCTATAGACTTAGCCAAGAGTATTGAGGGTTCCTCCATTGATGCAAAACTGTTAGAAGAATCCCTTGCTAAGTCCACAATTTCAGGGGCTATTGTTAGTAAACCAATGTCCAAGAACCTTTCAGGAAACATTAGATCCAAAAAGTATTTTAGACCGAATACGGGGTTGCAACAATCTCAGAGAATGTGTTGTTTTAGATGCAGCTCCTCATCACATGTATTTTCCTTTAGGTTCTGTCCCGCCCTCGGTCAACAGTGTAAGAGGTGCGGAAAAGTGGGACATTTTTTAAGAGTGGGTAGAGGAGGGAGGACAAGTAATGTTCACTGTGTTTTGAATGAAAATCGTGGGGATTATGAAGATACATGTGCAGACAGTAGAGAACTAGTTCTGGGTGTAAGAAATGTAAGTGCTGATGATGGGAGATTTGTTGCAGATCTGGAACTTAATGTCACTATTGAAGGTCACACAATCAAACGTTTGGTTGACATTGGTGCGCGTATTACCATAATTTCCCATGAGATATTTGAAAAGGCCTGGCTTAACAAAGTTTTGTCCCCTCCAGACATTTTAACTGTGGCATTTGAAGGAAGTAGAGTAGATTTGATTGGTTTCTTTTGGGCTGTCATCAAAGTTCTTGATTAATGTACTAAGGGCAAGGCATATGTGGCCTGAAAAGGCATCAATGTTCTGGGATTAATTCATCAGGCTGAATTTGGAATAACGATAAGACCTGGCCTAGACAAACCAGTCACCATTGAGAAAAAGAGGTTGGGTTCAGTGAGCGACACTAAGAATATGTGGGATGGAAAATTTTGCAATGTGTTTCAATATAAATTGTGGAAGATCTCAGATTTTGTCTATACTATTATGGTAAAGCAGGGCATATCACCGGTCAAACACAAACTACGTAATATTCCTCTAAGCGTAAGAGAAGATCTTTCCATGATGCTAAAGGAAATGTGTGCACAAGGCATCATTGAGAAAACAGAAGCAACACTATCGTTATCTCCTATTGTTTTAGCTAGGAAGAAATCAGGTGAACTTCGAATGTGTGTAGACATGAGAAGCGTTGATGGAGCCATATGGGTGGATAACTACCCATTGCCTAGAATTGAAGACTTAATAACTAAGGCTGGTCAATCCAGTTGGTTCAGCAAATTGGACCTAAGCGCAGCATACCACCAGGTTGAATTAGCGGAAGGTTCCCGTCATCTAACGGCTTTTGTAACTCCTGATGGAGTATTCCAGTTCTGCAGAATGCCTTTCGGTGTAGCTTCTGCAGTAGCAGTATTTCAGAGACTTGTGACAGAAATGTTTAATGGTATTGATCATGTTGTCATTTTCCAAGATGATATTTTGATATTTTCAGACACAGAACACGAACATGTTTGTGTGTTGGGTGAGGTATTGGAAGTTTTAGAGAGAAGAGGCGCTACTCTACGAAAAGACAAATGCATATTTAAAACGAGAGACATTGAATACTTGGGCCATGTATTTTCTGAACACGGTGTGAAACCCAGAACCCAGTTTGGTGAAAAGCATTGTGGATGCTCCTGCTCCAAAAAATAGAGAACAGTTACTGTCTTTCCTAGGAGTATGTGAGTTTTACGCAAAATTTATGCATAATTTTGCTAGTATTACTGAATGTTTCGAAGCACTACGAAAAAAAGGGGAGGAATTTGTGTGGTCCGAATTGTGTCAGAGCACGTTTGAGAGAGTCAAACAGGAAATAATCTCAGCACCTGCACTGCAATCATTTGTGGAAGGCAGAAAGACAATCGTCACTGTGGATGCGTGTGAATATGGCTTGGGGGCGATATTATCTCAGTTAAACGGCAATCATGAAACTACTGTAGGTTTCGCCTCTAGGACACTGTGTCAAAATGAACGTAGATACTCGGTTATAGAGATAAAAGTTCAGGGCGTACTTGTGGGGAAGGCCATTCATTTTGAAAACTGGCCATCGTCTCTTGGTGGATATCCTGTCAGGAAGAAAATTGAAACATACAACTGCATGAATTGCTAGACTGTCTGCCCGACTTTTAGAGTTTACATTCTCAGTGGAATACATACCTGGTGGGAAAAATAGCAGAGCAGATTGTCTTTCAAGGCTACCTATTGAAGATTCCAGTGAGTATGAATGGGAGTCAGAGATTGATGAGTGTTTCATTGCCTACATCGGGGATGTTAGCATATATAAGAAGGAGGGTGAATGGACAAAAGCGGTGGACGATGATGCAGTGTTAAAAGAGGTCTTGCAAATGGTTGAGTCAGGTTGGCCGAAGGAAAGAAACTTGTCTGATGAATTACAGATGTTCTGGAAGGTCTCTGATAAATTGTCATTGGAGAGTGGCAAATTAGTGCGTGCAGAAAATTGATACCTCCCCTCTGTTTCCATCAGTGAATAATTGAACTGGCGCATTCAGGACATCTGGGTTCGACGGCAACTAAAAGGAAAGTGAGGGAGGATTTCTGGTGGCCAAAAATGGATAGTGAGGTTGAAAGTTTTGTCCAAAGGTGTGATAAATGCAAGGTGAGTGCTAAAGGCTTGAAAACTAAAGGTACAGTCGAATCAGCTGCGATTTGTCCCAGCAGAGCATGGCAGCGTGTGGGTGTGGATTTTCTAGGACCTTGTCATGGTAGATCATTTATCTAGGTGGGTGGAGGTCAAAAGTGTTAATGAACCAACAACTAAAAATGTGATTAGTTTTTTCCAGGATGTTTTTTCCAGAGAAGGAATCCCTGGGGAGATCATGACTGACAATGGAGTTCAGTTTACCTCCTCGGAAATGGTATCTTTTATAGATAAATGTGGTATTAAACATATTAGGACACCATTATATCGCCATCAAAACAATGGGAAAGTTGAACGTTTTAATAGAGTACTAGTTGAATGTATACAATCCACACTGAGATGCAACATGGATGTGGAGAAAGCAATCAAAGAACTGATTTGGTCTTACCGAACAACACCTCACAGTGTCACGACGAAAACCCCCTTTGAATTAATGCGAGGGAGGAAAGCTGCCACAGAAATGCATCCTTTTGGATGGTTAAGCTATTCTCAAAAGACACAAATGTGGGTGAGTTATGAAGAATAGCAGAGAGCAAATCAAATGTATCCAGTACTAAAAGAGTAGTTGGGGGGAGGAGTGTGAGCAGACTAAAGGTTGGAGATTGGTTACGTGTCAAAAATCCTAGTTTGGTTGGAAAGGGTTCTTCTAAGTTTAAAGAACTGACACAAGTATGTGAACTAAGAAGAAATTCAGCCAGATTATCTGACGGGAATTGGTGGAGCACTTCTCGTATAGCGTTGGATCCCAGTGTTTGTAATGATGGCGATTGCATTTGTGAATGGTCGCATAGCAAAACTAATGTGAGAAACATGGGCAAATTTGTGAGAAGGAGTGCTCGCCCTAAGTTCGTACACCGTAAATGGCAAGATTCTGCCTGTGATTAAGCTTATCTTACAGTGTTCAGAAATTGGAGTCCTCTTGGTCTCATTTTCATTCTCGTTTCATCTTTAATTTTGGAGGGGTGGGACGAGGTATTTAGTCATTTGCTCCTTAGTCATTTTGCATTTTTATTTATTATTTATTATTACTCCTCTTATTTATTTTGGCATAATAGTTCCATTTTGCCAAGCCGGTGAAAAAGAGATTTTTTAGCAGCATTGTTTGGTTATTGTTAGCCGACAGCAACTTTTGTTAGTAATTGCTTTTCGTTGAAAAAGGGGAGAAGTCTGGTGATGTAAGGTTTAGAGGCCTGCTCTGTCATGGAATCCTATGATGACTTAGGATTCCATGTCTGACAGTTGTCTCTGGGCCCCTATTAGAAGAGATGTGTCTCTGTTTCCAATAGAAGACTTCTGACCCTATCATCGTGTGTCCGCGCCTACTTCATGCCCTCCATCTGTTGACCGGTCATCGGAAACTGAATAACGATATAGAACCACTGTAGCATGGAAAAAGTGTTAGAATTTGAAATGTAGAAAAGCCGGTACTATCCCTTTAAAAGTATTGCAAAACTACTGAGAAGTGTTGGTACTCTCCCTTTCAAATTAAAGAACTGCCGAAACTCGGTAGTACCTGAGGGTACCGGCCCATTTAAAGCACTGCCCTGGACAGTGCATACTCGTTTACTTTAGAAACAGAATTCTGTTTGAAATCAGTGATCTGCACAGCGCAGTTGACAACGGCTTGCAAGGGGTGCAGCAGGGGCGTAGTGCACACCCCTGTGAGCAGAAGGGGAGCCCAACCCTTCAAGGAGCCCCATTCAGCACAAAATCAACGAATATCAGTGAGAAGTGGAAGTCTCAGGGCCCCCTCATCACATTCTGCAGAGGGCCCCTCCATTTTCCGTAACGCCACTGTTATGAAGGATACTTTCCTAGCGCTAAGAGGCTACACCAGTAAGACGCACGCTTTACAATGACCGGTAACGTTACATGTATGTAGTTGAACATGAAATACTATAGAATGAAAGTCATAAAACAAGCATAGAAAAATGCGAACTTTTTCAAAGGCACAAGAACAACATTGAAACAGTCCTATTTTGATATGGGCAAAATTCACACAGGAGAAAGGAGCTAGTCTGTACCCAGTAAGTTAGCTCAGTAAATCAGGCGTCTGCTACGGCGATTTAGGTTTGCAGATCAGGTCTATAAACATAGGCAGGGGCAACTCGGCTTTTCATTCTTCTTAGGCTGAAAACAGACGCACCAGTGAATTGAGTAATAGCAAAACCTGTCATTTAGGTGGGGAACGGAATTCAGTTTTTATATGCAATATTTAAAGTGTTATCTTTGTGCAGCATTGACCATGGGCAACAGCAAGCGTTGGGTGCTGAGGTCGGAGTTGCAGGACCTCCGAAGAATGAAGCTGCAGGTGTGCCCTTTGTGGAAACTTCACCTTTGCATGCATGCTTTTGAGTGATATATTCAAATATTTGAGTAATGCCCCAGCCTAAAATATCTTTCAATGAAAAGTAAGTCTGGGAGTAAGTAAAAGCAACAGCAACAGTTGGTGGTAAAAGTGAACATTAACTACAATAAAGCCAAAAACTGCCCGAAATCAGGGAAAGAAGAAAAAATAACCAGTTATAGAATAATTCATTAAAAAGTTGAAAATGAATGCGCCAGCCAAACACAACAACCACAAACCATCTAGATTCCAGCCACTGGCAACCCCATAACCGATAAAGGTGCCCAGAAAGTACGAAAGTGCTACCCGGCTTGAAAAGTCGTGCACTTAGCTAAACATACGCCACAGCTCAAAATAAAACATATGGAAAAGCAACAAGCAGAATGATTGTCCCCACACATTGAAGTGCACAGTGGTTGTACAGTGCCCCACGAAAATCTATGAAGCAGGTAAACGTGACAGTCGTCCGCTTCTAACACAGCCATTTTCACATAAAAGGACTTTTAAGAACTGGAAGTACATTGGAGTCCACGAGGATAGAATCGAAAAATAAAGTAATTTCAAGCCGCAACACACAGAGATAAACAGCCACCCTTCCTGATTTATGCCCAAGGAGGGGGTTTTGTTTCTCGTAACTAGTTTCGGTTTAGAAAGCATACCTTCCTTGGTTCTGTTCCTGACTGTCCTGCTTGATTATCTTTCCAAGCCATCAACTTCTTCGAAACACGCACGGTCCCGCGTGGTGATGTATGAAATTCCGAATCCTTTCGTTCAGCGCCCAGATACGATTCCATTCAAAGTGTTGCGCTATACAAGTTCCCTCACGAAGTGAGCCAACAGTCCCATCCTTATTTCCTCTCACGTGGAAATCCCTCACTCGGCATTTCGGAACAGCAAGATTCGCACACCTGTCCTCTCTCACGGCTGTAGGCAACCTGTACTGCTCAGACTGTAGCTCAAACTCTTCCCCAAAGACAGACAAAAAAAATATTTGCAATGCAATAAGTCTCGCATTTAAATGCGAGACCTATGGCATTGGAAAGAAGTGGTCGTCATTGCCCCGGCTGCTTCAAAAGAGAAAGCGTGCATGGCGCGCTGAACGTAAGCAAAGCAAGTCGTTCCTGCAGTAAGAGAAACTCAATAAAGAAAATGGTGCTTACAGACTTAAGAACACTACCGTGTAACAACCGAAGTAAAAGGGCCAGTCGCCATAGGAGGTTACAGATGAAGACAAGGCGGTACTAAGGAGGGACTAACAAGCCTATTTATGAATCAGAAGCCAGCATTTACGAAGGATAATGACACAAGACAATGACAAATATGGGCGGAGAGTGGGCGGGGTTTCTATTCTATACTCCAGTACAACAAGTCTTGCAGAGCAGCACATGCGCGCTTACTCTAGGCTCGACCTAAAAAATTACTCCCACATTCTGAGTTAAAACTCCCAGGGTGTTGGGAGGAATTCATTTTTTTTCCTTCAAAAACAAACTCCTGCCTTGGGAGTTTGATTTTGAAAAACAAAAAAAGTGTGCTGTGGCTGCCTGAAATATGGTGGCTGTTCAGCAAACTATCAGTGACTCCAAATGATCGACCTTGGCGAAAGCTCCTCTAAAGATTTAGAGATATCTGCCAGGCAGCTGGAGATCTCTAAATATGGCAAGCGGTAATCTGCCAAGGTGACAGAAGTTATGACTGCCAGATGAATGGCATACAACGGGCCACCTAGCATAACTCTAAATGACCCCAATAGTTTAAAAGGCGCTCAAAAGTGGGAGGGGAATTCTTAAGCCCAGAAGGCATTACCCTAAACTGGTACAATGTCTATGATGTAGAGAATGCACTATTCTCCTTGGAGCTAGGTGTTAGTGTGATCTGCCACCAGTAACCACTGGTCAGGTCGAAGGTATGCAAGAAACAAGCAGCACCCATTGCTATAATCATCACATATTTTCTCTCCTATGTATCCACCTTTGAAACATATGTGCTCATTTATTTACGTGTATGTTTCAAATAAAATTGCACAATTACTAATGTTATGCACTGGAACTAATATATTCATTTTTTTTGCTGTACACTTTGAATTATCTTTCCATTGTTTGTTTTTACCTAATATCCAAGGCTTCACAGAAATTGATTTCTTGACTTCTCACTTATTGTTTTTAAACAATAAAGTTTATACAGAATGTAAGTAAATAAAAGATTAGAAGGGATTTACTACTAATAGTTTATTTTGAAAATGTTCAGACAGAATATATAAACTAGAACAGAGTATTATTATAAAGAGGAACTTCGTACATGGGATTTGAGACTAATGGTCATACAGAAGCTGTAATCACCTTGCCTTGCTGAAGGCTATGGGGGAGGCATATCCAGCCTTCACTCAGCTTATCTGGCAACTTGCAGATGCAGACAGGAACAGCAGCTGCTGTTCGTTTACTGAATGTTGGCCCTATTGTTCAGAAAAGGTATCCAGGTGTGAACAATTTATGTTAACTCAAATAGGCCTCTTTTGGTGCTCCGTCTAACTTATGTAGATGAGTGAAAGGATGGATTGGGGATAGTGATGTAAAGATGTATTATGAAACTGTCATAATGTTACAGTATCTTTCATTTTTCTGCCCCCTGACAAGTATCATTGACACTATCTTGTTTATTTTTATAATAGTTAATATTCATACTGTGTGCACTTGGTTAAGATTTTGATTTTATTACATCTTGAAAATATATTCCTGGTTCGCTGGTGTTCTCGAGTGTGCCTGCTCATGATGAAATAGAGTTTTGGGTTCCACTAACTATCCCTATGAAATCTCAGAAGATTGATTGCTTCCTAGAACACTCCTCACTCAAGTAACCATCTTTGGGATGCAGGGTGGTTGCAGTCCATCAGGTTCTCTGTCTCAGGTTGACATATTGACTACTTATTACACCTTTGCAGTTCTGCTCCTCAGAGGTAGTGCCTCTGGATACCTGGTCCACCACAACTGATATATACTTGTTACCTGATGCTGAAGAGGAGTAAAAAGGAACAACACTGCCAATGTCCACCCATTCAAATGTAACACCTACAACTAGCAGTGGACTAACTGTGCCTTGGTCTTACCTCCTGCCTTACCCACCAATTGGAAAGTCGGACAGGTTCTGCAGAACAACCCTCTGTGCATACCTGGCCAATAGAACTAGGAGGTCAGCTTATGCTGGGCCTTTCCTATGCCCAAGTGTCCAGATAAGGGCAGGTTATGGACCAGTGTCAACAGGAAATTCCTGTGCACTAGGGTAACCACTAGCCTCCTGCTGACTCCATCTCAGGATTTATAGGCGTACTATAGAGCCCATAAAGTCCATCCTCCCAGTCAACAATATTCTTTCCAACTTCTTCCTTGCAAATCTTTCCTAGGCTACCTTCCCAATTTCCAAATGTGTAGGGCACTCAACTTGTGCCTGGAGGAATTCCTCCCAGGTAGGTTCTCAAGCAGCTAACAAACACTCCAGCTCTAACAGGGACCCAAATCCAAATATCTGGTCTTCTTTGGGTGTCTAACTCTCCTTCCCCTCTGAAGCAAAAGCAACAGATGTCATTGCATGTACTTTTTCAGACTCTGCACTGATCCGCTCACTACCTTTCTCTGGCCTTTTTTTGGTAAACAAAATGTATCAGTATTTTTATGGTAAACCAGAAACATGTTTACATCCATCAGACAGTACAGATGGTCACAGCCGATACAGCACATCTCCCTAGTACCCTCAACTGTGTCTCCCAGCAGCCCATTCCAATAGTGTACTTCTAACTTACGTCATGAACTCCCCCCAGTTTGCCTGTGCATTCCCCTCTCCACCCTAATCCGGTCCCGTCTGGTGCACTGTGCCTATGCAGTTTGTGGTCGGTCCATTTCATCTTTATACGTTGAGAGGTACATATATTCCTAATAGCCATGGGGGTATCCAATGTAGGGTTAGATGGTCTCCTGTAATAGTCTGAATACCTCTCTGTTGCTGCCTGCCTGTTGCATTATAACGGTTATCCCCTGGGGGGGTTGACCTTTCTCTGGTCTTTGTAAATCTAGGATGGTACAATTCACTTCCTGAGACTGACATACAGTTTGAAGCGCTTTAAGCTATGTATGCTTCTAGTGCTAGAACCAAACCAGGGGCAATCAAATCACTGCCCAAAAGACATCCAGTACCTTGCTTCTTCCTCATCCCTGCATCAACCATGGACGACACTCCACTAGTTTCAACCTCAGGGAGAATCACCTCGGATTTGAGGTACTTCCTCACAACCATAACACCAGAATCCCCTATGGCAGGAACATTTCTCTAGTTGATGCTACCTTCCAATACAAACCCCTTAGTAGTTAGATAGATGTACTTAAGGGCCTCTGGGTCCTTTTTCCAATTTTCCATTGGTACTAGGCTGAATGCAACAGTGCCTTCTTATATCCCTTCACCCACAGTCAACACTTGCAATGATGGATACAACTAGTAGTGTCTTTCACTTGACAGTACCTTTTGTAGTGCCCCTCCATGTGATACTGCTTGCAAGTTATCACTTTGTGTTTGGAAGAACCTTTCTGGCTTCCCTTTTCCTTGAGTTCCTGAGTTGCCACCCAATTCCCTTTTTGCCTGTGTCCTTTCTTGGACCCTTGGATATTGCCATGGACCTTACCATCTAGTTAAGAACCAGTCTGTTGAGAGTTTCTCTCTCCCTTTGGCTTAGACCCATGCTGTTCCAGACGTTTGTTAGCCCTAAAGGCTAACCAACTGTCAGCTAACACTGCAAGTTTCTCTTTATCCCTTTTCTGTCAAGTATGTCAGGTATTGCTTAAGTGTGGTTGAGCACTCCTCAGGTCACTCAGTCACTATGTTAGTTAAGGACATGAAAATCCTCATCCATCATACCTGCTCATTCCATTAACGCAACGCACCAAGTTTTAAACAGAGCATCATCCACTCTATTGCTCTCTGTGAATCTCTGAAGGAATTGAGCTGGATTTAGCCCATACAGTCTGATTAGAACTTCCCTCATTCACTCATAGATCATTTGACCAGCACAAGGTATTTGGCCAAAATATTGAGTTTTTAAATCGGGATTGTAATATTGTAATATTTAATTTATTGTCTAAATGAATTAATATATTTTTGTTATTGAATTGTTTACATTTTGTTAGACCTGTCAGCCCTAGGGTGGTCTCCCCCTACATTTTTTTCCCTTTTTGCCTCGTTATTGACCGCCATTTTTGCTGGACATAGAACTCTGGGCACCTTACCGCTGCTTAACAGTGCTGAGGTGCAGGTGCTCTCTCCTAACAACATGGTTGCCACCGGCCCCTGCTACTGCGGTGAGGCCACTGCCCTATCTGCGCACTAGTCGTTGGGCTAAGGCTGGGACTTAATGCTACTGTAACCTTGACCGTCCCGCCTCTTGTCACCATAGACAGACACCACAGAAACCCCAGATTCTTCTAGAACCTTCCAACCCCCCCCAGGTTGGCGCCAGAATTTGCCGCCTTTTTGAAGGGTCACCTGACTTAGCGATATAAAAGGAAGGGAGGGAACCCTAGAGGACTGTTACACTACTGGCTAGAGACCCACCTGGACTGGAGTACAGACGGCTGTGCCAGCAGGATTGCCACCCCACCAAGGCTGACTGCTCCCAGGAACTGCTGCCCTCCTGTGTGTGCCACCCTACTGCCTGCTGATCTGACCCAGTTTGGAGAAGTTGCCTAACATCCCCAGAGTGTCTCCCCAGGAGGAAGGACTGGTCTCCTGGTACCTAGCTGTATGCCGGAGCAGTGTCCCTGCCACTACATGGGACTGCCCGGCTGACCAAGGAATCAAAAGGACCGCAAGACCCTAGCCAGAAGGTGAGGCGCTCTGTCCCTGACAACCTCCGCCGCCGCCCCGGGCCTGACTCTATAGCGTAGCGCTGTGAGGGGCCTCAAGCGATGTGTCCCAGGAACTCTCGTCGCTGCTTGAGGGGCCCCTAAAGCACTGGGATCGCTGGGGAGTGAAGGTGCTGTGGCCCGCTGTGGCCCGACATCACCGCTGTTACCTGAGGGCTGTGTCTGGCCTGAGAAGCGCTGTGAGGAGAGGCGCTGCGAGCTGGGAATCACCACTGCCGCCCTGGCCGTGGGTGCGCCGTCCCGCAGGAGCGCTGGTGGGCCGGTGCTCCCCGCCGCAGGCCGGGTGCTTTGAGGGTGGAAGGAGTGGAGCTTGGCCAGCCCAGGATCGCCGCTGCCGACCCGAGCTGCCCCCTGCCTCGTGTCATCAAGCGCGGCCTGTCAGCAAATCACCGCCGCCGGCCCAGCTGAAGAAAGCACCCAAGGGAATCCCCCAGCGACGGCAGGAGAGCGCCGCGCTGGGATTGGTGAGGCCTGGCGCGTCATCAGTGGCATTCCGGGGAAGCCGCGCAAGGATTGCCTCCCGCCCGGAGTGCTGCCCGGCAACCAGGACCCGCCCCCGAGAAGTCGTGAAGGGCCCCCATGGAGCGCAGGAGATCCCCGCATACTCCGGACCGACTCCCCTGCTGTGGGGAAGCCCACGAACTCCTCCGACCTCATCCTCCTCCCCAGGTAACAGCCCCGCAGGAAGTGTGGAGTCGGCTGACTGGGAGGGGGGTTGCCTGGAGCCCGTTTCAAGGAGGGCTTGCACGAAGGGGCCTTGCGCTTACCTTTCCCTACGCCTCCCCTCATTCTTAACCCCCAAAGAAGACTGAACTCTTGAGTCTGGGGAAGGGGGTGCAATTCAATCTACAGACTCACGGCCCTGGTATCAGGATTGACTACGGAGACCCCGTGAGCCTGTCAATGATGTTATGGGGGTTCTGCTCACGGAAAGGCCTGCCTCTAAGTGCATGGTGATGTAGTTGCCTTCCCTGAAGTTATACTGAATTGGTGCATGAGAATTGCTCATCTCGTTAATTGATGATAGCAGAATTGTGTACCTTACATACAGAGAGAGCTGTACTGTTTTCAAACCTGACAAGCAGTTAGATAAAGATACTTGTTTTCATACATAACCTTGGAGTGGTGTCCCCTTGATTGTGTGTGCTTTACACTGTCAGTGTGGATGCGGGTTGCACAATTGCTTTACACATTGCCTCGTGCGTGCCTACCTGCCTCGCGCCAAGCTACCTTGTCGGAATCGGTGGTCCCTACTTGGACTAGGGTGCAGGCTCTGGCCAACTGGAGACCCCGGTTCTAACATTGGTGGCAGCGGTGAGGTTAGGACTTGTGCAACACCCCACAGTGACTCAGTGCGCACCACAAACTCACGCCGGACGCAACGCAAGCTCGAAAGTCTCCCCGACGGCCTGATTGGAGGGGCTCTGTTTAAAACCTGTTGCCTAAGTCCCAGTGGTTTTCCCTGAAAACGCCCGAGGCCCTACCTAGCAAGATGGAATTTGAGCTGGCCAACCTGGAAGTGTACACGGTGGCGCAGCTTAAGGGGTTCTGCGAGGGGAAAGGGGTGTTCTTCAAGCGAGGCTCCAAGAGGGAGGAGCTTAAAAAAACCTTGAGAGCATGGGCATTGGCCCACCCGGAAGGGAGAGGGGACGAGGGGCAGGTAGAACATGACGCTGCAGGAGAGCTGGACTTACTGCAGATAGATACTAGCGATAATGTATTGCCAGGAAGGCGTTCCAGGGCAGGCAGTAGTGTCTCAGTAAGGAGTTTGTCTGCAGAGGAGTTCGAGGACAGGAGGGAGGAGAGACAGCTTAAGCTAGAGCTCGCCAGGTTAGACAAGGAGCGTGAAGAGAAGCGGCTGGCTATGGAGGAAAGGAAGCTTGCCCATGAGCTCAGCCTGAAGGAACTGGAGATTAGAGCCCTACAGATGGGGACTCAGAATAATGTAAATGATGGCAGCGTACCCACGGAGGGTCCACGGAAATCTAGGTTTTACATGCCTAAGGATCTTGTGGCCAGTTTTAATGTGGGGGACGACATTGACAAGTGGCTAGCTGCTTACGAGGTGTCCTTGAGAGCCCATGGGGTCCCCGAGAGTTACTGGGGGGTAGCCTATATAGGTACATGCCTCCGGTGGGGAGGGACACACTTCCTACACTAGACAAAGCAAGTCAGACCAACTATCCTGTTATGAAGGAGGTATTGGTTAAGAAATTTGGTCTTACGCCTGAGAGGTATAGACAGAAGTTCAGAAATAGCCACAAACTCCCCACGCAGAGCTGGGTAGATTTCCTGGACTACGCTAGGAAGGCATTGGAGGGTTGGGTGCGGGGCAGCGAGGTGACTGATTATGAAGGGCTGTATGATTTGTTCTTAAGAGAGCACCTTCTAGATAAATGTTTTCCAGAGCTGCGCCAACACCTGGTTGACCGCAAGCTGACCGGCCCGAGGAGCTTGCGGAGGAGGCGGATACCTGGGTCAGTACCAGGGTGTCCAACAAGGGATCCGGGGGACCCCCAGAATGGTGGACAGGGTTTCCCCAGAAGAGAGAGGGGAGATAAAAGAAGGAGTTCTCCAAAGGCCCCCAAAACAGACCGCAAGGGAGAGGGTTTGGATCCCAGCCCCAATCTGGCTATCAGAAACCTACTTATCCTGACAGAAGTCAGCAGCCCAAAACTGTCCGGTGCTATGAGTGTGGGGAGGTCGGACACTACAAGGGGGATCCCCAGTGTTGAAAAAGGACCCCAGCCCCTACGGGAGGTAAGAACCCCGGGGTGGCGAGTGTAGCGCTAGGGGAGGAGCTGTCCCTAGATAAGGGGGGTGAGTGGGCAGGATTGACCCTAGTATCCCTGGGAGACAGGGAGATGGTCCCACAGATCCAGGTACCCTCGAATACTGCCAAGTACAGGCAGAGGGTCCTTGTCAACGGGCAGGGGGTGGAGGCCCTGAGGGACACAGGTGCCAGCATGACGATGGTAAAGAGACAGCTGGTGTCCCCGGAGCAAGTGATTCCTGACATATTCCACCCGGTTGTGATGGCTGACAACAGTGTGGGTCACTACCCCGTGGCCCAAGTTCCCTTTGAGTGGGGAGGGGTTTCAGGCCTTCTACGAGTTGCAGTGAGCCCTGCCATGCCAATCGACTGTCTATTAGGAAATGATCTTGAGCACACTGCCTGGAGGGAGGTAGAGCTCAAAGCCCACGCAGAGATGCTGGGATTACCGGAATGGACCTGTGCTCTTACACGATCCATGGCTGCCCGGAAGGGGAGTCAACCAGGGCTGGAGCCTGAGACAATGGCCCAGCCAGCTGCTAGCAAGGAAAACACTGTGGAGAACGCACCACGTGAGATGGATGGGGCACCTGCGGTGGTCGCACCGGAGTCCACGGAGGGTGACGTTGTTCCCGTGGGTGACTTGCCAACCCCTGCAGAGTGGCAGGTGGAAGGAGGGCCTACCCGGGAGGAGTTTTGCCGGGCACAGAAGGAGTGCCCCACCCTTGAGGGCATGCGGTGACAGGCCGAAGCTCAAGCATCCGGAAATGCTTCGGGAAACTACCACATTTATTGGGAGGACGGCCTCCTTTACAGTGAGCCCAAGGCTCCGGTGCATGGGTCATCTAGGGCCTTAGTGGTCCCCCAGTGCTATCGGGCCTTTTTGCTGGAGTTAGCACACGAAATTCCCTTGGCGGGACACTTGGGCCAAGACAAAACCTTTGCTCGTTTAGTCCCACATTTCTATTGGCCCAGGATGAGAATTTCCTCTGACACTTTTTGCAGGACTTGCGTGACATGTCAAGCTAGCGGGAAGACCGGGACCAAGTTGAAGGTTCCCCTGGAACCACTACCGGTCGTTGGTACCCCCTTTGAAAGGGTGGGCATCGACATTGTAGGACCTCTGGACCCGCCGACTGCGGCTGGTCACCGATTTATCCTGGTTCTAGTGGACCACGCCACCCGGTACCCGGAGGCTATCCCTCTGAGGACCATCACTGCACCCGCGGTGGCGCGGGCCCTGATGGGGATTTTTACCCGAGTGGGCTTCCCCAAAGTGGTGGTGTCGGACAGGGGCACCAACTTTATGTCCGCCTATATGCAGGCCATGTGGAAGGAGTGTGGTGTGACGTACAAGTTCTCCACCCCTTACCACCCCCAGACCAACGGGCTTGTTGAGAGGTTCAACAAGACCCTGAAAGGCATGATCAGGAGTCTGCCTGAGGGCCTGAGGAAGAAGTGTGACGTCCTCGTGCCCTGCTTGTTGTTTTCTTACCGAGAGGTGCCGCAGAAGGGGGTGGGCTTCAGCCCCTTCGAGCTGCTGTACGGGCACCCTGTCAGGGGACCTCTCAGCTTGGTGAAGGAGGGCTGGGAGAAGTCTCCTAGGAGGCTTCCCCAAGATGTAGTGAGCTACATGTTGGCGTTCCGCAGCCAGATGGCTGGACTGTGGAAAGAGGCATCTGAGAACTTAGAGGCCAGCCAAGCGGTCATGAAAGAATGGTATGACTGGAATGCCCACCCTGTGGAGTTGGATACTGGACAGAAGGTGTGGGTCATGGAGCCCGGAGAGCTTAGCGCCCTCCAGGACCGATGGACTGGCCCATATGAGATACTGGAAAAGAAGGGCCAAGCCACTTACTTGGTGGATCTTAAGACCCCACGGCAACCCCACCGGGTGTTGCATGTCAACCGCCTCAAACCACACCAGGAGAGGTCTGAGCTTACCCTCCTGATGGTGACTGATGGGAGCGAGGAGGAGGAGAGCGAGCCTCTTCCGGACCTTCTGGCGTCCCAAGAGAAAGACGGATCGGTGGAGGGGGTGGTTCTCTCCCCGTCCTTGACCCTGGAGCAACAGAGGGACTGCCGCCAGGTATTGGAGCAGTACTCTTCTTTGTTCTCCCTCACCCCTGGCATTACCCACCTGTGTACCCATGATGTGGACACAGGGGACAACCCCCCGGTTAAAACCAAGTCTTACAGGCTGTCAGATAAGGTGAAGGCCAGCATCCAGAGTGAGGTCGCTAAAATGCTGGAGTTGGGGGTCATCGAACCTTCAGGTAGCCCCTGGGCTAGTCCGGTGGTGTTGGTACCCAAAGCGGCCCCACCAGGCACCACACCTGAACTTCGGTTCTGTGTGGATTACCGAGGATTAAATTCTGTGACCAAGACGGACACTCATCCCATCCCTAGGGCGGATGAGCTCATTGATCGGATGGGCGCTGCCCGATATTTGAGTACCTTCGACCTCACGTCCGGGTACTGGCAGATCGCCCTGACGGAAGGAGCCAGAGAGAAGTCTGCTTTTTCCACACCGGAGGGCCACTTCCAGTTTAGAGTGATGCCCTTCGGACTGAAGAACGCTCCTGCTACATTTCAGCGGCTGGTGAACCGGGTACTGTCCGGCCTAGAGGCCTTTTCCGCTGCCTACCTGGACGACATAGCCGTCTTCAGCGGCAGCTGGGAAGAACATCTGTGCCACCTTTGGGCGGTGCTGCAGGCCCTGCAGCAGGCGGGCCTGACCATCAAGGCCAGCAAGTGCCAGATCGGACAGGGATCTGTCATCTACTTGGGACACCTGGTGGGTGGGGGTAAGGTGCAGCCCCTCCAGGCCAAAATCGAGACCATCTTGGCCTGGGAGCCCCCCAAAACCCAGACGGAGGTCAGGGCTTTCCTGGGCCTCACGGGTTACTACCGCCGGTTTGTCAAGGGCTATGGCACCATTGTGGCCCCCTTGACCGAACTAACTTCCAAGAAGCAACCGAGAAAAGTGATTTGGACCAAAGCTTGCCAGAAAGCTTTCGATTCCCTCAAGCAAGCTGTGTGCACTGCTCCGGTGCTTAGGGCTCCGGACTTCAGTAAGGAATTTATTGTTCAAACGGACGCCTCCGAACATGGCATTGGGGCAGTACTCTCGCAACTCAATGAGGAGGGCCTAGACCAGCCTGTGGCCTTCATATCCAGGAGACTACTCCCCCGGGAACAACAGTGGAGTACTATCGAGCGAGAAGCCTTTGCTGCGGTCTGGGCCTTGAAGAAGCTGAGGCCATACCTCTTTGGCTCTCACTTCCTGATTCAGACCGACCACCGGCCCCTTCGTTGGCTCATGCAAATGAGGGGCGAAACCCCTAAATTGTTGAGGTGGTCCATTTCCCTCCAGGGTATGGACTTCAGGGTGGAACACCGACCCGGAGTAGACCACGCCAATGCTGACGGTCTCTCTAGGTTCTTCCGCCTTAGTGACGAGAACTCCCTAGAGGTTGGGTAGCTCTCCCCACTTTCGGCTGGGGGGGGGGACACGTGTTAGACCTGTCAGCCCTAGGGTGGTCTCCCCCTACATTTTTTTCCCTTTTTGCCTCGTTATTGACCGCCATTTTTGCTGGACATAGAACTCTGGGCACCTTACCGCTGCTAAACAGTGCTGAGCTGCAGGTGCTCTCTCCTAACAACATGGTTGCCACCGGCCCCTGCTACTGCGGTGAGGCCACTGCCCTATCTGCGCACTAGTCGTTGGGCTAAGGCTGGGACTTAATGCTACTGTAACCTTGACCGTCCTGCCTCTTGTCACCATAGACAGACACCACAGAGTCCCCAGATTCTTCTAGAACCTTCCAACCCCCCCAGGTTGGCGCCAGAATTTGCCGCCTTTTTGAAGGGTCACCTGACTTAGCGATATAAAAGGAAGGGAGGGAACCCTAGAGGACTGTTACACTACTGGCTAGAGACCCACCTGGACTGGAGTACAGACGGCTGTGCCAGCAGGATTGCCACCCCACCAAGGCTGACTGCTCCCAGGAACTGCTGCCCTCCTGTGTGTGCCGCCCTACTGCCTGCTGATCTGACCCAGTTTGGAGAAGTTGCCTAACATCCCCAGAGTGTCTCCCCAGGAGGAAGGACTGGTCTCCTGGTACCTAGCTGTATGCCGGAGCAGTGTCCCTGCCACTACATTCGACTGCCCGGCTGACCAAAAAGGAATCAAAAGGACCGCAAGACCCTAGCCAGACGGTGAGGCACTCTGTCCCTGACAACCTCCGCCGCCGCCCCAGGCCTGACTCTATAGCGTAGCGCTGTGAGGGGCCTCAAGTGCTGTGCCCCAGGAACTCTCGTCGCTGCTTGAGGGGCCCCTAAAGCACTGGGATCGCTGGGGAGTGAAGGTGCTGTGTCCCGCTGTGGCCCGACATCACCGCTGTTACCTGAGGGCTGTGTCTGGCCTGAGAAGCGCTGTGAGGAGAGGCGCTGCGAGCTGGGAATCACCACTGCCGCCCGGGCCGTGGGTGCGCCGTCCCGCAGGAGCGCTGGTGGGCCGGTGCTCCCCGCCGCAGGCCGGGTGCTTTGAGGGTGGAAGGAGCGGAGCTCGGCCAGCCCAGGATCGCCGCTGCCGACCCGAGCTGCCCCCTGCCTCGTGTCATCAAGCGCGGCCTGTCAGCAAATCACCGCCGCCGGCCCGGCTGAAGAAGGCACCCAAGGGAATCCCCCAGCGACGGCAGGAGAGCGCTGCGCTGGGATTGGTGAGGCCTGGCGCGTCATCAGTGGCATTCCGGGGAAGCCGCGCAAGGATTGGCTCCCGCCCGTAGTGCTGCCCAGCAACCTGGACCCGCCCCCGAGAAGTCGTGAAGGGCCCCCAGGGAGCGCAGGAGATCCCCGCATACTCCGGACCGACTCCCCTGCTGTGGGGAAGCCCACGAACTCCTCCAACCTCATCCTCCTCCCCAGGTAACAGCCCCGCAGGAAGTGTGGAGTCGGCTGACTGGGAGGGGGGTTGCCTGGAGCCCGTTTCAAGGAGGGCTTGCACGAAGGGGCCTTGCGCTTACTTTTCCCTACGTCTCCCCTCATTCTTAACCCCCAAAGAAGACTGAACTGGTGAGTCTGGGGAAGGGGGTGCAATTCAATCTACAGATTCACGGCCCTGGTATCAGGATTGACTACGGAGACCCCGTGAGCCTGTCAATGATGTTATGGGGGTTCTGCTCACGGAAATCCTGCCTCTAAGTGCATGGTGATGTAGTTGCCTTCCCTGAAGTTATACTGAATTGGTGCATGAGAATTGCTTCATCTCGTTAATTGATGATACCAGAATTGTGTACCTTACATACAGAGAGAGCTGTACTGTTTTCAAACCTGACAAGCAGTTAGATAAAGATACTTGTTTTCATACATAACCTTGGAGTGGTGTCCCCTTGATTGTGTGTGCTTTACTGTGTCAGTGTGGATGCGGGTTGCACAACTGCTTTACACATTGCCTCGTGCGTGCCTACCTGCCTCGCGCCAAGCTACCTTGTCAGAATCGTTGGTCCCTACTTGGACTAGGGTGCAGGCTCTGGCCAACTGGAAACCCCGGTTCTAACACATTTTTTATGGGTTTATTGTGTATGATATATATATATATATATATATATATATATATATATATATATATATATATATATATATATATATATATATATATATATATATATATATATCTACTGGCGGTCGCCAGTAGATAGTTATAGTTAGGACCTATTTTCCATAGGAAATTCACAACATTCTATTTCCAATAACTTTGGCGCCGGTTGACGAATCTTCGCGAAATTTTCAAAACTTGTGGGGCGCTCCGGTCCGCTCGTATCCTGAAAGTTTCGGGGTGATTTGGCAAGCGGGGGCCGAGAAAAAAGGGGGGTCCCAAAACGTGTTTTCTCCATGTTAATTCCCACAGGAAATTTTAGACACGGCTACAGTCCGAACTGCTGAACGGAATTACACCAAATTTGGCAAAAAAGGTAGCGCTTGGTTCAGAAAGCGACCTTTTTTTTAAATGGTGTAAATCCGTTCAGTAGTTGCTGAGAAATTCAAAAAATAAGAGTCAAAAAATCAATTTCCGATAGGGAACTTTGTGCAAGGCTACAGCGGAAACTACTGAACGGATTTACCCCAAATTTGGCATAAAGGTACTGCTTGGCTCAGAAAGCGACCTTTTCAAAAATGGTGTAAATCCGTTCAGTAGTTTTTTAAATATTAAAGGAAGAAGAACTATATATATCTGGGCGGAGCCTAACCACACATGTCATTGTGAGATCTGATTGGCTGTCAGCACTTCATCCAAGAAGTGTTGGCAGCCATCTTGGGACCAATATACATGATAGCACCCCAATGAAATGCATTGTAGTGAATAGAAGATTTTGAGGGTCACCAAAAGGAGAACTATAATGGGTGATAACAGACTTTAGTTACATTAGAATTCATTTGTTGATGGTACCATACTAATTTTAGGAATTGTGGTGTGTTCTAGGGTGATTTTACCCTGTGAAAAACCTTCTGCTGGGATTTCATGAATCATGTTTGAGAGAAAACAATTTTCTCATGCTTGTCCCACAGAGGTTTGGAAGGTGCTCCAGAAGCTAAAATGAGAGCATATTTTCTGTAAATTCACATTAACTTTCTCAGTCATGTGAGAATGAAGTCTGACATTCTCGGGGGGCGCTAAAGGGCGCACGGCAAGATGGCCGCTCGATAGAGCAGCTCCGCCGGCCAAGTCCATTATCCTTCAATTATCCTGAACATCCACCCTTGAATACAGCGTATTCGGCAATCTATGCCATTGGGAAGGTGTACGGCACAACTGGGCTGAAGCTGCGGACGTCGGAACAGACCTGACGGCGGAACGGCGGCTGAAGAGGTCCCGGGCCTGCGTCGGCAACGAGGTGAGCCGCTGTCGGCCTCTGCGGTAAGGACTGGTGCGGGCCGCGGTGGGTGCTGGCACTGAACTGCGGTCGTTGCGAGGGGCGCGGCGCTACTATGTCTTGCCCGGAAGGACTGCAGGACTTGGACTGAGGGCCGGTAAGCTCCCATCACGGTAGGAAGCGTAAGTGAGGGAGTTGGCCACCCCTGTCTAGCGTTCCTTGCGGCTTTCTGGGGCGGGAGTGTGGGAAGCGGAACTGCCTTCCGCCGACTGCGGCGTTAGTCCGGAGCCAACGGGGCTGCCTGGATCCGTCCCTGTTGGGTAGGCGGGCGGCTCGCCGGTGCAAGCGAGGCAGCCCCACCTTGTTGCTGCGAAGAGGCTGGGTGTGCGTGAGGCCTCCCGTCGCTTACCTGCGTCTGTAGCTGGCTTGCATGGACAGCAGCGCCCTACGCTGGCGGGTGACCATTGACTGCGGTGAACCGGTGTGAAAGGCCAGCGGTGCGCTGTACTTTGGAGGGCCTAGCTGTGATCCGGCTTTGTTGTGGTGACGGCGTCCTGCAGGGGAGCTGTGCCACTGTGGATGTGTGGAAGGGCGCTCCTCCTCCTGCGACAGTGCAACTGAGGCCTAGCATGGAAGTGAGACCCGGGCCCTTACCTCGTTGGTGACTGTAAGATTTGCTGCTCTTGCTCTGGGGGTCTGACGGCTCTCTGTTGCTGCATTGCCTCCTGCTTTATGCGGTTGGGACACTCGTCTGGCTGGGTGCTGGCCTGTACTGTCCCTGCTAACCTGGTTTCCGCACAAGTGATCCTAGTGGTCTGGCTGGCAGAACTACACTGCGGTGCTGCTATTTGAGTGCTGGCGATACGCTGGTGGGAGCGGAGTGCTGCGATCGAAGAGACATCTCCACCCTCTTGACATTTGATTAGCCTCCTGAGCCATACTGATCGACGGCAAGAAACAAAGCAAGTCTTGTCCCCTTCTATCCTCCTCCGCCCGGGCTTTGCTCCGGCCGAGGTTGGCTGTGTGGGCGACATGGGTAAATCAGAACGTGGTCAGCCAAGACTCACATTTGAGCCACGAAAGTCGAGTCGGGCTCCTCAGCATACAGCCTCTGACTCTGAGGCAGACACTCCAACCACTCAACTCACCAACATTGATCGGACTCTCCTTGCGGTACAGGCAAGTCTTCAGACCATAGATGGTAAGATTGACCATCTGAATTTACGTATGGACCATATGTCCGCGAAGTTGGATAAGCACGCGCAGCGGCTGAGTGAGGCAGAGACCCGCATATCGGACACGGAGGACGGTCTACAACAGGTTGCTGGGAGAACGGCATCTTTGGAGAAAGTACTGGCAGTCATACAGGCCCGTAATGAAGATTTGGAAGCAAGATCGCGCCGGAACAACGTGCGCATTACGGGCCTGCCAGAATCCACAAATACAGGAAGAATGGACACACATGTGGAGAATCTTCTTCGTGAGCTCTTCGAGGCAGAACAACTTTCGCCAGTCCTGATAGTAGAACGTGCACACCGCTCGCTGGCTGCTCGCCCGCCCCCGGGAGCGCCTCTGCGCCCTGTCATTGCCCGCCTACTGAATTATAGAGACCAGGACACTGTACTACGTTTGGCAAGGGAAAAAGGTTCCATCATACATCAAGGGAACAATCTGGCCTTCTATCCTGATTTCACGATGGCGGTTCAAGAGGCTCGGAGAGAGTATCAGCAAGTTAAAAAAGTCCTCATCGCGGCAAAAATACCGTACGCAATGCTGTACCCCGCAAGTCTGCGTATAGAGGACAAAGGGAAGTACAAGATTTTCACATGCCCGAAGGCTGCAATGACTTTTGCGAAAAACATCACACGACGCAGCGACTCTACATCTGCGGATACGGGCTCAGTTGCCGAGGGAGGCAGTGAATTAACGGAAGAACACTAGGGCGTATTATATGCACAAAATGTTCTCAAGTTTGATGGCTGAGTTAAGATTGAAATGCAAGACTGTTCTTTGATCGCAATGTCAAAATGATATCCCATAACAATGTGTTAATAATTGAAACGCATCGCTCAAATGTTCTTATTGTTATAATGATGTTACTACTTGTCGTGCGCGGGAAGCGCTGATGTTCAATTTTTCTATTGTGCACTTCTTCTAAAAAAGCGGTAACATTTAATGTGTGGATGTCATAATGCCGACTTGGCCACCTCCTGGACTTGTTGGGAGGGTTACTGTGCTCAAGCGCCCCCCTTATGGGTGATCCCTGCTACTGGTTTCTCCCAGGGTATCACACTTGGGAGGTATGTTGGGAGGTTCGGGAAGGCTTTGGCAGGTTGGGGTTGCTAAAGTGGGTGGGGGGTACAGGGGGGTGGGAGGAAAAGGTGGAGAGCGTTCCTGTGACTAACGTTGTTTTTAGTTTAGCTAACTGTGGCAGATATATCCATACCACCAAATATAACAGTACGGGATTCTCTAGGTGGAGAACACTCAACGACATGGGCTGTGCGCCTCACAAATATACCTTGCTGCAACTATACACAGTAATGTAATGACTGTCTCCTGTCTAACATGGAATGTACGGGGGCTAAACTCCCCAAGAAAGATTCGTCAGGTCCTGGCACACTTGGATCGCCATGGTATTGGTATTGCCCTTATACAGGAAACACATCTTACGCAAACAACAGATAAGTTAGTGGGGAGCCGCTGGGCTGGGTGTCGTCTTGCATCCTCGTACTCTTCCTATAGCCGTGGTGTCCTCATCCTTATCAAAAGGGTCTTCCATTCACTGTAGTACATACGAGCACTGACACAGAGGGACGCTATGCTATCCTACACGGGAAGCTGTTAGGCACACTTGTCACTATTGTCAACACCTATGGTCCTAACTATGATGACCCTATATTGTACGAGCGCATTTTAGCTGATATCCGCGCACTACCAGACGCTATTATTCTCTGGGGCGGTGACCTCAATACACACTTGGATCCCACTAAAGATAAATCTAGTGGCAGGGAGGGGCACTCCCCCAGGGCAGCGCGTGCGATTAAAGATGGTATGGAAGACTTGGGACTACTAGATATTTGGCGACATAGAAACCCTGACACGCGGGAAGGCACGCACATATCCACCGCACATGGCAGTTGGTCCCACCTTGATTACTGGTTGGTGAGTAGTGAGGCATCGGGCTGGGTGGCTGACGTAGCCGGACTACCGCGAACACTGTCGGATCATTGCCCTGTTCGCCTCGTCCTAACCATCCCGCGAACCGTCCCTAGGGCCTTCACATGGCGCTTTAGGCCTGAAGCGCTGCTGGATCCGACTTACATGGAAACGATTCGGGACGCCATAGCGCAGTACTTCGAGCATAATAAGGGATCAGTGGATAGCGCGGGCGTACTGTGGGAGGGATTCAAAGCCACTATTCGGGGCACATGTATCGGTACAGCTGCTGGTATTCTGAAAGACTTAAGAGGACAATTGACAAAACTTGAGATTGAGCTAAAAAAGCTAGAGCGAGAGTATGAGACAATGCCCTGCGGGTCGACCCTGGCTGCCATTAAAGAGGCCACCAGTAAACATGCGAATTTGGCTGAGGAAGAGATGAGATACATATCCAAACGGTACAGGGCGCGAGCATATGGAGAGGGTGGCAGACCAGGACACCATCTAGCCAACAAGATTAAATACCGACTGGAAAGGGAGACAATCACTAAAGTTACAGACGAGGCCGGCCAAGATTATCACAGCACGCCAGATATCGCCAATCAATTTCGGCAATTTTATGAGACATTATACACATCCCAGGGGAGACCGATGTAGCGGAGCTTGATAAATACCTTTCACAGGTAGCCATTGCATGGCTATCGGATGGTCAGAGGGACTTCTTAAATCAACCGATCACGGTGGAAGATATCCACATGGCGATAAAAACACTACCGAATAAAAAAGCGCCGGGTCCCGATGGCTTCACGAGTGAGTTTTATAAAACTTATATTGAAGAACTCTCCCCTTATCTATTAGAAATGTACGCTGAAGCATATGATCTGGGCAAACTGCCACCAACACTTCGAGAGGCACTGATTATAACACTACTCAAAAAGGATAAACCCCCCTCCAGTTGCGAATCTTACAGGCCTCTGTCACTCATCAATACAGATGTAAAAATATTGGCGAAGATCCTAGCTACTCGTCTCCAGCCGCTCATGCAATCACTGGTTCTGCCTGACCAGTCAGGCTTCATTCCAGAGCGCTCGACTTCCCATAATCTGCGAACGCTGTTTGCCACACTCCACACTCTTAATCCTGAATTGCCGGCGGCGGCGATCATGCATGACGCCGCCAAGGCATTAGACTCTATAGAATGGGGCTATCTTTTCTATGTTTTACAGAGAATGGGCTTTTCGCCCCTCTTTGTTAACTGGGTGCGACTGTTGTATTCTGGGCCAGTGGCGCGAGTGCGGGTGGAGGGATATACGTCGGACCCAATACAAATAACCAGGGGCACTCGGCAGGGTTGCCCTCTCTCACCACTGTTATTTGCTCTGACGTTGGAGCCTGTATAATAAGACAATCTCATAAATGTGCGGCGCTTAATTTCTTCCATAGACCACTCATTATATCTCTCTACGCAGATATGTTGCTTTTCATATGTGAGCCTCGCACCTATCTAGAGCCTGTTCTTCGTGAATATATTCGCTTTGCCCGGTTTTCGGGCCTAAACATTAATTGGTCCAAGTCGGTGGTGCTGTCACTGACGGAGTGCACACTTCCGCATGATCTCGAATTCCCCCTGGTGTGGACCACAGAGTCGGTAAAATATCTGGGGATGTGGATTCATCGCAAGCCAGAGGTTATTATTCGCGAGAATTATGGGTCAGCTACAGCACTGTTAGAACACCAAGTGGACAGATGGATAAAACTCCCGCTTTCGCTTGCAGACCGCATTGCTCTGGTCAAAATGGTGGTACTACCCAAATTTTTATATTTTTTTAGTAATATACCACTGCAACTGACGCAACGATTTTTTAAACAAATAAGAACTTTATTGCTTCATCTAATCTGGGGTGGCCGACAGGCGCGTGTGAGTTGGAGGACTCTCACATTGGACTACAAACACGGGGGTTTCAACGTCCCAGATTTTTATCTTTATTATATATGTGCACAGGCCCAATATGCGCATTTCTGGTTCTCCCCGCATGCATTTGTCCCACACATAGCGGTGGAACACTGGGATGCCCATCCTATCCCATTGCGCTCGTTGTTGACACATAGTCATAGACCTTCCACCCGCTTCACATTCAACACCATTACATCCACGGTTGCTGCTTGGCAGGCGCTGGGACGTGAGGCAGGGAAGCTCCCATTATACTCCCCGTTTCTGCCGGTGGCTCACCACTCGAGTGTATCGGTAACACATGAACAGGGAGCACTGCGAGCACTAGAGCAAGTGGGCATATCCAAGATGCACGACTTATTTCCAGAGGGCACTTTCTTGACCGCCACGGATATGGACTACATTCAGAATAAGACACCCCTCTTTAATTTTTACATGTATAGATTAAAAAAGGCGTTGCAGCTTCACTACCCCACTTTCCCCACGGAACCGCCTGAGGCATTAGCACTTCGCACACTTCTCATTGCCCCATCTCGACACAAGCTGGTCAGTAAGTTATATCACGCTGCTAGGGAAGATAGGCCTCTCCACAATGACAAGAGCCTTGACACCTGGAATGAAACACTCGACCCACCTCTCACTCGAGAGGAGTGGGAGATCTGCTGCCAACTCACTAGTGCTCTCACTTCTAATGGAAATCTCCAAATTATACATTTTAAATATTTACACCAGGTCTACTACACTCCATGTAAGCTTTTTAAGTATGGGCTCCGGGATACAGACGCCTGTAAACGATGTGGGGCTATGGGAGCAGACTTCTGGCACCTAGCCTGGTCTTGTAGGCGTGTGGCGGAGTATTGGGCAGCTGTGGTGGCTACGTTATCAAGAGTCATTGGGATCACGCTGCCGTGCACTCCGCAAGCATGTTTGTTGGGGCTGGTTCCTTCTATAAACGGTGCTGTGGGTAAGCTAACGAGAGTGGCATTGCTTGTTGCTAAGAGAAGGGTAGCGATGGTGTGGGAAAGTACACTGAGCCCTTCCGTGGAATTGTGGCTGAAAGATCTATCACTCTGTAGAGAAAACTTAGTCCTATATGCGGAGGAACTACCGCCAACCTCAAGGCCAAATAACATTTGGGAGCCATTAGTAACATACCTACGTACTACAGCTCAGCAAGATTCAACTGCTGCTGAATCCACATGAACGTTTATGCCACACACTATCTAGATTGATAACAGGTTTCATGATTTGTTTTACAGATATATTTCATTTTTAGTCACGGGTTTTTTGTGTATTGCTCTTCTTTTTATTGTGACTTTGGTTTTGTCATTATGATTTGATTATGGTTAGTAATTGGCTCATTGGTTTCTATTATGTAACAGGCTAATGTGTTATTTTTTTATATTTTATGTCACTTTTGATGTATAGTGATTGTTATATGTATAAGTATACTGAGAGACAGCTCAGTCAATAATTGCGGGTGTGTCGTTCAGGAGTCCATGGTAAGCTGCCAACCGTATGCCACAGTTCGTCCGGTGGTTAGTACCGCACCCGGCGTGCCTTGAAATAGTCATTGTTACTGACGAAACACGTGTCAGAGAAGCACTGGTTTTTTTCATAGACTGGAGCTTCATAGACCAGGCAATCGAAGGGATACATACTTGGTAGGTAACCTGGCTCCCTAAACCACACATGCCAATGGGAGTCTACATCTCTCCAGTGCTGAGGACAACAGTGGGCACCTGCGACAAAATACAAACCTTGAAGAAACTTTTGTAATTCAATAAAACATGGGGCCCATGCATAAGCTTCCTTTCTCAGGAATTCAGAGAATGGTCTTTCCCAACATACTTACAAATATCTGCCTTACACAAGGAGAACAGGGTTTTACTGGGGAGGAACTAGCCAATCCCTGACTGCCCTGACATGGCTAATGAATACAATACTCTACACTACCTGGTGCGGACAGCTGTCGCTTACACTATCTATTCCATCCGGCCCCTATCTACCAAATCTCTCCTCGATTTCGTCTCTCTTGACCTCTACCAAGTTATGTCTTGATTCTGAATTCTTCTACCCCACCGGCCAGTGGATGTAGGTGGGAAATTTTGTATTGTTGATTCTCCTTTGCAAAAATCTTAATAAAACTGAGTTAAACCATAAAAAAAAAAAAAAAAAAGTCTGACATTCTCAGTAAAACATGTAAATCCAACAAAGGCAGAGACTGTCAGTTGATTCCTTTGTGTTCTACTGCAGCTTCCCAGAGTGTTCTTAAGAACAACTAGAGCGCTAACAACCTTACCTATGACAAAAGTATGGCACACCTGAAGCCATCTTGATTGGAATAAACTGGTAACACTTAAAACATTTAATTTAAAAAGGAACAAAATGATGGGGTTCATTTTGTCTTAGAAATTATGGTTAGTGCTGTAGAAAGAAAAATTAGGACATGTTTTAAGTGAGATCTCAAATATCTTCCTGTTATTTTTCAACAGGAGCAGCCTGCCAGTTGATTCCTTTGTGTTCTACTGCAGCTTCCCAGAGTGTTCTAAAGAACAACTAGAGCGCTAACAGCCTTACCTATGACAAAAGTATGGCACACCTGAAGCCATCTTGATTGGAATAAACTGGTAACACTTAAAACATTTAATTTAAAAAGGAACAATATGATGGGGTTCATTTTGTCATAGAAATTATGGTTAGTGCTGTAGAAAGAAAAATTAGCACATGTTTTAAGTGAGATCTCAAATATCTTCCTGTTATATTTCAACAGGAGCAGCCTGCCAGTTGATTCCTTTGTGTTCTACTGCAGCTTCCCAGAGTGTTCTAAAGAACAACTAGAGCGCTAACAGTCTTACTTATGAAAAAATTATGGCACACCTGAAGCCATCTTGATTGGAATAAACCGGTAACACTTAAAACATTTAATTTAAAAAGGAACAAAATGAGGGGGTTCATTTTGTCATAGAAATTATGGTTAGTGCTGTAGAAAGAAAAATGAGGACATGTTTTAAGTGAGATTACAAATATCTTCCTGTTATATTTCTTTTCTTTTTTTTTTTTAATTCAATAAGTTTTTTTATTGGTTGTTCGAAACAAAACAATGTATAATACATAAAGTACAAAAAATACTATAAGCAAAAGAAAATACAGCACAGTTCAAATCTTAGATAACATAAATAGAGACAAAATAGGTGAATAAACCATCAGCACTGCGTCAGCAAATAACATAAATAAAAATAACATAGATGGCACATGGGATCTATCTTAAGGCAGAGACAGATAACATGGAAGGCTATTTCGTTTGGTATATATCTAGTGGTTGCAAGAGTTTCGGCTTAATCCCAGAACAATTATATCACACCGCGCAAGATATAGACGGTGATTAGAGGTTAAAGATCCTTGATGTGTGCCCCTCTAAATGTCATGGTAAAGATGTCGGTCATGGAGGGTCCCCGTACGGTACTGTGTAAGAGCGTAGGGTAGTTTGAGAGACAGTTCACGGTGGTTTGTATGATTCAAAGAAGAGATCAAGGGATTCCCACATGCTTCTAATCGGGGACTTCCACGGAGAGTTGTGGAGCGCTATATTATCAGCACCTCGCAGGTTAGTTACCCAATTCAGCCAGTGTTTAAAGGACGTTTTGCGAGTATCCTTCCAATTGTTGAGAATTATCTTAAATGCTGCTGTGAGAAGTAGGTCAAGGAGTGCCTTGTCTTTTTCGCACAAGGAGTCTGCTCTTGTAGGAGCAAATAGTAGAGCCGGGAGGTCCCTGCTTGTATCAAGGGGGAAGAATTTAGATATGAATTCAAGGACTTTATCCCAATAGGGTGTCACACACGGGCAAAGAGTTAGTAAGTGTTCTAAGTCCCCTACTGCACCATTGCAGTTCCAACAGATATCGTCTTCACGGATTTTGTGTTTGTGTAGTCGGGCTGGTGTCCAATATGCCTTGTGTAGGAGCCAGAACTTTGTGTGGGATAGCACCGGGCTGATTTTATTTTTAAATACTGAGTTCCATGTCCAGGACCAATCTGAGTCTGAGATCGGGGTTTTGGAGTTCGATTCCCAAAAGGATGTGACCTTCTCATTAAGTGTAGAGTGTTGGGGGCCCAGTAATTTGTAGACTCGGGAGACCTGGTGACCCAATGCGTTTATTATTGAGAGATATTGCGGGAGGGATGGTGTTAGGGCTGAGAGGTTTGCCTTAGCTAGGGCAGCTTTTATTTTCAAGAAGTTGTAGAATTCTATTGGCTCAAGTTGATATGTGGACTGCAGGTCCTTAAAGGATAGGGGTTGTGTGCCCGCGTAGAGTTGGTGGGGAAAATAGATGCCTTTACTGATCCATACAGCATTATACAAGGTGCAACCTTTATATAGAATTTTGCGATTATACTAAGCCTGGGCGTAGTTCGCGTAGTCGCGCTACGCAAAGCTACGCGAAGACGTCAAAGCGCTACGCGAGCTACGCGTAGCTTCGCAAGCGCGCGTAGCTGCTTGCCGCGCCCGTTCGCGATGCGTTTTTCTTGCTCGGGAACGCGTTGTGGTTGCTCGGGACGCTGTTTGCGTGCTCGGGGCGCGAACTTACCCATGCGGTCGCCTATGGGCGTGGCCATTTTGTTTTTCACTTGTCCCGCCCGTTCGCGATCCCTTATTTCCTGTTCCGGGTCGCGTATAGCGTGCTCGCGCTGCGCATTCCTTGTTCGGGAACGCGTTGTACGTGTTCGCGACGTTTTTGCGTGCTCGGGGACAAATATCGCGCGAACTTACCCACGCGGTCGCGATGGGCGCGGCCATCTTGTTTTACCACTCTATGCTATGGTTCTGGGCCTGCTTTTCTATCCTCCCTCAATCTTTGCAATCCTTAGTTTTTTACACTGTTTTTCAATTTTTCTTTATTTCTTATCTATCTCACTCTCTGCTTAAGTCTATATTTTGCATTTTTTTATACTTTTTACTGTGTTTTTTTAACTTTTCGACTGTTTTATATAACTTTCTTCTTTAAGCTCCTACTTCTTCCCCTAACTTTATTTTTCCCTTCTAACTTTTCTTTTTCACCTCCTCCCACCCCAGAACCATGGCGAAGGGTAGCAGCAGCGGCTCAAAGGGCAAGGCGCATGCGCCCAATCGCCGCCTGCCTTGCGGCAGACTTCGCCCTGCAGGGGTGCAAGCCCGCCAGCTGTTTAATGAGGCGGAGGTGGCCGCCCTTGTTTTTTTTATTCAGCGCCACCTCCCCTTGACCTTGGCAGCAGGCGGCAGGCCAGGCTCCGGGTACCCGACCCAGGAGCGTCACCGCCGGTGGGCGAAGGTGCGTCGGGCAGTGTTTCGCTGCTCCGAGGTCCGGCGCACCCATAACCAGCTGGCCCACCGGTGGTCAGACATCCTTGACCGGGAGCAGGACCTGTTGGACCTGCTAGGTGTCGAGGTCGTGGGGCTTGGTGAGTAGCCAATATATATATAGTAGTATAAGTATTGTGATTTGTGTATATATTTTTTACAAATAACAAGAATACTGCTGCTTACATTGCAGGTAAATTCCGTTTCAAAATCCTCTGTGATTGTAGGACACAGGTGCTGGGCGGTACTCTTACTTTTTTGCAACTTTGCGCTCGCTTGTCATTTTGTAAGAGTTTACTTTAGAGAACTTCAGTTAGGTAATGTGTTGGGATCTGAGGAACGCTGTCTCAGGCTCGTGAGGAGCTTGTGTCGCTGGGGGATTCTATTCTGGAATGTGGAGTTCTAAGGCAGGCAGTTGCTGCCGGGACCCGGAGGACGTCAGATGGATTAAACTAGACACCTACCTTATTCCCGTGTAGTGTCTTCATTTCAGTGGCGACGAGGATGCAGAAATTCCTCAAGGACATAGGTGTTAGTCACATTCTTACTTCTCTTTATCACCCCCGCAGCAATGGCCTGGTTGAGCGCTTCAACCGCGTAATCAAGGAACATCTGCAATTGGCTTTGGTGAATGGGTTGCATTGGCGGCAAGCGGTCAGCAACATGCTTTGGGCTGTGAGGACCACTCCCCATGTTAGTACCGGCATTGCCCCGTTTACCTTACTTAGGGGAAGGGTTGCTGGTTCTAAATTAAACAAGGAATGGATGTCCAGGAGGGAGGTGGACACTAAGAAATTGTCTGTTGTAACTGACGTCAGGGCTGCTGTTCAGGCTAAGTACGACACCAGGCCTGGAGTTCGTTATCCTTTGTCTGTTAAGGTGGGGGATTGGGTGAGGGTCAAGAGACCGGGTTTTCTTCGCAAGGGGAGTCTCGGTTCTCCGCTCCCAAAAGAGTGTCAGCTGTAAGAAATCACGTGGTGGTGTTGGAGAGTGGGAAAGTTTGGAACAAGTCTGCTATTTCCATTGTGCCTGAGTCAATGCTGGTCTATGTCAACAAGAGACTTGGTGTTGTTTCTTCCCCAACATTGGTGCCCACCAATACCCACGGGAGGGAACCTGTGCATTCCGATCATGTTTCTTCCAGAGCTGTTTCCACCAGATTGAAATTTGTTCCTGCAAGATTTCAAGATTACAAAATGTAGTGATGTTGTTCTTCTGTATACCCTGTTTCCTGTTATCTTCTTCTTATTGTTTTTTTATCTTTGTCAAACCTTACTTTTCTGTTTTCATTGTGAAGGAAGGGGGTGTGTTGGGATCTGAGGAACGCTGTCTCAGGCTCGTGAGGAGCTTGTGTCGCTGGGGGATTCTATTCTGGAATGTGGAGTTCTAAGGCAGGCAGTTGCTGCCGGGACCCGGAGGACGTCAGATGGATTAAACTAGACCCCTACCTTATTCCCGTGTAGTGTCTTCATTTCATAATGCTATTGCTAGAGAGACTGTAGTCCTTCCTTTGTCCTCCTGTCAAATAGTGGTGGATGCATTTGATACTAGGTTTAGTTACTATTAGTTGATAATTTTTGAGCGGTCTCTCGTGACGCATCCTCTGTCACTGAGTGCTGCTTACCCCAGTCCTTAGAACCTTTTGTAGTTTGTTTAGTGAGTGGTACTGGTAAGCTTAGCTTAGCAGTGTCAGTCAGCTGCAGAACATCAGACGCAACCAACCAACAATTTGGTGTATGCATTATGCACTTTATGCATGTGTCCTCCTTCTCATCTATGCATTTTTGATGTCAATAAAAAATGGAAATGCAGGCTTAATGAACAATTGGCCCGCCTGGAATAGGTGGGCTAGGTCAGGTGGTACTTAGGCTTAGTTAGTGTTCTGGATTTTATTTGAATCAATCAGAATGGAACACTGAATTAGTGTTCCCAAATAAGTAGACTGTCCGTGAATCCCGCAAGACAGTAGTCGATCGGATTAGATAGGTCAATTTTATTGCAATTTTTGTTTCCTAAAACGTTTTTTGAGCGTTTTTTTAGATAATTTATTTGTTTCACAGCAATCATTAATGTTTGTGTCTTTCTTTTTCTTTATTATATCTTACATGATCACTGATGTGCAGCACCCAGGGGCAAGAAGACGGGGTCAGATTCGGCGGGACAACCACCAGAGGACCGCTCCTCTACCGAGGGCCCTGCTGCTGGTCCCAGTAAGTCCTCCAGTGGTTAATATTAACAATTATATTGCCCTAACTTTTACTGCACCTTATTTTTTCAGAACTATTAATTCTGGCTCCACTCCCTAATTCTATTTTTTACAAAAGATTCTTTGATCTTGACTTGACTATCTGTTTCTAAATTCTGGTTATCCCTGCCTCTAAGTTCTAACTGCCTCTGCTATGAATGTCTGTACTCTGTACTACTAATATTAGTCTGTCGCTAAGCTTGCCCAGTTTGCATTGCCACTCTTTATTGTACGGTTTTGTATAAAACTCAGATTGACCAATACTAATAGCTCTAGCCACTGAGTCCAGTCCTTTCGGTTGTCCTCTTCTAGGCTTTTTAATCTTGAGGCTTTGACAATTACCACAAACAAAATGCCCAACCAGATATTTGACTATTTTTGATAGGATATAGTACATACTACTTGGATTATGCACAGCCCCATGCAGAACTATGCACAATGAAATAGGATGTTGGTGATGCGAGTTTGGAACTTGGACGTTCCTCACACCTCAGTCAGAAGTGAACCCACAATCCCCTGAACGACTAGCTATAGTGTCTCATTAGGTCCCCGAACCCCCACCCGAAGATACCCAATGATTATGATTACACAACCCAGAACCTAACACCCTTTCGCTCACTCACTCGTGTAGGTCCACCACCACCACACAAAATACCACAGAGTCTATGTGTAAGTTCAAAAGGTTTATTTTTCAACTAACAAGCTCTGTATGTATGTTCTATAAAATTCAGTGTACTCCAGCCAGCTCCAACAGCAAAATGCATAAGATTAAAACAATAAACAGTGTTGCACTTGCAACAAGTGCATGATCATTGATGATATATAAGACAAAAGATCTGTGCGAATTCTGAGCGACTCCTCACCGTAGAACGTAGAATTACTGGTTACATGCATCATTCATAAGCTCTGCAAATCTCTGGTTCGTAGAAGGGAATCCTCTGCCTGAGAAAAATGGTGCGTGTTATTATAGTATAATGCAAGCATTTCTCAGTCCTGCCCAAAAAGTGTAACATGTTACCTATGGCTAAGCAATACGGACTAACCGAACTCCATAACAAAGTGGCTTGTTTTTCGACCTCTTGTACGCAACGCTCAGACAGTAGCTGTATGTGCTCATGTGGGCTCAAAAGGCGTCTTACTGTTACTGCGCAACAAGCTGCGAGGTAACATGCGCAAAAGACATGAAGCGGAAAATGGTTGCATGGCTCAGGCTAACTTTGCAAAGAGTAGAGTATAGTATAATAATGACCCTAGGGACCATAACACTACTAGTGTCTACTGACTGTACTCTAGTACCCGATTTGGACTATTGAATGTGATTTATAATAATATGTATGTATTAACTTTTTTTCAATCTTGCTAATGAAAAAGAATAAATAGGGGAGGTGTACAGGCATCTAAAAATGTGTCATGTTTTTATCTAGGCGGACTAGCAACCACCAGTGGCGGCGGGGCCACCGGCGATTCGAGCCTTCCAGAGGGGGCAGGAGAAGATGCAGCACCTGCAGGAGCTACAGGGGGGGAGCCAGCAGCGGTGGCGGGCGGTGGTAAGTTATATTCATGACTTATTGACATTGCACTAGCTGGAAGGGTGTGTGGACTTCACTCACTGTACTGTTGTTGAGACTTATTATTAGGTATGAAGTTGTAGTGAACATTATACAACGGTTAAAGAAGACACCCTTTACTTAGCATGAGCAATGCAGTAGCAATAGCATTACCAGCGTGACTTGATTAACCAATGGCCTCTTATATCTGACTCCAACTCAGCTGTGAAAGTTTTATGGAGGAGACTAAAAGTCAGATCAGATGACCTTGATGGATGTGTTGAACAAAAAGGGAAAGAAGGGTTGAAGGAGGAAGGGCGGGCGAGATTTAATATGATGACTGGCAGAGAAGGATACGTTGGAAGCATGGATAGGTGGCTGATAGGAATCAGATGCATGTGTTGTTGAAGGATGGGTGGAAAAAGGTGAAAGAAGAATGGATGCCTGCCTGGGTGGGCGACACAGTATGGGTGGATACTGTGGATAGCAAGAATCATCAGCGGTGTTTGGGTGAAACTCAAAGCCAAGGCAAGCAACGGAGTGAGTGGACGCATGCGTTGTTGTTGGTGAAACAAAGTAAGGTTGGTGGAGAGATTAAGAAGAATGATTGACATTTACTTAGAATGGATGGATGCCTGTATGTATTCATCATAGACAGCATAGGTGGAGACTGTCACGGGATGCACAGTTTTAGGGAATGTAAAAGAAACCGCGCCAGAGTAGCAAAGCCGATGTGGGGAGGGGCAGGGTGGGGGTAGTAGTAAACAATGTATTACGCGGGCAAATACAGGTAACTTTACTGTAAACATACAAATAAATAAAGCGAATTTCATTGTGCGCACTGCACCGCCAAATGCGATGCAGTGTGCGCAACAAAATTAGTTTCATTTATTTATATGTTTACTTACCTGTAATTGGCCGTAATCCATAGTTTACTACCCCCATCCTGCCCCTACCCACGTCACCGCCCGGCCGAACTCCCCGAGTCCCACCACCGACCGCTACTGACCTTATGTCGTTGTCCCATATAAAAGCAACGATCATTGGCTCAGATATATAATCTGGCTTTTTGTAGTAGCCAAGGCACTGTGAAATAATTGAGCAATTGCCCTCCATGTAACAGAGAGAGTATGGCCAGTGCCACCCGTAATAGAAAAATACGAGCTTCCCCACCTGCAAACAGTAGTAAATCCAACTAACGTGAGTCTGCGTCATGACTCGTATGTTTGTCTTGGGTGCAAGCATAGATGACCGAGCTGGCAATGCCGGCTACAACCAGGTTATGTCATTTCGCTAAACTAGAGAAAAGAAGAACACTGGTGTACTGTGTACTGGTTGGAGTCCATAGTGCTAGAATAATGCCTGAAACTCCCACAAATGTTAGAGGCCGAGGAAGTGGGAGGATAGATAGATTATTACCACAAATGTTATGTACTGTGCTTCTTGCTAGTGCTACTGTGCCATTATGTGTTGAATTAATTTTGTGTTACTGTTTAGCTAAGAGTACTGGTTACAACAATATTTTTTTCTTTCTTGATATAGATGGTACTCCTTCCCAAGACAAACCATCGCGGAAGGAGTTGGCAGCCAGGGCCCGGCGCCGGAAACTGGAGGCCATATGCCAGGAGTACCGGCGGCTGGTGGCTCAGGCGGAGGAGGAGGAGGCGGCAGCAGCAGCTGCAGCCTCGTCCGATGCCCCGGGCCCCAGCCAGGCCACAACTCCAGCGGTACGGCGCCGCGGTCTGGTAGCCGCCCGCCGCCGCCGCAATTCACTATCAGCCAGCACTGCTGTCCCCCACCCTGGATGCCACTGCAGGGCATTCCGCAAGAAGATTCTCCTCCGGATGGCACGTCTAGAGGAGCAAATGGAGGAGCGGGTCAAAATCATGGTGGACAAACACCTCAAATCCCGCCGAATGTAACATCGAGGACCCTGTGGATTTGCCCCTTTTTATTCCTTGTTTTGGTGGGTGGGAATTGGGCGTTGGGGTTTCGGGACATTCTTTGGACTTTTTCGTTTTGGACATTTGTTGGGGTTAGGGAGAAGGGTGGGTCAGGTGTGGGATAGTTTATTTTTGTTAGGGTAATAAATTATATTTATACTTAAACATACAATGTTAATGTTTTGTGGGGGTTACTGTTTTACGAATTAACGTCACATTGGTTTCCTTGCTGCTGCAGGGCCGCAGCCAGTGTTTGATTTAAATAATCTGCCGACGATGATGTAACACAAACAGATAGATGCGGTACCCCTCACTGAGTTATTTGTCCTACTAGTACTGTCAGTCTCTCCTCCTAGTCCATTTATACCTCCCACCAAACGTATCTTACCTGTGATTGATGATTACGTTCGGCACAGCGATGGCTGCATGGTTTCCAGAGAGAATGTAGAAGATGCCATGGTTGTGGTGGTAGTAGTAGAGTAGACACTGGCAGTAGCATTTGCTAAAAAATTTAAAAAGAGACAGTCACTTTCCTGAGAGCGACTGTGGGAGGAGTAGTAGAACGAAGTAAAATACAGTACAGAAGAAGACTGCCAAACAAACAATATTGCAGTTGCAACAGCTAAAGTCAAATTAAACATAATGGTGGCGGGGACAGCCTAGTACAAGAAGTTACAAACTGTAGTTGTGTCGATTGAGTCACTTAACTTAACACAATCGTAATTCGTAACCTTTACTGCTGTGTGGTAGGAGTTTGATGATTAATCCAATCAATGACGGCAATTAATTATGATGTACTACTATTAGCCGGTGACGGCTTGCACATAGACTGAGCATGGGTGGGCAAGCAGAAGAAGCTCCTCGCCCTGCCTTGCAATTGAATTAGTGTTGCTTTCACCACATCTGCCCCAGCAAGCGTGTGATCAATTGGTGTACATTTTATGTAGTCACATCACACCTCAATATAAATCACAGCCCAGGGGAAGAGGGTTAGGGTTTGATGAATGGATGGGAAGGGGGTTTGGGGAAAGGTTTGAGAATGAAAAACAGTACGCATGGACAACAAAAGCAAAGCGCAATCTTGGCAGACGACCATGATCTTATACAAAAAATCTATAAAGGGAGAAAAGGGAAATGCATGCATGATGATGAAGATAACTTGATGGTTAATGAGTAGTACTTAATAACTCCTACTAGACAATTAGACAGTACAGGGCAGCAGTATATTCTATGCAATTTGCCTTGCCTGTAATATGCCCTCAGAGACCCAAATTCCATGTTGTACGTAACTTACTTGTAAAGATAGCAAAGACAATTAAAAGAAAACACAGTTGTAGGGATCAATTAGCAAACAAACACACAACACTCAGTCCTAATGATTGAAGAGAAAAAAGGATTCAAATTAATTAAAAGATGAATGATGAATGATACTAAAGTTACTGTATTATCATGCTCAAATTGTGGAGTGGAATCTCGTCCTTCCTCTTGGTCCTATCTTCCATGGACGCTCCGCACATCAATCTTGGTGGCCTTCCTGATGCCGATTGGTAAGGTAAATATGAGTTGTGTCTCCCAGTATAGCAAGCACAGGGTAAAGGCCGGCCTGTAACGTCTAGATGGAAAAACAAAAGGGGTATTGAAAAATCAATGAATAAAAAAAAACATCAATTACGGTGGAGTCCAAGAAGAGAAGAGAGAACACTTTCAGAGTGAGGCGGCTTGGATATATCGTGTAGATTCTGTTTACAGCATTAAGCTACAACAACAACAGGACAGAACAGGCCCACCACAGCACCAGCCCGTGACCCAACCTCCATTTACCTTAATTTTTGACATAGCCAGACAAAAGGCATACACAGCAACTTAGCATTTTCCTAATTAAGTGACAAAATCAATGCGCCGCTGTGAGTCATCACTACACTCGACTACACACCACTACATGGACATGTAGGTCTGCTGTGTTTACTTTCTTGTTGAATTGTTGTGTTTATGTTTACCTTATGCCACTTCATGAAATGCAGTTATTCCTTGAATCATCTCCGATCCAACTGAATGACTGCGTGCAAAGATAGTATGGTCATCATCATGGTGTGGTACGTGTTGTCCAACTACAACTCAGTCTGTAGTGACTCCGATTAAGTCCATATTCCATATTAAAAAATTGCAACAGATATTGGCCGGCACCTGCAGTAGTAGGAGTACAATTTGGTTATTAAACAACAAGAAGGGAAACATTGACTGTCACTGACTTGAGTCACTTTGTAGATTAACTAGTAGAGTAGAGTTCGACTTCATGCACAACATCAACAACAAACAACAGCAATCGCTCAGACTCTGCAAGCATCCAATGCATTCCATCATTACCTGTCTTGCTCTTCTCTTTGGCTGTCAGATCATCAGATGCCTAGTTCTGACAGTTGTTATTTTTTTTTACGGGGCAGTGGCCTCATCATTACTCCAGTCCACATTCATTTTGAGTGTTAGTCGCTGTTTTGGTTTTCGTCTTATTCTTCTGTGGCACTTTGTCACAGTTTAAGTTGCTTCCCATGGTCAGCACTTTGATGATGGGCCGCGGCCTGGGTAGCGCTCATTGATGGTCATTTGAGTTTGCATAAATGTCAGCAAGTTTCTTCGAAGAGTCTTGTCTTTCTCTGCCAAGTACCTTCTGTCCTGACAGTGAGGACCTTTGGATGCCTGCTGAGGCTGTAGCCTTCGGACACTGATGAGTTTCGGCTCCAAAACAAAACGGAGGATAGCTATAGTCACGTTTCACTTCTTATGGAGGCGGGACTGGTAAAGGCAACATTTCTTGTACTAATGTCTGGCTTGATGGAAATGTACTTGTGCGAGACAGGAAGATGAAGCAGGACTTTGAAGAGTGGACAGTTAAATGCACAGACATCCAACTCCAATAGGGAAATAAAAAGAGAAGACGGTGGTGATGGATTTGTTGTGATTTGAACCAGAAAGACAGATACACAGACACATAAAGGAAGGAAGAAAGTAACAATTTGAAAGCCTAGTTGTCAGGGAAGAGGAGCTCGTCCTCAAACTCTGGTGGTTCGGACAGAAGTAGGTCCTGTAACGCACTATTTACGTCATCCAAGTTGCTCTCCTCTTCCTGCTGTGATTCACGTATTTTGTAATCCGGTGGTATAAAGTGCTGATTCATTTTGATCATGGTTAACCTCTCCACGCTTTGGGCCGAGAGACTGGTCCTTTTCGAAGTTACAATGGCACCAGCAGCACTGAAAACACGCTCAGAAGAGACACTTGCGGCAGGGGAAGCCAGATACTTTATCGCCAGCCTGCTGAGCACTGTCCATTGGCTTCTTTTCCCATACCAATACACCAATGGGTTTCGATCCATGAAGACCTCTGTTGGGTCATCCAGATAGGCCTGGACCATCCGCTCAATGTTCAGGGGTGCTCCGATGTGCTCGGCCTGTTTTGCCTTTGCATCAGCACTGGACTTACCATACCCCTGCTGTAGAAACCAATCAGTTGCACATTGTGCGGTGGATGATCCTGTTCTTGATGTTATTGTTGGTGTAGGTGACTGCTGGGAGGCAAATGCACTGCCCTCAGGCTCCGAAGTAGAACTTGACTCTGGATGCCCTGTAGTACTGGTTATGGTGGCCTGGGGTGGGGGGCCTGTAATTAACAGCCGTTCTCTTTCGAAAATAGTGGCTTCCTTAGCTATCAAAGTTTTGTAGTTGGCAACATCCACTTCCGAAAAAGGAATTACTGCCTTGCTGTTCAGAAATACTTTGTACCGTGGATCCAAAATTGTGGCACTAATGTAAAGTGGTTGTGACAACATTTTATTTTTAATCCTTGTATTTTCCGATAAACGAGCGGCTAAGGTCTCCGCCAAATGATATGCGTCTTGTTTGTCATCCACACCTGCGTACGTTTCAGACACATCCTTCAGCTGTTGCTCTAGCATGTGCAACAATGGGATAGCTTGGCCCATAGTACAGTCCTCCCTGCTGACTTCACGTGTGAAGATCTCAAAAGGAAGTAGCATCTCAGTCAGGCATTTAATGAGGTCCCATTGAGCCATCTCAACGGTCATGCCTTTCACAGTAGGTTCCCCTAATCTTTGCATGACATAAGCATTGAGTGGTATGTACAGTTCAAACAGACGATCAAGCATGTAATAAGTTGAGTTCCAACGTGTTGGCACCTCCTGGATGAGCGCTTTGACTGGCATTTTATGCTCACGTTGAATGACCCTCAGCTGCTTCCGGGCTTTAAAAGAATGGTTGAAATGTGTGCATATTCTTCTGCAGGTGACCAGTAAGTTGCTGACTTTGGATTCATTTTTCAAAAAGTCTTGAACAACAATGTTAATGCAGTGTGCCAAACACGGGACCCTGAAATAGCCACCATTGCGCATGGCCAAAACTACATTACTGCCGTTGTCCGTGGCAACAAAACCAATCGTAAGCCCTCTTGGGCGCAGCCACTCAAAGACCTTGGTGTTAAACTCTTCCAAAATGTTTGCAGCAGTATGAGATTTCTCCATGGCAAACATGGCTACAGTTGCATGTTTGCGAGTGGCATGAAAAATCTCTGCAGTATCAACACCAGCAGATACCTGTTCTCTAACCCCCGCAAAACTGATCCAGTGTGCAGTGATGCACATGTAATCTGTGGCTTGGCAACTGGTCCACATGTCTGTAGTCAGGTGGATACTGTGAACAGCACTCTGCTTCAAGGCCTTTCCTAGCAATTCCAGCACGTCGTGATGTAGTGCTGGAACTGCAACTCTGGCAAAATAGTAGCGGCTGGGAACATGCCATTTTGGGCAGATGGTTGACACAAATTCCACAAAACCCAACCCTTCAACAAAAGAAAAAGGGAGAAGGTCCAGTGCTAACATTTTAGCCAGCTTCGCATTGTACAAACGTGCTATTGGGTGGTTGCGTTCGTACTGCCCCTCACCCCCAAACATGCTGATAATGGTAGGCTGCATGGTTTTCCTTTCTCTTAGGCTCAACGCACTTTTTGGTAGTGCGGACCTGGTACTTCTTGGTGTCTCCGGCTGACTCTTACTCTTGTGCCACTGAGATGTTGCTGAAGATGTGTGCAACGTTAAGACTGCACTGCTGGGGTCAGGGACACCTTGTGTACCACTACCAGAGAGAATGTCTCCCTGTCCTTCCTCTTCCACCGTGATCGGATCTTCTTCTTCTACTCCTTTATCCCCACCAACACCAATGGTTGCAGTTTTGTTTCTGGCGCAAAGGTGGTCCTCCCAGCTGATCAAGTGGTGTTTTTTCAGATGGGTCATTTGGCCTCCGGTACCATAGTTTGTACCAAGCTTACCACGACTAACAGAGGTATTACAAATGGAGCATATAGCAATGTTCTCCTCCTTTTCGCTAACCGTAAAGAAGTCCCAAACTGGGGAGCTTAACTTTGGCCTCCTGCTGGAGGTGCCACTTCCAATGCCAGATGATCTGTTGGGTGTGTGTTGAATTTGACTCTGTGCTGCTGTACCACTACCTACTCCTACAGAGGGGGTGGTTGTGCTGGATGTAGGTCGCTGCCGGGCCTTTGCTAATGCAAGTATGGAAGCTGTAGGTCGTGTTGGTGTTACCTGTGGAGGTATGCGTGCTACATCCCTCGCAGCGATTTTGGATAGGGTAAGAATGTTGGTCTCCATCTCCTCGGGGCCGGGAGTGATGTTCGTGATGACTGGCTCGTCGTCATCATCATCATCATCTTGCTGTTCTACATCGACCTCCATAAGTGTAAGGCTTTCTGGAACCTTCCTTTTCCCTAGCTTGGTCTTGGAACGTGGCTCCCTCTCAGACTCAGTTTGTGGCTTCCAAGTGGCATCTAGATCATCAGAAGGGGGCTTGGCGAAGAACTTGATGGACTACCCCTCCTTTTCCTTGCTGGGGATTTGGAAGACAATGGATCTTCTGAATGAGTGGCTTCTTCTTCTACCTCTGCATGAGGCTCAATTTCCTGAACTGCCCCTACTTCAGGAGGAACAACAACTACTATTGCGGGCGGTGGTTGCGGCTGTTGTTGTTGACCACTTATCTGCTGTGTTTCCTCCTGCGTTGATTGGGTACTACTTTGAGATAGCGATAAGTTTATCTCCGGCTCAGCATCACTGCTTTCCACCATTAGGCTGGCTACCTCTTCCACACTCATGTGCTTGGGCCTGGGTTGGTGGGTTGGGTCCACTGATGCGGAGGTGCTGCCCCCAGCTTGCCCCCGGACACCGCTGCTGCAGGCGCAATTTTTTTTCCCAAAAAAGGTATTGGCCGGCACACCAGACTTCAGTGTCACTTGCTTCTTCTGTTCCTTCTTCTTCTCAATAGCAACTTTCTTGGTACTGGAGGACCTGGTACCTGCTTTCTTTGGGCCCATCTTCTTCAGATGTCAGCAGCACTCAGTTGCAGAGATGTCTGGTCAGGTCACACGTCACGTTGTGTTGTGTGTACAGCAGCAGGATGTCTGTCTGGAAGTGCAACAGGCAATGATGAGAGACACACCTCCTCCTCAGTCTTTGTGCACCTAAAAGCAAAAAGCCAGAACATCAGTCAAACATAGCACAAATCAAACAAATAGAATATAGAACTTAGTGTGTGGTGGCCTCAATTATTAAATTTCAGAAACTCTGTGAACAACAACACACAGTGTAGCCATTTATGAGACGTTGACAACAAGGCCAGGGCTTTCCTGGCTACTGTGTAGTGCTAGTGTACACTCTGGAAGAATAAGAATAGTAAAGAACAAAAACTAAAATGTACTGGAGCATGTTTGGCCTAAATTTGTGCATCACGTGGGATGTATTATATAGCAGCATCAGGGAGCTGCAGCTGGCAATGGGGATGGATTTGGAAGCAGTAAGACAAGAGGAACAATGGAAAGACACGCAGGCCTATGTGGCAAAAACAGCACACTAATAACTACCACAACAAAATGGCCCCCAGAAACATGGTGACTCACAGGCACAAGGCACGGCAAACAATGAACTCAAGCAGGCCTATATATGGGCAGACAAAGGATGCCTTATAAAACACACACAGCTTTAATGCAAAAACTAAAATCCACATGGCTAAAAACACTTTGGAAAGTTAGACAACCACTACAACAACACAATTATAATTACACAGTACACACGCAAAAAAGGCATTTATTTAACACACCCAAAAAGTGAAATAGTCAGACCCTCCAAAAAAAAACACATTTCGCAATTCAATTGAATCAATTCAATGCCATCCATGGCCTAAATGATGTCAAAATTCCACAGACTACACAGAAACAGTTTTATGCACCCATGGTGACTACCTCTGGGCCTACTGGCATACTGGGCCGCAAGCTTGGAGGCCTATGGCAAAAGCACAGTGGCTGGTTTAACAAAATGGCCGCCGCCCACATGGCCAGGCCACCCAAAATAACAAAAAAGTGAAGACAAAGGACAGGACCAGGCAGTTGGAGACTCTGGGCAACTTGCTACCTCTTGGAAAAAATTGTAAAACAAAAAAAAATGACTCCTTGCTCACCAAACTACATCTAAATGACAACCTGAGGAGTTTTTGTGCAAAATGAACTAAATCAACATTTTCGAGAAGGTTTAATGATGCTCGAGAGATATTGTTCGCCAGATTGTAAATTCTGCGTGTTCGGCATCGCGATCGTCACAAAAAGTCGTTATCGCGCGCGCGAAACGTACATTGAGCGCGCGAAGAAGATAAAAAGTGTAAGTCCGCGTTGTCGCGCAGTGCGGACTTGCCCAAAGTCCGCGAGCTGAACGCCCAGGGTTACCTACTGGCTGAAAAGGCCTATTTATTTAACAAACACCCAAAAAAATAAAATACGCCCCAAAAGCCACATTTTGCAAATCAATCCAATGCCATCCATGGCCTAAATTATGTTACAATTCAACAGACAACACAGAAACAGTTTTTATGCACCCATGAGGATGACTACCTCCGGGCCTACTGGCACACTAGGCCGCAAGCTTGGAGGCCTATGGCAAAAGCACAGTGGCTGTTCACACAAAATGGCCGCCAACACATGGCCAGGCCACCCAGAACAACAAGAAAAGGAACACAAGACAGACAATGCAGGCCTATGGCAAAAGCACAATGCCTGGCTTTACAAAATGGCCGCCACCCACATGGCCAGACCACCCAAAATAACAAAAAAGTGAAGACAAAGGACAGGACCAGGCAGTTGGAGACTCTGGGCAACTTGCTACCTCTTGGAAAAAATTGTAAAACAAAAAAAAAATGACTCCTTGCTCACCAAACTACATCTAAATGACAACCTGAGGAGTTTTTTGTGCAAAATGAACTAAATCAACATTTTCGAGAAGGTTTAATGATGCTCGAGAGATATTGTTCGCCAGATTGTAAATTCTGCGTGTTCGGCATCGCGATCGTCACAAAATGTCGTTATCGCGCGTGCGAAAACGTACATTGAGCGCGCGAAGAAGATAAAAGTGTAAGTCCGCGTTGTCGCGCAGTGCGGACTTGCCCAAAGTCCGCGAGCTGAACGCCCAGGGTTACCTACTGGCTGAAAAGGCCTATTTATTTAACAAACACCCAAAAATATAAAATACCACCCCAAAACCCACATTTTGCAAATCAATCCAATGCCATCCATGGATGCCCGGCCTACATGATGTTTAAACTTTAAATTCAACAGACACCACAGAAACATGCACCCATGGGTACCTCTGGCTCTAGTCCGGGCCTACTGGCTGAAATTCCAATCAAAGAAAAACAACTAGGCCCCTGCCGAAACTACAGGCCACAACAATACATTTTAAAAACTATGGAAATCCCACAAAAAAATGTAGGTACAAACAAGCCCCAATCAAACAAACAAGTACACCAATTCTCCAACTTACTTGTAAAATCTCAAATCCAAAAGTCCTCAAATCCAATACAATGATATGATGCAGCAGACAGACACAAAAAGTGATCCTTCCAGCTCCAAATCCAAATGAAAGTGAACAGCACATGGACAAAACACTGGGAGGAGCCTGCTGGACAGGAACAGGAAGTTTGAGAATCAGAGGCACTTCCTTCCTCTTGGAAAAAAAGAAAAAGGACTCCTTGCTCACCAAACTACATCTCTAAATGACAACCTGAGGAGTTTTTTGTGCAAAATGAACTAATTCATCATTTTCGAGAAGGTTTTATGATGCTCGAGATATATTCTTCGCCAGATTGTAGTTTCTTCGTGTTCGGGATCGCGATCTTACCAACAATGCCGCCGGAAGTCAGATCGCGCGTCCGAATGACGTGTTCGCGTTCGCACACTCTCGCGGGATCGTGCGGCCGGATTCCAAATCTCGTGGCGCCCGCGAACGGATAGGAAGTCGCGTCGGCGAACGCAGAATCACGGTAGGTTGTTACCGCGCGCGCGAGAACGTATATTGAGCGCGCGAAGAAGAAAAACAGCTACGCTACGCCGCAAATTGCGTAGTGCACGGTAACTTCGCGTTCTACGCGAATCGCGAAGTTACCGTAACTTCGCAAATTCCGCGAGCGTAGCGTAGTTCACCGCCCAGGGTTAGATTATACCAAATGGATTCTAAATTAGATTTCTTAACGCTGATGTCTAGTAGTTTGTCTATTTTCAAGAGGGAAGATTTTGTGTTTTTGAAGATGGTTCTTGAGCATGTAATTCGGTTAAGATTCGTGGTGAGGAGGGTTGCCGGAGGGATACCATTGAGGATATATTTCTCAATGTCAAGCCATACAGGGGTGTATCCTGCTGGAGATGTCAGCCAATGAGAGCCCTGTTTTGCGAGGAAAGCCGACTGGTAACGCTTAAAATCAGCTAGATTAACCCCACCTAGCCTTTTGGGAAGGCTGAGTTTCTTCATGCTGATTCTTGCCTTCTTCCCTTTCCATAGGAAGTTCGAGAGTAGTATGTTTAGTTTGTGATGGAAATCCTCCGATAAAACGAGGGGCAGCATTGTTATCAGATAATTCACCAAGGGGAGACCATCATTTTATGGTCTCGATTCTGCCCCACCAAGTTATGAATCTGGGTGACCAAGCATCCAATAATGTTTTGATCTTCTCCAGTGTTTTAGTTTCGTTATGTTGGAGTGTCTCCAGTATAGTGGAGCAGAATTCGATCCCCAGGTATTTAATGTGGTTCGGTTGCCATGTAAGGCCCGAATTGCCTAGCATTTCACGCGTACTATGGACATTAAGGGGTTTGACCTCAGATTTATCGCGATGGAGTTTGTATCCAGAGTGTCTAGAGTATGCGTCTATCGTGTCCATCAGGGCTTTAATGGAATCTTCCGGGTTTTCCGTGACGATCAATATGTCGTCCGCGTATGCGGCTAATTTTACTCGCGTGTCGCCAAAGAGAACCCCGGTAATGTCCTTATGGTGCTTAATATCTTGGATCAATGGCTCTAGTGCTAGGAGGAAGAGAGCCGGTGAGAGGGGGCAGCCCTGTCTAGTTCCTTGTTCTAAATGGAATGACTCCGACAGGGAGCCATTAATGGCAATCCGGGCAGTCGGGTTAGAGTATAAGGCCATAACCATGGAATTGAATGGCTCACCTAGGTTGAAAATTTGCATACATTGTTTCAGGAACTGCCATGATACTCTATTGAACGCCTTTTCCGCGTCTAGTGTGATAGCAATTAGGGGGGCAGGAACGCTCTTGGCCCTTTCTAAGATGTGACATAGGAGTCTAGTATTGTCATTAGACATACGGTGTTTGAGAAATCCCACCTGTGAGTTGCTGATTAAAGTGGGAAGAAATGTATTTAACCTATTTGCTAGGATTTTGGCATAAATCTTGCAATCTACATTTATTAAGGAAATTGGCCGATAGTTTTTGGGTAGGAGCGGATCTTTGCCTTCCTTGGGTATGACAATGATGTTAGCTTCCCTCATTGAATTAGTGATGCTCCCCTCATTGACTACAGAGTTGAAGAGCCTATTTAGGGTCGGTTGAAGCGAAGTGCTGAATTCTTTATAGAAAGAGGCAGAGAAGCCGTCTGGCCCTGGAGCTTTGTTACATTTAAGTGTTTTTATTGCCGATGATATCTCTAAATCCGAGATAGGTGCCCCCAGCTTTGATTTATCTGTACTTGAGAGTTTTGGGAGGTCTAATGACTGCAAGTATTGTTCGCAGGCATCTGAGTCAAGTGTTAAGCTGTTACTATAGAGGTCCTTGTAAAGCGTTTGGAAGGTATCCAAGATTTCGCTATGTTTGGTGTGGATAATGTTTTTGGTATCTTTGATTGAGGAAATGGTGAACTGTCTCTGTTTATGCTTGAGGTAAGAGGCAATAGTTTTCCCGCCTTGTTGCCCTCACAAAGTTGGAGCGCCTTGAATTTATTAATCCAAACACCAGCCCTTCTGCTCATAATAGTGTTATATTCATATTTCTTTTTAGTTAGCACGTTAAGGACAACCTGATCCTCCACCCTTTCCGAGTGCTTTTTTTCCAGGGTCTTAATCTCACTTTCTAGATTTTTTAGTTCTAGATTAAATTTTTTATTTATTTGGGCTTTAATTCCGATAATAACGCCCCTAATGGTGGCTTTAAGAGCGTCCCAGAAGGTAGATGTGGGGATCTCTGGGAGATCATTCGTCTCTATATATTCTTTAATCGCATTGGCAATTTTCACTTTGTTTACAGGGTCTGCCAAGATTGTGTGTAAATGTGGAGGATATTAAAATATAGTCTATTCTAGAATAGGAGTTATGGGGGGCTGAATAAAAGGTGTAGTCTCTTGTATCAGGGTGCTGTAGGCGCCAGGTATCTTTCAAGTTGAATCTAGCACAGATTCTACGCAATATGTCGTGCGATCGAGACGGGTGAAATTTGCACTTTGATTGTCTATCCAGGAGGGGGTCTAGTGGCATATTAAAGTCCCCACCCACCACAAGAAGATCGTCCTGGGGTAAACTTTCAATGGTATTCGAGACCGTTTCCCAGAATTGGGGTTCATCTGAGTTTGGGCCATATATATTGACCACATGAATAAGGTCCTCTCCCCTTTGTAGGTGTGTGATTAGCAATCTGCCTTCGTCATCGTGTGTATGGGAAATAAGTGAAATGTTTGATTTTTTGGCGATAAGGGTGATAACTCCTTTTCTTTTGTGGATCGCCGGTGAGGAGGCAAAATGAGAAATCCAATTGTGTTTGATGAAGCTTACGTCCTCTCTGGACAATTTTGTTTCTTGGAGAAGAATAACGTCTCCCTTAGTTTTTGCTAAATAATCGAAGATTTTCCTACGTTTCATCGGGTGATTCAGGCCCTTAACATTTAGCGATACGATGTTAAGATCCTCTGTAAACGTTTTGTGCTGAGACATCGAATGGGCTCTTGGATCACTGTAGTGTTGGTTAGAGCTATGGTGTGGGAATGATAGTGTCGGGCGATATTTACGGGCTCCAATCTTTAAGAATGTGCTAGTTGTAAGGAAATCTGTGCCTTGGTGTGTGCCTAACGTAACAAAAGAACATGGGTGAGACAATAAGTATAAGTATAAGCATAAGCATGAGCATAAAAGAAGATAAACAAAATTAGAACAGCCATTTCAATTTCTACCTCCACTCCTTCTTCCCCCTCTGCTTCCCCCCACCCCTCCCTCCCCTCCCTCCCTCCCTCCCCCCCCCCAAACAATTCGAGTGCAGGGGCTGCGACGGCAGAACCGACTGTCGGCAGACCGGTAGGGGAATTGGCTATTGAATACTTAAGTACTTAGGGAACAAATACGGCATAATCAGTCTGCTCAAGGAGTTCTCCCAAGAAGGAAAAATTACAGATTATCTTATCTGCTAAAACCCTTCCTAACAGGGCTATTACTTTAAAGGTTTTAAAGAACATATATAATGTGGTTTCAACAACTATGCTGAACCAAGTGGTCTCAACAAGACCCCACAAATTCGGCCTTAATACTAAGTATGAGAGCAAATATGGCAGAATCAAACTCAGGTTATCATTTCTGCTAAATACAGTAGCTGTCAGGGTAATGCTTTTGGCATAACTGAGGGGCCAAACACCCAAGCCAGGGTAAAAAAGGATATCAAGCTTTCTTTTGTTGGAAAGTCCTGTACAATCAAATACAACTGAGGGGCAAAACACCCAAGCTAGGGTAAAAAGGATATCAAGTCTTTCTTTTGTTGGAAAGTCCTGTAGCAAGATCCATCTCTTGGGGCGGGGCCCCTTCAAGGTGTGATGCCAATTCCTGAGGGTCTGTGAAGATCATTGCTCTGCCATTCTCCATGATTCGAAACTTTGAGGGTCCAATGAATGAGAAAAGAATCTTCCTCTCCCTCAATTTGTTGCGTAGTTGGAGAAACCCCTTTCGTATGTCGACGGTGTCTTTAGAATAGTCCTGCGTGAAGGTGATCTTCCTGCCCTCCCAAGTTACTTGGTGTGATTTCCTGGCATATGTTAGAATGGCTTCTGTGTGTTGGAAGCGGAGCGGTTTGCAAATCATCGGTCTGGTGCCAATTCTGTGCGGGTTGGTAAAGGTAGGAATTCTGTGCGCTCTATCCAGCTCCAAGCCGGGACTGAATTTTATCCCGTTATCATGGGGATCCATGATTCCAGGAAGGCCACACAGGACCCCGCGTCCTCCTCCGACTTTTCTGGGATGCCAAAATTCGTATGTTCCCTCTTCTATTTCTGTCTTCCAATTCTGCGTTCTGTTTTTTCAGAGTGTCGGTGACTTTATGGAGGTGCACCAATTCTTTGCAGGCTTGAGTCGTGATATCTTCTGTGGCACTTATTCTTTGTTCCGCATCTCCTAAACGCACATTCATCGTGTTCATGTCCGCTCTAATTGCCGTGAGTTCCATCTGCATGGCGTCTGTGTTCTGTTTTGTAGATTTTGCTAGGTCGTGGACATCCGCTAATTTTTTTAGTATCATTTCCATAGTACTGTGAATGTCTGGTTTGGCCTTAATAGGCGAATCTGAGGTGGTAGGATCTGGTTTGACCTTCTTAGTGTTCCTGTTTTTTTCCTCCGCCATTTCGACGTGTGTAGGCTCCACGTGGGTGAACTCTCTTATTTGCTACTTTCTCTTGTTGCTTTGTTTTGTTTTGTGTTGACTGTCCTTGTTTATCACCGTTAGTGCCACCTACAATATATCTATCCTGACGTTGGGCTATGTCTGGTTTTATTTGTCAGCATAGAGCACCCCTGATTACTTGGTTAAGCCTGGTTGAGCCTGTCTGAGCTCTCTGCATTCCCTGTAACAATGGTGAGGTGCTGTGAGATGCTGTAGTAATTATAGTGGTATCTATAGTGGCATCATACTTATGTCCCTCCTTGAAGAAACAGCGCACGTTTGTGGGTCTGCGTTGCCGGAGTTTGCCTGGGTGGTAGGCAAAGGGGTTTATAGCCTATCAGGCTGCTGCACAGGCAATAGACTCAGGTGTTGTGTTGGGAAGTCATCTCATCTCTGCTGTCAAGGCAGGTATTAGGTAGTCCTGAAGAGGACAGTCAAGGTGCACAGAAGCTCCCATGTGCAATTGCTGGCTTTGTTGCTGATCTTACCAGCTGAGGCAGGAGCTGAGGCAGGGGTTAGGTGCACAGTTAGGTGCACAGAAGCTCCCACATGCAGTTGCAGTTGCTGGCTTTGTTGCTGACTTTATCAGCTGAGGTAGGAGCTGAGGCAGGAGTTTAACTGAGGCAGGAGTTAACATAGAGTTAACAGAGAGGCGCGCTTCCTCGCAAGCGTCAAGGGTGGTGTGTATCGCGCTGTGAAAGCCAAGCGCTGATAGTTTAAGATTAATAACGCTGAAAGTTGGCGGCCTTGATAAGGTCAGGCAGAGCGTGACGAGGCCCTCCCGTGCAGCTGTTGGTGTTAGGAGAGCGCTCTTACCAGCTCTTACCGGCTGATAGCAGGCATCCGGCTGATAGCAGGCATCGGCACCGGTGTTGGGTCGCGCTACTGTTTAGGCAACAGCTGGTCAGGCTCGGCTTTCCTTCATGTCGACCTTCGGCGCCATTTTGTGAACTCCGTCGGGCGCACGCTTTCCTCCTTAGAGAGCTTAAAGTGCTGCTTTCTCAGTTGCCCATCCGGTAATGTTGGACACAACTCGATCTCCGGCGTTTCATAACCAGGATCCCGGTGTTTGTCGTCGTCTTTATCACTGATTTGCGGCGTAATCCCCTTTCGGTTTGTCGAGCGGCGGAGCTAGGCAGCCATTCCCTCTGACGTCCAAGCCACGCCCCGCCCTTCTCCCTATCTTCCTGTTATATTTCAATAGGAGCAGCCTGCCAGTTGATTCCTTTGTGTTCTACTGCAGCTTCCCAGAGTGTTCTAAAGAACAACTAGAGCGCTAACTGTCTTACTTATGACAAAAGTATGGCACACCTGAAGCCATCTTGATTGGAATAAACCGGTAACACTTAAAACATTTAATTTAAAAAGGAAAAAAATGAGGGGTTCATTTTGCCATAGAAATTATGGTTAGTTCTGCAGAAAGAAAAATTAGGGCATGTTTTAAGTGAGATCTCAAATCCTCTTCTATTTCATTAGAAAATTCTGAAATGCAGACTGAAACAATCAGTTTCAATACCAGCAGTAGACTTCCAGTTAACTCCCTGGTGAGCAGTAGCTTTACTACAGTGATCTAATGAGCAACTAGAGTGCTAACATTCTGAATTTATGGCAAATGTGTGACACATCTGAATGCCTTCTTGATGGAATCAAAGTAAAAAACTGAAAGCATTTCCTACTGAGGAGACTGCAGTAAATGAGGAAATTAGGAAACTTCATAACAAATAAGTATCCCAAGATGGCCACCAGAGAAAAAAGAGCCCAAATGTAGCACAAATATCACCCACATGTAGCCCACATATAGCCCAATGACAGAAGTGTGGAAAACACTTTTTATTTTTAGTTTTTTGCAGTTTTATATAGTGCAGACTGCTCAGGTATTGGAGCGTTGCATCTTACTTGGACCCCTTATTGCGTATTTTGCACGAAGTACATGAGATTGATCTTGCGAAACATTGAACTTTACTATTCTGTTAACCTGAAGTTGCTCTGAACCGGGCTTTGTAACACCCGTTTTTACCTACTGGTTTTAATTAATTCTCACTGTATTGTATTAAGAAAGAGGATTTACTGTTTTTATGCACACTTTTATGATCTATGTTTCTAAATCAGATTGAATAAAGTTTAATGAATGTATTGAAGTCTCCCAAGATGGCCACCAGAGAAAAATGAGCCCAAATGTAGCACAAATATCACCCAGATGTAGCCCACGTATAGCCCAATGACAGAAGTGTGGAAAACACTTTTATCCTTTGTTTTTTTGCAGTTTTATATAGTGCAAGCTGGTCAGATATTGGAGTGCTTTACATGAGCATTGGTTACATCCTACAAGGACAAACTCATTTTGGTTGTAGGCATGGGGAGATTAAGTGATTTGACCAGAATCACAGAATGACGAGCTGAAGCAGAAACTCCAACTTGGTAACACCACATTTTCTCCCTAAGCGTAACATTTAATCAAGTGGTCAACTGGATAAAAAAACATAGAGATAACAAATAATTCAAAAGTGCTTTGTCGCTATTTGAGAACTGCTTGGCTCAGAAAGCGACCTTTTTAAAAGTGGTGTAAATCCGTTCGGTAGTTGCTGAGAAATTGTAAAAAACAAATATTGATATCTAGAGGCGCGGTGGATCCGCGAACCCTCCCGACCACGAGCTTCATTTTAATTGGCTGCCAACACTCCAAACCAGGAAGTGTTGGCAGCCATCTTGTGACTCGGTAGAACCGAGTCACAAGAAAACAGGGAAACAAAGGTGAAAAAGAAGAAAAGGGGGCAGGGTAGAAACACCCTGACCCCTAGGCCTGCTCAGGGGGTCCCACAAGGACCCCCAGGGACAAAAAAATCATTTTTTTTTTTTTAAATTGGTGAAATTCGCGCTGGGGTCGCGAATCCCGCCGAAATGTAAAAAAAAATGAAGCGCGGGATACCGCGCTTCATTTAATTGAGACCCCGGGTGGGCCAGGTCCCGGGGGCATTGCCAACAAATATATGCAGGGCCCACGGGGGCCCCCGCAGCCCCGGGGACCGCAACCTCCCGGGGCTTGTTTTTTAATGTTTGGGGGCCTCCAAGGCCCCCTAAGCCCCGGGACCGCCACCGCCAGGGCTTTTATCAAATAGGGACCCTCAGGATTCAAGGGGAATTAATCCTCCAACTTACCCTGAGCACTACTGATGCAGTCCAGCCATCGCCCTGTCACTACCCATGCATTCCTCCAATCAACCAGCGAGCACCATGTACTTATCCAATCACTCCGCCAAAACACAAGCACTTATAAGTTCACCATCCACTCTCCTTGCAGTACTCTAATCATCCAGTCAGTACCCATGTACTCATCCAATGACCCAGGCACTAACTCATGGCAAATACAGAGGAGGTCATGCTAATCACAGGGGTACCCCAACGCATAGTGTTCCCTAGTGTATGTAGGTGTTTTTACTGTATTCTAAGTGTCTTTTACCACCAGAGACAGAGTCAGTTACCACCAGTACCCATCAGCAAAAAGTTGGGGGCACAGGAGTACTTTCTACTCCTCTGTTGGTTCTTTCTGCACATCTCTTCCTTCTTCTTGCACTTTTCTTCGTCTTTCTGGACTTCTGTTGCCTCTTTCTGCATTTGTCTTCCTTCTTTCTGCGCTTTTCTTCTTCTTTCTTCACATGTCCTACCTCTGTAGGCATAGTTAGAAACTAGCATTTAAAAACCTTTGAAATTCACTTAAAAAACCATAGGTTTCAGGCATGTTATAGTTAGAAATTAGCATTTAAAAAACCTTTGAAATTCACTGAAAAAACCATAGGTTTCAGGCATGTTATAGTTAGAAATTAGCATTTAAAAACCTTAGAAATTTACTGAAAAACCATAGGTTTTAGGGAAAGTTATAGTTAGTTGGACATTTCACTCGTACCAAACCAGAGAAATTCCCCTGTTATAGTTAGTTCAGCTAACTATAACTCGCGCCCCCGCAATGCACTGCTGATGACTTCACATATGACATCACTCATGACATGGTCAGTGACATCACTGATGACATCTCAAATGACATCACTGATGACATCACTGATGACATCCTCCATGTGATGATTTGATGCATCTTCTCACACCCTAATGTAACCTTTGATACACCAACTCTAAATAACAGACTGCCATTCTCAAAACCATAGACACTCCAGCAGCAATAACTACATACCCACTCACTGATTCTTAGGTCTAAACACATATCCACTCACTCACCCGTACAGTCACTCATACTTACAATCACTCAGTACAGGACTTTCATATGCACTCATACGCCTATATAGACACTCACACACCACCACTCATCCATAGAGGTACTCACACACCTAGTCAGTCATGCAAATAATTAATCACACTCCCATTTACTCACCTATACAGTTATACACACACCAGCTCACTTACTCATACAAATACTAGGACATTCTTACGCTCTTATACAATCACTGATACAAGCACACACTCATCCATACAGTCACTCTCATAATCACACACTCTCACTTATAGCTATTTATATATTCCAACACACATATATACTGCCTTTCACATATGTAGTTACTCACACATGTACCACTGAGATATACATTCACTCACTAACACACCCATACACACACTCACACACCCATACAGTCCATCACAGATGCACTCTTGAAACCATGCACCCAGTGAATCACCCACTCACACATCTATGCACAGAGTCACACACACCCCACCCATACAAACACTCAGGCATCCATACAGATACTCAGACAACCAATCAATAACCCATATAGACACTCATGTAGCTATTCACAAACCCATGCAGCCGCTTACACACCAACAGACAGACGGATACAGACATTCACACAGTTTAGTCACTAACCCATGCATTCAGTAAGATACGTTTAATCACTCACTTGTAGAGTCAGTCACGCACGTACTAAATCATCCATTCAGACACTTATACACCCACTCATTCTTCAATACGCCTTTCCCTATATATATTAAACATATTTAAACTTTACAGAAACACACAGTCACTAGATGATGTCATCAGTGATGTCATTTGAGATGTCATCAGTGATGTCATCAGTGATGTCACTGACCATGTCATGAGTGATGTCATATGTGACGTCATCAGCAGTGCATTGTGGGGCGCGAGTTATAGTTAGCTGAACTAACTATAACAGGGAATTTCTCTGGTTTGGTACGCAGTGAAATGTCCAACTAACTATAACTTTCCCTAAAACCTATGGTTTTTTCAGTGAATTTCTAAGGTTTTTAAATGCTAATTTCTAACTATAACGTGCCTGAAACCTATGGTTTTTTCAGTGAATATATATATATAAAAAATCAACATTTTAAAATATTTTTGGATGATATTAGTGTCAACAAAATTTTTGTACTTACCATATTTTTGTACTTACCATCTGTACCATGTATTATTAATTTGTCCTAACCCGATATTGGTAGAGGCTCGGCGTCGATATATAAAGCCAATCTGTTTAAGACATAACGCTATTTTAGCTCAAGATCTAATCATGGTGTGTAAGTCTCCCCATGAATTTGTTTGTTATAACTTGTTTAAGTTTTTAAAGAGTTTCTTAAAGTTATTTTAAAGAAAAAGTGCACAAATCTAATAGTTTTAACTATTGTATGTTGTTCGTGCGGACCACAAACTATTATTACTTGTCTTTTCTTATAAAGAGTTTTAAAAATGTTTTTAATAACATAATCTAACACTTTCTATTTTATGTATTTGTATTTGTTGACCTCAGTTGAGGTCTGAATCAAATAAACTTATTTGTCATTGTCATTGTACTAACCATTATAAGTATTGGAAGGGCAACTGGAATTAGGCAGTACAAGAGGGCCAAATTAAGCAGCAGGGTTGAGTAAATTATGTGACAGTAAAAGGCAAATTATGCGACATTTAAATTGGATAACACTGTCTGGGCATTGGTTGCAGTTCATTAGTACCAGTTTAATACCCAAATATAGCAACAGAAAGGTGACCAGTCCAACTTTCCAAAGAGCCTTCAACTGCGTGACAACAAATGTCGCTGTATTTTTATTAACTTTTGAACTGTTTGAGCTAGAAACAAAATGTTTGTTTGTTAAAATCTACAGATTATGCAGCAGATGATGGATTATGTGGAAAATGCAGCATATCTATCATTATGTGAAAATCGCCGCAGACACAAAATCACAAATTCCAGTGCCACTGAGTATAGAGAACTATATTTTGATAAACAATGGGGCATATTAGCAAGACCGGCGATAAAATTATTGCCGTTTTAGCGGCAGGAAACTGCCGCTAAAACGGCGATAATGGGCTTGCTAATATGCGTTATAGAATTCCAATAGAAGCCCAGGTTAGCTGTGCAGGACATCTAACCTGTGCTTCTATTGGAATTCCATAACGCATATTAGCAAGCCCATTATCGCCGCTTTAGCGGCAGTTTCCTGCCGCTAAAACGGCGATAATTTTATCGCCGGTCTTGCTAATATGCCCCAATATTTTTGACACGATTTTTTGTGTCAAATGATGTTATTTACCTCAATATTGTGTCAGTGATCCCAGTCACAAACATCCTCCCAATGACTGTTATTCCTTCAATGGGCAAGCAACTCATTAAAGTGGCTGCCTTAAAAACATTCAAAGCCCACGCTCTACAAGTAATCTCAAAGCGCACAAAACATTCCTTAATATCCTGGTTTTAAACATACATATCCCCAAGCTAATGTGGAGCCTCTGCAAGTGTACCTGCAGAGATGGAGAGGGAATTGTCTTTCCCTTCTGTAGCTTTACTGTCATCCTAAGCTTTACCCTCTCTCACACACATTTGCTCTCCTTCTCTTTTCCCTGCCTTTCTTTTTCCTTTTCCATTTTCATCTCCTCTCTCCCCCTTTTTTTTTTAACTCATGCGCCCATTCTTCACGGCTCTCCCATCTGCTTTCCTCTTGTTCCTGGCAGCTACTCTCAGCTCTTCCCTCTTGAACTCCTTGATGTTCTCCCCCTGCTTAGACTTAGCTTTCTGGGGTGCCAAATGCAAGTTCAAGTTTCAGTTAGACTTAACCCACCCAATGGAATAACTCCTGGAGTTTGTGACAGTGGTAACCACTGAAATCGGGGTGCGGGCGGAGGGAATGCTTTGAGGAAACCCTGGAAAATAAATATAGGAACACACTCAGGATGTGTCTGGGGACAATGTGTGATATGAGGCTAAGAGAGCCTGACACCAAGGCACCTCTTCCTTGGGTTTTTAACATTGTACTCTCTTTAGAGTCTATGGCAGATTCCTCCAGTTTCTCTAAATGGTCCGTAATAAAACTAACAAGGATATCCCTATTCTTGTTTCTGGGAGCCCTTCACCCTCTCTCCAAATAGAGATCGCTCAACTAATCTAAGGACAGGATGTCCCACGGGTTTGCTTCCACCAACCTTGTGTTGTCTAATGTTGTGCTTAAGCTGAATATATTGTTCTGTTTAAGAAAGCTGAAACTGGAACTTTCAGATTTCACACTGCTGCTGCCAGTTGCCATACCCCGTTCAGAGGAGCAACTAGGCATACATGAGCTACTGGCCCCAATTGTGTTGGTTGAGGTCTTTTGTAATTGGTGTCTTGAGGTCTGACCTATTATGGCTCTGGAAACTGGGCCATGTACAACCCTCTCTCAGTCGCGGCTGCCACATCACGAAGGTGGGGGGGCAAGGGGAAGGACGGGTGGGCAGGGGTAGGGGAGTGGGAGGAAAAATAACAATTTTTAAAAACTTACCTTTTCCCCTGCAGCCTCCCACACCGATGGCCGGCCCACGCCTCGGAGCTCTCCCAGCAGTCTCGTGGAAGGCAGAGACTGCTCAGCCAATCCAGATGCTGCTCTGCTGGGACAGCAGCATCTGGATTGGTCTGAGCGGCCTGCTCTGCCACTCAGGCACTGCCTGTGAGCCTGAGGCATTTCTCCAACCTGTCTGTGAACACAACCGCGTTCCCAGCCGGGTTGGAGAAATAGCAGTGCGCATGTATGTTTGGACAGCCTAGGACGGCCGGCCAAACATACGTGCGCAAGTGCCACCACCTGCCTGTCATGGCCCGGACCGCCCTCCACACATGTCAAATCCAGTCTAAGAAAAATAAAATGATATTATTTCATTATCATTTTATTTTATTTTAACGAGTGGGGCGACGCTCCTCCGCCATTACGGAGGAGCCACCCATGCCCTCTCTGCATTTGTCTCAAATGGTAGGGAGGGCGAGCAATCAAAGGCTGCTCAGGGAGGTAGTGTGAGGGGCAGGAGCTCAGAACTCAACAATCAACCAACAGTTATAATAACTTAATGTCCAGCCCCCAGTGCTTGTTTTTTAGAAAAAGCAAGTACTTTAATCACACATCAGAAGCAAATACTATGCACTCAATGTAGTATACTATGCACTCAAGGTTGTATCTCTGATTGCATTCTACAGTAGTTGCTACACCCTCACGGTCTACTTATCTCCCCACATATGGGTATCCCTAGGAATCACAGTCCCCCGTTTCTGATGTTAGAAGTATGAATTAGGCACAAGTGCAGGTTATCACTGTTACCCTTATGGTTCTGAGTGAGCAAAGCAGTCACTTCTTCATACCTGTGGTTAGTTTGTGCTTCAATAAATTCTCAAATCTCTTTGCATGGTTCGGCTGTACCACGTGTCAGTCCAACTTCTCTGATCGCAGTGAAGACTTGCAATGCCTTTGCACTGGTTCTCTCGGGTCGGGCGGTAAAGTGGCGCAGCCACGGTCTTCTGTCTTCAAGTTAGCCTCTATTGGCATGGAAAAGTCCTCCACATGGTAATGGACATGCACCCCTGCCCTGAGTGCCCTAACTGTACTGATGTCTAGATCCCTGATGCTCATTTTTGTTGTCATAGGCAAACACGGATTATGTGTGTGCACAATAACATAGGCCTGTCTCGCAGATTGAGGTCTTGTTGGACCAGGAGGGTCTCCCAAAGTGCTACCCTCATAGTTGTGAGAGGCTGACGCCTTCACCAGGAGTTAAGTAGCATGAGCACGGTGGTGGCAGCATACCGTGTAGTGATCCGTAGGAGGTCCTTTTAAACCTGTGTCTCTGTAGTGAGGCCTGCAGGCTAAAGTTCTGCTGGTGTCTGCTTATCTCGCCCTTGGTCGACGTCGGTTTGGTGTGTAGTGCTCTGCAGCGCTGGAGGGGAGTATTTGTGCTAGGTGTAAGTGTGCCTCAGAAGGGTACAATACAGGGATAATGCACTACTGTGCATTGTGTGCATGGTAAATGCATGTGCTGTGAGTGGTACAATACATGAAGGATGTAGTGCTCTCCAGTGCATGCATTGTAAATGCATGTGCCAAATTTGTGTGTACCTATGAGTGATACAATACATGAAGGATACAGTGCTCTGCAGTGCGTGCATGGCAGATGCATGTGCTGGACGTATGTGTGCCTATGAGTGGTACAATACATGACTAATACAGTGCTGTGCAGTGCACGTATGGTAATTGTATGTGCTGGATGCATGGGTGCCTACGAGTAGTACAGTACATGAAGGATACAGTGCTGTGCAGTGTATGTAGGCTGTATACATGCACTTGGTATATGTGTGCCTGTGAGAATGGTACAATACATGGAGGGCCCTGGGTTCCATTTTAGGAGACCCAGGCCTGCATGGTGAATCATAAGGAGAGGAGGTAGAGGAATGCCCCCCAGACAGATTTGTGTATTGCTGCATTCCTGTAAGCTGGGTGGGACACACACTGGATAGGGGAGAGACGGGCTTCCCCTGTACATTTCAAAGAGTGCTCTGTGTTTCAGTGAGAGGTCACATGGAAGGGGCCTGGGCACATCTCAGGAAGGAGATGGGGCTGATAAGAAAATCGTAAAGAGTAGGGCTGTGGACCTGGGCTAACCTTTTGATACACATATCACTGTGGCTGACATCCAGGTGTGAGCTCTAGTCACATGTAAGGAACTCACTCTGTGCCTGCTGAGTGCAGCCTGCCTGGGCTGCATGTGGCGAATGCACCTGATTCAGCTGATGCCACTCCAAGCGCCCGTGGACGGGGTGCGGTCAGGAACTCTGGATGCTCCAATTCTGCAGAAACGGGTAACACTGATTTCGGGCCAGTCAGCCCCAGGGGAACTTGCTTGCTACTTAGCACTGCGGCGCTGGAAAACTGTTGACTTTAAGATAGAGTCAGAGTGGACTCTTGAGACTCGGTCTACTAGTGGGGCTTGCCCTGGATGTTGCTTATAGTGGGGGGAATAACCACTATTGCTAGGAGTGGGATCTCAGGGGACTGCCTAAAGAAACACTAGAGCCCTGACCTCAGAGGGACTGTGCAGTTAATTGTGAATGTCATATTTTTCTTTTGTGTTACTAACAGTAGAAATAAAATACTTCTCTTTTTTCGTTAAAGTGAATATGTGGCTAGACAATGATTTATTGGTGCTGCTTTGCACATTTTGAGTTGTGAGCCTGTGTTCACTCCTTTGAATCCCCCACCACACCCTCCCTGGGGGAGCCTTGGACTACTCTGAGCACACTATTCATGAGAGTCAAGTACTGAAGGGGTAGTTGGCCCAGTTGCTCAGAATCCATAGTAGGTCGGGCCCCGGACATTAGGAGTAAAAAGCCTCAACCCCCACTGTTTGGGCCCAGTCACCCCTGCTTGCCCTGTGGCCCACTAAAAGGGGTTCTGACTGCCCCTCTTAGATGCTGATGACATTGGGTGAAGACAGCACAGCTGGTTCAGGATTATGTCACAGATCCTCTAGCAGTTGCAACCTCCCAGGCTGATCAGGCTCATCCTGGCATTGTGCAGTTACTACCTTCCAGGCTGATCAGTTTCACAGTGGCGAGGTACAGTTGCGGCCTCCTAGACCGATAAAGTTCACAGCTGTGAGGTGCAGTTGCGGCATCCTAGATTGATCAGGCTTATGTCGGCGAGGTGCAAATTGCGCCCTCCAAGGCTGATTGGGTTCACAAGGGCTAGGTGCCTTCTTGATCGTCTGGCGGCAGCGGTACTAGTTCAGTGCCCAAAGTGGCTGATGGCCACATTTGATTTGGTGGTGTCTTTGTGGCACTTCTCAGGTAATAACTGCACAAAGAGACCAAGGGGCTTCCTCACACTTTTTTTAATTTTTTTTTTTAAGTTTTCAAAAACCTTTATTGATCAAATCGAATAGACAGATTACATTCTTGCATTGAATCAAAGCACCATCTACAAAAGACACAATGAGGGTAACAGTGAGAATTAATAGCACATAACACCAGAGGGCAACAGCATGGCAGACATTTCTTGGCCTCGACTAACCAATGACAGCAATTGACAGGGGCACACAATCTATAGAGGAGAGGACAGGACCAGCTGAAAAGGAAAAGGGGCGGGGGAAGGCCGATTACTGACCCACCTCGGCGGCCGCCACGGGCGGAGAGCCGGTGGGGAGCGCAGGAGAGGCAGCCGGGCCCGGGGGAGTGCGGGTCAGGAGATATGACACTAGGGGGCCCCAGATATCGAGTGGGCGAGATCTAGCTGGCATGAGGTCCCAGAATTCAGACAATATGGTCTGGCAACGCGATGCATCCTCGAGCCATTGGGCGAACTTGGGTGCGGGTTTGCGACCCCAGCACATGGAAACCCTACGCCGCGCGAGGACAAGCAGCATGGCAATCAGACGGCGCGAGGCGTCTGGGCAGAATTTGACGAATCCTAATAGGCAAAGCGAGGGAGTGGGCTGAACTGGCGAGGAGGTTATCTCTGAAATGGCTGTGCAGCCAATAAGCAGAGACCCTAGGGCATAGCCAGGCGAGGTGTGAGAAGTCCGCCGCAGGTGCAGAACAGCGCATGCATCTATCACTTGGGATGAGTCCCAACTTGTGCAGCTGGACGGGAGTGCGATATAGCCTGTGTAAATATTTAAAATGAATAAGGCGCAGGCGGTAATTTGGGGACAAACGCTTAATCTGTTTGCAACAATCTAGCCAGTCAGCCTGGGGGATGTCGATACCCAGGTCCGCACTCCATGCCGCACGGGCGCGGTCAGTGGATACGGATGAGGCCGCCAGTGTGAGAGCGTAAAGTTTGGTTACCAACTTCCGAGGAGAAGGAGACGAGTACAGAAAATCCAGCGTGCCCATCGAGGGAGGAGGCTGGGGGAACGTGGGATGCAGCTCCCGACAGATTGCGCGTAGCTGATAGAAAAGTAAAGTGTCCATAGGACCGGAATCGTCTGCGAGAGAGTAAAAAGTATTCCCCGGGTAGAGATCCGCAACTGTGGTCAACCCTAAACGGGCGGCATGTTTAGCCATACCAGAGGACTGTAGGGGAGGGAAAGCCGGATGCCGAACGATCGGCATCGTTGTTGCTGAGAGCATGGGGGCATCGGAAAGGCGGCGAAGGCCCTCCCAAGCCCAGCGTAAAGTCTCGACCGTGTTTATCTCAGTGGGCGGGAGTCTGGCCGGGGCAAACAGGGCCGTCGTGAGTGGCCACGGGGCAGCGAGATCGGCCTCGACCGCCACGTGCGGTTGGAAAGGAGTGGGGTGAAGCCAAAAGTGCAAGAAGCTGGCCTGGGCACACAATGCGTAGAGCTTAATGTTAGGGGCGCCGAGGCCGCCACACTCCATCGGAAGTGTGAGAGGGTCATAAGTGATCCTAGGCTGTTTACCAGCCCAGATGAGAGAGATGATCAATGAGCGGACCTTGCGAAAGAAGTGGGCAGTGAGAGGAAGAGGCACGTTTAGGAATAAATATAAAAATTTCGGAAGAACTACCATCTTGACGACAGCCACTCGACCGGCCAGCGACAAGGGCAGTCGGCTCCATATAGAAATCTTCGACTCGAGCCAGTCCACCGCGCGACCGAAGTTAGCTCGCCAAAGTTTGTCCGCGTCTCTGCTCAGCCAGACACCCAAATAACGAGTGGGGCCATTCGCCCACACGAAGGGGTAGTCCGGGGTAAAGGGCGTAGTAGCATCAGTGAGTGGAAAGAGGACCGATTTGTTCCAGTTCACCTGAACACCTGAATAGCCGCCGAACCTGATGATCTCGCGCACCAAAGGACTGAGATTTTCCTGGGGGTTGCGGACATATAGAGTGACGTCGTCCACATACATGGAGACCAAGAGGGCGCGGGCCGCGAATCCGATGCCCTTTACTGTGTGGTGTTGACGGAGTCTAGCCGCCAGTGGCTCCATTGCGATGGCGAAGAGCATAGGTGAAAGCGGGCACCCCTGACGGGTGCCACGTCTAATAGGGATGGGATCCGTAATGAGGCCGTTGACCCGAAGACGGGCAGTAGGGAGAGTGTTCAGGAGCGAGATCTTTCGAATAAAAACTGGACTGAAGCCGAGACGTGCAAGAAGGGGGAAGAGGAAGGGCCATTCCAGGGTGTCGAACGCTTTGGTGGCGTCAAGCAAGGCGGCCACAGCAGGGAGCGCTGGATTAATCTGATGAAGGACGGAGAAGATAGTCCGAAGATTATGCGATGTTGCGCGGCCGGGAATGAAGCCGGACTGATCTGGGCGGGCAATATGCGGCATGAGAGGGAGAAGACGTGAAGCAAGTAACTTGGCAAAGATTTTATTGTCCATATTTATGAGGGACAGAGGGCGATAGGAATCACGGAGATCGGGGGGCTTATCCGGTTTGAGCAGAAGAGTTAGCATAGCCTCGCGAAGTGAGGGTGGGAATTGACCGTTCTCGAAAGATTCATTATACATGGCGGCACAAGTTGCGGGCGAAAGCCTTGTAGAATGAGGCGGGCAGGCCGTCCAGACCAGGGGCCTTGTCACCAGGCATACTATTTATGGCGGCGAGTATCTCCTCTTTAGAGAAAGGCTCGTCCAGGTATTCCCGGTGATGGTGCTCAAGCCATAGCAGTTCGAGGGTATCGAAATACTGGTCTATGACCTCGCGCAGGGGGGTAGACCCGGAGGTGTAAAGTTGTGTGTAAAAATCAGTAAATCTCGTCTTAATCTCTTCAGCGGAGGTGGTCCGAGCAGGGCCGCCATCCTGAAGCGCTGTTATATAGGATGCAGCACGAGGTGGACGAAGGAGGGTGGCAAAATTTTACCGGGCCGGTCCCCCTCGCCAAAGCGGCGTGCCCGAGCCTCTCTGCCCAAAAAGGAAAGCTCTCTGTTGGCCTCCTCGGCAAATTCGGTGTGCTTCTCGCGAAGACGAGCGAGTGTGTCCGGGTTGGGATCAAGCGCATGGGAGGAGTCCAGGGATTTAATTTCTGCTTCCAATTTGCTAAGAGCGCCACGAATGGAGCGTAAGACCCCAGATTGTTTAGAGATACACTCACCGCGGATGACGACTTTGAACCCTTCCCAAAGAGTGGAGGGAGAGTCCACAGAACCCTCATTGAGCTCGAAATAATTAGTGATCGCGGTCCGGATCTCGTCACAGAATACAGTGTCTCGTAGTGCATTAGATGGAAGCCGCCAAGAGAATGCGCGCCGAGGAGAATGAGGTAGCCTGAGGCTTAGCCGGACTGGCGCGTGGTCTGAGAGGGTACGCGCCATGTGGTCGACAGAAGTGAGCCAGGAGAGAACGTCTGGAGAGGTGACCCAGAGATCCAAACGGGACCAACAACCACGGGTGCCAGTGACACACGTGCCCTCGCGGGCTGCAGGGTGCATGTGGCGCCAAGCGTCATACAACAAGTTCTCGGTTAGAATGGAGCTAAAGAGCGCCGCGGCACGCGGGTGAGAAGCGTTGGGGCCGGAGCGATCCAACGCTGCAGACAATGTGACATTGAAGTCCCCACCCCAGAGGAGCGCAGCAGGACCAAGGGAGGAGGTGTGATGCCATATCTGAGTAAAGAAGTCTGGGTCGTCAGCATTGGGACCATATAATGCCGCAATCGTCAGGGGCTGGTCCTGAAGGGAGCCGTGAAGGATAACGAAACGCCCAGCGGGGTCCGTGATTACCTGGGAAGTGTGCCATGGGAGTCCCCTGCGGATCAGGATAGATACCCCCCGGGAGTAGTTGGAATAAAAAGAGGAATGTGATTCTCCCCAGTGTCGGGAACAGAGTCTGGCAGCAGATGCTGGGAGCAGGTGGGTTTCCTGTAGCAGACAGATGTCCACTTTGTGGCGAATGAGGTGTGCGTGTACCAGTCGAGCCTTCGTGAAGTCGATAAGGCCGCGGATGTTCCACGTCCAGAAATTAATGTCTGTCATGCTATCTCAGTGTGGAGTGTGGTGAGAGTGGCAAATGGCCGCGTGCTGGTGCATATGATGGTGCAAACCCTATGAGGAACAGGTGCAAAGGACAATAACAACGGGGGTGCATGAGGACAAACGAGAGCCTGCCAAGATGTAGAGCCGGGTTGCAAGGGGGAACAGCTAGCCCCAAACGTGGAGTGAGGTTGACCTTGGGCACCGTGCTCAGAAGTGAGAGTGTAGGAACGTGCGTAAAACAACGCGGCATGGCATAACATAGCAAATGTTGAGCGGCAGACCAAGGCCAGCAAAGGGACAGTGCAACACCCAGCCAAGCGGTGAACAATAGCATTGCAGGGAAAAACACTGGAATAAGGCCATCTGGTGCGGATAGCAAAGGTGCGGATAGCAAAAAAACACAACGGCTGCGTATCAAACAGGAGCCGAGAGCATGAAACAGTGTCAGAACAAACATCAGAGCCCCAGTAAGAGGCCACAAACCCCAAAATCCCGTGACCCAACCACCCCACCACCCTATCCCCAAAAACAGTACCGAAAGACCCACCACCCCCACACCAACCCCCCAATCAGGCTGAGATACCACCCGTTCCCACCCCAAGATCCCACAACTTGGAAGGGGGAAAACTGTGACAGGCAAGGGAATTATCCCGTGGGGGCATGGCAGTGCTCAGCATACGCCCCTGCAGTGAAGCAGGGTGGCCAAGCTGCAAACAAGTCAGACAACGATCAGATGAATACAATTGAAATAGCAACAGGAGCCCCAATACGATAATCGGAGGCAACTGGGCTTGGAAGGCTGCAGCAACAGGGGAGGTCAGAGTAACGCAAACAGAAGAACAATAGCACAGGTCAAGAATAATCAGCAGTTAAAACTCAGCCAGTCAATCATTGTCACTTAGGTGGTCAGCTGCGGCGGCCTGAGAGCCAGTTGGCGAGGAGCGAGGTGATTTATCGAGTTTCTTGGCAAAGGCGAGGGCGTCTCTAGGATCTGGAAAAACAAGCGTTTTTGCGCCTTGCCGGACTCGCAGCTTCGCCGGGTAGGCCAATGAGTAAGAGACTTCATGTTTTTGGAGGATCCGCTTTGCTGGAAGAAATTCACGGCGGGCTGCCTGAACCGCGAGGGTATAGTCAGGGTAGAAGGAGAGTGAGTTGCCTTGATGGTTTATTTTGCCCCTTTCTCGTACTGCACGGAGAATGGCGTCGCGGTCCCTGAAGTTTAGGATTTTTGCAATGATGGGGCGAGCTGGTAGACCGGGGGCAGGACGAGGGCCAAGGGAGCGATGCGCCCGCTCCACAATGAAGACGGAGGAGAGGACTTCACCAAAGAGTTCCCGGATGAGCTGCTCCACGTAGTCCTCCATGCGGGAGATATTGGTGGATTTGGGTACTCCCGTGATGCGGAGGTTGCTCCTCCGGGAGCGCGCCTCCAAATCTTCATTTTTATTTCGGATGATGTCGAGTATTTTGTCCATCTGCAATAATTTTTGCCGATCTTGAGTGGCGGCGTCCTCGGCGTCGGAAACCCTGGATTCGACATGAAGGAGACGAATGTCGTGAGAATCAACTCGAGCCTTAACGGAGTCCAGGCGGGCGGATAGTTGATCGAGTTGGGCCGCAATGCCCGTGACCGTGGATTTGACGTCGAGCATAATCGCCTTCAGATCATCTTCACGCGCAGGGGTTGCCTCCATAATAGTCGCGGGGTCGCCGCTATCCGAACCTGCGCAGTCCTGCCGTGTCGATCTACGCTAATCAAAGGCAATCTTGGGCTGTTTAGGATCAGTCCTCCCCATGGCGGGCAGAAGCAGGTAAGTAGTATCACCGTGAAAGCAGAAACAGCGACAAAGCTCACGGCAGGCAGCTCGCAGACACACAGCAGCAGTGGGTAAACCAGGCGAGATGTCAGGCCCACCAGGTCAGGTGAGCAGCAACGGCCGGCCACAGTGAGTGACGAGCTCAGTGAGGTGGTGACAGGGCATGGGAAAAGGTGGAAGTACCAGGCCAGCGGCGCAGCATGTGGACAAAAGCGGCCCTCACAGACACAGCGGAGGCGCCGGAGGATCACGCCACCGCGAGCTGATAGTAGAGAGGTCACCACATCAGGCCACGGGACTCCAAGAGAGGTCGATCGTCACCCAGCGGGGGACTAGCGCCATTGGTCCAATGGCCCCAGAGTGTCAAGAGTGTCAGATCAGGAGGGGGCCCCAAAGGATCCCGCTGTGCGCCACACTTACAGATAACTGCGCCACAGGAACGATGTTCACAGAGGCGGAGTCCAGCCAGATGCCTGGGGGCGCCGGAACGCCGCCTCGGTGGGACGGTGCGGAGGTGGATGCCCAGAATCGGAGCCAACAGTCCAGAGGCCACGCAGGAGCAGTCACCAGCCGGCGCAGGGCAGACGTCAGGGCCGGCGCAGGCACGGTGCGCGCCGAAGGAGATCAGGCCCAAGATTGAATGCAGAGTCGGCTGGGGCCCAGAGCCAGGCACGCCCGAGGAGCGGGGGGGCGATGCAGCCACCAGAGGTCACAGGAGAGGGCCGCAGGGAAGCAGGTGGAGATCAGGCACCCCGCACAACTCAGCGGGGGGAAGCCGGGAGGGCGAGCCAGACCGGGGCAATCACGGCGGGGAGATGCGAGGGACCCGCCGCCCCCGTCACCAGGCCCGGGCACAAAGAGCCGCTGCAGCGGGCGCCAGAAGGAGAGGAAAATGGCGCCAGTGCCTCGGAGAGGCCCGGGCCGGGTGGTGCAGCCCGCGGGCCCCCAGCCCCGCCGCAACAGACCCCAGCGGTACCAGCACTCACCGGGCGAAGCAGGTCCGGACCCCACGCAGTCTTTCAGGCGATCCGCAGCCCCAGGAAGCCAGCCCGATGGCAAGGCAGGGAGGCCGGGCCTCGCCGATCTCGGGATATGGGCCCAGCGCAGCAATCGGGCGGCGGAACTCAGCACCCACAAGCCGCCGAGGGACGGGAGCAGCACAGGTCGATGCCACAAGTGAAGCCACAGCCGGAAAATCAGGTATTGGGCAGCGTACGTGTCGTTGTCTGCAGGATTCTGTCGGATAGTTAGCTTGGCCGGCAGAGCCCACTAAAGTGCGGCCATCTTGCAGCCGGCCAAGCCACGCCCCCCCCGGGGCTTCCTCACACTTAAAGTAGCTCATAACTTCACTCTATAACGCGCCTATTTTATCTGACACTGGGGACATGCTGGCCTTCTCCTCCTTGAAAGACTCCTCCAGCAAGGCCAGGTACGTTCCTTCCCTCTCTTATTAGGAACGCATGCTTCTAGGCACCAGGAAGACCCTCAGCTTCTCCATCACAAACTGCAGACGTGAGGTGATGTCCCCTTATCTCTGGGATGGTGTCTGTCAGGCAGACATTAGCCCTGGTTACACAGTAGCTCTTTGAATACTCTGTGGAGCACTCCCTTCCTTGGTCAAGAAAAACCTGGGACTGTGGTGTGGTTTAGATGCCACGTTTATATTTTCGAAAAATCCTTTTATTGTTTTCATGATCAGCTCACATAATGCATGGCATAACACTCTAATAAATTGCATATTTTTTGTGCATTCATGATGCCTACCCTCCAGCAACCGAATATCCCTGCAATTCTTTTAACTCAAATGTGCCTGGCTAGTTTTCCTGACTTGGGGGTATGGACATTCGCTTGCATATATTGGGGGACTTAGCAAAACCCTCGGTAAGCAGACCATGCACTCCATATTTTATCAAACTTGCAGGGCAGCCGAGTCCCTCATAAACTAAGTGCGCCACACACATACACCAGTCCATATCATTACACCAGTACTCAAATAGCGGTAGCAGGGGCGATCCCAATAGTCTTGCTGTGCTGTGTCAGGCCACCACTATTCCTACAATACAGAACAGCCTTTGATATTTTGTTGCACTCTCCTCCTCCCAGATACCCAGAACACACAGTTTCTTTCTAGAAGTCAGTTGGAGGGATGCAGCACACAACAGGCATTGAATCACTTTTTCCCAGTAGCTTTGGATTCCTCGGTATTCCAAGATAGTATGTAGAAATGTGCCTGTCTGGCCTCATCCCCTAAGGTACCCCCTCTAAGCCCCCATGAGTTGCAGCTAGCCCATATTTAGCCAATAGTGTTCCTGTATAATAACCTCTATGGGGCACCTTTAGCTGTATTAATCTGAATCCAGTTCTGATTGAAACTTCTCGCTGCCCCTGCAGTGCTTCCACCCACTCCTCATCCAAGAGGTCCTCAAGATCCGTGCCCAACTCTCCCTTAGGCTCCCCAGTGGATCCAGAAGACTATTAATTATTTTCCTCTATATAAGGTGACAGCGCCTTTCACGGCATATGCTCTGATAATATCCAATCTTCTAGAGGACTGGGCTCCTCTATCTGTGTGTCATAGGATACATCCACGCAGAGGGCATGTCTGATACGTAGATATCGAAAGACCTCCCCTTTCTACATCTTATATTCTTCCCTGAGCTCCCTTAAGTCTGAGGGCCATCTTTCCCCATACATCACCCAATTTGCTAATCCCAATTAAATCCCAGCCGATTAATCCTTTCAATTTGTTAGTTTCACTTGGATTGCTGGGAGTCCCGGAGTGGGGTCTCCCTTGTCAAAATCGACTGCCATCCAAATACCAATAGTGTTTTATCCCATATCTGGAGGACTACCGTTGTGCATGTTGGCCATCCCTGCCTTCAGTTTTTGTTATAGATAGTGGCCGGGTAACCTCGGCTGCCCATCCAATGCCTGTCATGTCTGATCAATATTTCTCCCATTGGCGTGTAGGCCCAATCTTTGACCACCACTAGTCGTGCAGCTCAACCGTAAGGCTTAACAACTGGGAGGGCAATGCCCCCGTCATATACCACCCCTATCAGCTTGGACAGTGCAATTCTCAGGGTACCCTTGTGCCACAGCAAACGACGGATCTCTCTCTCCAACAACTTAAAGAACCCATATAATATATGGAGTCTTCTGTAGGGCATACAGAAACTTAAGAAGAACAATCATCTTAAACATGGCTGCTCTACCCAACATGGAGAGCGGAGGGATCTTCAGCAACTCGCATCTTACCTGGATCTTCTAGAATGATATAGAGATTGTGCTTTATGAATTTTGTTGAGTCTCCTCATAATAAAGCTACCTAAATATCCTCCCTAGGGATCTGAAGCTGTCCCCTTATTGGTGCCCTAAGAGTCCAGTCCATAGGGTGTAGGTTATAGACTTGGTCCAGTGAATATTAAATCCACTATATATTCAGTATATCTGACACCACTTGGATCACCCTATCAATGGCCAAATCAGGGTTCGACAGATACAACAAAATGTCATCCGCATAAAGCGATATTCTCTCCTCCCATTCAGAACCAATAGTCATGCTTTTCACCAGGGTGTCCTCTCACATCTAGCTTGCACACTGCTCCATCGCTAGGGTGAAAATGAGTGGGGAACGAAGACACTCTTATCTGGTTCCTCTATATATAGGAAATGGTTGTGAAAATTCCCCATTCACTCTAACAAACGCGAGGGGCCCATGATCGAGTAAACTGATCAATCCCGTAAATTGGGTCCAAAGTTCATCTTTTCGAGTGCCTGAAATATAAATTGCCATTTCAAAGAATTAAAAGTGTTTGTAGCATCTAATGAGACCAAAACGCTAGTTCCCCGAGAAATCCCACACTTCCTTATAACTGTGTGAGATTCAGTCTTGTGCTTCGACCCAGGACAAACCCAGACCGGTCCGGGTGTACTAATCCCCCTACAACCCTGGCCAACCTGAGCACCAGAATCATAGCTAGTATTTTAGCTTCTACATTCAAAGGTGATATGGCCTGTATGACGGGCTCAGATTGGGTAAGGGTTTCCCCATCTTGTGTATCACTGCAATCATGGCCACCCGAAGCTCCCTAGACAGGCATCCTCCATCCATAACCTGTTTATGCATGTTTAGAAGGTGGGCTGACAGCCGCATCGCAAGTCCTTCAATCTGTAACTTGACACAGTTCCTCCATCACCCCCGTCTTTTAAGAAGCCAAGAATCATATCTTTAATCCCAGAAAGCTCCCCTCTGCCTTTTCTCTAGCTCCACCATAAGTGGCGAATGATCAAAAGTTCCACTTGCTAAATATCTCATATTTAGGATCTTGTGCATATGAGCCCACTGCGTACAAATAGTCCAATCTCGAGTACGATCTATGGGCAAATTCAGAATAATAAGAAAACTATGTTACCCCGGGATTATGCCATCTCTACACATCTACCAGATTGCATGCTTCTACAAACCACTGAAGTTGAGAAGTGGTGGCCATTTACCACCAGTTCTGTCAGTGTAAGACCCCATCCATTAGCAGTTTGAAATCCCCTCCTATAATCAGTATCCCATCAGGCAGTGAGAGTAGAAGCACCCCCACCTCCTCCAAACCTCCTGACTGCAGCCTAAGAGGATATTAAACCAAGACAATTATAAGTGGACCTCCACCCCGCAGCGTCCCACACCAGGATTGTGACCCCTCTGGATACCTGAGAGTAGCCTGCGTGTATAACAACTTTATAACCTTGGATGCCGCTTTTATACACATATGAGACAGTAGATGTGAATCCACTATTTCAAACTTCAGAACTGGTTTGGGTTGCCGATCTAAAACACTAATCAGGGACAAACATAAGGGCAGGCCTGGCTTAGAAACATGCTCACCTTGAACAACAGAAACTGCAGTCCCACACTCAACCCCAACCATCTACCAGTGCTCAGGAAGAACTAAGCAGCAGGCCCTGGCAAACAAAGGGGCCGATTATGAGTTTGGCAGTCCTCCTGTAGCACCGCTGCCACTGAGCTGCCAGGGGGACCGCTAAGCCTGTGGTGCACCCGCTCACCAGGATCCAAGTTGAATTCAGGGTGGGCGGGCGGTGCTGCAGCAGTCTCACGGTGGCAGCTGTGTTAGGCTCATAGAAGAGCCTTAACAGCAGACCACTGCCGTGACAGCACCTCCAGCATGTTCCTGTGTGGTGTGGCATGCACCATGTCGTGCATTCCACACAGTACAGAAACAAAGGTACAATTTCAGGGGGAGCACAACATGTGCCTCCCACATGCACCACTATGGGCAAGTTTGCCCAGGGCCCTCCTAGGGCCCCCTTACTTGCATGACTGCCACCCTTTTCATGGCAGGCTCACCGCCATGAAACGGGCAGTGGAATTGCAACTTAAAATATGCTTGGAGGTGCCAGCATCAGCACTGCCAACATATTCTTGCCCATTTCCACACAGCCATCACCATGGGATCCTGGGTCCCGGCAGAGGTGGCGGTCCTGTGGTGGTCCAACAGCTACACCTGGAAATTGGCACGCAGGGGTGGCAGTGGTCGGACCGCCACCGCGAGTACAGTGGTCCCAGGACCGCCGTACTCGTAATAACCCCCAAAGTCTTCATTACATTTCTAAAGTTAGCCTTTTCTCCATCCTACTCTCTTCAGTGTCTGGATATCCATCCTCGAGCCACACTTCCACTGTCTAGGAAAGATAACCTCACCCACCATCTTGTGGCATGCTGAACCAGGGGCATAAAAAATGGATCCCACTGGCTTCAGTACTCAGACTCATACACCTATACTGCCTTACTATCACTCATGTACTACATTCATATTATACATGCATGCTTACTTGACATACACACAGGATGTCAGAGCAAGGTTCTGGGGTACACATTACAGCAGATTTTACAGAAGAGGGGTAGGTAGACCACACTCTTGTTGACATTGATTAAAAAGGTCTGGTTATACTAAGGATTAACAAACTACTGTAAGGTGCCACTATTGCTTTATGTGCTACACCCAGGACAACAGCCACTGAAAGCTCAAGCGAGGCTCGAGCCTGAAGCCTGGCTCTAGCTCAGTTTTATGCCCTTTTGGTACCTCAAGCCCATAACGAGACGAGCTTGCAAATGGCTTCTGCCTGCTACCCTACCTCTACCCAGCATGTGGCATTATGGCCAGAACTGCCAACTTTGGAACTTGGGAACCAGGTTTTAGTCTCAGCAACGGCACAACATACTGTGATTCAGGGCAAATCACCTAATCTCCCTGTGGCTTTTTAAAAATGAATGATATCAGGTGTAATGTAACTGGTGCTCATGCAAAGCCCCACAATATTTTCGGGTCGAGTTTACGCTATATAAAAACTGCAAAAAATGCACTAAGAGGTACAAACATAGCCTTCATATAAAAAAAAAGAAATACAAAGAGGTATATAAAAAAATAAATACAAATAGATACGCATTTAGTGGCTGATTTGTACAAAGTGAAACGAGAAAACATGAATCCCTGCTTACCGCTTAAATTGTGTGTTCTTAGGCAAATATATTATTTCAGCAGAACTACTTTTTCTTCATTATTACTTAATAAAGCACTTTCAAATATGTGAGTTCAGAATATAATTTATACAAAACCTATTGTGTTTGATTTATTAGACTTTAATGATGCTCTTTAGCAATCTGGGACATCTACAGAGTTTACATGACAACTGTCTCGCGTCTTAGTTCACCAGCAGTTCATGCTTTAAAACTATCACTTTTAATAAGTATTTCTAGTGCAGTGCATAATGTAGCATATTAATGTCAAACCTTCCACATGTCAAAACACTTTTTTGAATTTTGAAGAGGCGTTGTCATATTTTACTTTATGTTTGTTATATGATTTACATTGCAAACATTTCAGGGCTCGGCTGATGAATGGGCTCTAAAATCCGAGGCAGGCCCTTGGTTCGGCTCGCCCTGTTAATTTGTAAGTGTGCCCATCTTCATCCAAGAGAAGGACAGTAGCCATCTGTCCACTAAAAGAGCACACTTGGGGGATAGATTTACTAACATTTTGAGCTGGGTTAGCATCACAAAAGTGACGCTAACCAGCACAAAATGTTGTTTTTCTAATTTACCTTCCAGTGCAAAACTTTTTTTGCACTGGAAAGTACCCTGAATATAACGCAAAGCAGTGCAAAGCATTGCTTTGCGTTACTTAACGCCAAGGGGGCGTTACATGGGTGATACATGGGCATTCCCATGCTACCACCCTTGCCTTTTGACGCAAAAACGTATCTACAAATAATAGTAGACAGACTTTAGTGCCAAAAGTTAACGCCATTTAAAAGGAGGCATTAAGAGGATATATTTTGTATTTCTCCTCTCTTTTCCGACTTTGCATGCATGCTGCACTGTGCAGCACACATGCAATGTAGGAAAAGTTTTAAAGTGTATCTACATATAGTATTTTGAAACCCTATCATAGACTCCGGCATGCACCCTAGCACTACGGCGCTAAGGTGAGTGCCTGGCGCACACTAGCTGAAATCAGTGCCAGCGCTAGGGAGAGGAGAGAGCCATATCTCTGTATATATGGCACTCTCCTTCTCCCTCCGTCACACAGCGCAGAATTTTTGGCTGCTTGGCTGCATTCCGAGACTTTTTTGTAAATCTGGGCCTAGGTGTAGCCCTCCAAGTCATAGGACATGTCCTAGAAATTATATTATCAGAGACAGGCCTAGGCGCGGGCCTCAGTGTGTCCCTCCAAGTCATAGGACGTGTCCTGGACATTAGATTGTCAGAGACAGGCCTAGGCGCAGGCCTCAGTGTGTCCCTCCAAGTCATAGGACACGTCCTGGACATTACATTGTCAGAGACAGGCCTAGACTTGGGCCTCAGTGTATCCCTCCAAGTCATAGGACACGTCCTGGACATTACATTGTCAGGGACGGGTCTAGGCCTCTACAAACACGCTAGCTTAGCCTAACGCCAGGGCCAAAATAAAAGTCAGTATACCAGATTAACATGCAGTGAGGCACTCAAGGCAAGGGACCATGCCTGTATGCCACGCATAGGATATTCCCATTCCAACCCTAAGTATTTCACAACTAGCCTGGAACACACGATGACCACATTGTCTGATCCTGCAAACAATTTTACTTCCAAGTACCCCGGCTTCCTTATGTGCCGCAGTATGCAATACTTGGAAGAAGTTTAGCCTCCAGCAATGGGCGCTATGGGAAACAGGTGGATATTTACATTTGGGGCGCTGCAGCTGGGGCACTAAAAGGGCAGAGTTGGCTCTGCACTGACAAATGGCGAAGGGATTAAGGGGTGCGCCTCTCAAGCGGACCTCGGTACCTTCCAAGTGATAGGGTGTACTACTGGTTCAGCAGGGACATCTTAAGGATTTGGAGGGCACCGGGCCAAGCGTATTTTGGGGGCCCCTGTTCAGAACAGCTTTGAATGTATGATCCAATTTCAGCTCTTTCATGCCCTCTTTGGACAGTGCACAAGCACACTCGTCCAAATTCTAAATGTGTTTACATCTAATATTCAGGAATAGTGACATGTATTTTCAATATTGTAACACAACAGCAACTCACTAACATTACCCTCAAATAATTTCCATGACGCCCTCTCATTTCTCATATGTCAGGTCCTGGTTTGATCTAAAGTAAAACTTTTTTTATGGATGTTGCTTGAAACAAAAACCCAAAATATTTCTGCAAAATGTCTGTAACAGACTCTCAAACATCATCCACATTAAAAATAAATTAAAGGAAAACGTTTTTAAAACAATCTGTTTAAGAATTATTGAAGGCCTCAGGGCAAGACTCAGCAGAACAGATCTGGCTCTATCTGGGGCCCCCTGAAAGGCTGGGGCCCTGGGCCACAGCCCACTTTGCCCATGCCTTAAAACACCTCTGCCTCTCAGAGATCTGGGGTGCATTTCTAGTGAGTGGCTCAGAGTTGCTACCCAACTGCGTGTGTCGGGTCACCAGGTCTCCACTCCTGTCACTAAACATGCCGGTCAGGTGCACGATCAGCTGAACTCAAGCCATGGACACAGACAGAAAGTAACTGGGCGCTGGGCTGTCAAAAAAAGGCCAGGACTCAAAATACGGTAACTTGATCCAATGGAGCGAGGTGTCACCCCTGGGGTCAGCACAAACAGACACCCCCCACGGGAATGAGTGTGCACAGAAACCCAAGGGAACCCTCTCGGCTCAGTTCTAACAGCAGCAGACTAGGGGCTGCCACTTAAAAAGTTACCCAAATAAACAGTACTCCGTGCATCGATCTGGAAGGATGAAAGGAAGCAGTGGCCCTGCTGGGAATGGAACTTGTGACTGCTCTTGGTGAGGCCACAGTTGCTGAGGCATCTTGCCAGCTCACTCCTACGTCAGACAGGACAGTTAATATGTTTTTAAACTACAGGCGCTTTATATTTCTGGAGCTTATAGTTTCGACTTTGCTTTACTAGAGAAGGCCTACTAGCCCCAGAATGCACAACGGTAGTTACTACAAACTGTGAGTGGCTAAAATATGAACTTAGCACACTTGGCCCATTGATAGGTTCCGCCAGAGAAAGTTTACAACAAGACTCCGTATCATCTGGGACACCACGTTCCATTTCCTAAAAAAAATAGAACTGAATTCCAATGGCTTCAATTGAGGAGAGACAGTACTACAACTCCCAGACTACACTGGGTTGTTCAGTAAGAGAGTGCATTATTGGCCGGAAGGACCCAGGCAACGTAAAGTTCCTCGGGTGTCTCTCTGATGAGAGGGCACACTACGGGGGCGCAGGCGCACCCCAGAGACAGCATGCCCCTAAAGGGGGGAGGGGGCGCACAGACGGTCTTTCTGCTAAAAGTTCGACGACTTCCCACCAGGGCGCTTACAGAGGCCGGTCCGAGAGCCTTTCAGCTCCGTCGGCTCCTTTCCTCGCTCCCGTGTTGCCGCACAAAGAAGTCATGTCGCATTTCTTGGACAGAAAGACACAAAGAAAGAAGAAGAAAAACACCAGAACAAACCAAATCCTTCAGCCACTCCTCTTGTGAGAAAAGGGTCAGGGGAAGAGATTGGGTTGTTCTGACAACCTCACAGACGACAACTTTATCCTGAGGTGGAGCCGGGAGCTGCATTTCGCACCTTCCCCACAAGCCCACTACCCGACTTAAGAAGAATTCGTTTTATTTAAACGTTTCCTGGCACACACTGTTAAGTATTTTATAATTTATAGACGGGTCCTATAGAAACATACTCGCGGCAAAGAGTGTCTTATATTCTCAATAGCGCCATGAAGTGGACAGAAGGGTGCGTGTGGGCGCAACACCATGATAAATAAACTGAACAGAAATGGACGTTCGCCCATCTTTTTTTACCTTCCATATGCACATCGTTTCAAATATGAGAAATTCTCCTTGTCTCACATACGGGCCATTTTCAAACTAACGCTGCAACGAAATTTAACGTTATTCAGACACATTCGTTTGCTATACGAGAATCTTAATAGGGGAGACACACACGGTCGCGTCTTCTTTCCGATATCTTCTAATAAAAGATGTGACAAGAAAATTCGTTTTTTTATTAAACACCAACAAAAAGCGCCTTCTCGTCTGGGCTCGCCTTTTTCTCTACACCGACAGTTAAATATTTCGTTCCATACAATTTCACAGGTTATAGGATTGATTAATGCGCAGTCACGTCTTTGGTCGGGGACATTCGTTCAGTCACCCTGCGATTTTCATGTTAAGGAAATTACATTTTTTACGTTTGATTCCAACTAAAATAACACGTAGCCGACAGAGTTGGCTTTTGCAAAATAATTAACTCAACCTGGGCTGAAATGTGGTCTATTACTCGTCCAGTAAGCGACCACTTAAAGGCCACATATCACTTGACTGCCTTTCTGCGCGCCTCGTCTAGGATAGTAAGCGCTATATGAACACAATTTACAATTATATTCAGTACACCAGGCCTGACCTGGGGCTGTCTGAAGGGATTTTGGGTATTAACGTAATTGTTATTAATGTGTAGGATTTCAATAGGAGCTGTTACGAAAAGAAGTCAAAATGACAGACAGAAAGAAAACAGCCACTTTTATTGCGAGGCGAAACAATCTTTCCTATTTCGGGTCGGATCAAAAGCTGTGTTCCGATGTTTTTTATTTGTTATTTTTCCGAGTTGATTTCTGCTCACGTGGATTCGAGGGAGGGGGCGCACCCCACATACTTGGCAGACAGCCCTTCTTGAGATGCGGTTTAACCACCTCGCCTGCCCTTGTCCACCTACCAGCAGGACAGAACCACGAAATTCGTCCCGAACCCTCTGTACGGGGACAATCAAAACACTGAGAAGCTTCGGAGTCTGTGCGAGAACCCAAAAGGTACAACGTACACGACATGTGTGTGTACATATGACGTGCTGCAGCTAATTCTTTTGTTTGCATGTAACATATTATTTTCGTCTTTTTAAAAAAAAAATCTAAACTATCCTGTGATTTTAGGCTATTTTTTGTTTGTATTGTTTGGGCACGGAACTTTTATGTGTGTTTTATTAATTATTTTTTTAACACCGTGTAGAAATCGAAGTTAACTTTTGCTTGAGGCCACTGTCGCGCGCAGTCAGCTGACGGCAGGAAGCGCGGGGTGCGCAACCTGCGCACATCCGCACAACACCTGCGCACATCCGCACAACACCTGCGCGCCTCCAACAGATCGCAACACTATTGTAGTAGATATACAGCCTCCACAGCGACACACCTGGCAGGCAGCCTTTTTACACAGATTAATGACCCGTGCACCGATTCCTGCGAGCGACATCTTTTTTTTTTTTTTGCAAGTCAAACGTCTCGGATCTATTGTTTATGGTGAAAAGCTTTCCCAACACAGAAGGAAATAGTCGATGCATTTTTGTAAAATGCACGCTTGCATTCAGGTGCTAACCACTTATTTCAAAGTAATTTATTTTCCATTTTGACCGCCCCTTTCTCTCTTTTTAAAACGGCAGTTCTTAAAGAAAGACCAGAGGTTTTACATTTAAATGGCGTTGGCCTGGTAATTACTTTTTTTCACTTTTACTCCAAGTTCCGATGTGAAAACCTCGCCGGGGGGGTCCTTTGGTGTGGAAAGGCTGCAGTTTCCACCCCACCGTCCCAAACAGGCTCTGCAATTACAAACCCATTAGATGCCCTCCGCTGGCATTAATATGCACAAATGCCCGGCGCTAATCTCATAATCTGTTTTGTTTTATCAATTGCCTTTTCTGGCGCGGGCGAGGGAGAATAAAAGGGGAGGACACTTGAGGCTTCCGAACAGAAACGAGGAAACAAAAGGTGGGTTTGTTTTCAGGCAAAGGCGTTTTGGGAGGAAAAGGCATCACATTTATCCCTCTCAAGAAATGCACAACTCAGGCAAAACAATGATTTGTTTAGGCCAACAGCGGTCAGGTGGGAGTCTCGGCTACCTCGAGGCCAAACACATCCCACCGCAATCCGATTGTCATAAATGCAATAGACTCTTTCCCAACAGTTTCATGTCGATTTCAGAATGAACAAAATCAGCACACATAAAAGCGCGAAAATTTAAAAAAAGCATGAAGTATTGGACTTATGGAATCCATGGGTGGGGTCCTGGATGGATGAATGGAAGGATGATTTAGAACGGGTCAGTGTCTTGAGGTGAAACGATGCGATGAATGAGGACTGGTGACTCAAGAGTAAACCGTTGAGGCCAAAGTCCGAGTTGTTTTTTAATGTCGACCGAACCATGCAAAAGCCTTATCGGAGTAAAATACACAGACCAATTGCGTATTTTTATTTTACACGAAAAAATATACGTCCCTGTGTCGTCAGCTTCCTACTGCGCATTTGGGTGGCGCGCAATTCACTTATCGTTTGAGGGAACCTCGATAACCACGTGCAGGGGCAGGAGAAAGGAGCCAACAGGGCAGAAGAGGCGGCCTAAGGCCAGAGCAGCCTACCTTGGAACCAGGTTGAAGTCCCGGCGTCGGCTCAACAGCCTGTGATTCTCGGCAAAACACGTAATCTCGCCCTGCCTGTATTCAAAAATATATATCTGACCATGTAATCTGGTGGTCCTGAAAGGCATTCTAATGTCCTTGGGCTATGTTCGCACTATATAAAAACTTTTTTTTAAAACGTTAAATAAAATAAATTTAAAAAAGAAATATATATATATATACTGACACACCCACAGAGAGAGAGAAACGACCATAAGGGCAACTATGCATAATTCAGGAGTGTACCGCTAATATAAAAAAAAAAATTATTGTAACAGTACCTGTCCTGTACAGGTAAACTGACGGGCAGAGAAACGGATAGACATATAAAGCTAAAAATATATAGATACAGTCACACCTCGACAGACACATCGATAGATAGGCAGACGATAGATAAGGACTGACCGATCGACGGGCAATAATCGGCAGATGGGTTGACGGGTAAACAGATAAACGCACTGAAACATGGACAGAGGGGCTGCAGACTGGGACATTGATAGAACAATAGTTAGGCGGCGAGACAGGCAGATTCCACCGTCATGGCAGGGCACATACTAAATATCCATGAGCAGCGATGCGCGGAAATGAAAAAGAAACCAAGACCCGTATTGCCGTGTCAAAAATCCCCTCCTCCGTGCTGGAGGTCTTGTGATCCTAGCCCAAGGGTACAGCCGCCTCTGTCGTCTTCACTGCCCTGGGAGGGAGGGAGGGGGGGGGGGGTGTATCCCTTCCAGCCACGCACCTCAGGGTGGCTGCCACAGCCCTCAGTACAACGATCAAGATTTTGACTGTTATGGGGCCTAAAACAATCTAGCTCCTCTTGGGGCTTATTGAGACTAATGAAAAAAATGATGCAAGGCGGAGAGAGGTGTCACTTGCGCGGGGCCGGGCGCCCGCGTGCGCATCCCCTGCGCCGCGCCCGTGATTTATGGAACTCATCAGCGCCGGCAGCCGCACTGTCCCCAAACCAATGCGAGGCGCTGCTTCTGCTAAGTAATTGTTTCTCATTAGTCGCGATAATGTTTTAATGGTGTTAGTTTATAGCGCCGTCTCCCGAGGATTAATAACAAGGGGAGTGCGGGGGCAGAAGCGCGCGGCCGCCTTTGCGCGTTCCCCTGGCCCAGCCAGGCAGGCGCCCCCACCCCGACGGCAGCCTGCGAGGTGTGCAGGGCACCGCTTCCAAATCTGACGTGGCCCGCTCAGCCTTTCATCATCCCAGGGCCATTAACTCGAATACTCTTTCATTTGTAAATAGAAAGACCTGTTTTCACAGCGGTTAGAAAGGTAAACAAAAATGGTATGAAAAGAATGACTATATGCCGTTGTACTTATCGAATGATAAAATAGCCACGCACCTCAATTTATCGATCTATTTATATCGATCCAGTTACCTTCCTTTCCCGCCAATATGTGTCTATCACTAATATTTAATAGGTATCTGTTCCATCTCCTACATCTCAGCTGACACAGACAGCGATGCTCCATAAATGGGATCGCGCACCTGCAGACGTACCTCTTGCTGATGGCATGCAGAGAATGAGCTAGCCATGACAGCCCTTTCTGTGCCAAGGACCTTCCCAGCAGCGACCATGGACCCGGTGCCGAGCCGGCTGTGACCGCCGCAGAGTCCAGGGCTGTTCCCTGCGCGCCAAGCGGGGCCCGCTTTAACGTGGCTAGGGGCTGGGCATAGGGGCAGATGCGGGGCCCAGAATTATTTCATGAAGGGGACGAGTTCGGCCGGAAACTACTTATCTGAGCTGCGGGTCTAGACGCCTTTCCAAGTCCCTGAACAATTGTAACACGGTATATGTAGAGAACTGCTCGGCGATTTACACGCTCGCCGCTGATAGCTGCTGCGATGCGTCCACAACCTGTTCGACCCCAAAAGAACAACTAGGCCTAGAATTCTTTAGTGGTTGGTTAACTGAAATCAATCAAATGGGGAAATAGTAGCTCTTGTTGCATATAGCGCTTAGAAGTACACGTTATATCGGGTTATTTGCCACGTTCAGCATAATTCGGGAATTTCAAGAGGGAGATTATGTAAAATAGATTGGAGAGCATTTTCACTCTTTGGTTATTCTTGGATCGAGGGCTTGTTTTCAGAGAAAGTAAAAACAGAGAAGGGCAAGAACAGTGACGTGGCAATTGTGCCCTGGGCCTTAACGCAACACGGGCAAATGGGTCACTCGGTTTGGTAGTGAAAGACATGCATACATAAGTGTGGTGTAGTGGGTTCCTTACATCCCCGGATCCGGTGCCCCTGCACCCGCTACTCTAGTGAGAGCTACGCCGCTGGGCGTGAACGTGTAAGGGTTGAAGGGGCGCGGTTGCTCCCATAAACAGGCCTCCTGCCGTGAGTGAACGGACACCTGGCTGAACACAACAGGTTTTCATTGTCCAGTCTGCTGGTGAGGGCACCCCTTGAAGTGCGCCAGCTGCTTGCATGGGCCTCTCCTTTGCTTGCCGGACTTGGGGACACTGCGCGTGCTACCTCGGTCTTTGACCTGGCATGATGGACGGAGGAGTCACTCTGGCTTCTAAGGAGTAACTCTGGCTCTGAAGTATGCCAGTCCTTGGCGCCGCCAGGGTCTGAAAGGCTACCCTAGAAAGGCAGGCGCCATGCTGGGCTCTTGACGGGGTGCCGGGGGTACCCACTTCCCTGGCGTGATGGGTAATGGGGGGGGGGGTGACTTTTCTCGAGAAAAAATGCGTTGAAAGCATCAAACAGCGAGGAACACAAACGCATCGCTTTTTATAGGACTCTGTTTACCCCAGGTGTCGCAGGGAAAATTGTGGACAGTGTGTAACATATGGCATTTGCAGGGGTGTTTTTTCAAGCAGGGGCAAAGAATGTCGGGCTTTCGGTTTCTATTTACACCCTGAGACTAGGTAACTGAGTACATGTGTAATATGGACCTATGTTGCCATTGAGGGGTTTTGGTGACATTTACAAACCAGGGCGGAAGACTGAGGGCTTACAAATGTCACCTGAACCCAGTGATGGCAGTAAAGCACTATTACGCACATTTTCACACACGGGGAGTGTTCTTTGGTAGATGCTTGCATCACGGATAGGCCTGTACAGGTGTGGTGATTAATGGTATGGGAGCAGCACTGTCATTGTGAAATTGGTGCTTTTTTTACACGCACTGAAATAAAGACGAAATAATGTATTTAACTTTTTAATCTGTTTAAAGAAGCTAAATATCCTGCAAATAAATTACGCACTGCAAACTACTAGAAATAATTTTTAGACTTATATTTTTGTGAAATATTAGCGTTGAAACCCCTGGCAAACATTCAATAAGAAGGATTATCCATGTAACTTTTTTATAGAGCGAGAGAGACATAGACATGATTGCTCTCCGTTTAGCTGTTGAATGGATTGGTATACGTGCACAAGCTTTTTATAATCATACAGGATTTCTACGAATGCAAGGAAACTGGTTTACAAACATAAATTATGTCACAAGGGTATCTAAAATACTTGTGCTGGTGTATGGGAGGTGTAGCTGCCAATAGTCTGTCATACACCTATGCCACATAGCGCCAACAAACACAATGGAGTGTGTGCTGTAGAAATGTTTTCCATCCACAAGGATGAACCATGATCATTTAAGAGCTCTAAATGCTCTTTCATCAGTACACAAAATCGATTTTTTTTTTATGGTGGGAGGTTGTTAAGACAGTATGCAGCAGCCATGAAAATGCAACTGCTACTCTCCAAGCAGTGCTTCTCTCTATACGGCTATTAACGCCTTTCACAGCGGATGCTGCTGAGACCAGAACACAGCGCCCTTGAATGCTTTCGATTACTCACACCTACAAAAAGCAGGATGTTTCCCGCCAAAACGGATCTCTTAAAGAAATGTGCCGGAGACACTTGTCTGTGGGCAGCGGGGTGATTTCAGCATGGACTAAGAAGGCGTGCGTCCCCCGGCCTCGAGGAGTAACCAGCCAATAAACTGACCCTAGACAGTGGAAGATACTGGACAGTTTAGTAAAAACTTCTCAGCCCAACCATCATACCGCCATTTAACATTTATGGAAAGGAAGTCATAAATATTCGATGCTTATAATTATGGATGTCATTCCATCTTTTTGGAAGTCTAAATCCTCACAGGAGAGCGACTTTTGGAGAAAATGGCTGCCAAATATGCAAGTCAATACTTAACTGAGATGTCACTCGAATCCTTCGGATTTACGTTTTTGAATTCCGAGGGAAAACAGACTGGCCAGCTATACATTATGACCACCCAATCTGGACACAGGGAACAGCTGGGAGGTCCGGGGAGACGTCTAAAGGGAATCCCAGGAAGTTATATTTTAAACACAATCTGTGGAAGTCTTTCACAACCTGAATCATACACTTGAAGAACTGTTTTGGGTGTTTTTGGACTGAAGTTCTGGAACACTGTGCATCTGCATAGCGCACGTTCGCCGTGCAACGACTTCGTGGCTCTACGGTGAGCAGAACTTAAAAACTCTCCGCAGTTATAACTTGACAAAAGGAAGCTTTTAACAACGGCCAAAAGGCCTTAACCAAAGCACTGCCCCGCACTTTACTTTTATTGGCAGGCTGAGATTAAAGGTTTCTGCCAACATGGCCTCTCGTATGATTATATGAGATACCCCCTCCCCCCCTTCACACCCCCCGCATCAACCTGCAAACACGAAAGCAGATAAGCGTAGCCATGAGATCTGAAACGGGTGAGAAAGTTCAGAGGGCTACTGCGCCTGTTTCGGAGATGTGTGTGTACCTGCAGGGCACCTGCTCGACTCTCAACAGGGCTGACCCGATCTTTCATTTTTCTGGGCACTAAAACGTCTATCACTGAGCTCGGGGACGACAACACACCATGTTCATGACCTGGGGTATTCTATGTATGCGAAGAAGCCAGCCAATTAGCTGCCTAAATCTCACCAATCCCAATTACGAAACACTGTATCCCAGGTCTTCCCTATTAAGCAACGAGCTGCCACCTTTTTGTGAGAAAAATACTGCCAGTTCGTTTACGTTTGTACGCTGGAAGGACCAAGAGCTGGGAAATAAAATAGAAACTTTATACAATATTCACTTATCTTTTGTAACAATGCAATTATACCTGTACTTGCTCTAATAATCGTTTAGAAATGATTAAGACAAACCCTAACATTATCTCCTTTAAGACCCCTAACCAATACATGAGCCCAGTAATGTACAAATGTAAAAAGGTACACAAGGGGACAATAGAAATGCGAAACCGACCTTGGGATATATATACTTGATTTAGACGATACCTTTCTCCTAATACTTTGGTTTTATAAAAATTGTTTTGCTGTGTATTGTATTGCGTTGAACAAAGTATTTTGATTGTATATTATTATCCTTTGTTTTGTATTTATCTTTTTCTTTTTTGTGCTTTATATATATGTTTCTTTTATATTTTTGCTTTTGTCAATGTATATTTGGACAACCAATAAAAATTTATTGAACAAAAAAAAAAAAAAAAGAAATGATTAAGACAAATCACAAATACTTTTTTGTGTGATTTCTTCACGGGTTTCCTGTTTGAGGTGTATGTTTCAAAAGGGAAAAAATACCGTCTTTCACTACTTTGCGCAGTATTTTTACTGACCTTTAAAGATACAGGCCAGTAAAAAATGGCCAGTCGTCAACCCTATATAAAATCCACAATTTCTAATCTGTTATGATGAGTGTGGCTGCCTACAAGTATTTGGGGGTGGAGTTGGTAGTGAAATCAACACGCCCAGTTACTTGTGTCTTGTCTTACCTTCAAAAACTCGTTCGCTGACAACATTTCAAGGGCTATCCTGAAATGTCTTCAACAAAAAGACACGGCGTGTTTTGTGGAGCCAAAGACAAGGCATTGGACACACCTTGAAGAAAAAAAAGCGAGGCAAGCCCTCCATAAACCGCTGTTTTGTATTTACACTTAAACACAGAACAGACTTCCCCGCAGTGCCGCCTAAGTGCTGTGGGTAGGCCGGTTAGTGCAGGTCATGAAAAGGTTGGGGCCGCGGTGTAAAACGCCCCCTTCCCTTTCATTTCCTGGAACGCGCGCACAAGGGCCGCGGTGATTTAATGAGCGGGACAGGAACAAAAAGTTCCCGGCCGCTGGTGTCCAACCGGAGCCCTCTCGGGCGCTGCACGAGGCTGCTCCTCGCGTCGCGCAGCGTCAAAGGCCCCCTCGGCCCTCGCGAGAGCGGCGCGCGCTGAAAGGCGCACAATGGCCGCTTGGTATGTTTGTTTACCCTTCACGAGGAGCTGGGTTAACCTCGCCCAAACAGCTTTGCTAAGCCCGTTAACCGCAAGGCGCACGGGGTGACCTGTGCAGGAGCCCCAGTGTCATGCAAATCCTGCTGGCGGGGGTGGCTCTTCCCGCACTGTGCGGGCTCCCAACCTCTCCCCCGCGCTTCGCTCCGGAGAAGTTTATGGTCGCACGGCTCCTCTCCAAAACCCTAGAGTGCGTGTTTAAAGGCGGATGTGGCCTCGGCAGCCCACTCCAATGAAAAGGGCACTAGAGCCGGAGAGAAGTCAGGACGGAGGCGGTTTCACCCGGCAGTTAATTTTATTTGCATAGTAGGCAAGGGATATTCACATTTCATGATCTTGCGGATTTTTACAGAGACGTAAATCCCACAGCTTACATCAGAATGGATTTTATAGCTATGTTTGTTATTAGGAACGCTGTTACACAGGTGGAGATAAATGCAGTTTTCGTCTTTTTACACGAAGATGTTGAGTCCACCGGCCCCTCCCGCAGAGCTCCGTTTAGCAGGTCATTTCGTCTTGATGGCTGTGGCAAGCGTGACCAAGTTCTGGGCTTGTTTCAGCAACGGCAGGTCGACCATACTCCCCCTGAACGTGAAGGCGCCCTGCAGAAAGAAAACAGACAATAGAGTAGGGAAGTTTGTGAGAGAAGTCACTAGAAAATAGCTGATCGCTGTGCCTGCGGCACAGAAACGGCTCACTGGGCTGGCACAACCAACCAATATGTTTTTTCGTTGCCGTTCTGCCCTTGCACTCCAAGAACATTCTCAAATGATGATATTTAAATCAGCATATGGCTTTAACGTGCACCCAAAAAGGTCTCACAGAGACACAACCCAACCACTTAATCTCACGTTTCCCGTATGCAGTAATTCATATTATGGATATGGGTATGTGAACCTCGACTCCTTTAAAGCATGTATGTAATGCTCACAGAGGTGTCTAGTTTGCTTTGGCACGTTTTGCTACATTTTGGTGAACAAATCCAAGAAAGGTGACTGTCCAAAACTTGGCACGAGACAAGCGAGCGTCTTCCACGTTTACTTTCCCGTCAGATCTCAACCATCGTGCCCACGCATGTAATCAAACTTTGAAATCGTTGACACAGTTCTGAAAAGTAGGTTTGTGTATTTATGTGCGTGACTGCAAGAACGAGGAAAATACGCCTCGCAGCGAGCGAAAGTCTCCCAAGTACACATAAGTTCTATAGCGCGTTTACATACAACCAAGATCTCTGGACACTTATTGACTTCATAACTGTCCTCCCAACCAGAGAAGACCCCCTCAATAAGCCCCGCGCTCAAAAAGGTCAGTTAAATAACGAGGACACATAAATATTTCACGTAGTGCAGAGACTAAGAAATTTGTGTTGGGGGGGTTCTGTTCGAATTATATTTTCACTATATAGCCCGTTGACATCTTTTTCGTCTCACCACACTTGCCATAGATTTGCGCTTACAGTTCAAAACAATGTATATGTCCCCGCCGCACTTGTTACTTCTCAGCTGTGCATGACATCTTTTTCTATTACCCAATTTAATAGCTAGGTGGTCCATACGAAAATAGTCCTATCTGCATTTGGTCCAGTGCTTGGCAAATACCGCTAGACATCTACGGCTCAGAAAGCAGATGGCTCGTGTCTAAAGCAGGAAGCTTATATGTTTTTTGGCCGGCCGATTCAGTGTCCACTTCTCGGAGCAGACCCCGTAATGTGCTTCAATTAGGCACAACACGTTCTTAAGAGCTGGTGTTAGCCACAATTACTCCTTAAATTAGGATACGTAAAGTCAAATACCTTTTTGGTAATCATAAAGTAATAAAGTGGTTGGAAGTTAGGCTCATCGTTAATACACAGCTTTAAGTTGGAAGGACACTTGTTTTAGTCGGAATATTGCCATCCTGCATGTCTAGTTTTAAAGTCACCTTGCTCTTGTTAGCATGGAGTTTACGTTTATTTCGATTTGCACGATTAATTAAAATCATGGCAAACATTCACAATAGAAAGAGCACCCGGAATTATAAAATACAGTATCATGCAGATTACAAAATATACCATTGCCAAGTAAAAAGTATGCACGATCACATGATTATTAATATATATATATAAAAAAAAGTAGCAGCAAAAAGGCCCCAGTCATAATAGCAGCAGCCGGAGATCATGTATCATACAGTTTATAAAGGATGCCAATAACAGGATAAAATGCACACTGGCACATGATTAACAATATAGCAGCAAAAACCATATTCATGATAGCAGTCACAGGAGATGACCGGAAAGCTTAGACAAATGCTCAGTAAAAGTGAAAGTCCTAAAAAGAACCCACAGAAGGAAAATAACCCCCAGCCTATATATACTAAAGTTGAAGTGCAAGACGTGCAAGTTTCAGCTAACAATAAGGTCACCTGACCCCTACTTAAGGGGACCATGCCCAGCATAGTGGTATGGGTTTTGTTAGCATGGAGGATTATCAGGGCCGGGCTAAGTGTCAGATCGATCAACTAGAGTAGTTCACTCCTGAATAAATGTGACTGGTGTACTGGTATACTAGAGTAGTTCACTCCTGAATAAATGTGACTGGTGTACTGGTACACTAGAGTAGTTCACTCCTGAATAAATGTGACTGGTGTACTGGTATACTAGAGTAGTTCACTCCTGAATAAATGTGACTGGTGTACTGGTACACTAGAGTAGTTCACTCCTGAATAAATGTGACTGGTGTACTGGTACACTAGAGTAGTTCACTCCTGAATAAATGTGACTGGTGTACTGGTACACAAGAGTAGTTCACTCCTGAATAAATGTGACTGGTATGTAATGTGTAATGAAAGATAGAATAGCAGTGGTGGTGATGCAACACCACACAGAGGAGTAAGGAACAGAGCCACATGTACTGAAGATGTTATCTGAAATGTATTAGAGAGCTTGGAATTTCCAATCTAGGATGCCCATCACTTTGCCATACCCTAACCAATACGCACCATATTTGGCATAATTACGATGTAAGCCCACTCTAACGTTTTTTGGGGAAAATTGGGGGGAACTAAAAACAGTCACATCTTCATTGTTTGAAAAAGTTGCGAGTGCTGAAGCCAGCTTTAAAAATATGCAAACATCTACAAAGTCGGCGGGACTTCAGATACACTGCACAAAGATCATAGATAAACTATTCGTCTTAATCACAAAGTCTGAAATCTACAGTGCAGGAGTAGGTTTTTGACTTTTTAGAATCGCAACTTTTCCAGGACACATCTGCATACCTGTCCGTGCATACATAGGGGCACATGCATCAAGACAAAAACCGGTCACAAACGGGCAGATTCTCAGAATCTGCCCCTTTCCGACCGGTATTTTTGCATTTGGGATGCATCATCCCAAATGCAAAAATCGCAAATTGCGAGTCCTTAAATGCAATGCCAGAAGCAATTTAAATTAGCGATTTCGCTAATAGGGGTCGCAAATTTCCCCAAAAAAACGGTAATTTGCAAAAACTTTGGAAAATGCACAAAAGTGCATTTTTCAAAGTTACATGTTACACACACACATGCCCTTGGGGCCTGTGTGTGCGCAACATTGGTGCACATTACAATTTCAGGGGTGCAACAGGGTGTCCTTTTGACACCCTTGCACCCTTGAAATTGCATGCGCAATTTGCGAGTACCTAATGGGTACTCGCAAATTGCGCATGCAATTCCCATTCATTCCTCTGGGCCTGTGAGCCCATAAGAATGAATGGGAAGCCATTTCTTAATTGCGACTCGCAATTTGCGAGTCGCAATAAAGGAATGTTTAGGAATCGCTATTTTTATAGCGATTCCTACATGCATAGGCTTTTGTGATTCCGTAGTTGCGATTCCTTAATAATCGCAATTAAGGAATCGCATAAGCCTACCTTGATGCATGTGCCCCATAATTCCTTCTATACTGCAGAACACATTGGTGACTCCTTTACTCTTAAGCGAAAATACGCGCTTATATTTTCGCATAGGAAAATCAGCAGCCCAACTACTTGTTTCCTTTTATGTTTTTTCCCATATGCAAAAGGTTTGCCCTATGGGGAAACCCTTCTCCAACACTCCAGTTTTGTGGGTGTTCCCTTCCCATTCTCATCCGAGAAAGGGCTTCTCTTCCACCACTGACAGGAGTAAATCTGTGAGATTTTACACGGTAGGAAGGGTCGATATCACGTGGCCCCCCCCCCCACTTATGGCCCCGGGGACCCCATCCCCCGGGGCCTGGCCTCTCGTTGGGGACCGTGGGGGGTCCCCAATCCCCCCACGGTCCCGCCGGCTCCCCGCGTCCTGCGGGAGCCGGCATTGCTTTTCCACATAGGGAGCTGCTGACATGCAGCTCCCTTGTGGAAAAGCAATCTGCTTGCTTCATTGAAGCGAGAGCAGGTTTCCCTGCTCCCGCTTCAATGAAGCAAAGCAGTTTGCAATGAGAGGGCGGGAGCCGCGAGGCTCCCGCCCTGTCATTGCAAACAGCAGTGTCCCGGGGGTGGGCACCCCGGGACACTGCAGGAGCCGGCCCTGGGGGTGGCGGTCCCCAGGGCCATCACTGGCTCCCACCTATTGCACAGTCCCGGGGAGGTGGTGGTCCCCGGGGCTCGGGGGTCCGTAACGGACCCCCAAATTAGAATATTAGTCGCCCGGGGAGGTGGCGGTCCCCTGGGCGTGTGGGGGGGGGCCCCGCGCTTCGTTTCTTTTTATTTTCGCGGCCGGATCCAGCGCGCACCTCGCGATTTAAAAAAAAAAAATGCTTTTTTTGGCCCTGGGGGTCCTTGTGGGACCCCCTGAGCAGGCCTAGGGGGTCAGGGTGTTTCTACCATGCCCCCTTTTCTTGTTTTGCGCCTTAGTTTTTCTCTTTTCTTGTGCCTCGGTTCTAACGAGGCACAAGATGGCTGCCAACACTTCCTGGTTTGGAGTGTTGACAGCCAATTAGCATGCAGCTCGTGGTCGGGAGGGTGCGCGGATCCACCGAGGCCATAGAGATCGAAACTTTTATTTTTTGATTTTCTCAGCAACTACTGAACGGATTTACACCATTTAAAAAAAAGGGCGCTTTCTGAACCAAGCACTAACTTTTTGCCAAATTTGGTGTAATTCCGTTCAGCAGTTTTGGCTGTAACCGTGTCTAAAGTTTCCTATGGGAAATTGATTTTTTGACCTCTATGTTTTGATTTTCTACGCAACTACTGAACGGATTTACACCATTTAAAAAAAGGGCGCTTTCTGAACCAAGCACTACCTTTTTCCCAAATGTGGTGTAATTCCGTTCAGCAGTTCGGGCTGTAGCCATGGCTAAAATTTCCTATGGGAATTAACATAGAGAAAACACGTTTTGGGACCCCCTTTTTTCTCGACTCCCGCTTGCCGAATCACCCCGAAACTTTCAAGATAGGAGCGGACCGGAGCACCCCACTAGTTTTGAAAATTTCGCGAAGATTCGTCATCCGGCGCCAAAGTTATTGGGAAAAGAATGTTACGAATTTCCTATGGATAATAGGTCCTAACTATAACTATCTACTGGCGACCGCCAGTAGATAATATATATATATATCTTATGCAACCAAGTAGCTCTGGGAATCAGGCCCTGAAAGCGAGAGTGCCAGAGTGTGTCCTTATTTTACGATGGACGTTGCAACAGTCACAGGTCTTCAGGCGTACACTTTGATTATTTTTGTGACTTCAAACATGCAGCCATGCAGAAGCATATCCACATGCGTAATTCTACATAGCATAACAAGTTGGCCTGGGGGAATGTTTTCTCAAGAGCGGAATTGGCATTTTTTTTATCTCCACGCACCAAGCATGGAGTATTGTGAAGCAGGAGGCCAAGGCAGAGGAGGTAAGTAAAGAAACGAGGAGTTTATTCAAATACAAGGAGCCTACAGCCTGCCTGTTCTCTCTGTCACATCAACTCAAAAGGAGCTTAACAAACCTCTGTGGAGAGATCAGTGCTGGAAGGTGGAATGCAGACGGAAGATAAACTGGTGAGAAAAAAAACATTGCCCTAGTCCAGGTAAGAAAATAAACATTGCTCAAGCCCAGCAGCTCACGCAACACATAGCATAAAGTTAAATACACACTGTTTATCATCTTCCCGCTCACAAATAATGAAATTAAGTTACATACTGTTAGAAATGGGGGTCTCTAGTTGGCAATGGCTGGCGCCACTGTCCAAATAGGGACCCTTCTTCCTAAGTCAGGGCAAGTGGGCTACCCCCTTTGATAACCCCTGCTCAACCATGTGGTAACGTAGCACGAGCAGTTAGGCCTATCTCAGAGGCAGTGTGTGAAGCATTTATGACTATGCACAATAAGGCAGTAACGACACCACAAAAGGACACAACTCAAGTAGGTATAGAAAAAATAGTATCTTTATCTAAGGTTTAGTACGAGACTCTCAAAAGCGTTTTAACCAGTCACAATGCACGTAAATCAGTAGGGACTTAAAAAGGCAATACGTATTCACCAGAACGTGGCACGGACTGAGTTCAAGGCCTGGGTCTACGCGACCCGTTGCGCACCAGATACCCGCCGTTGGACGGGGACACAGCACGTAGCTTCTCGAAGAAGCGGAGACGGTGACAGGCGGACTCCCAGCGACCACAGTTCTCGATGGCAGTGGTCTGCAAAGTGCACTCACAATGATTCGGGCACTCGGGGACAGGCGGGCTCCCAGCGGCAGCAGCACGCGGCTGCGGCGGCCCGTGCTCGTGGTGGCGATGACTCTCGTCGTGCACCTCCGAGGTGGGCCCGCGGCGGCAGCAGCGCTCTCCTAACTGCGGCCGCCCACGGGACGATTCACGATGGTGCAAGGTTGACAAAGACGCGGGCACTCAGCGGCAGCAGCTCTCTCTTAGCTGCGGCGGCCCACAGGACAAATCCCAATGATGCAAAGTTAGCAAAGGTGCGAGCACTCCGCGGCAGCAGCTCTCTTAGCTGCGGCGGCTCACAGGACAAATCAGATGATGCAAAGTTAGCAAACGTGCGAGCACTCCAGCGGCGGCAGCCTCTCTTGGCTGCGGCGGCTCACAGGACAAATCTCGGTGATGCAAAGTTAGCAAAGGTGCGAGCACTCCGCGGCAGCAGCTCTCTCTTAGCTGCGGCGGCTCACAGGACAAATCACGATGATGCAAAGTTAGCAAGGGTGCGAGCACTCAGCGGCGGCAGCTCTCTCAGCTGCGGCAGCTCAAAGGACAATCCACGATGTTGCACAACTGACACAAGTGCGGGCATCCAGCGGTGGCAGCTCTCTTAGCTGCGGCGGCCCACGGGGTTTCAGCGAAGGTTCTGAGGATTCAAAATAAGGCGGGCACTCAGCGGCGGCAGCTCTCTCTAGCTGCGGCAGCCCACACAGTTTCAGCGAAGGTTCTGAGGATTCAAATTAAGGCGGGCACTCAGCGGCGGCAGCGCTCTCTTAGCTGCGGCGGCCCACACAGTTTCAGCGAAGGTTCTGAGGATTCAAAATAAGGCGGGCACTCAGCGGCGGCAGCTCTCTCTTAGTTACGGCGGCCCACACAGTTTCAGCGAAGGTTCTGAAGATTCAAATTAGGGCGGGCACTCAGCGGCGGCAGCTCTCTCTTAGCTGCGGCGGCCCACACACAGAGTTCACAAGGGTTACCAGTCCGCGTTCCTCACAGTAGGACTAGAGGTTCCGGATTACTCGACGGAGGCCTCACCTGCAAGTAGAATTCCTAGCGAAGGAATTTGGGCGGCTGATGGGGTGAAGTCTAATGTCCCTGAGACTTCAGCAGGAGGCGCTCTCAATTCAGGCCCTTGGGTAGTTTCTTCAGCAAGCTTGGTGAAAGTTTCAAAGTCCTTTCCTCAGTCCGCTCGGACAGAGTTTCGTCTTGACATCCAGAAGGAACACACCTGAAACAGGTTTCAGCGCAGCGTTTTATACCTAAAAAGTCTTTGTTCTCTGCAGTCACAAATCACTGCATCCAGCCAGAACCAGTTCGGTGGGGTCGGGGAGCACTTGGTTTATGAGGCGACATCCTGCCCTTTGAGAATCTGGGGGTCTGCTATCAGACGCCCAGTGGGAGGTGGAGCCATCATTCACCTTGCCAGGCACGGCCCTGCTCAGATCAAAGAGTCACCCCTCTCCATACTCTAAATGCCGATCTCTCTCTCCAGCCAGGTCTGACCCAGCTGGCCCTGCTGCTCCAAAACCAGACGGCCAATACACACGCTAGCAAAGCCTACAGGAAAGCTGAGGCCAGAAAATACCTCGTTTCTAGCAGAGGTATTTTTGAACACGGGCTACGCAAATAATCCTTACTAAAAGATGTATCTCAATGTCCTGAGCTTAAACATATCAAATTCGACGTTCCTATCAGGTTCCTGGGGGCAGGTAGGATTAGGGCATGTAATACTCAGCCTGCCCATTCTGGCCTATGAGAATGGATAGCCTCACAATAGTAAACCGTGAAATGGAGGGTAACTCGCTATTAGGACATGCTACACAGACATACTTTAAAAGCTGCTTCAGTGGGTAGCGCTAATCAGCGCTGCCGGCCCACCAGCAGTATTTGGTCTACCAGCCCTGGGCACACACAGTGCACTGATACTAGGGACTGACAGATAAACCAAATCAGCCAATTATGATTATCCCAATTCATACAGTTATCTTTACACAGGGAGCATTCGCGCTGTGTCACTGATTGGCAGTGGCACAGCGCCCAGAGCATCTAAATCCAGCCAACATAAAAGGTAAGAAGCGAAACGAGGAAGGGAGACCCGCGCCAATGATGCCAGGTCTAACACACGTCCCCTCCAGCTGAAATGTGGGGAGAACTAACCATTCCCTTGGGAGTTCTCATCACTAAGGCGGAAAAACCTGGACAGACCGTCAGCATTGGCGTGTTCTGTACCAGGGCGGTGTTCCACAGTGAAATCCTACCCTGTAGGGAAATGGACCACCTCAACAACTTGGGATTCTCACCCCTCATATGCATCAACCATCTAAGGGGCCTGTGGTCTGTCTGAACCCGGAAGTGAGTCCCAAACAGATATGGTCTCAGCTTCTTCAGCGCCCAGACCACAGCAAATGCCTCATGCTCAATTGTACTCCACCTCTGTTCCCGGGGAAGTAACCTCCTGCTTAGGAAGGCTACCGGTTGGTCTAGTCCCTCCTCATTGATCTGTGACAGAACAGCCCCTATACCATGCTCTGAGGCGTCTGTCTGGACAACAAATTCCTTTGAAAAGTCGGGCGCCTGAAGCACGGGTGCGGTGCACATGGCAGTCTTCAGGGCGTCAAAAGCGTTCTGACAGGTGTCAGTCCAGTTTACCTTCTTTGGCTGCTTCTTAGAAGTCAGCTCAGTCAAGGGGGCAACAATGTTGCCATATCCCTTGACAAACCTCCTGTAGTACCCCGTGAGTCCTAAGAAGGCTCTCACCTGCGTCTGAGTCTTGGGGGGTTCCCACGCCAGGATAGTTTCAATTTTGGGCTGAAGGGGCGCCACCTGGCCGCTCCCCACCTGGTGCCCCAAATACACTACAGAACCCTGCCCAATCTGGCACTTACTGGCTTTGATTGTGAGGCCTGCCTTCCGCAGGGCCATCAATACCTCCCAGAGGTGGCGCAGGTGGTCCTCCCAAGAGGAGCTAAACACCGCAAAGTCATCCAGGTAGGCGGCACTGAAGTCCTCCAGCCCAACCAACACCCTGTTGACCAGCCTCTGAAAGGTGGCAGGGGCATTCTTCATTCCAAAGGGCATCACCCGGAACTGGTAGTGCCCATCGGGTGTGGAGAAGGCTGACCTCTCCTTTGCTCCCTCGGTCAAGGCGATCTGCCAATATCCAGACGTCAAATCAAATGTGCTGAGGTATTTTGCAGCCCCTAACCGATCTATGAGCTCATCAGCTCTGGGGATGGGGTGCGCGTCAGTCTTCGTGACTGAGTTGAGGCCCCGATAGTCCACGCAGAACCGAAGTTCTGGGGTGGTACCAGGCGCTGCAGCTTTTGGTACCAGGACCACTGGGCTGGACCAAGGGCTGCTAGAGGACTCAATCACCCCAAGGGCAAACATTTTGGTAACCTCATCCTTAATGTAGGCCCTTACCCGGTCAGTCACTCGGTAAGCCTTGTTCTTAATGGGAGGACTGTCCCCGGTGTCCACGTCATGGACACACCAATCAGTGACACTAGGTACCAGGGAGAACAGATCACTGAATTGCCCCAACAGTTGGCGACAATCACCCTGCTGCTCAGGGGTCAGTGTGGTGGAGAGGACCACACCCTCCACTGACCCATCTCGCTACCCTGCACACAGGAGGTCAGGAAGGGGCTCGCTCTCCTCCTCCATCCGGACGCATGCGTCCTCCAGCGGACGCATGTAAGCAGTCAAAGTCCTCGCGGACAGACTTTGTTCTGGGGCACTCTGTTTTTAACCTTTTTTAAATTAACTGAAAATACGTCGCTGATGCTTGCCTGCTGATGTGCATTCTTTATGTTTATTTTCGGGTCCTACTCACCCACGTGAAGCCTCTTGTTGTAGGGTTTCCACCTCGCACCCCGGTCCACCGCGGTCTATACCGATTGTTGTGGAGGGTGTAGGAGGCGCCATTGTTCCTTTGCCGGCTGGCGAGGGGCGGAGACACGTAGGTCAGCGCTCTAGTGCGCGAAGCCCATAAATCCGGCATGCTCTACCCGCCGCGCAGCGGACCCGCGCAGCGGGCGCGCCGCTGGTGCGCCAAAGGCGCGCCTAAGGCAAGCCCGTCTGCGCCCGTCCGCGGCCGGCCGGGGTCAGGGGCCACAACCCCTGCCCGTATCCTACCGCATCGTAGGAGCTATAGCCCCAATTCTCTCCATAATCTGCGAAGAACTAACCCTGCTAGCTGCCAACATGTTTGGAATGTGGCAGATAAACATACAACCTGCACACACTGTGGATTTCATTTTCAACCCAGCTTTGACACTAAAAATACTCAGTGCAATATGTACCTTCTAAATTGCAGGTCACTTCCCAAACACTCCACAGAAATTGCCATCCTTCTGGAGGAACTTACCCCAGATGCTCTCTTTCTGACAGAGACCTGGCTCCATGCAGGGTCAGAACCTGATCTCTTTCAGATCCTCCCTCAGGGATACTACATACAGCGTGCGGATCATAAAGAGGGCAGAGGGGAAGGCTTAGCGGTCATCTTTAAGGATTGTTATAGGTGCCGCCATTCTCTGAATTTGATACCAGATTGCGAAAGTCTCTCCTTCGCCATCGATTTCTCCCCCACAACTACTTTCTCCGGCCTACTTATATATCGCCCTCCCGGGGCCATAGGAGAATTTCTAAACACCCTCCCCTCTATTACAGCCGATTTGGCATGCAGGCCATCTAACTACACACTATTAGGGATTTTAATATCCACTTCGACGACGTCTTTGACCACACTGCCACAGAAATGACTATGAGTCTTGCCGCACTACAATTTAACCAACTAGTGCTCAACCCCACTCACATCAAAGGCCATCTACTAGACCCTGTTTTTAGTAATTGTGCGAATCTTATAGCCGGAATCCCCTCTCCGCTTCCGTGGTCGGATCATTTTCTGATCCCTTTTTCATGGATCATTCCTGACTCCCACTTTCCTACCAACTCGACCATGTGTAGGACACGGAATTGGTCCAAACTTCCCCTTGACCGCTGGTTGACGGCCCTGGAAACCTCTAGGCCTCCCAACAACCCTAATCCCATTCTAGCCAATGAGGAATATAATAACTGGATTCATAATTCCCTGGACTCCGTGCTCCCTATAAAACACTCTGAAACAAAGCGCAGCGCCGCAACTGCACCCTGGTATTCCCCCAGTCTACGGGAAATGAAACGATGTTGCAAAAAATTAGAAAGGAAATGGCGACTAGACTACTCCTCATCTAGTAAAATCGCATATAGGGAAGCAATAAAAACTTACAAGAACAAAATCAAAACTTCTCAATCAATCTTCTTTGAAGAAAAAATCAAAGCAGCTGCCTTCAGGCCCAAAGAAATATATCAAATCGCTAAAACTCTTCTTAAACTCCTCGAAAAGTCACCTAACACCAGTAATGCACAAACTCGCTGCAATAACCTTGCAGAGTTTTTCTCTCAAAAAATACTAACAATTTATACCTCCTTCCCATCCACCCAGCCTGACATGACTCCTGTTTATCCCTCAAATGTGGAACTCCGTCTCTCAGCCACCTTGGATACCCTTCCCCTGCTTGACCCCTCTATATTGGAACCCATTAGGCATCAGGTGAAATCTGGTTCCCCCCTAGACCCGGCACCCCCACGCGCCTTGCTGCCAGCGATTGGTAACATTCTCCCTACCATACTTGACTTGCTCAACGCCTCCTTGTCCTCTGGCACAGTCCCTCCCTCTTGGAAACGCGCCAAGGTTAAGGCCCTTTTGAAAAAATCTAACCTGGATCAAGACAACCCCAGTAATTACCGGCCAATCTCCTTGCTACCATGGCTGAGCAAGATCTTGGAGAAATATGTCAATACCATACTGACAGAGTTTCTGGAGAACAATCACTTGCTCGATCTTTCCCAGACAGGCTTCCGTCCCATGCATGGGACCGAAACCGCACTCCTCGCGGTAACTGAAGAAGCCAGGAAGATCATGGATCAAGGAGGCGCAGCAGCAATGATTCTCCTTGATTTAAGTGCCGCATTTGACACTGTAAATCATGATATACTAATACATCGACTCATCAACATAGGAGTCTCAGGAAATGCCATTAAATGGTTTAAATCATTCCTGGCGGACCGTTCCTTCCAGGTCTTTGAGGGCGAAACCACCTCTCCCAGCAAGCCACTCAGTTGCGGTGTGCCTCAGGGCTCCTCCCTGAGCCCTACGTTGTTCAACATATATATGAGCCCCCTAGCTGAGATTGTCCATCCTTTCGGCATAAAAATCATCACTTACGCCGACGACACTCAGCTAGTGGTGGCCCTTAACCAGCCTAACACCGCCCATAACAACCTGACGGGATGCTTGGAGGAGGTGGTTAAATGGATGACACTGTCCTGTTTAAAGCTGAACGGAGACAAAACGGAGCTTATGCTCTTGGGTAATGCTCCCAAGCTCATTATGAACTCACTGTGGCCCCCTTGCCTTGGTCCTGCCCCAGCACCAAAGAACACGATCAAGAGCCTGGGCATCTGGCTGGATAACACCCTCAGCTTTAACCATCAAGCAACTAACCTTGCAGCCACCTGCTATGGTTTACTGAGACTGCTCCAGAAGATTCTTCCCCTACTTCCATTCCAGGCGAGACAGATTATGGTCCAGGGCCTCATTCTGTCACGCCTGGATTTTGGGAATGCCCTCTATTTAGGAGCCCCTCAGTCCACTCTGCGCAAGCTCCAGGTCATCCAAAATTGCGCAGCCCGAACACTCCTTCAGATTCCTCGTCGACTTTCTATCAATCCTGGTCTAAAAAACCTCCACTGGCTCCCAGTCCGGGAGAGAATCGAATTTAAGGCTCTCTGTATTGCCCACAGGGCCTTCTGGAAGACAGGCCCTGCTATCAACCAACCGCTGATTACCCCTTACCATCCTAACAGACATCTTAGATCAGCATCCTCTCTCCTCGCCAGAGTACCCAGAATAAAAAGAACCAGATGTGGTGGCCGCTCTTTTGCTTATAACGCGGCCAAACTCTGGAACTCTCTCCCCCTGCACCTGCGTTCAGAGCCTAATCTGCTCCCATTTCGTAAGCTTCTACAAACTCTTCTTTTTAATAAACCTGTCTAGCTTCAACTGTTTTTTTTCCCTGCACGTGTTGTCTGTAGCGCTAGGACTCCTAAGGGTAGCTATCGCGCTTAATAAATTGTCTTTTCATTTAATTTCATTTCATCCCAGCATCTGTGGCCAGAAGCATGCCCACTTCAGACCTCTCAAAGTGGGGCTTCAGGCGGTTAACATGCAGGACCCGCAAGGGGTTCCTGGGAGACTGCAAGTCCACCACGTAGGTAACAGGACTCTTGCGCTCCACCACCTCAAAGGGGCCGGTCCACCTATCCTGGAGCGCACAGGGCTCCACCGGGGCCATGACCCAAACCTTCTGTCCAGGCTGAAACTCGATCAGAGTGGCATTCTGATCGTGCCAGCGTTTCATCTCTTCCTGGCTGGTTTCCAGGTTTGCCTCAGCAAGTTTCCTGTAACGCCGAGTCTGGTACCTGAAGGCCAGCATGTAACTAAACACATTCTGGGGAGGTTTCCTGGGAGATTGCTCCCAGCCTTCCTTGACCAGGCTCAGAGGCCCTCTTACCGGGTGACCATAGAGCAGCTCAAAGGGACTGAATCCTAAGGACTTCTGTGGCACCTCACGGTAAGCAAACAACAGGCATGGCAAGAGGACATCCCACTTACGCCTCATGGGCTCGCCTAGGCCCATAATCATGCCCTTAAGGGTCCAGTTGAATCTCTCAACCAGCCCATTACCCTGGGGGTGGTAAGGAGTGGTGAACTTATACGTTACCCCACACTCCTCCCACAGAGACTTCATGTACTTGGAGATGAAGTTAGTTCCCCTATCGATCACCACCTCTCTGGGGAATCCCACATGGGAGAAAATCCCCATCAGTGCCCGTCCCACCACGGGGGCCGTCACTGTCCTAAGCGGGATGGCCTCAGGGTACCGGGTGGCATGGTCCACCAAGAACAGGATGAACCTGTTGCCCATGGCTGTCTTGGGATCCAGAGGCCCCACAATATCAATGCCCACTCTCTCGAATGGGGTGCTCACCACGGGAAAGGGCTGTAGTGGGGCCTTAATCTTCCCCCCACTCTTCCCACTTGCCTGGCAAGTCTCACACGTCCTGCAGTGAGCATCTGAGCTCCTGCGCATCTGGGGCCAATAGAAGTAGGTGACCAGCCTCTCAAAGGTCTTGGTCTGTCCCAGATGTCCGGCCAGTGGCACATCATGAACCAACCCCAGCAGGAAGGTCCTGAAGCGCTGGGGTACCACCACCACACGGGCTGACCCAGGCTCAGCAACCTTAGGCTTGCTGTAAAGGAGGTCGTTCTCCCAATAGATCCAATGTGACCCTGTCTGGTCACCTGCTGCCTGGGCGGCGGCCTGTCGCCGCACCCCTCAAGAGAAGGGCAGGTTCTCTGCTGCTCGCAAAATTCCTCCCTGGAGGGCCCCCTTCCTGCTGCCAATGGGTCAGCTCCGGTAGGTCCCCCAGTTCGGCCACTTGTTCCCCTGTAGGTTCCAGGGCATCCCCCTCAAGGTCTGCTCCCTCCGGGACTGCGGGGGCCGGTTTCCCGCGCCCCCTACCCCTTCTCTTTGAGGCAGGGGCCTGGGCCATAATTTCAGGCTCCAGACCCTCCTGAACATCCTTCTGAGCTGTCATGGACCGAGTGGTCACACACGCCCACTCAGGCAAACCCAACATTTCCAAATGAGACTTTCTCTCCACCGTAGCCCACGGGGAGTTCTCCAGATCGTTGCCCAACAGACAGTCTACAGGCATGGCGGCCCTCACAGCCACTTGAAGAGTTCCTGTGACCCCCCCCCACTCGAAGGGAACCTGAGCCACTTCACACTGGCTCTCTGAGTTGTCTGCTGACACTACAGGGCAGACTGCATGGGGGATAACTTGCTCTTTGGACACCAACCGGGAGCTGACAGCAGTCACACTAGCTCCGGTGTCCCTGAGAGCCTCCACCCTATGGACATTGATGGTCACCCACTGCCGGTACTTCTGAGTGTTGGTCGGCAGTGTGGGGTTAGGGACCTTCTCGAAGTCCCCTAGCGAGACAAGGGTTAACTCTACGGGATCCCACCCACCTTGGACCTCCATTTCCTCCCCCCCCCCAGGGCTACACTGGCAATCTGGCAGGATGGTGCACGGGTGCTGCATGAGGGGATGCATTGGGGTCCATCTGGGGACACTGGGGAGCATAATACCGGTGGCCCACCTGACCACACTTGAAACAAGTAAGGGGCCCCCTATGAACAGGCCTTCCTGTCGGGGACACTGGCTTCTTCTCAGGGGAGGCTGGGACACCACGGCTTGGTTCCCTTGGGAATTACTTTGGGGCCCTCTCTGGAACTCCCTCTGTTTACCCTTGTCCCCCCCACTTTTCTGCTGGGGACCCTGCCCACCTCTGGCGAAGTCTCCCACAAAACCTTTGCGGACCCGGTTGCTCACCCAGCGGTCCGCCTCCTCAGCAAGCTTCCTAGGGTTAGTCAGCTTGCTATCAATCAGGTACTGGCGTAGCTCTGGAAAACAGTTACTGGACAAATGCTCCCACGCAAACAAATCATACAATTGCTCGAAAGTTTCCACTTTGCTACCTTTTACCCAGCAATCCATTGCTCTGCAGAAAAAAGACACATATTCAACCCACGTGGTACCCTCTAACTTCTTACAGGTCCTAAACCTCTGCCTGTACATTTCCGGGGTCAAACCATAACGGGTCATCAAAGCTTCTTTCATATGGGCATACACCATCCTGCTCTCCTCAGGCAGGTCAAACAGGGTATCCCTACCATCACTCACAAAGCGCCCCCACAATCCCGCTCCCCAATCCTGCTCAGGGACCCGGTGGGACACCATTGCTATCTCATATGCGGCAAACCATTGCCCAATATCCTCACTCTTGTGAAAATCCTTAATGACATCCTTAGGAATATAAACTCTACTCTCAGGAGTTACTAAAGGTATGCTGCCACCAGAGGGGGAGACCGGGACACTCCTCGCCCTGATCTCTATCTCCCTCAACATTCTCTCATGTTCCATTCTAATTTTCTCAAGTTCAAATGACAATCGATTCTTCTCAATGTCTAACTTCTTACTCTCAAGGTCCTTCTGACCTTCAAATTTAGCCATCTCCAAACTATGCCTCCTATCTCTCTCCCTGTCCTCCAGCTCTTCTGGGGTCAGGCTCCTTTGGGATACACTAGTACCTGGATTGGCGGGTGTTCTATCTCCCCCCCCCCTCTACTGCATCATCCTGCTGCCCTCCTGCATTCTCTTCCTCATTCCCAGCGGACTCTCTCGCTTCCCACCAGGCCTTCAGCGCCTTGTGGTACTCCTCCTTCCTAGAGAGACCTATCACGGGGACTGCAAATTGCCTACAAAATGACTTCAGCTGTTTGGCAGTATAGGTATCTAATCTTTCCTCCTCAAAGGCGAGATCCTCCGAAGCATTGGAGGTTGGCCTTCCCATATTAGCAGTACTCATGGCTGCGATCAACAATTCAATACTAAAACAACCAACTAAAAAAAAATCGGAGAAAAAAAAATCTGCGCGTGTCTGCGCTTTGGTCTGTACTCACTAGTGGTGTCTACCAGTTATTGTACGTGGATCATAAATGCAAGTCCTGATCCTCACCGCTGACCGCCAATGTTAGAAATGGGGGTCTCTAGTTGGCAATGGCTGGCGCCACTGTCCAAATAGGGACCCTTCTTCCTAAGTCAGGGCAAGTGGGCTACCCCCTTTGATAACCCCTGCTCAACCCTGTGGTAACGTAGCACGAGCAGTTAGGCCTATCTCAGAGGCAGTGTGTGAAGCATTTATGACCATGCACAATAAGGCAGTAACAACACCACAAAAGGATACAACTCAAGTAGGTATAGAAAAAATAGTATCTTTATCTAAGGTTTAGTACGAGACTCTCAAAAGCATTTTAACCAGTCACAATGCATGTAAATCAGTAGGGACTTAAAAAGGCAATACGTATTCACCAGAACGTGGCACGGACTGAGTTCAAGGCCTGGGTCTACGTGACCCGTTGCGCACCAGATACCTGCCGCTGGACGGGGACACAGCACGTAGCTTCTCGAAGAAGCAGAGACGGTGACAGACGGACTCCCAGCGACCACAGTTCTCGATGGCAGTGGTCCGCAAAGTGCACTCACAATGATTCGGGCACTCGGGGACAGGCGGGCGCCCATTGGCAGCAGCACGCGGCTGCGGCGGCCCGGGCTGGTGGTGGCGATGACTCTTGTCGTGCAGCTCCGTGGTGGGCCCGCGGCGGCAGCAGCGCTCTCCTAGCTGCGGCGAACCCATGGGACGATTCACGATGGTGCAAGGTTGACAAAGACGCGGGCACTCAGCGGCAGCAGCTCTCTCTTAGCTGCGGCGGCCCACAGGACAAATCCCAATGATGCAAAATTAGCAAAGGTGCGAGCACTCCGCGGCAGCAGCTCTCTCTTAGCTGCGGCGGCTCACAGGACAAATCAGATGATGCAAAGTTAGCAAAGGTGCGAGCACTCAGCGGCGGCAGCCCTCTCTTGGCTGCGGCGGCTCACAGGACAAATCTCGGTGATGCAAAGTTAGCAAAGGTGCGAGCACTCCGCGGCAGCAGCTCTCTCTTAGCTGCGGCGGCTCACAGGACAAATTACGATGATGCAAAGTTTGCAAGGGTGCGAGCACTCAGCGGCGGCAGCTCTCTCTTAGCTGCGGCGGCTCACAGGACAAATCACGATGATGCAAAGTTAGCAAGGGTGCGAGCACTCAGCGGCGGCAGCTCTCTCTTAGCTGCGGCGGCTCACAGGACAAATCACGATGATGCAAAGTTAGCAAGGGTGTGAGCACTCAGCGGCAGCAGCTCTCTCTTAGCTGCGGCGGCTCAAAGGACAATCCACGATGTTGTACAACTGACACAAGTGCGGGCATCCAGCGGCGGCAGCTCTCTTAGCTGCGGCGGCCCACGGAGTTTCAGCGAAGGTTCTGAGGATTCAAAATAAGGCGGGCACTCAGCGGCGGCAGCTCTCTCTTAGCTGCGGCGGCCCACACAGTTTCAGCGAAGGTTCTGAGGATTCAAATTAAGGTGGGCACTCAGCGGCGGCAGCGCTCTCTTAGCTGCGGCGGCCCACACAGTTTCAGCGAAGGTTCTGAGGATTCAAAATAAGGCGGGCACTCAGCGGCGGCAGCTCTCTTTTAGCTGCGGCGGCCCACACAGTTTCAGCGAAGGTTCTGAACATTCAAATTAAGGCGGGCACTCAGCGGCGGCAGCTCTCTCTTAGCTGCGCCAGCCCACACACAGAGTTCACAAGGGTTACCAGTCCGCGTTCCTCACAGTAGGACTAGAGGTTCCGGATTACTCGACGGAGGCCTCACCTGCAAGTAGAATTCCTAGCGAAGGAATTCGGGCGGCTGATGGGATGAAGTCTAATGTCCCTGAGACTTCAGCAGGAGGCACTCTCAATTCAGGCCCTTGGGTAGTTTCTTCAGCAAGCTTGGTGAAAGTTTCAAAGTCCTTTCCTCTGTCTGCTCGGACAGAGTTTCATCTTGACATCCAGAAGGAACACACCTGAAACAGGTTTCAGCACAGCGTTTTATACCTAAAAAGTCTTTGTTCTCTGCAGTCACAAATCACTGCATCCAGCCAGAACCAGTTCGGTGGGGTCGGGGAACACTTGGTTTACGAGGCGACATCCTGCCCTTTGAGAATCTGGGGGTCTGCTATGAGACGCCCAGTGGGAGGTGGAGCCATCATTCACCTTGCCAGGCACGGCCCTGCTCAGATCAAAGAGTCACCCCTCTCCATACTCTAAATGCCGATCTCTCTCTCCAGCCAGGTCTGACCCAGCTGGCCCTGCTGCTCCAAAACCAGACGGCCAATACACACGCTAGCAAAGCCTACAGGAAAGCTGAGGCCAGAAAATACCTCGTTTCTAGCAGAGGTATTTTCGAACACGGGCTACGCAAATCATCCTTACTAAAAGATGTATCTCAATGTCCTGAGCTTAAACATATCAAATTCGACGTTCCTATCAGGTTCCTGGGGGCAGGTAGGATTAGGGCATGTAATACTCAGCCTGCCCAGTCTGGCCTATGAGAACGGATAGCCTCACAATAGTAAACCGTGAAATGGAGGGTAACTTGCTATTAGGACATGCTACACAGACATACTTTAAAAGCTGCTTCGGTGGGTAGCGCAAATCAGCGCTGCCGGCCCACCAGCAGTATTTGGTCTACCAGCCCTGGGCACACACAGTGCACTGATACTAGGGACTGACAGGTAAACCAAACGAGCCAATTATGATTATCCCAATTCATACAGTTATCGGTCTAGGTCTACTCTCTCCCCACTGCTCCGCTGTGCCGTCTCTTGCCTCCAGACCCCGACCTCCTCCTTGGGAGGTTCGAGGCTGCTGCCCGCTCCAACTGGGACCAGACTGCCTCCAACCACCGTAACCTTTCTCAGCCGTTTTTTTTCTTAATTTTTTCCCTGTTGTGCCACTGTTATTGTGCCCATCTGTGTCTTGCTCTAATTCCACCACTGTTTTTATTTTCTCGTGCCTGCCTGTTCCTTTTGTCTTTCGCCGCTGCTGCCCCTGCGGCCCCTCCCCCCCGGAATTCCCCCCCGGAATTCCCCTGCTCCCGCCTCCCAGCCTCTCCTCCCCTACTTAATGGCGGCCGCTGTGGGGGAGCACGAGTAAGACCTCGGACCCTTGGTCTAGGTCCACTCTCTCCCCACTGCTCCGTTGTGCGGTCTCTTGCCTCCAGACCCGACCTCCTCCTTGGGAGGTTCGAGGCTGCTGCCCGCTCCTGCGCCTGCTGCCCGCTCCAACTGGGACCAGACTGCCTCCAACCACCGTAACCTTTCTCAGCCGTTTTTGTTCTTAATTTTTTCCCTGTTGTGCCACTGTTATTGTGCCCATCTGTGTCTTGCTCTAATTCCACCACTGTTTTTATTTTCTCGTGCCTGCCTGTTCCTTTTGCCTTTCGCCGCTGCTGCCCCTGCGGTCCTCACCCCCCCCCCGGAATTCCACCCCGGAATTCCCCCCCGGAATTCCCCTGCTCCCGCCTCTCCTCCCTCCCACCTCCCCTATTTAATGGCGGCCGTGCGCAGCGGGCGCACCGCTGGTGCACCGAAGGCGCGCCAAAGGCAAGCCCGTCTGCGCCCGTCCGCGACCCGACCGCGGCCAGCACCAGGAACCCTGGACCTCCCACTACCCATCGCTACGACACCACCACCCTCCTCGCACTCAACCCTGGAAGACTTAGAGAATGCCAACAGGCCTCGCCGAACACGACCCACGGCCAGTTCTCCTGCCTCCACTGCCGCCAGACCCTCACCGCCACCCCGCCCCTCCAACACCGCCGACGCCAGCACCGGCGACACCCTAAAATGCATCCTCCTCAACGTACGCTCCGTACACAAACACGCCATGGAAATCTGGAACCTACTCGACTCTCTTTCACCCGACATCGCCTTCTTCACAGAGACCTGGACCAACGCATCCTCCGCTCCCGACATCAGCACCGCCATCCCAGACGGATACAAGATCCAGAGGAAAGACCGCCCCAACCACCCAGGAGGGGCCTCGCCATCGCCCACAAGATCACCCTCCGCCTCACCACCTCCAGCGAAACCTTCCCTCCGCCGAACACCTGCACTTCAAGATCCAGACCACCCCCAAAGCCACACTCCGAGGAACCCTCGTCTACAGACCCCCCGGCCCCCGAACACCCTTCGCCACCACCATCACCGACTTCATCGCACCCCACGCAATCGCCTCAACAAACTACATACTCATTGGAGACCTGAACTTCCACCTCGACAACCCCAGCGACCCCAACTCCACTATCCATCGTGACAACCTCGCCAGCATAGGACTTAAACAACTCGTCAACCCACAGAGCAGGACACACCCTCGACCCCATCTTCGCGGCAGGAAACAGCGTCCATTTCAGCCACACAACGCAGCCGCCATGGACCGACCACCACTGCGTACACTTCGCCATCAACAAATCCAAGGCACCCAAACCAGCCCCACACCCACCACGAAGGAACTGGAGCAAGGTTACCGATGAGCAACTTAACTCCACCCTCACCCGAGACAACCACACCTGGGCACCCGACGCAAACGACGCAGCCAGAGAACTCCACACCTGGATCTCCAACTGCGCAGATGAGCTCGCCCCGCTATGCAACCCCGACAGACAACGCCCCAGGAAAGCCGCCTGGTTCACAACCGCTCTCTAAGAAGCCAGACGCACCTGCAGACGCCTGGAGAAGAACTGGAGAAACACCAAGACAACCGAAAACCACACCACCTACAAGGACGCCATGACGGACTACCACAACCAGATCAGAGCCACCAAAAGGAACTTCATCCACAACAAAATCCTGGCCAACTCCACCAACTCCAAGGAACTTTTCAGTGTCATTCAAGAATTCACCAACCCACGCAGCGAAGCCACAGACATCACCCCATCCCAAGACCTCTGCGACAAGCTTGGAACCTATTTCCACCTCAAGATCAAAAACCTCTACGACAACTTAATCGAGCATCCACCAGGCGCCACAGATGGCCCCCCGTCCCCCAGAAACACCAGCCAGCCCACCATCTCCAACTGGACACCGATCACGGCCGAAGACACCGCCTCGACCATGAAAAGCATCCACTCGGGGGGCCACACTGACCCCTGCCCCCCTCACATCTACCACAGAGCCGTGGCCGCCATCGCACCCAAACTCCAACGCACCATCAACACCACCTTCAAAACAGGCACCTTCCCAGACGACTGGAAGCGCGCAGAAGTCAGACCCCTGCTCAAGAAGCCCACAGCTGACCCCACTGACCTCAAGAACTATCGGCCCATCTCGCTCCTCCCCTTCGCAGCCAAAGTTGCAGAGAAAACAGTCAACAGGAAACTGACACGATTCATTGAAGAGAACGCCGTCCTCGACCCGTCCCAATCCGGATTCCGAAGCACCCACAGCACAGAGACCGCCCTACTCGCCGCCACAGACGACATCCGCACCCTCCTGGACCAAGGCCACTCCGCAGCCCTCATCCTACTCGACGTATCAGCGGCCTTCAACACCGTCTCCCATCGCACACTAGTCGTCAGACTACACGACGCAGGCATACAAGGAACAGCCCTGGACTGGATCCGATCATTCCTCACCGGAAGAAGCCAAAGGATCAGACTCCCACCCTTCCTCTCCGACCCCACGAAAATCACCTGCGGAGTCCCACAGGGTTCATCACTGAGCCCCACCCTCTTCAACATTTACATGGCCCCCTCGCAGCCATCGTCCGACAACACGGCCTCAACATCGTATCCTACGCCGACGACACCCAGCTCATCCTCTCCCTCACCAAAGACCCCACCACTGCCAAACTCAACTTCCAGAAAGGAATGCAAGACGTCGCAGTCTGGATGACCAACAGCTGCCTGAAGCTCAACGCCGAGAAGTCAGAAGTCCTCGTCCTCGGTACCACCCCTTCTGCATGGGACAGCACCTGGTGGCCGGCCGCCCTCGGAAGCCCACCTACCCCCTCAGACCACGCCAAGAACCTTGGCATCGTACTAGACTCATCACTCTCCATGTACCGACAGGTCAACGCCGTCACCTCCAGCTGCTTCAACACCCTCCGCATCCTCCGCAAGACCTTCAAGTGGATCCCCCCTGAGTCAAGGAAGACAGTCACCCACGCACTCATCACCAGCAGACTGACTATGGAAACGCACTCTACGCCGGCATCAACAAGTCCCTACTCCGCAAACTCCAGACAGTACAAAACACCGCCGCCAGACTCGTCCTCGGCATCCCCCGACATGAACACATCAGCCAACACCTACGAAGTCTCCACTGGCTCCCCGTGGAGAAAAGAGTCACTTTCAAAATCCTCACTCACGCCTACAAATGCCTACACAACAACTGACCCAAATACCTCAACGACAGAATCAACTTCCACGTACTCCAAAGAAACCTCCGATCTTCCAACCTCGCACTGGCCGAAACCCCGCGCATCCACAGAGCCAGAGCAGGCGGAAGATCCTTCTTCACATTGCAGCCAAGACCTGGAACGAGCTACCGGCAGACATCAGACGCGCCCCTCCCTGAACACCTTCAGGAAGACCCTCAAGACCTGGCTCTTCGGCTAAACAGATCTGCGGACCCCCCCCCTCAGCGCCTTGAGACCCTCACGGGTGAGTAGCGTGCTTACAATTCCCTGATTGATTGATTGACACAGGGAGCATTCGCGCTGTGTCACTGATTGGCAGTGGCACAGCGCCCAGAGCATCTAAATCCAGCCAACATAAAAGGTAAGAAGCGAAAAGAGGAAGGGAGACCCGCGCCAATGATGCCAGGTCTAACACATACACTATTGCAAAGCGTTAATGAACATAAAAATCCTTGAAGCGGTCATTAAATACACAGACTGGCTCAACGAAGCAATTAAGGTCTCGGTACCCATTGGGAAAACCTCAGGGAATCGGAATTCACCTTCGGCCCCCCGGTTTACCAACGCCCTGCGCAAGGAAAAACAAAAGTGCCGTAGACTGGAAAGACGCTGGAGAGCGAATTACGACACAGCGGATAAAGAGATATATAAAACTGCGCTAACCCAATATAAAAATCTACTAATGGCAGAAAAAAAGGAATTTTTCTCAAGACAGATTGAGAAAGCAAAAAATACCTCTAAAGAACTGTTTGGGGTGGTAGACAAATTGGCGTCTCTACCTAAGAACGAAGGAACCATGTGCGATCAAATTTTTGTGACATGATCGCAGTAGCCTTCAAAACCAAAGTTATGGAGATCTATAACGGTTTTGAAGCCATGCCAGCTCACAGCCCCACCAAATCACCTATGTGCTCCGAACCCAAGAGAAACAATTTTTACTGTTTCTCCCCAACTTCATCTGAGGCAGTAGAAAAATATATAATAGAAACTAAATCTGGGTCTCCATCCGACCCGTGCCCACCTGCATTTCTGAAAGAGATAGCGGAGGTGGTGAGCCCTGAGCTCACAGAGATCTTTAACACTATGTTCATCTCAGGCAATTTCCCATCCATATGGAAAGACTCCTCCATACTCCCTCTGTTAAAAAAACCCAATCTGGATGTGTCCAACCCGAACAACTACCGTCCTATAGCTCGGCTGCCTCTTCCGGCCAAAATAGTTGAAAACATTATGAACAAACAGTTATCCCAATACATCCAGGAACATGATTTGCTTGATCACTCTCAGTTTGGCTTCCGACAGGAGCACAGTACGGAAACGGCACTTATCAAGGCCACTGAGGAGATTAGGGCTGTGATGGACAGAGGGGGCACAGCCGCCCTTGTTCTCCCGAATTTATCAGCCGCATTTGATACTGTTGATCACAATCTCCTGCAGGAGCGGCTGGAAACGTTGGGGGTCAAGGGAGCAGCACTGACCCTGCTTTCCTCCTTTCTGAAGGAAAGGAGACTAACAGTGATGTTAGACAGGTATCAATCGGAGCCATATGTCCTCCCATGCGGAGTTCCTCAGGGATCATCTCTGAGCCCATCCCTTTTTAATGTATACGTCTCGGAACTCGCCCCTTTGATCCGAGAATTTGGTTTTAGTTTGACGTCTTATGCGGACGACACCCAGATAGTAGTGGCAGCATACAGACATCAAACATCACCCACCCTACAGTTTCAGAACTGTATGAGAGAAATAAACAGATGGATGGGAACACACTGTCTTAAACTCAACTCCGATAAAACCGAGGTCATAATCTTCGGAAACCTGCAACCGAGATGAGACAATCTTTGGTGGCCGGCTGAGATGGGTGAACCACCAAAACCAGCGCAAAAGGCTAAAAATCTGGGAGTGTGGATTGATAACAAACTAGCACTCTCACACCAGACAAATGCCATCGTCTCTGCCTCCCACTTTCTGATAAAGAAACTTAAGACGATCCTACCATACATCCTTATGCATTCTAGAAAGACGGTGGTATCAACACTAATCCAGTCAAAACTGGATTATTGCAATGGGCTCTGCCTGAGTATGCAGAAGCAATATCAAAAAAAGCTTCAGGCAGTTCAAAATACAGCTGCTCGACTGTTGGTAAATATCCCCAAGTACGACTCAGTAACCAAGGAGATTCGCAGACTCCACTGGCTCCCGGTGGCACAACGAAGTAAATTCAAATCTCTGTGCCTAGCATACAAGGCACTGAGCAACACAGGACCTCTGTTTCTTAGAAACCTCTTTGCCTGGTATGAACCGTCCAGACAGTTACGTTCTACAGGTGCCAGACTCATGAAAGTGCAGAGAATACGGTCCGCAGGTTGGGGCGGCTGCAGTTTCTCCTATGGCACCGCAAAACTTTGTAACACGCTGCCAATCGAGCTCAGAAGTGCAAGCTCCCTCACCATCTTCAGGAAAGGGCTAAAAACCTGGCTATTCCAGAATTAGTCGCCTAGCTGGGCTTACTGCGTCCATAGCGCCAAGACACCTCCGGGTATTCGTAAGCTCAATAAGTCTCATTAACATAAAATAACTAGGCATGGAAACATTGCGAATGGACCTATTAATAGTAGGTTGAAAATCCGAAGACACATGAACATGACGTGGTGAGGTAGCAACATCTGCAACATTCTCTGTCGGGAAGTCTCTTAGACTGGAAATAGAACAATCAGTCAAATTAGTGTTTGTTTGACTGAAATTTAAAGTAGCAGGAGACAAGACACACTGCGAGGATGTATTAGGTGGAAGAGAGACTGAACCCTGTGGTTATAACTACCATGAACTGTCAAGAGAAGAATTACAGTCAATTGTACTCCTGTGTCATGTCTTGACAGCCAAACTTTTCCTCGCTTGTTCTGGAGTAAGCCTAGCTACACATTTCCACTATCTCCTACCAGAGGTTAATGCAGAGCCCTTTGATAACTTCACAAACAGTGTAGGGTCCATTAATTTAGACTACCCTGTCTCAATTTTGTTTGGTTTCTTTATAAGAACACAATCACCAATGACTAGATTCACAACTTTGACATGGTGATTCTTATCAAAATTATCCTTGACATAACTTTGTTGCTTTTCAACTCTGGTGACAACACTATCTTTTGAGTGCTGAGCAGAGCCAGTTATACTTTTAATCAGATCCATGACCCAATCAGGACAAACCATGGATCCGGGGTATCTTCTGCATAGGAGTTTGAAAGGTGAAACACCAGTGGTGCTATATGCGTTGAACAAACAAGACCAAAACTTCGTCCTTAAGAAACTGAGGGCCCATAGCCAATGCTGTTTGTACGCACTCCTTGAGAAATTTGTTCATTCTTTCCACTAAACTGTTTGAAGTGGGAGAATATAAGCAACCCGAAAATGAATGATATTGATAAGAATTGATAAATGTCCTCATTTGCTTGTACGTAAAACGGGTATTGTTATCAGTAAAAATTTCCTTGGGCGCACCTTCAATTTCAAAAATGTTTTTTTAAAACTTGACAACAGCATCAGTATTTGGTACTGGAGTGAACTCAAAGTACACCCACTTCGAAAATAAGTCCACTAGGCCAGGCTATACCTTTTCTCAATAGGGAGAATTTCAAACAGACTTGCAAAATCTAGTTACCTTTCACCATACATCCTCAGGTAAACGACCCATGTGAAGTGGAGTTTCAAATGGTTTCCAGTGTTTGTCAGATAACATGCTTGGTAATAATGTGATTTTCTCATATACATTTCTGGACATTTATGTATAATGTGTAAGAAAGAACCAGGGCAAACATTTTCAACCAGGAAGATGGATATCTCAGCAATCATAAGATGAGGATTAGCACCAGGGACTAGTATGAGACCCAGCTTGGCAAGATCCTGCACACCCACTATATTTCTACCCTTTCTTGCAAGATATACTTTAGTAATAGTCTGTCTACAAAGACACATGACGCTATCCACGAAGTACCCGAGCATGTCAATGTCTTGATCTCCATAAACGTTGGGGTGTACATCAGGTCTATAGAGGGCAAAGTTTGGACCTCACTACTTATGGAATAAGTGTCAGTTATGATGGTGATGGGGGCACCTGAGTCAGCCCTCATAATTAGTGTTAGCACTGAACCCAATGTGAAATCACACCAAGGACTTTTGACTTTGGTCAGGGAATCAGTGACTACATCTTAGGTGGACACCATGCTGGAAAGATCTATGGCATGATCTTTCTGACCCAGATCAACACTGCTCATAATGACAGGCGTCCTGTCACTTTTGCAAACACTGTGCGAGTGCCCCACTTTTTGTGCACGTGTTACAGCATTTGCCTTATGCAAGGTAAGGCAGTTTTTTTTATTATGCATGATTAATTAAAGCCGTTGCATATACATAGCACAATTGGTTATATAAGACTGATCGTGTAAAATAGCTAAGTTAAAATACAGTAAAAAAGACCTTGTTTGGCCAATTAAGTCCAATTAGTGAGTCTTTAGGTTAACTATGCTCCATTTGTCCTTTCCCGTGCCAATGTTCTTTAGTCTAGGGGGGAATCTTGCATAGATTTGAGTATAAATGAGATCTTGTATAAAGTGCCCTTGCTCGGAATAAGTTTATAAGGTTCGTGGTACCTAGTGTCCCTTGCAGGTGGTCTTTCAGCTAACGTCCTAACTATTTGGCTTGGAGTTTGCTGTTCGGACCTTTGTTGTGTGTTGGTTGTATTATGATGCTTGTGGGAGTTGTGCGATGTACAGAGCTAGAATGGTTCTAACTGCAGTCTTTTTTCTGCGATGTTAAGGAATTTTGTAAATCGGCAGGTCAATTGCACGTTGACAGATTTGAAGCAAATCGGCACTGCCTGTCTGCAGGAACGAATGCCATGTAGAATTAAAAAAGGGCGCAAGAGTAGACGTAGTTCTTTTACCAGACTTTTGCAGTTGCAAATTATGTGCATGAGGTCTTCCATTCCATGGCTGCATAGTCGACAGATGTTGTCTCCGGGTTTCCTCTTCCATAGTGGAAGCTGTGGTAAGATCGGCATTATGCTCGTCCTGTATTTTAAAAGTTTCTCTTTCAGATTGATGTTAAATCCTTCGCTCAGGTACTTTTGTGGTTTGGCTGCTACATAGTTGTTTAGTATGTGCCAGCCATGTGCTCTCTTCTCAAGCGCAGCCTTATCTTCTTCCAATGACAGTGCTTTCTTGGTCTTGGTGACCGCTTTCTTGAAGCTGGTGTGGGACACTGATGTCTCCCATAGTTTGTTCAGGCCAAGTTGACTTAAGGAGTCTCTGAGATACAATCCTTCCAGTGAGTTTCGTCTCAGTGAAAGTTCAGCCCAAAGTTGCCAGTTCAATGTATCTTGTTCTGCCCCTCTGATCTTATGGCAGCATTTTATAAATGCGCCCCTTCTGGCCAGTGACTGCTTCTGTAGCCCATACTCTAGCCTTATTTGGGCGGGGGAGGTGTATTTTGGGAGGCTAAAGATTATTCTGAATGACCTGGTGATTATTTTTTTCACAGTAGTGGTGTCTCTGCCTCTCTTATTGCCTCACGCCCGTAGGTTATTGTTGGAAGGAGTTTGGCTTGGATAACACATGGTAGTTTGGGTTGTTACTCAAATGGATCTTGGAACCATACCTGTAACACACATCATCAACAGTATCAACACCATTAATGGCATAATCATAGGTAGAGCAGATCCAACTGTATGTTCCTGGGACATAAGTTAGGAAGGTCTGCTGGGCTATATAGGCATAAGAGGGCGGGAGGTGCCGCTAATCGATTTATAGATTTGGCCCTACTCATAGCTAGGAGAGCCATTGCCATGAAGTGGAAGGGTGCCCACCTTGCTAGTATGCCGAATTGGTTTGCAGCAATGTTGAAGTGGGGCATGGCCGAATCGGTGGCGCTCCGTAGAGAGGAAGTTAGAGGCCTGCGCAAAGCCCCCATTGCGCTGGATTGGGATACATTCCTACATGAATTGCAAGTGCTCTCTGAGGAACTCAAGGATGAAGTGTTGGATGGGGGATTATGATCGCCTAACACATGCTACACCAGACCACATTTGTTGTCTAGCACTCCCCTCCTCTCTCCTTCTCCCTTTTTCCCCCTATCCCCCTCCTTCCTTCTCCTCCCCCTTTTTTCATGTTTTTTTAGCCTGTATCCTATTTCATTGAGCCTCGCCCTGAATGCCCTCCTGGACCATGTACCGTTCTAATGGAGGGACAATGCGTCTCTGTCAGATGTAAATATGCAGCGTGCCCCATTATATTATAGGTGCATGGATCTTGTTGGTTTGTAATGGTTGTGACCTGCCAGTTGACCTTGCTGCACAAGTTGATTGTTGATTATGTAAAGAAGAACCAATGCTTCCTGTAGTAACATTCATTGCTGTCTACAGTTTACTGACCCACTGGAAACATGCAATTTATAGTTGAGTCCATCATCTTACTGTAATGATTGTATCATTGTTTATATTACTCTCAAAAATCAATACAATTGTTTAAAAACATGTTCCTGGGACATAAGTTGACTAGAGATAATGGAGAATATAAAAAGCCCTTGGCAATATTGATGATCTCTGTCAAGGATGGGTCTCTGCAGCTTAAAAGTCTTTTCTGAATCTTCCTTGAATAACAGCTGTAAACAAATTTGTCACAGATGTAGGTATCAAATGAAGCTCCAAAGTTACATGTAGAAGGAAAAAGTCTAAAAGCAGTAATAAACTGTTCAATGCTTTCATCTGGACTCTGCTTCCTCTTGAAGAAGTCCAGCTCAGCAAATTTGTTTCTGAGCTTTGCTGCAGCCTCAGCATACTTGTCACAGACAGTAGCCTGACCAGGCGGGGCATTTCTTTCAGGTAGATGATCAAAAATCTGTTGGGCCTCCCAAGTAAGATGACTGAGCAACAAAGCACCTTGTGTTTTGATTCAAAATCCTCCGTATCTATGGCAACTAGATCATTTTCGAAAATGCTTGTCTCGGATCTCCATATTATTGGACATTTGCCTGGGTGTTGCAGAAATGGTGTAATTTGAACCAAATGTCTAGGTGCCACGAGAAAATGCACCAAATAAGCAATACAATGGTACAGTACCATTGATCTGCACTTGAATGGAGATGCAGAAATAGAACTTGGTGACCCAAGGAAATGCAATACCCCTTTGATTACCTTTGCTTTGCTTGAGCTGATAAGCAGCGGAACACATGAACCAAATGGTTTAACCAAACCAAAATTGCATCCAAACTCTGAAATCGTCGTCAAACTCTATGTAAGGTGATTAGATTGAAAGGCTGGGCCAACCTTTCCAAGATGTCTGCCACAGTGGTGCACCACGAGCGCAGTGACGTCATACATCCATGCTCATTGCAGAGCGTGAGTTTCCAAAATCTGCCTTCCTGCAATCGAGCAGGAACAACTGCTGAGGCAACACGGGGCCAGCAAGACGTGGCTAGACTCCAGCACTGCAGCACCAGGGAGCCCAGAGTGTGGGTTCCCAAAAAACAAAACAGGAAAGCAAGAAGATGAATTCACAGCAGGCAGCTGGAAACAGGAAAAAATCGTTGGTAGGCTCTGTAGCCTCTCATCACCAAATGTGAGGAAAGTGATCAAGGCAGAGGTAAGCGAAGAAACAAGTAGTTTATTCAAATACAAGGAGCCCATGACCAGTCTGCTTTCTCTGTTAATGTTACATCAACTCTGAAGGAGCTGAACGAACCTTTGTTGGAGAGACCAGTAGTGGAAGATGGAATATGCAGTGAACATTAACAGGTAAGAAAATAAACAGTGAGTGAGCACAGATAAGAAAATAAACATCGCATGAGCACAGCGGCTCACCCAACACATAGCATAAAGTTAAATACACGCTGTACAGTTATTCCCTGGATAAAGTAAAGTGGTCATAACGCCCTAATTTTACGCAAATTAGAAAGTGCCTTCACTAACTTGTTTTGACGGGTACAACGTCTGTGTGCCTAACAACTTGAGAAGTCTAAAGCAGGATTATTTATTCAGGAGTATTGCTGTCTATTATAACTAATTTTATAGCAATCATTATGGGGTCCACAAGTATCACAATCTTAAACCTAGATCAATGCATGCAGCTTCATAAGGCAATGTGCAAGCTCACAGTCCCAGTTCAAGGCAAACAGGTCCAGTCTTCTTACAGCAGGCAGTCCTGAATCTTTTTAGGCCCAGGAGTGTTCTGATTTCAGGTTCTGAGAGTGCCACTGTTATAACAATTGCCAGCCTGTGGGTGGGGGACAATCATTTGTCTACCTCAAAACTAGTTCTGGTCAGTTCTCCCCTCTTCCCCAGATTTGGCTACAGCCTGGCTAGTGAAACAAAAGGAAAGGGCAGGTCAGTTGTCAGTTCCTTTGTGTGTGCTAGGGCAGGTCCATTATCAGTTTAATCAGGGCAGGGCTCTGCTCTTCTCCAGCCATCCTGTCAGGAAGACTCCCCCCTCCCTACACCAAGTCCCTTTGTCCACTGTCTGGCTCCAATACACATTTCCCAGTAGGGGAGCCATCAACAACCCCCTTGTGGCAGCTGGCCACTCACAGAAAGGACCCAGAAACATTAGGCAGGGAAATGCCAACTTTCTAAAAGTGGCATTTCCTAAATAATAATTTCAAATCCGACTTTACGATTAAAGAGGATTTCAAAACAATCAAAAATGAGTGGAAACAAACAGAATTGATCATTTATTGAAAGTAATAATTGATGGAGCAACAGAAACAGGGAATCAAAGGAGAAAAAGAAAGAGGAAAAGAGATGAGATAGAACTAGAAGACATGAATGGAGAATACTATGGTTTGATGAAAGATTTAGACGAAAGTGCCATAAAAAGAGAGAAGAATACTGAGTTTTAGATAAATGAAGATGGCACTCGGTATGGTGGGTATTTTTATGATGGCTCCAGAAAGCCATCAAAGGGGGATTGATGGAGCAGGATTTCGCAAAAAGAAACCGCCTCGAATCAATACCCCCATAATACGTATTAACAATAAGTAGTAATAGAAAACTGTCCTTGTACCTATTCTAATGGTAACCAACAACAGAAATAATACTAATGATGTAACAAGTGTAAGGGTGAATGATGTTACTAAAGGAACACCTAGTACTAATATAGAACAAATGGATGGAAGCATTCTCCATCATGATAAGTCAAATAGTGATTTCGTTTGCGTTTATTCAGTCTTTATTTCGATTTGTCAAATCATTAAAGACAGCAGTACATCAATAAACTCATGTTATAAAAATTCCATCACAGACTAAAAAATATTGCGACCCAATCATACAAATGTCTGAGATTAATAAAACCAGTATAAGAATTTCACATAAAACCATAAGTTAATCCATCCTGCTATGCATTAATATTTCCAAATAAGAAAGCAGGGAAATGTAAAATCACTTACATAGGAACATAATTAAAATCGTCCTAAAGACTAACATATGTTTAAAAGAAAATAACTGCAGTGGCCTGGTTATAATGGGGTTATCCCATTACATATTGGCTAAGTTCCGAGCCTAAACAATTTTACTGCGGATAGCCCACATCCAGCCTAAAAATTTCGCTAGGGCAATTATTATGGGCTCGCTGGTGTCTGTCTTTAAAATCCTTAATGCCTCTGTACCCTCCCTGGTCCCAAGGTTTAAACAGACTGGTTTAAGCCATCTGTGTCGAGGGGCTTTGTAGGCTGGACAGACAAAGAGAACGTGAGCTATAGTTTCCCGCTGCGACGGACATGTGTTACATTTATCATCATTAGGGGGTGCCATTTGCAGGTAAAGGACTTTATTGGGAGTGAGCCCACTCTGTATTGGTGGTACAGTTTCCTGTCAAGTGGTACCGTGATATAATCCCAGTAAGGTTCGTAATGGTACTCATGTTTCCTCTCCAGGAAATCCCTCGTCAGAGTTGGACTCATGATGGACGAAAAACGTTTCATCCTAACCATGTCCCAATAGGCTGTCTAAACTCTTTTTTTGATGGAAGGGGGATCCCTTCAGGGTTTTCCCATAGACCATCCATCCCCATGTCGCTCAAGGTGGTTTTAATCTTAGTCAGCCAAGAAATCTTACATGAGGTGTCAGCCTGCCTGATTTCTAGCAGAGCCTGGGCATACAAAGACAGTTCAGGAGTAGCCCATAATCTTCTCCATAATGCCACTGGTCTAAAGCGAGCAATATCCTCTAACTGGTTACAGCCCAAATCAAGGTAAAGAGGCAGCAGGGGGGTCGATGGAGGTAGGGAAAGCAGAGTTCTCATAAACTTGTTCTGGGCTACAATCAGTGGTGTTAAATCTGAAAAGCCCCATAGTTCTGCCCCATACAGTACTGAAGTACTAATTTTAGAATTATTGAATTGAAATTGAATTGAAATAACATTTTTATAGCGCATGGCTACCCGGAGGCATCCCAGCGCTGGCAGTAGCAGCAGTAGTGAGTTTCATCAGTTAGGGAAAAGCGAGGTTTTCAGCAATTTACGAAAGACTAAGTGATTAGATTCTACACGTAATTGGGGGGGAAGAGAGTTCCAGAGTCTAGCCGCATTAAAAGAAAATTGCCGGGCCCGCTTCTAGCTTTACTGATCCTAGGGACGATGACAAAATTCATATTCTCAGAACGAAGGCTTCTGTTGGGCCGGTAAGACTGAATAGTGCTCTGAAGAATGGCGGGGCCTATTCCGGCTAGAGACTTATGGGTAATGCATAGAGCTTTGAAATTAACTCTCTCCCGAACTGGTAGCCAATGAAGTGCTCTCAGGGCAGGTTTGGCTGAATGATGTTTAGGAATGCCTAATAAGAGTCTTGCTGCCCAATTCTGTATTGTCTGTAGCTTGGAGAAGGTCGCAGCAGGGGCACCCAGATAAAGGGCATTCGCATAATCCAGCCGGGACAAGATGAGAGCCTGGACCATAACCTTCCTTGCTTGGAAAGGGAGAAGGGGAAGTACCTTCCGAATCATTTTCAAAATACCATAGCAAGTAGCTGCCGTAATCCGTGCTTGTGTCTTAAATGTGAGGTCTTGGTCAATCCAAACACCCAGACTTTTTAACTGGGTCTTAGGGGTAGGGGCTAGGCCGAGAGAGGTCGGCCAGATTGCTTTTAGATCAAGGGGAGAACTATTACCCAAGATCACAACTTCGCTTTTTTCCCCATTCAATTTTAGGAAAGACTCATTCATCCAGTTGGCAATTTCTTCCAAGCATGGACGCAGACTGAGAGGGGAATTTTCGGCTCTATTGAGCCCAATTACAAGTTGCGTGTCATCTGCATAAGTGACTATGTGCACTCCAAAAGGTAGAACCACCTCTGCAAGGGAACAAGTGTAGACATTAAATAAGGTGGGTCTCAGGGAAGATCCCTGAGGGACTCCACAACAAAGGGGCATCTGCTTAGAGTTCACCTCATTATCGAAAACCTGAAAGGATCTATTGCTCAGAAAGGACTGTAGCCATGACAGAGCGGTTCCAGTGACACCCAGTTTCCTAAGTCTGTGGATCAAAATGCAATGGTTTACTGTGTCAAAGGCCGCGCTGGAGCCACAGGTTTTGTATGGGACAGTCTCTGCTCCTTCACTAGGGCGCCTGCCAATTGGGCGTGTTTGAGAGCCAACTTGTTGATCTGGGGTTTCCATTTCAATTTACTTTCAAGGGTAACTCCTAAATATGTAAAAACGTCAGTTTGCTCTAGCTGTACATTGTTCATAAAAACCCTCCCCTTAATGGCCTTTCAGTTGTGGAGGACCATGAACTTTGTTTTCTCCACATTGACCTCAAGGTCATGGTCGCGGCAAAACTCCTCAAACCTGGTGAGGGCTAACTGCAGCCCTCTCTGAGTCTTTGATAGTATTAAAGTGTCATCCGCGAACATTAACAATGGTATTTTCTGACCAGCTAGAGATGGAGCATCTGTTGGGTGATTCGAATAGTATTCCACGACCCTGTTAATAAAGAGAGAGAACAGGGTCGGGGCAAGCACACACCACTGACGTACCCCCTTGGCGATGGGAAACGTGTTCGTGACTTCCCCATTCACACCCCAGCGTACCTGAGCAAAGTTTGAGTTATGCAGGGTGATTAGGACGGCCAGCAATTCTGGCGGCATCCCCATATCATAAAAGGTGCTCCACATTTTATCTCGGGGCACCAAATCGAAAGCCGATTTTAAGTCAATAAAGGCTGCAAATAGCGTGCCTCCCCCTAGGATTACCACCCTCCAATAGATGATCGCAAACCTGAGGACCTGGTCAATAGTGCCTGTATGCGCCCGAAACCCAGCCTGCATGGATGATAAAATGCCCGTTTCATCCATCCATGTCTGGATTCTGCTTAATACCAGCCTGGCAAAGATCTTTTGAATGCAATCAATAAGGCTTATGGGCCTATAATTGCCAGGTTTCGATCGATCTCCTTTCTTGTAGATCGGGATGATCTCAGCTCCTGACCACGTCTCCGGGGTGGGGGCTCCACTTGCTATGGCATTAGCTAGGATCTGAATGTAGCTCACCCACTTATCACTATTGTACATGAACAGGTCCGCTGGAATGCAATCCAGTCCAGGTGCCCTACCTTTAAGGATCTGTTTGAGGGCTTTTTCGACCTCTTGTGTGGAAAAGTGCAAGGTAGTAATAAGATTAGGCTTTGGGAATTGGGCTATGTGATCGCTGCTAAAGGTAAACTGGGCCTCGAAATAAGAGGTCCACGCTTCTGGTGCAACGTGATTAATGGGAAGTGGTTTCAAAATGCCATTACCCCATTTGACAAGGTGCCAGAAATTAGCCATGTTTTTTTCTTGGCTAGCGCTGAGCAGGTTTTGCCAATGTTGGTCGTCCCATTCCTGTTTGGCTCGTAATAGAATTTGCTTATATCCAGCCCTTGCCACTCCAATCTCTTCCTTTTTCCTTAGTCTGATTGCTCTCGCTAATCTCCTATATGCCTCTCTGCATAATTTGTTGTACCAAGGGGCTGCCTTTGGTCTTAACTTCCTTGCCAGTTTCTTTGGCTTTTTAAAAAAAAAAGGTTTAAGTTTGGAGAACAAGTCATTGTGGACCTGCAAAATAATTGAGTTGATGTCCTCTTGAGTGTCACAATGTTGGATAGTTAAAAGAGAACACTCAACCAGTGCCTCCATCTGTCTTAGGTGCCCTTCATTGGCTACAACCCTAACCCATTTAACTCTCCTGCAATCGTTGGTAGACTCCACTTCTGCTACGGCTTTTACTGTTTCCTCAGATTCATGATTATGTAGGCCTGGGACCTGCATAGTCAATACTAAGGGGTTATGGTCACTCTCGAGCCGATCATAAACTTCCATGTCCTGTAATGACGACCATAGTTCCAAGCTAAGGAAGATATAATCAATCCTACTGCTTCTCGTGCCATTATTAAAGTTGTGTGTACCCCTCCTGTCGGACCGTGACCTCCCATTCGCTACCCTTAAGCCCCATTCTAGGCAAAGCCCCTTCAGCTGAAGTGCCAGTTCAGTCCACTTTTTGATGGGTGGAAGATCAAGCAGTGGGATATCCCATTGTGCATCCTCCTCACTACTCAGATTGCCATCTTCACAGTCAAAGGGCTCGAAGGTGCAATTGAAGTCCCCGACAATAATCAGGCTACTACGTCCCCTGTACCTATCCAAAACCCCATCCAGTGTCGTAACTGTACTTGATTCTTTGCCTCCAGGTGTCCCTCTTACATATACATTAATGAGCAGTAAGTTCAAAACCTTACCCATCCGCAATCTTATGGCCATGAGGTCCCCACTATCGATCTTAATTTCCTCTACTGTATATCCCGCATTCTGTTTAACCCAAATGACTAGACCCCCTTTGGGTCTACCCCTTTGTCCCTTCTGTGCAGGTTTAAAGAAGTTTAAAAAAACCTGGGTGACAAATTTGGTCAAGCGCCCAGGTTTCTTGGAAAGCCCAGACATCGTATTTATCAATAAATGTTGACCATTCGGAGGAGTGAGTTTTGGTGGCGAGACCAGCAATATTCCAACTTGCCAATATGAGATTGGGTTGGCCATGTCCAAGTAAAGACGTTTTAATTACACCATGGGAGTTGAAATTAACAGTGTAGTCCCTTGCCCCTTGGGTGATTCCATCTTTAAACTCGATAACCCCTGCTTGGGGCTTGAAACAGGGCAGAAAGGCTGAGCGGTCCTCATCTGCTACGCTTCTCAAGGACACCCCTTCTTCTACATTTCCTGCCCTGCCTAAAATAATCTCCTCGTGCCCATTCTCTATGTGATTGTTGTTCCCATTTAGGGTAGACATTTTGGTGGAGGGATAATAGAATGCAGTCCCAACCTTCGAAACACCCATACAATTATTTGTACCTTGAAGTAGTGATTTCTCGTTAAATGTGTTCACTAAATTGTTGTACGAGTACATTGATACGATGAATGTGAGTGATTGTTATGTGTGCATGCAATTACCTTCGTCTGTCTCAGAGGGGGTGACGTATCATCACCTTCCTTTAACATATGGTGTGTCTTGCAGTGTCTTAACAAGTTTGTTTTTACGTGATGGGGAAGCTCGAATATCATTATTCCAATATAGACTTACTGCCACATGCATCAAGGTAGACTTTTGCGATTCCTTAATTGCGATTATTAAGGAATCACAATTAAGGAATCGCAAAAGCCTATGCATGTAGAAATCGCTAAAAAAATTGCGATTTCTAAACATTCCTTAATTGCGACTCACAAATTGCGAGTCGCAATTAAGGAATGTCTTCCCATTCATTCCTATGGACCTAGAGGCCCATAGGAATGAATGGGAATTGCATTCGCAATTTGCGAGTATCCAATAGGTACTCGCAAATTGCTATGCACTTTCAAGAGTGCAAGGGTGTCAAAAGGACACCCTGTTGCACCCTGAAATCTGCATATGAGTACATCTTGCACACACACATGCCCCAAGGGCATGTGTGTGTGTAAAGGAACTTTGAAAAATGCACTTTAGTGCATTTTAAAAAAATTGCAAATTACCATCAAGTACAAATTGATGGTAATTTGCGACTCTATTAGCGAAATCGCTAATTTTTTACTTTAATGCATTGCATTTAAGGAATCTCAATTTGCGATTCCTTAAATGCAATCGCAATTTAAGTAATCGCAATTTAGAGATTACTTAAATTGCGATTTTTGCATTTGGGATGATGCATCCCAAATGCAAAAATACCGAGTCATAAAGGGGCAGATTCTGAGAATCTGCCCGTTTGCGACCGGTTTTTCTTTTGATGCATGTGCCTGTTAGTGTTTTCAGAAATACCTGTTATTAAGGAACTAAATATGGTTTTGTGTAGTAAAAATGCACATTATATGGGAGAATTCTTCCATATTACTAAGGCTTTAGATGTAGGATATGAGGTGAACAAAGGGTATTCATAGAAATGGTAGAAAGTAGAAGAGAAAGTTTCCAAAGAAAGGCTGCTGAACAGAAGTCACAGATACCACCGTGGGCTTTTAGAGAAGGAAATTATGAGAAAGGCGAGACATACGCTGCAATGTCCCTGGACTGGCCTCAAAGGGGAAAAATATGTTTGCTTAGAATGAAAACTAACTATAACAATTATTTCATTGGTACTAGTGAATGTGAGCATACCTTCGAAATTACTGGAGGTTGGGGACTGAAGGGTGGAACTGATCCTGTTTTTCCGGGAGTCTATTATGTGTGCGATAAGAAAGCCTACTATAGGTTGCCTGCACATTGGTATGGTAGTTGTTATTTTGCTATTGTCTTTCCAAAGGTCTATCACATGAACCGAAACAGCAACAGACTAAAGGAAATAAATCATGGACTAACACGTAACAAGAGAGCAAGTTTCCCAGAAATAGTAGGTGATATTTTTGGTGCACTAATACCCTCAGTTGGAGTTGTTGTAAATTCGCACAAAATTCAGAAGTTGTCCACAGTGGTTGAGCGTTTATCAACAGATTCTGCTGGTGGATTCCTGATGATTGACACTGAAATGGTTGCAATCAGGTCAATGGTTCTGCACAATCGACTTGCCCTTGATATCTTATTGGCAAAAGAGGGTGGAGTCTGTGGCATGTTGAAAATTCAACACTGCTGTACCTATATCCCTGATAAAAGTAAAGGTATTGAGGGATATATTAAGAATATTACGAAATTACATGAAGATTTGACCCAACTGGAGGTTGACGGTGTCTGGGAAAAACTTGGTAAAGGTTTCTCCTCTGTAGGTAAATGGTTTTCTACCTTTGAGAATAGTTTATTAGGGAAAATAATAATGCCACTTATTTCAGTAGCCATAATAGCCTTAGTGATAATAACAACATACAAATGTTGTAAGTATAAGAGTGGAAGAAGAGAAGCGACAGAAACAGGGAATCAAAGGAGAACAAGAAAGAGGAAAAGAGATGAGATAGAACTAGAAGACATGAAAGGAGAATACTATGATTTGATGAAAGATTTAGACGAAAGTGCCATAAAAAGAGAGAAGAATACTGAGTTTTAGATAAATGAAGATGGCACTCGGTATGGTGGGTATTTTTATGATGGCTCCAGAAAGCCATCAAAGGGGGGATTGATGGAGCAGGATTTCGCAAAAAGAAACCTGCTCGAATGAATACCCCCATAATACGTACTAACAATAAGTAGTAATAGAAAACTAACGTGCACCTTACATAAACACAAGGGAAATAGCTTTGCGCATGTGTGCACTAACGTGAAATAATATATGAAAGAACTTAAACCATATTTACATTGTGCTTTGAAAGAAACGAGAAATAATGCATGACTAGGCCGCATGTGCATTTCGTAGTTTGCATGTTGCAGCTTGCTTTGAAATTATAAATAATACTGCTTTTGCATAAAGCCATGCTAGGAAAAATGCTAACAGGGAATAGTGCAAAGGTGGGTGGTAAACAGTGAAACTACATTATCATATAATTAATGAATGTTCATTTTCCATTTGCTATAGTGAGTTGGATGAGACGCCATTTTCCCTTAACTTAGCCGGATAAAGGAGGGGCAGGATAAACAAGTGAAATTGATCTGTCAGAGGCACACTGAAGCGCTGAGCACAGCAGAAGAATTGCAGGGGTTGAACGCCAATGTGATGATCGCTTGCCAAGGGATATGACTGACCGTGGGACAAAAAGACTCCTTCCGCGGACATTGCTTAAAATTTTGTACAATTGTAACATTAATTAAATCGTGTGAACTGAACAATTATGAAATCATGGGAATGGGTATAGAACAATGAATAAGCCCAAACCTTGAATGAAGTCACAGCGGTGTGACATACCACCTCCCAAACTCTCCAATCATCTGTCTAGTTTCGAGAAATGTTTCAACTGATGTGGGACAGACATGTAGGTTTTAGGGTATAACTGGGGTGCCTTTAGGGGTGTGGAAAAAGAAGAGAGGTTAGGCTGGCTACAGAGAGAGAGAGGGGAGATGCGTCGCTGTCCGTCGGTTTGCAGAGAGGCCTAGCTGTTCTTGTCCTGTCCCGTTCCTGTCCCTGTAATCTTTGTTCCCTGACTCTATTTCAGGGGACCCCCACCATCACTTTGGCCAGAGGGGTGGTTTTCTACAGATCCTTTGGGTTTGTATTATTCTGACTCGTTCTTGCAAAATTACCTGCAAATGTATTTTGTCTCTGAAACTTTTGTCTCTTCATCTATCCACTCCTTCATTCACATGTCATTATTTGATTGATGAGTTTGTCTCTATCTGAAATTGCTGATATTTTTCTTCCCCTTTTGTGAGTTCATTGTTTGCACTTGTGACCGTATGCATTGAGCATTATTTTATCATTTAATTGAGATAAAACTTTATTAACTTTAACGAGAGTCTGTGTTTATTTAGCTGATTGAATAGTTAGTTAGATAGATAGTATCATTACCATCAACTATTCAACTAATTGGTTCATCGACCAAATAGAAGGAAAGTTGATGTATAAGTTAGGTAAATATTTTGGAATGTCATACATGAATTTTAGAAGGAAATGATTTGAAAATAAATAAATTGACCCCAGCGCATCAGGGATTTGGGTGAATGAGTATGGGCCATTGTTCTGTGATATTATTGAGTATTGATCCCTGATCAGGTATTGGTTTTGCGCTGGATCATAATGTAGACCAGTGTTCGCCTATGGAAGGCTAGCCTTGCCACAGTGCAAAATAACTTTGGAGATTTCACTGCCAGAATGTGTAAAACATTAAAGATGCATGTCCTACTTTTTTAAACACCATGCAACCTGCCCTATGAGCATTTGGGGCCTACCTTTGGGTGACTTATGAACAATAAAAGGAAGGTTGAGGCCGGGTAAAACTTTATTCCGCTAGGTTGAAATGGCAGTTTAAAATTCCACTGCAGGCTGCAATGGAAGGCCTGAGTCATGTTTAGGGAGCTACTTTAGAGGGTGGCACAATGAATGCTGTAATCCACTAGTACATTTAAGTTACATCCTATAGTACAGGTAGTACCATCTAATAGGGACTTATAAGTAAATTAAATGTACCAATCAGGTGTATGCCTATTTTAGCATGTTTGGAAGGGAGAGCACAAGCACTCTACCACGGGTTAGCAGGGGTAAAGAGAGCAAAGTCCCAATGCCAACTAAAATAGGTTCAGATACAGAAGGCAAAAATCTGGGGTGACCTTGCAGACAAGGCAAATTTCCAACAGGGAAACACTGTACAACTTTGCAGAGCAAGAAAAAGGCCGACTTGCAACAGTTAAGGTGGACCAGCCAGCTTGAGGTAGGTAGACCAAGGGATGTCTAAAAATTTCGGCATATTGAAACAAATAGGAGCACAGTTTGGAATGGCAATAATGTTGGCCCCTCTGTACAACAAAGTGATTTCCTGGAATGTGGCAGGGCTTCATCCTAAAATGACCAATCCAGACTGGATGTACTTAATAAACTGCTACGATGTTGTTTGTTGTCAGGAGACCTAAAACAGGGAGCACTGTCACATAAATGAGTATTATTCATTTTGCATCCCTGCTATTCCATCGCCAGTAGGGAGGGCAAAGAGAGGCTTGGCGATATCTTTCTCAGTTAAACTCACCAAACTGGCCAAAAGGAGCTGTACTTCTGCCCTTATGATCAGATATTACGTTTTAAACTTAAACCTATGATCTTCTGATGATCAACATGTACCGCAATATTATTGACCCCACAGTAATCAAGGATATTGATGACCTCGAAGTTCATTTGTTAGACTTTGAGGACAAACAAAAATAAGAGGCCCTGGTTCTATGGCTAGGGGACTTTAATACTCGCAATCTTCAATCCCAAATTTGTTACGACTTGCAGGTTGCAGGATGTCACAGGTTTAGAGATGATGCACTTTAGGCATACCCTATGTGGGGACACCTTAAACAGGATAATTGGGCCCAAAAATGTGGTATTTGCACATGATTATAAGTCACCCAATGTCATTCTATACACATCTTATAAAGGTATTAGAAATTGTAGTGATATTGATTTCATGATAGTCTCATTAGATCTCGCTCTTATTCTAGAAGCGTACAAGGTGATTGTAAGCTGCATAATTGATCGTATCCTGCTCACCTTACATCTCAATATTGACCTTGTTGATAAGGGTGCTTAGGTTTCAACCAGGGATATTGAGTTCCCAAGGAAAAAGGGGTTTTGAATTAAGTGGGACAGGGTTGATAAGCATCAATTTATGCAGGCTTTTGAGAGTATGAACCAGCAGGCACATACTTTAGGCTCACGACAGGGGGAAGACCCACAGGCTATTATCAATTTATACCATTGCTTATGTGTCTACATCTCAACAATGTTAGCAATGCACAAACGTTCAAGTTTAACTCAACTCGTTGGTTTAATCATGCCAGCTCCTTAGCCCACAAACTCATCAAATTAGCTCTAGGGGAGTGCCCACGTGATAAGAACATAGTAATCTCCACTTGACGGGTTAAGAAAGAGTCAGTGGCAGCAAGTTAGACCGAAATCAGAAATAAAGCTTGGGAAGACATGGAATCTGCAGGAAAGTTGAAAGGTAGCAGCACCTTCTGAAAAGTAGTTAACCTCCCTTTCTTTTCCCGCTACGGTAGGCCCCAGATAGAAACAGTAATCCCTGTACAAGCATGGGCCGAGCATTATACCAAGATTTTTGACCCAATTAACTAGGATCAAGGCAAAATGGCCATAGATGAGACTATCTTCGATCAAGAAGCTGCCATTCGCCTGAGTGAATCGATTGATGTAAATGATGTGGTCCTGGCAATTAACAGTAGTCCTTTAGGCAAAGCGCCTGGTCCGGTTGGAGTTCATGTGGACCTATTTAAAGATAATTTTTCACATTAGGCCTCCATAATTACAAATGTCTTGAGAGCAGCTATTGCAGGTCCAGTAGTTCCAACTTGGTAGGAGGCTACAGTATTATTATTATACGCGGACAACGCACTATTATTAGCCATTACTGCCATGGGCTCCAGGTTCTTCTCGACGCCTTTTGCACTTTTATGCACGACCTGGGGCTGAAAACGAATTGCTCAAAATCTTTTGTTATGAAATGTGTGCCAAACCAGTCCAAATCTAAGAAATTTTACTTAGCAGGGAAAGAGGTGGCTAAAGTTACACATTATACCTTATTGGGCTTTCCCAGAGACAATTAAACAATTAAAAAATGTTACTAAAAGTTAAATCCCTCCATTTCAGAGGATTGATTCCATCTTCTGTTTTGCAAAAAGTCTGAGCCATAAGCCAGTCAAGGAGTTAGTTCACATTTTTAAAAGCGAGTGCTTTTCGATCGGCACCTATGGGGCCGGAGTGTGGGGGTACGCAGTGCTGTCTTAACGCATGGGCACGGTGGGCAGTTGCCTGGGCCCCACGAGCATAGGGGGCCCCATGCTAATCTATGCAAAGACAGTTTACATTTTTATTTCTGTGAGTGGTTGTGTAGGCAGGGCCCAGTGCACTGCTTTGCCCGGGGGGGGGGGCTATAACAGCGGCGTCACTAGGGTTGGTGTCACCCAGTGCGGTAACTCGGTAACTCATGGTGTCACTCCCTCACGACTTACCCCATGACACCATCAAATGGGGTGACACCTTTCCCAAATGAGACTATTTAGTAAATAGTCTCATTTGGGAAAGGTGTCACCCCATGTGATGGTGTCACCCGGTGCGGTCCGCACACCCCGCGCCCCCCTAGTGACGCCACTGGGCTATAATGCTGTTAGGAAGGCCCTGGGGTATGCAGGCACCAGCAAATACAAAAGGGCGAAAATACGTTCTTGGGCAGACTTCTGGCCTTGCCACAATCCTCTCCCACCTTTTCATGTAATGCTGAGGTTTGCCTAGGATTTGTGGAAGCTTACATCAAATTCAACTTGTTCTGGATGAAATTTCAAATTGAAATTTGAATTGTTGTGGATGAAAGTCTGGAGGAACCCGGAAGCTCATTTTACCTGAGCTGTAATTTCTGACTATGTTTCTCTGGATAGCATATCTGACATCCCTTGGCTGCCATATATTAAGCAAACGTTCAATGATTTGGAGGTCCCCGAATTGTATGCTAATTCAGAGAGTACTTTATCCTATTCACTGGACACGGTGAAAGGCCAGTTTTTAAATTGGTGCCAGAACATTTGTTTGGAGGAAACACTAGCTGGATAGACTGGCGAGTAACTCTGGAATAGACCTGCCACAGAGGCCTATTTAACACTTATTTCCAATGCATAGTATAGATTTCTCCTCACGAGGCTGTACTTTAACATTGTCCACTTTTTGTTAGTCTTTTTCACCCAAGGCTTTTGGTTTACAAACCTCCCTATGTGCCCTTATGATGATCGCTCTAAGCAAAGCACCACACACTTTATACTGTTTTGCACTCTTTACACCACCCACCGGAAACACTTTTTTGATCCTAGTCTTACAAAGTGCAAACATTAGACATTATAAACATACCATCTTTTTTTCAAAAGCAATTGTGGAGCCCTCAAGTCTGCTATGCAGTGATTAATTAAATAAAATGCTCGTGGACTACAAGGAAGAAATACTGATATGGTACAATGTATTTTCGCTACTTGGCCTATCCCTTTTAATGTTTATTTGCAATGAGGTCCATATTGCTATTTATTCAAATCAGGGTAATATTGTTCAGTGTAAGGTGTTTTAAATCATTTTTTGTATGTACTTGTAACTTTTTGGCTTGCCTTTTAAATATACCTACCTTCGTATAATTGCCCTTGCTTGTGCTTTTATAGCTATTATTATTTTAGAAGAATAAAGTAGAAGTGATACTGACACTGAAACAAATACTAGTAACAACCAAATTGCAAAACCAGACACGCACATAACTGAAGATTGCTGGGTTGGGCATTATTCACCCTTATGCTATTTTTTTTAAAATATGTTTTTATTGATTTTTCCACGCAACAACAAACAAATAATACAACATTACTAATACTCAGTACTCATCATGGCAACAGCCCTTCTAGCCAGAAGTCTCACTGCCCACTTTCGTCATTATCACGTGGATTATATGCTTACAATCTTTAGGCTATCTCTCGCTAGCCCTATCCCATTATAGCATACAACAGTCGGACGGAGGCCCATCCCTTATAACTATCAGGGCGTGCCCGTTCCATGGTAACTGAGTAATTTAACAAAAAATAAGCCAACCCCCCTCCCACCCCACCCTCTTCCACCGGTGTGTCCCAACTACTAATTGTCCATACAGTCTAGGGCAACAAGTCCCTCAGCAGTACTTATCGTAGTAACATTAGTACGGTATTTCTTAACCTCTAATCGCTCCGTTGCAATAACTGCACAGCATGACTGCACGAGGGGATTCCCTACTGCCCTTATATTTCAGGGTGGTCCCGTCTGTGTATCCGGGACCGAGTTTGCATCCGAATCTACCTCTGGTGTTTGCAGTGACATAACTAAGGCCTCCCATGCCCTTGTGGTCTCCAGCCCCTTATCGTTATTAGTCCGCTTGGCATGCTGAAGCCGAACTGTACTTTCACTCGTCGCCCATTTAACTAGTTCTGCTTTCCACCTCTCAAAGCTGGGCCCTCCCCTTGACTTCCAGTGCGCTGTGATATCTCTTTTAGCCAACAGCAATCCCAGGTCCAAAAACGTGCTCGTTACCTTCGTTTTGGGGGTGTGCGGAAACCAGTGCAATAAATAGGTACCCATGTCAAGTTAAATTCGTCGTTCCGTAATTTCGCAGAGCAGGTCCACTACCTCCTCCCAATATGTACCCAGTTGTGGACAGCCCCACATCATGTGGTGAAACTCCGCCCCTCTAAAGTACAACGTTGACACTGGGCAGTATCTATTTTAAAATACTTATTAATCTTAGCAGGAGTAAGATATGCCCTGTGTAATATAAAAAGTGAACCAGCTGAAATCTGGCGTTCCTGGTACTTTTCCACACTCTCCGGACTATTTGAGCCCATTTTTTCTCGGGGATCTCCTTGCCTAGATCCACCTCCCATTTTCGTTGCAATTCCCTCAGAGGCTCCATTCCCTCCCCCACCATGCGCCGGTATAAACATGTAACTGCTTTGAAGGTCCCCGCTGCCATCGCTACATACTGGCACGCCATGGCCATCCGCGGTTCCGAGAGTCCCTCCCTCCAATGTCGTTGCACTGCGGAAACCAGGGCAGAATGTAATAAGTAATCCCCCCGAGGGAGACCATATCTATCCTGATGGCCTGATAGGGCAACAGGGCGCCGTCTTCATACAAATCCCCCAATACTTGTACTCCCAATACCTCCCACTCGGCCAACGCAGTCCAATCCCCCCATGCGGGAAAGCTGTACACATGCCTAGAGGTATCTCCGGGGCGTAAGGACGGGCAATTCCAGCTCGGCGCTGACTCCGATTCCAACATAGCCTCAGCGTCCGCTCTTCGTTAGAAAGCGTCCCAAGGCGCAACCGCTGCTGAAGTACTATAAAGGACAATACATGGCGCGGAATCCATCGTCCCTCAGGACCATCAGGGCCCCTGAACTCCAACGCCACCGCTTGGGTAAGCCACTGCAGTTGGGCTGCCAAATAATAGAGCTCGAAGTCCGGTACTGCCAGTCCCCCATCGGCCCTCGGGCGCATCATCGTACCCAGTGCCACCCGCCGTCTTCCGTTCCCCCACAGGAACCCCCCGACCAGTGAGCGGAGCTGTCTAAAAATGGATCCCGGTATCCAAATCGGCAGTGTCCTAAAATAATACAACAACCGGAGAAGCACCACCATCTTTAATAGGGCTACCCGGCCGGCCACCGAAAGCGGCAAAGTACTCCAAAATGTTAAGCTACCCCTAAGCCCTCGCACAGCTCTGCCTATGTTCCCTTCTAACAGGTCATCAGGTGCATGATAGATGTTAGTTCCGAGATAGGGCAAACAACAGGACTCCCACCGAATGCCTTTGACATGGGCGGGGCCAGCACCCGATGGGGTCACTGGAAACAGGCAAGTCTTCGCCCAATTCACCCCAAGCCCCGAGACCCTGCCAAATTTGTGGAGCAGCGTCGTCGCTCCATCCAGAGCCTCCTCTGTCTTAGCCAGAAACATTAGTAAATCGTCTGCATAGAGTGAAATATACTGCACAGCCCCGCGTAGGTCTAGCCCGAGATAATTCTGTCCCAATCTGGCATGTGCTGCTAATGGCTCAATGGCCAATGCAAATAACAAAGGAGAAAGCGGGCACCCCTGTCGCGTTCCTCGCCCTACTGGGCAAGAGGAGGAAATCATAGTCCCTGTCCGAGCCCGAGCCGTCGCCGATCTGTAGAGAATTTCTGTCCATCCCACAAAAGCATCCCCAAGGCCAAACGTCCTCATAACGTGGAACAGGTATGGCCATTCTAGACTGTCAAACGGCTTTTCAATATCCACCGATAGGACTGCCGCCGAGGTAGCTACACAGTAGTCCTCCCCCAATATGCGAAGTAATCGTCGCACATTGGTGGCTGTATTCCGGGTTGGTATAAATCCCGCTTGATCCCGATGTACCAATTGCACCATATATGGGAGGAGCCGAGTCGCGAGGATCCGACTCAGAATTTTATAATCGGATGCAAGCATGGATAAGGGGCAATAAGCTGTCTTATCAGAAGCATCCTTCCCTGGTTTCAGCAGTGGAATAATGACCGCCTCCCGAGTGGAGGCCGGTAATACTCCAACCTCCCTGGCCTCCTTAAAAACCGCCAACAACTTAGGGGCCAAGAAGTCAATGTAAGCCGAATAAAACTCTATGGGCAGCCCGTCCGTACCTGGTGTTTTATTGCATGCCATATGTTTAACCGCGCTCCTAATTTCCCCTAGCGTAATCTCCTGTCCAAGCAAGTCCGCCTGCGTCTTTTCTAATTGTGGTAGCGCGATGTCAGCCAAGAAATCCCCTATGACATCCCCAGTAACCCGTAATTTGCTCCGGTACAACTCGTTATAATAGTCTAAGAACAGCCCATTAATCCCCTGTTGGGTATATACCAGGGTCCCCGTCGGAGAGGTTAAGTTTAGTATGAGAGTGCCTCGGGGGGCCGGGTTAGCCAACCAGGCAAGCAGCATGCTTGCTTTGTCTCGTTCTGCGTGTGCGCGCGCCAAATATTTCTTGTGGTCAAAACAACGCAACCTCTCTATTTGTACAGGCACCGCCTCTCTAGCGTCCGAAACTTCCCCCTGTTCATCTGGGTTCTCAGGGCGGGCCCTCTCAGCCATCCGCAAGCGTTGATCTGCCACTTCTAAATCCCGCAATAGTGTCTTCCGCACTCCCACCATTTTAGCGATGCATAATCCCCTTACCACCACTTTAAAAGCATCCCATTCCATTGCCGTCGTCGACGCCGTACCCTCAATCTCAAGATAATATTGCGTGATTCCGGTACCGACCTCTTCGCGGAAGACCGGGTCTTCCAATGCCTCTGGGCGCAACCTCCAGGCCGGGATCGCGGGTCTCTCTTGGGCCCATTGAATCCTCAACAATAATGGATTGTGGTCCGAGAGTGTTCTCGCAAGATATTCACTGTGACCCACCGTAGTATGTATATCCGGGGAGCATAATATCGTGTCCAGCCGCACATGCAATTTGTGCAGCGCAGAAAAGAAGGAATAATCTCGCTCCCCCGGGTGCTGCGCGCGCCACGTGTCAATTAGCCCCCACCTGTCCTGCCAGTCTCGTCTGATTTTGGAAATTCTATGTATAGGCGCTTCAGGCAACGGGGGATGAGACCTATCCATATCAGTGTCAGTTATAGAATTAAAATCGCCTCCCATAATTACCAGGCCAGTTAAGTATGGCGCCAACCTCCCTGACAGATGGGTAAAAAAGGCCGTCTGGTCCGCATTGGGGGCATATACGCTACATAACGTCACATCTTTCCCATTAAGGCGCCCCGCCACCACCACAAATCTCCCTTCTGGGTCCACTAATTGACGTGTCGGCTGGAAGGGGACCCCTCCTCTAACCCATGTCAACGCCCCCCTGGCAAAAGCTGAGTATGTTGTATAAAAAAGTTGCCCTCTCCATCTACGTTGCAACGCCAAGCCTTCAGCGCGATTAATATGAGTTTCCTGGAGGAACGCAATTTGGGTCCCCCTGCGCACCAAATAAGCGTGCACCCTATGGCGCCTCAGCATTGTAGGTAACCCCCGTACATTCCATGTAATGCATTTTACTTCAGGTAAGGTCCCCATATTACATTTGGAGTCCCATACGTGGCTGCTCGCTCCCTTTGGACACACCGGTGGCCCCAATTTCCCCAACAGAAACCCCAAAACCCCCAACATCCCCACCTCAAAGCCCCCCTCCCCCCCTCCCCCCAGAACAGGCGCTAAAACTCTAGTTCCCATCCAAACCAAAAAACCCCAAACTATGTCCTCCAGTAGCTACTGAGGACTCACAAACCCAAAAGGCAGGGGAGGCTGCCAAGAGCCAAGAAGACCCGACTTACTGTGTCGCCACTGTCTGGCGCCATTCCCCCATTAATTGCGTGGCCCCCGAATTCTCAGGGGGCCCGCATCTCTGTGAGAGGCGCCACATTACAAAAGGCTAATATCCCCAGGGCCTACCAACCGCCATCATCCAAGTAAAATAAAAAATATTCCAATGTGAAAAAAGGCACAAATAAAGCGTAGCCCCGCTCAAGTAATATCTAATCGCTCTCCTATCACATTAAGCATCAACAAGCTCATCTGCTGTCCCAGGCGTAACATGCGGCCAAGCAACACTTCCCGTCTCGGTCCCATCCGAGTCAATCCCTTCCGAGCCCTTCTCCGATTCCGTGTCCATCACCGATTGAGAAAGCCTTTCTTGGGAAATTTCGGACACGGCCTTCAGCGCCGCTTACCTCTCTGTCTCTGTTTGGGTCTCCGTGGGCCCTCTTGTGCCAGGGCGGCACCGCCTGACACGCTGCGATCTACGAGGGTGCGGTTCGTCAGCAGGCGGCCTCGTGTTGCGCCCTGCTTCTCCCGCCCCCGCTCGATAAGACTCCAGCCAAGCCCACGCCTCCTCCGGACTATCACTAAAGTGTGTTTTACCGTCCAAGATTATTCTCAGGTGCGCGGGGAACATCAACGAATACTGCAGTCCTTCATCTCGCAGTGCCTTCTTGACCGCCAAGAATGAAGCGCGACGTCGTTGTACTTCGAAGGTGTAATCCGGGAACAGTGTCACATTGCCATTTCCCACCTTGTAGGGGCCTGATGATCGGGCTCTGTGCAACAACAGGTCCCTGTCTTTGTAATGAAGTAGACGCGCCACCACCGGCCTAGGGGGCCTTCCGGGTGCCAGTGGGCGTGCCGGTACCCTATGTGCTCTCTCCAAGGTGTAGAATGGAGACAGGCCCTCTGGTGGCACCTCGGTTCTCAGCCAGTTTTCCAAATAGTCCACCATATTGGCCCCTTCCACTCCCTCCGGCAACCCCACCACCCTTATGTTGTTCCTGCGGTTTCGGCCTTCAGCGTCCTCAGCTCTCCATTCCAGGGCCTGCAATCGATTCGTAACATCCCCCATCTGGGCCTCCAGCGCCCTGTGAGTCGGCTCCATGACCTCCAACGTCATTTCTGTCTGCTTCACCCGGTCAGACAGTTTAGCATGTTCCGTTCGAAGGAGACCCAGGCCTGATGCCAGATGCGCAATGTCCTGCTGTAGGGTTTCCCTTGTGTCAGTGATGGCTTTCAGTATTTGGTCCACTTGCTGCTGCATCAGGGTCTCAGGTGGCGATTCTGTGGCCTCCTGCTTCCCGTGTTCCGTCGCCGAGTCTTCAGGGTCCAGGGATGCACCCCCTTGTTTCCCCAGTGGTTTCCCCATGTCCTGCTGAGCTCCCGGTCACCTGCTCGACTTCCCGGGTGGTTCTGCACTCTGTCACAATCAGTCCCGAGCCTCAGAGAGAGTCCGCGATGTGCAAAGCCTGTCCTAAATAGCTCTCCTGGTGGGTCCCCCTATGAGCGTATAGTAGTTATGAGATCGCTTCACCCCTCCCAGATGGCTCCCGGCCCCTTCCGTTTGAACCACTCCTGACTGGTCAGCAAAACCTCCTGCGCATGGATAGTCCACAGGGCACCCCAAGGCAGTTGCTCCCTCTCCAGCGGTCCACTCTCCTCACCAGCTAGGCAAAGCTGTAAAACCCGCAGTCAGGGGGCAGCCCTTCTCAGCCAGAGTCCCGTCTGGTGGTATCACTCCCCTCGTGGCCCTGACCCAGCCTTAGAAGTCCAGCGATGACAGAGGATTCGCGGCTCTCCGCCCAGCCTGAGCGCGCCAACAATAATGTGCACCCCTTATATGCCAACTCTGGGGGGGCCCATCACAGCCACCTCTGTGTGCATACTATCACTTGTCCCCCAGCACGATATCCTCCGACCGTTTACACATCCAAGATGGCGGCCAGGCCCTCTCTCAAGTCCTCCGACTAGGGCAGCCTTCCGGGGGTTGACGAAAGGAGGCACTGCTGAGCCCCCCTCTGGTCCCCGCTCCCCAGGGCAGACTTCGGTCACTCTTCCGCCTGCTCCACTCACCACCGCAATCTTCGGCTCTCTTGCGCTCCCCCGCAGTCAAGCCGGCTCGCACTGTAATTGCGCCGCAGCGGCCCCCACTCAACTTGCTCTTCAGGGATCCCGCCAGCATCCGGAATGGGCACAGCCAGGTACAGCGAGCAGGGCTCCGCCGAACCAGTCAGCACTGGGGGTACACCTCCACCGGGCCCCAGTCCCGCTGCCCGCCAGAGCCTCCAAAATGGCGGTCCCTTCTGTTCTTGGCGCTCCGGCCGTGACAACTCTCTGGGTCTCCAAGTGAAGAGGCTCCCTCCAGTCCCCCCACGGGACTTCGCTCATCAGGGGCTATCCCGGGCCACTCGTCCGCCTCCTCTGCACCTCACCGCCATCCGCCGCCCAATCGAGCTCCTCCGCAGGCAGGCGGGCCCTCGCGGTCTCCGCAGTCCTCTGGCCTCCACTCAGCGCATTCTTCGGGGATCGCACTAAAGGAGGAACGGGTGCAGCCACTCATGTTCTGCAGTGCCCCCTCGACCTCCGGGGCTCTGCTCTGTTCCGACCTCCGGGAGCCCTACAGGCTCCGAGCTGCCATTGCCAGCGCCATCTTGGAGGCGCCTGGACCGGGCTCTTCGTGTTGCTCGGCCTCCAGCCGCCTGCGAGGGTTCGATCTCTGCCAGCACCGCCGCCCGCAACTCCCAGGGCCAGCCAGCACGGTCCCTGGTCCTCAGGCGGTTCTCTGCAGCTCTCAGCACAGGATAATTACTGGGGTCGGCGCGGAGCTCCTGGCTCACGCGTCCGTCCTCATCGGCCCCTTAGCCACGCCCCCTTCACCCTTTTGCTATGCTGAGGGAGACTAGGCAGGAGATGGTCCTTATGGTAAGCTGCCATTTGGGGTATACCTCATATAAAGTGATTTACCTTAAATTAGGTTTTGCTGGCAATCACCAAACAAGCATTGGCAAATCCAATAAGTCTTACCTTTGGACCTACTGGCTTTGCCAATGGTTTTAACCATGCAGCACAGTGTACCTGATGCTGTGCCACATGGCTAAAGAATAAAAAAAAAAAGTATTTGACGAGGCAAGCTGCGTCCTATTGTAGGCATGCGTACCACACATTCGCAGGCCGACAAAATGATGCGCCTACTTTTTTTTCTTTTTAGGTATGGATCTGAGTTGGATTGGTAACTGAAAAGAAAAAAAACACACAAAAATATTCTTTTTTGTTTTTTAAAGTGAATATCGGAGAAACAACATGAGGTGTATTGTCAGGGCTGAAGCAACATGGGGTGCGCAGGTGGGGGATCAAATGGGCAAACTACAGCAATGTGGAACTGGCGGGGAGAAAGTACACAGGTGAGAAGACAATGCAGGGGGTGAGGGAGAATCACACGAACTAGAGAGAACACGAAGCGGGCAGATGGGGGAGAGAAGCACACAAGGGAAACAGCGGGAAAACACATACACACTTGTGAAGTACTAAAACAAAAAAAGTAACACCTATAAAAAGAGAGCAGTGGAAGTACACAGTAATGAGTCCGTGCTCCATGGGGCGGGTTAAACACAAGGGGCCCGATTCACAGAACTAACTTAAGACAAAATCCTAAACTTACTACCAATTTGGTATTCACAGAAGGCACTTACTCATTTTGGTATTCACAGAAGGCACTTACTTACTCATTTTGAGTAACTTACTCATTTTGTGTAACTTACTCATTTTGTGTAACTTACTCATTTTGGTATTCACAGAAGGCACTTACTCATAAATGAGTAAGTGCCTTCTGTGAATACTAAAATGAAAATGAGTAACTTACTCATTTTGTGCAACTTACTCATTTTGTGTAACTTACTCATTTTGGTATTCACAGAAGGCACTTACTCATCAATGAGTAAGTGCCTTCTGTGAATACTAAAATAAGTAACTTACTCATTTTGAGTAACTTACTCATTTTGTGTAACTTACTCATTTTGGTATTCACAGAATGCACTTACTCATCAATGAGTAAGTGCCTTCTGTGAATATCAAATAGTAACTTACTCATTTTGAGTAACTTACACATTTTGTGTAACTTACTCATATTGAGTATTCACAGAAGGCACTTACTCATCAATGAGTAAGTGCCTTCTGTGAATACTAATATGAGTAAGTTACACAAAATGTGTAAGTTACTCAAAATGAGTAAGTTACTCAAAATGAGTAAGTAAGTGCCTTCTGTGAATACCAAAATGAGTAAGTGCCTTCTGTGAATACCAAAATGGTAGTAAGTTTAGGATTTTGTCTTAAGTTAGTTCTGTGAATCGGGCCCAAGAAGAGGAAGGAACACCCACAGAGCTGATGAATAAGAAGCATGCAAAGGAGAGTGACAATGAAGACAACCAATGGTAAGCAATGGGCAGGCTGTAAGCCCACTGTAAGCTAACAATATGTCTTGCACCAGACAGCACTCACGCTGTCTAATAGACTAGACCTAAAAAGAGGGAAGGCACCAAATCCTGACAGAATCCCTGAAGATTTGTAAAAAATCAGAGCTGGTCCTATATGGCAAATAATGCTGATCTCAAGCAATGCCATATTAAATGAAGGCTCTTTACCTGCATCCTGGTGTGGAGCAGAAACAGTGTCTTCGCACAGAAAGGGCTGCATAAATGATCCAGCTAACTACAGTCTGACAAGTCTGCTTGATAACAGCAAAAACATTTTTTCAGGTGTATTATTAGCCAGACTGGAAAACTGGTCTGCGAATAACAATTTTTTTACACATTGTCCAGTGGGATTTAACAAGAAAGTTAGCACCACGGACCAGGTGTTCAGGTTCCATTTGCTCCTGGAAAAATAAGTTTTACTCAGAAAAGACCTACGATATGTGGTGTTTGTGGACTCTTGGTCTGCCATTGAAAATACCATCAGACACCTGATTTGGAGCCCATTAAAGGCTTTGGGCATCTTACCAGGCCTTCTGAACATTCTGGTAAGATTACACACAGGAAACAGCTACAGGTGGTTGGGGCCCAGTTGGTAAAACTACAAAGCCTATCGCTGTAAACATAGGAATCTGTCAATGCTGTTCCTTGGCTCCTCTGCTCTTCTCCTTGTATATTAAGTGGTAGAAGTGGTGAGAACATTAACCATCACTGCCTCAGTGCTACAAGGTTGCAAGATCGCTACTCTTGTATTTGCAGACAATGCAGTACTGGTCTCGAAGCCACCAAATAGCCTACAGAACTTACTAGACAAAGTTTGTTAGTTCTATAGAGGATATTGCGCAGCGCAGGTCCTGACTTACATCCAAGCCTGGATAGGTACAAACCACTTTCAACTGAACAGTCTTGAATTGGAGGTCATAATTTTTAGTATTAAGTACAGGCATTTATCAGCAGCCATTAATCCTCTCAAATTCTAAGATAAAATCTGCAGACAGTAGACAAGGACAAAAATTTGGGAGTGGATTTTGACTCCAAAGCCACCTTATTGCTCTAGGTAATTTCAGTGGTTAGTAGTTGCTTCTACCAATAAACTGAAATCCCATCTTCCTCTTCATTATGGCAAACATTGGGCTTTAGTGGTAGGGGTGATAATTAATTCCCAACCTAGATTGCTGCAAATTCTGCTGTATTCCTAAGAGTTTACCCATAGACTGCAGAACGCGGCCATTGGGGCAATACCTGAGCTCAGTAAATAGAACCATTATTTTCCAATATGGTTGCAAATATGTCTGAATTTTTTTAACAAACACTAATTTCGACCCTGTCGCGTAGGTGATCATGGCCTACTGGTCCTTCATCCTCCCCCAAAAGAAGCTCCCTGTCGAAGACCACCAGAGTGGCCAATAATCTGTTCTGGTTACAGAGAATTGAAAAAAGACCACAAATCTGTACTATACTACCTGCTATGCCCAGATTCTCAATGCCATTAAAATTGAGAAGTGCTCCAAAAAGGTAACATTCCGAATCATGCGTGAAACAAACCACTCATGTGGCCAAGACTACATGCACCAATCCATACTAAGGATAGTATCAAAACAAATACTTCCTGGTGCATCTACAAAAAGTCCTAACTCAGAACTGGCTAATTCAGGTGGAAGCCAGGTCACGGAACCATTGAAATCGCGAAGACAACTGCCAAAAATGCTCAAATTCTCCGTTAACAACAGCAGTAAGCCTAGTGCAATTCTGTTTAGCCACAAGGCCCGACAGAGATTGAACAATTGACTCATGGGAATAATACTCTATCCAAAATTTAGCAGGCCCAGCAAAACCTGTAAGTGGTGCAATGGCACATTCTTAGAATGAAGTCAGGCCTCAATGGAGGAGCAAAAGGTCTTTAGTTTTAAAGGAGCAAGTGCCAAAACTGAGTTAAGTTTCATACCCCAAAAAAGTCAGCAGTATAGTTGGGCCAGATGTGTTTTTCTGCTGGCAACCAAACACCTAGCCACATCATTATTCCACAAAGGTCATAATGATGAAGCACACTCAGCCGACCCAGGGTGGCCAGTAACAAAATGAGTAACTCCATTGGACCGAGACACCTGGCAAAAACCATTCTAGAACTGTGCTGAATTGCTCAAAGTTAACACAAGACACCAAAAGGTCCATGGGCATACATTAGTCAAAGAAAAGGAACCACTAATTGGAAACCAACAAGCCTAAAGGCATCTGGATGCACAGGCTGAAGCCTAAAAGCAGATTCAATATTGGCCTTTCCTACAAGAGTGCCCTTAACAAACAACCTCAACCAACTCATCTGCTGATCACGAGAAGCACACTGTACTAAAAATATGACATAATCACTAACATCATTTACATATTTGTCCTTGAGAGGGAACAAATTAGGAATACGTCTGAACTGCTCAGGCTCCTTTGTGGGCAAGATCCCTAGAGGAGAGCACACAAAATCAACGCAGGGTAGCTCAGAAAAAGACACCTTCTTCAAGGCTCTTTCTCAGTCTTCTTCATGGATGCATCTTGTATTTGGCTCATGGGCACGCCTCTGTCAGAACTCCCCTTTCAGATGACAACGGGGCACATATAGGATACTGGGCCCAGCCGTGGTGGTTGAGGCCTTTTACTCCTGAAGTCCCAGGGCCTGGCCTACTATGGATTCTGAGCACCTGGTCCAAGTACCCCTTTTGCACTTGACTCTCAGTGGTAGATATGGACGAGCAGTCAAAGTCTCCCTCAGGAAAGGTGGGGTTTGTGTAGATATAGGTAAGTGAACATGACTCATAACTCAAAGTGAACGCAGTTCAAACAATAAATCAATGTCCAGTCTAATGCTTACTTTTATAAGAAAAGGAAATATTTTATTTCTAAATCTACACATTCAACTGAATAACGACATTCAAGAGCAATTACACGATCCCCTTGAGTTCAGGGCTCTAGCAGTTGTCAGGCAAATCCCTGTTCCACCGTCTTTCTTATAATGTGGTCAGGGTTATTCCCCATTCACTGGTTGCTGTATCCAGGAAATGCTTACAAATAGGCTGTACTCAAGAGTTCCCTTTTGACTCCTTAGTAATTAGTCAAAAGTGTCTATGGTGCCGCAGCACCATTAGCAGTGAGTTCCCCGGGGCCCCATAGGCCCAGTTCTAGTCTTATCTGCTCCAGCGGTAAGGAAGCATTCAGCGGTGCGAGTGCCCTCTTCGTGGGTGCTACCAGGTCCTGATCTTGTTTGGCAAAGTTGGACTGCTCGCAGTTCATGCAGCAGCACTCAGCAGGCACAGGCTATCTCTCCTGTGCAGCGCTACCAGTTTGTTCCACTGATCAGAGCTGCTCCTGCGCAGCAAACATGAGGTAAGCCACTCTTCCCCTCACCGGGGGAGGGGCGAAACCAATCCTCCGGCTCCCAACTGGGACCGAGCGAGGGTACGACTTCTCTGGCGGCATCCTTCTGGTCCTGGAATCATTCAGAGACAGGTCTCAGTGGGCGGGCTTGACCTGCCGGTCACAGCCACAATCTTTCAGTCTGGGCAACGACCCGAACTCTTGGCCACAATGGTACAGATATCCCCTCCTGGCCTATGGGGTTGCCCCGATACTCTCTGTCTTGGCGCAGATTCTTCTGGTGCGATTGCTCTCACCACGGCAGCCCCACTTGGCATACGCGGTCACCGATAAAGGCAGACACACGTCTCAACACTATTGGCCAAATAAGTTTAGCGATTGTTCGTTCTGGCATATGGGGGTCACAGCAATGAGGTGGGTGGCTTCCAGTACAGTGCTCCTGAGTCGATTCAGATCACGGTGGCCTTCTCCTTGCATTTAGGGTCACCGGACCGTTCCTGCAGATGGGCAACAACCTGATCGGTGCACAGCCAATCTCCTCATACCTTGCTTAGGTAGTCCTCTTGGTAGTGCTCCCCACTGGATTTTGTTCCCTCTAATGCTCTCCTCTTCCTCACAGGGCACACTGGTTTTGGCAAGAAGGCAGGCCCTGGTGCTCCTGGCTCTAGGGTAGGTGGTCTTGGTTCCCTGGGTGATGTTCCCTCCCCCACCTATCAGGGAGACTAGCAGGCCTTTGTCCCCAGTCCTGGTCACAGGCAGAAGTCTTGTGGAGCTTCTCCTTGTCACACAGCCCATCTGGCTGCTTGGCAGATGACAAAGTTTGGGTCTTAACCTCCCCTTCTTATAGTCCATTTCCAAACACCAAAATGTGATTTAGGGACTGAGTGTTTGAAGTTTTATGTTGTGGTTCTGCTTCTTTAGAAGTGTACACTTCTCTTTTTCTTCTTTACTCTTGAAAGGATGTCCATCATAGCAGGAAAAACTCTGAAGCTGACTGACGCACAACACAGTTCATGGGAGTGACCAGAATTCACACCTGGATGTCAGCTACAGTGATATGTGCATCAAAAGGTTAATCCTGGACTCACAGACCTACTCTTTATGATTCTCTTATCATCCCCATCTCCTTCCCGAGATGTATCAAGGCCCCTTCCTTGTGATCTATCACTGAATCAAAGTGCAACATTTTGAAGTGTAAATAGGAAGTCCCTTCCTCCTGTCCTCCAGTGTGTGCCCCACCCAACTCAAAGGAATGGGCAATACACACATTTGTCTGGGGGCGGGGGGTCATGTCTTCACCAGGCAGGCATGGCTGTCCATAATGGAACCCAGGCTCCTCCATGTAATGTATCATTGTAGGCACTCTTACACTCAGTGTTTTTTCACAGCGCACATACTCTCCAGTACTGCTACCTCCATGCACTGTGCCACTACAGATACACATTCATTCAGCACACACATTCAGTCTATGCGCACTGTTCAGTACTGTAGTTTTTTTGTATTGTACCATAGTGTGCTATTTGCAAACAGAGACACTGCCACTACACGCACTCACCATGTGTGCGCTGCACAACACCTCACCTTTTATGTACTGTACTTCACACAAGAACACATACACACAGCACATGCTTTCATTTTGCACGCACAGCACTACATCTCTCACATAATGTTTTCCTCACAGGCATACATACATCCAGTACATGCACTAACCACACATATACTGCACAGTACTACTCTATCCTTGTACATTACCTTCCTAGGCACACATCCATCCAGTGCAGAGTCAATACACAGCAGCAGAACTTTTACAAAGGTGAGTGAGCCTATAGGCCTCACTCCAGTGACACAGAGTAAGGAGCACCACTTCACTACTACTGATCACCTCACGGTATGCTGCCACCACTGCACTTGTGCTGTCTAACTCTTGGTGAAAGCGGTAGCCTTCCACCTCTATGTGGGTAGCGTTTTGGGGTGTCCCTACCGGTCCAAGACCGCAATCCGTGAGACAGGCTTATTTCATGGCGCACACGTATGATCTGTGTTTGCCTATGACAAACATCAGCATTAGGGATCCAGACAGTGTGGTTGAGCACTCAGAGCAGGGGTACACACCTTTAACCATGCAGAGGACTTTTCCGTCCCAACAGCCACCTACCAGGCCTATTGCGGGAATGTGAAAATCATCTTTAAAACCAAAACACAGGGGCGTGGCCAAGATGGCGGCCAGCTAGGACGTGTTTTGCGGTCTCTCCGGCTCCGCTACAGCTATCGCCTTGTATTGCCTGCTCTACGCCCTCATCGAAGGCTGGAGGGACGGGGACTGGGCCCTAGAGCACGTCTGGACCCCCGGGGAGTGCGGAGAACATCGAGCTCTTGAGTCGGGCTCCTCGAAAGTTACGAGGGAGCTGCGGCCTGCCCGGCGTGGTGGGCCAGGAACAGCGGACGTCACGACTGCCGTGGCCTAGACGGCGGTGGAAGCTACCTCGTGGCCCCCGGGGGCTGCGGAGGTCCCCATCGAGCAGAGAGAGCGGCTGGGTCCGTGTATGGCCCACATCGATTGAGGAGGTGGCAGGCCGGCGAGGTGAGGCCCGAAGACACGGAGAAATGACTGGCGCTGCGATGGGGGAGGGGCCGAGGCCCTGAGGCCTGGAAGGGCCAAAGTTTGACAACGTACAACCCGTCGTGGAGGCGGCAGCGGTGGAACCCCCACAAAGCCAGGAGAGCGGAGGCCGCGGGAGCGGCGTATGACCCCTCCCGCCTGCAGCTGAGACGGCGGGTGCTTTCTCCTGGCCGCTAACGAAGGGGCTCGAACCATGCTGGTGAGCAGTGAGAGGCCGGCGCACCGGGAAGGAGAGAGACCAAGGCCGCCAGTGAAGAGGCCCGGTAGTGTGTGGCTCCCCGCCGCCGGCTCACCCACAGGTACTGTTGGCCTGGCGCGGGCCGCTCCCCGGGGTGTGCATAGCTTCGGTGGTTTCGCGGGGTGCCCCTGGCTGCGGGGCCCCCGCTGGGCGCACTGTGGACGGCAGGACGGGGGAGCTCCGTGGCCCATGAGGGGTACCCCCGACGAGGCGGCAGCGCTGGCCCTGCTAACCAGTGACGACAAGAGCCCGACTGGCAACACATACGTATCTGAGTCTGGCCGGCGCTGAGGGGGGAGAAGCAGTCTGAAGACTTCCCTCGGCGCATACTGTCGACCACAGTGATATCCAGACCGGGAGAACAGGAGGCGGGGGGGCCTCTGGGGTGTGTCGCAGGACCCTGAGCTCCCCTAAAGAAAATTGGCGATCCAAATAACCTCAAAGGGGCGACACCCTCAAAGCTGCTGCAAAAGTAGGGGAGTGGAGGCCACCGCAAAAGCACCCAGAGGAAAGAAGGGGGCAGAGTGTAAACCGGACGGGGACGCATCCCGGACGTCACCCCGATCTCCTGGCGTATACAGTGCCCAAGTCCTCTGCCAGCCCAGGGTCCTCTCTCGGTGGGCGCATGAGCCATGGGCTGGGGATTGGGAGCAGCGACACCGTGTGTCACAACTGCTTGAGGAAATAGTATACTGGGGTGTGAATCCAGTCTGAAAGAGGGATCTGACCCCGGTAGTCAGCCAACGCGCCTAGTCAGGATTTCAAGACTCGACAGTGCTAAGGGTGCGGGCTCCTCACCAGCTGTACTGAAGCAGGAATAATGGCTAGCACACGGCTGAAAAAGGAACGCTCAGTCAAAGAAATGCTCGTGAAACAACCCACGCAAGGAGCCACCAACAATGCAGGGCAGGAGACAGAAGGATCGCAGGGAGGACAGGAAGAAGTGGATGCCCCGGCCACGAAAGCCTTTATGACGGCGCTGTTTACATCCCTGCGTGCGGATCTTCAGGAACTCAAGGGACAACTATCGGCCAACCTCAAAGAAATAAAGCGCGACGTGGAGGAAATAGGTGAGCGGGTGGCAACTCTTGAAGAACACGAAACCGGACGCGACGAGGAACTCGAAATGATGCAGCAAGAAATCCTACGGCTCAAAGAGCAACATATAGAACTGCAAGATCATGTGGAAGACCTAGAAAACCGCTCCCGCCGCAACAATGTACGCATCAGAGGTGTGCAATCGGGAGCAGAAGGGGAGGACATCAGGGAGTTTGTCTCTGCCCTCTTTCGACAAGTGCTGGGCGACGACCACACAACTGATATTCAGATTGACAGGGCCCACAGAGTAGGTCTACAGAGAAGCGGTAAGGCACCGCATCCGGACATTCTAGTGTGTGTCCACGATTTTCAACTGAAGGAACTGATCATAAGAAAGGCGAGAGCTGCGCACCCCTTGCATTTTCGCGGAGCCTCCCCGACACTGTACCAGGATTTGTCGGCTACCACCCTATATAAGCGCAGGGAATTCTGACCAATCACGCTGCACCTGAAAGAACTGGGGATTGCTTACTCCTTGGGCCATCCTTTTCGGATTATTTTCTGCCATGAGGGCAAATTGCGACAGATTCGTTCCCTTCAGGAGGCCAGAGATGTCCTGGGTATTGCGAAGCCACAGTCTCCGGAGCCGCAGCGCAAGTCTCAAGAGAGATCAACACATGCCCAGCCACGATGGCAAACAGTTGGAAAGTCCTCGTCCCCCCATAAGCTGGACACAGCAACTATCAAGAAGGAGAGAGAAGCAGTCATTTCCTCTCTGTCCACTGGCCCAGCCCAGCCCAGCCGGCACCTAGCTAAATGCATCGTGAATGCATTAAGAGCACAACATGGAGGCGGAGCCAGGGACCATGCTCTACTCGTCTTGCAGGTCGGCCTTTGCCCCTTTACCAGTTTCCTCTAGACGAACTTTGGTCATAAGAGACTCTTGTTCGGTTCTATCCCGTTAGATGGGTGAGGACATACTGTTTACCTTTTTTGGGGTTTATTTTGTTTTGGTACACTGCACCGGTCTGAAGGAAATCAGGTACATGCAGGCACGGTTGTGCTCCCCTAGGCCCACTCTCTTCCAACCTCCCCACTCTGAACGCGCCCTCCGACCCTACTTTTCATTAAGTAAGCCTCATGGGTAAAGATCTCAAGGTCATTTCTCTCAATGTACAGGGCCTTAACCACCCCGTGAAGCGCGCGGCCATCCCCTCACTACTGGAAAACGCAGAAGGCGATATTTGCATGCTGCAAGAAACCCACCTGTTATCCAAAGATACGGCTCGTATGCATACACGTCGGTTTCCACATCAATACTGGTCCACAAGTACTACAAAAACAAACGGGGTAGCTATATTGCTCAGCGCAAAATTTGAAGGGAAGGTCCTCTCAACTCTTTACGAAGTAAGGGGGAGGGTTCTTGCTCTTAGGATTCAATGGGGCTCCACTTTTTTCACTCTAATCAACATTTACACGCTAAATACGCATCAAGAACCTTTTCTTATTAGGACTCTCACAGAGGGGCTAGCATCAGCTGACGCAGCGATTTTAATAGGAGGCGATTTCAATTTAGTAATGGATAATTTTAAGGATCGATCTTGCCAGAGATTGGCACAGATAGCGGCACTCTCCCCTGAGGGTAAACGATGGTTCGCAGAGTGCGGGCTGCATGACATTTGGTGCCTTCACCACCCAGAGAAGCGAGACTACACACACACAAGTCCTATGTGCAATTAGATGATTTCCTAGCTTCTACAACGCTTCTGCCGAGAGGGTGGGAGACATCTATAGAGCCACGCTCTCTGTCAGATCATGCTCTAATCACAGTCATAATCCAAGCGGGGGAGGCCAATCATATTGGGGCAAGGTGGCGCCTGCGAGAGGGTCTGCTACAATCACCAAACACGGTGAAGGAGATTCAACAGAAGATCGTGGAATACATAAAGCACAACGATAGGGCAGATACCTCGATGGCTGTGATCTGGGAGGCCCTGAAGTTAGTGGTAAGGGGGGAATTTATGGCCATATCATCCGCTGACAATAGAAAGCGCAGGGAAGCGCGGCAGAGCATAGCACAGGAGGTGGGAGAGCTGGAGGCGATACAAAAGCGCACAGGCGTGCTGAGGGTATGGAGAGAGCTGGAGAGAAAGAGACTCCTCTTGAAGCGCCTTGACCTGGACAGGACGGAGTATGCATTACTACGCCTGCGTCATAAGTTCTACTTAAGCAGCGACAAATGTGGGAGGTTGCTGGCTCAAAGGCTCAGAGCCAAGACACTAGCGGGGGCTATATCTCTGATCAAGAAGTCATCAGGCGAGGAAGTACATGCGGATAGTCAGATAGCTGACACATTTAGACAGTTCTATCAGTCTCTATACACCAAGGAGGATGTAGTACAGCGAGATGCAGGTGCGTACCTTGAGGCGTGCAATCTTACACGCCTGCCCAAGGAACAGGCGAGTCAGCTTGACGAGCCTATACGCCTGAAGGAAGATATCTCGGCCATAGCTAGGTTGAAATTGAACAAAGCCCCTGGTCCTGACGGATATCCCGCTTTGTTCTACAAAATCTTCTGCGTAGAATTGGCACGCTTACCGACGAGGCTTTTCAACTCTTTTCTGGAGAGCGGCACGATCTCTGACTCCATGGCGGAAGCGGCTATCTCAGTGATTCTTAAACCTCACAAAGATCTGAGTCAATGCGGTTCGTACCACCCAATTTCCCTACTTAACTTAGATGCAAAACTCTTCACTGGGATACTGGCGGCCCGCCTGAACCCGCTGATGGCGGGACTGATCGACCCAGACCAGGCCCGGTTTATCACCACTCGACAGGGAGGAGATAACACGCAGCGCCTCTTACATCTTATGGACAGTGTGCGTAGATCTCGTAAGGAAGCCCTATTCTTGTCAATAGACCCGGAGAAAGCGTTTGACAGAGTACAGTGGAGCTATCTATTCGACACACTCCGCTGCTTCGGTTTTGGAGAGCGCTTTATAAAGTGGATCAGCTGTATCTATCAGGCCCCTAGGGCTTTCGTCAGAGTGAATGGGGCATCCTCAGTATCCTTTCAGATAGCAAGGGGCACGAGGCAGGGGTGTCCGCTCTCGCCCCTTCTCTTCGCCCTATATATGGAGCCCCTTTCCCAACAGATTAGGGACCACCCTCAAATACAGGGGCTACGTTTTGAGGAGATGTCCACAAGATAAGCCTCTACGCGGATGACGTAATTTTATCGCTCGCGGAGCCACTCACCTCTCTGCCCGCCCTTCTGGCCGGGATTGAAATATTCGGGGAACTCTCGGGTTTCAAAGTGAACCTAAGCAAGACACAGGTGCTTAACCTATCCACCCCCCAAGCACATGAGGAGATCCTACGAGAGAGATTTCCCCTACAATGGGCCACGCAATCGATAACCTATTTAGGTATCCTCCTGGCTCCGACGCTGTCAAAGACACTTGAGTTGAACTATTCGGCTCTGGTGGAACAGACGACGAAGGCCTTGGATGGATGGTCGAGACTGAAATTGGCCTGTTTGGGCGTATAGCAGCTGTTAAAGTGACGGTATTGCAGCGGATCTTATATATTTTCCAGATGCCTCCTCAGGTACCCCCCCCCCCCACGAGGGCTCTGCGCACCTTACAAATGGCCATCAACAAATTTGTCTGGAGAGGGAAAAAGTCACGCCTACCCTTTTCACAAATGTTACAGCCCAAACTAAATGGAGGTCTAGCCCTCCCCTTGGTGCACAGTTATCTCCAAGCCTCTCACCTTCGGTATATAGTTGAGTGGAATCGTCCACTCTCCGAAAAGCACTGGACCTTTATGGATCAGGCTGTAGCCGGAATAAATATATGGAGAGAGGCTTGGTTGCCGCGTAAGTTAAGGGTATGGGGCCTCTACTTGTCCCCAGTTACAGCGGCGACACTGAGAGTGTGGGATGTCGTGGCGCTCAAGGGGATGTTGACGACTTTTCCCTCCCCAATGTCCCCAATAGTGGACAATCCAGATTTCCCACCGGACTGCAAATCCGTGGTCTTTCAGAGATGGAGGGAGGCGGGGTGTAAAAGGGTGGGCTCGCTGTTTGATATTCAAGGCATCATCCCTTATGAGCAACTAAGATTGGACTATGACTTGCCTAAATCAGAGGAATTCCACTATCTACAGCTCAGACACTGGGTCACCTCTCCGCCATACCTAGCGCAGGCTTCTCGACTGCTTACTCCCTTCGAGAAATGGTTAGTAAGCAAAACAGATGACAAACATCTAATCTCAGAACTGTACACCATGCTAGCCACTGGGCAGAAAGGGGGGCGCTCAAAGGGTCAACTTCGCTTGGAGGAGGAGCTGGGCAGGGCTTTGTCGGACAAAGAATGGGAGAACATCCACTACAGGACGCACCACACAGCCCATAACACCGCTGGGGCCGAATCAGCTTTTAAGGTTACATCGTATTGGTACCTCACGCCGGTACGCATCCACAGCTGGGACAAAAACCACACTGAGAAGTGTTGGAGAGGGTGTGGCCTCTCTGGCTCCTTGGCACACTTACTTTGGCACTGCCCACGATGTGAGCACTTCTGGGAGGGGGTATTGAATGACATTGACAAAGCCTTTGACACGGAGATCCCACGCTTTCCGGCGTGCACACTACTGGGGCTACCAAACGCGTTGACATTTCCCCTTCGCTCACTGAGGGGTAGGCAGATGGCGCTGGCATTACTAGCTGCACGTCAAACACTCCTGGCACATTGGGGCACCACGAATGTCCCGGACCACACAGCCTGGCTACACAGACTTTGGCTAACCCTCGCCTTTCTCTGGTCCAAGACCACAAGGGTGAAACCTATGCCGAACTATGGGCCCCTTTTATCCAAATATTGTCAAAAGAGTTCAGGGAGGTAACGTGCCCCAAGTATCTCCAAACATTGCATCTAATTCCTGAAACAAAGGAGGCGAAGACGTCCCGCATGTAGTGGGTCAGGTCGGAATTAAAGGCTAATGGCTTCTGAAGGACGATTTTATTGTAGGCTGGGCTTCATCCAGTGCAGGTACCCCTTTATTTTCCGTTTTTGGGAGGGGATGGAAGGGCTCTTTCCCTTTTCTTCGTTTTTTTTTCTTTGATTTAATTAATGTTGATAGGTTTGGGTATACAATCCAGACAACGCTGCCAGCCCCCGGGTTGTAGGCATTGAAGCTGTGTAAATGTGTCCTATTTCTAGTACTCTCGCTGCTGGCCTTTATGGTTGTAGGCATACAGCTGTGTAATATTGCAGGATTGTCGTTTTAAAACGAATAAAAGATCGGTTCCATAAAACCAAAACACAAGTGCTGAGTTGTAATTATACACAGATAATGATTAGGCCATTGAACCAAAGTAACCAAGTCAATTGGGATGGGCATTCACTCTATTTGCCCAGTCTGTTGCTCTTTTGTGAATCTCCTTATCCAAACAATTATTAGAACAGTTTCATTCGGGATGCCAAGTAAGGCCACAGAACAAACCAACATGCTTATACTTACAACCCCCTGAACTTCAAGGCAGTATTTTTTATTGAAAGGCTAAGAAGCTCCTTTTTTATCACTGGCTGTCTGGGGGGGCGGGGGGGGGAGGGGGCCTCAAAAGAATCGGTAGGGTCTACAACTCCCACCCACCTTCAGTCATAAATTCAAGCCACAAACTGACTTCAGTCTGGTGCCACTTAAGATTATGTTTTGCCACCTGAACTCTATGTCATAATTTAGCCATGCATTTCCACCTTACTCCTTTATGGGTCTTCACAATTTTATTAATATAAAAACCAGGTGCCTGACTAGGTCTGGGGCTTTTCCACTACCATAGACATGTAAATAGTAAAAGCTAACATCAAGCTTGTAAGATTCTCCTCCACCTTCAGCTATGGAATTTAAAAGGTACTACTTTACTATCTGTGAGAGCCTCTTCTGCAGGTTTCTGCACAGAGATAAGATCTCTAAATACTGAGCCTTCCAATTCGTCTCTTTTGTTCCCATGGAAATGTATGTAAGCGACCTACCAGGGGTGGAAAGCACTGACTAAGAACCAGATTCTAAAGGAAGGGCCTTCTCCTCGCCTGACTTGGTCAAGCTTGTGATTGCAGTCGTTGGCACCTTTGTTAGTTTAAATGTATTGGCTATACCAGCATGTGAGGCCCTTGGTACCACCTTGCTTTTGCCCCCACCTACAGTGGCTGGCGCATGGACAGCTTAGCTGTGCGATGGTGAAGGTTCCCTAGGCCCAACTGACAGTGCAGATGGCTGGGAAGTTGAATGGACAGGAGCGAGAGGCTTAGGAGAAACTAAGATGTGTCAGCCAGGCTGAGCTGGGTAAAGTAACTGGGGCAATGGCGAGGGCCAGGGTTGAGGATGTTCACTCCATGGGTAAGCCCATGGATTCGACAGCCAAGGACAATTGTAAATATTCGCACCTGGGATGCTGTGACATGCTGGGGGTTCTGGGCCTTAAGGGCACACAGGCTGACACGAAGGAAGTACAGCTTTATTCTTAATTAGCAACTCAATCCCTTGCAATATTCCTTTGTATTGTCCCCAAATCCACTGTAGGTGCCGATGCGCATAGTTTCTTGGCATTAGCAGGCTCAGGAGGCATAACATTGATGGAGATTACAGTGAAAGTCTCCTGCTTCCACAACAAAATGCCCAAGAAGTAGAAAAGCAACTTGCTCAGATGAAAACTTGAATGGCCTAAAGCATCAAAAAAGGGAAATACAAGAGGCTAGCAGGGCCTTTATTCCTAAAACAGTTTGACCTGATGAAAGCTGTAGTCTCTATTTACACAGCAACACCTCTTGCCTTCCACCTCTCCTCACCATAAGGGGTCAGTGGCATGATTCAGGTTCCTTGAACCTGACTAGGGCCCACCCACCATTGTCCTTTCAGAGAGTACTGTTAGCAAGGGGCAATAAATACCAGAAGTAAGGTAGGGACCCAGCCAGGCAGGGCAGTTCTCTTTCAAACCTTGTCCAGTAATCCACACTAGGTCAGGCGATGCACAGAGAGATAATAGTCCCTCTCCCTTGGAAGGCACACTAACAGCTGCCAAGATGAGGTCAGGCGTTGTAGAATGGTGAGGCAGATAAAGAAGTGGTGTGTTGCTTCTCTCGCTCGTAGATTCCATCTGGCAGTGGTGTTGCATACAAAGGATTGAGATTCATCAATCCACATTAGCGTTGAATTTTTAGTAGTATTTTTTTCTTGTTGATCTGTGACACATTGTAACAGATGAGTTCGTTCACAGGATTAGCTTTGTGATAAGCCATGGGAAATGCTCAACAGGGTTCACAGAAATGTTAGCAATTTTCTTTATCAGTGGGTTTTCCTTTTTGATTAAGTCTTTTTTAGAATTCTCATTGGTTTTGCTGAATTGGTCATCCAATACCTTGATCTTTCTGGAGGTCTGCTGTACCTGTGAAGCAAGGAGCGCCTGTTGCTATCCGTAGTGCCTTGTTTTGAAGTTTTTGCAGAGATTTCAGATACTTTTCATGGTAACCTCTCCATACCGGGGAAGCATATGACATTGTGGGTCAGGTTATTGCATTCATTGCACGTACCTTGCTCCACACAGGCATTGACTTCGTCCACTGGAGGGGCTACAATGTTGCCAGTGTGACTGATGTTTTGAGGTATGTTTTCTCAAAGAGGTTTCTGTTGCTGAGTTGTGTCATCCAAAGGTAGAAACTGCCTTTTTCCACTTACGACGTGACTACCAGACAGTGCAAACGATCTGTTGGCCAAAAGGCCTATTGTCAGCTTGGAGTGGGCTTAGAGCCCACCAACTGCTTACCATTGGTTGGCTTTATTGTCACTCTCATTTGTTTGCTTTGTATTCGTCAGCCTGTGTGGACTTCCTCTTCTTGTGTTTTTCCCTTCCCTAGAGCATGGATGCATTACTCGTGTCCTTTCACTGCTCATTTTTGAAGCACTACTTTTTATTTTTACTTAAGCAGTACATAGAAGTGTTTTCCAGCTGTCTCCCTTGTATACTGATCATCCCCCCTCTGCTGCGCTCTATGTTGCTCTTCCTCACCTGCATGCTTCTCCTCGTCCCCGTGTTGTGCTTGCCCTTCTGTTCATCCCTCAACAATGTTTTCTCACCCGTGTGCTTCCTCTCAACAACTTCAAGTTCCAGTCTCTTACCCATGTTGCTCCTCCGCCTTACTTATTGCTTTCCCGACCTGTGCCCTTTGAGTAGATCCACCCCTCATATAGCTTCCTTCCCCCGCACCATCTGTGTGGCTTCACACCACCCACACCTCATAATAAAGAAAAAAAACGATTTGAGCTACTTTTTTAATTTTTTATACTGATCCAACTCGGATCAGTAACTAAAAAGAAAAGTGTGCCCGGATCATTATATTGGCACTCGCTTGTGAGTTACGCACCTACAGAATGAGACGGATAGACACATCATAGCACCTTTTTGTTTGCTTACTCTTTAGGCATGCTGCACAGGATTGCTAAAAACCATCAACAAAGCCAATAGGTCCTTAAGTCGATCGATATCTACTGGCTTTTGCCAATGCTTGATTAACCATGTGAGCCTGTGCCGGAGCTTGGCAGTAACCACACTGCTCTCTTCCAACTTCTCGTTGGCTAGTACCTAGCTACCAGGAAGTGAACTGAGCCCTGTGTCAGGCGGGCTGAAAGTGTCCAGCAACAGAAGGCGGAAAATGGCAAAGTTTTTGCCAAGTTGTCAGCGACACCACACCCGCCTTGAAAGTGGTTCTTCACATGCTGTGGGGCTTACTTTCCATTTATCAAACCATCTCCAAAACACTAACATCTCAATCATGTGGCCTCTTACACATTAACTCCTGTGGAATTAGGTGGTACTTAAACATATGTTTATAACAGTGATTGACCATCAGAAGACGGCTTGATTCATGCAGCACTTAAGTTTTCTTTGCTTAGGTGGGCAGAATCGTTTGACGCTCAGGCTTGGATAGTAAATCTCCCTCCTCTCCCAACAGTTGAGGCTCCACGTTGCTTTTGTACAAATGTTCCAGTACTTGTATTACATTTCACACTTTAATGAATTCTGAGAGTTGAAGCAACGCTTCATATCAATTAAACCAGTTAGACTAAACTACCAAATTGCTCTGGTTGATCAAAGGAAAACATATAACTAGAACAAGGGGTCCGGCCTTTTCTCCATGTCATCAGGCACTGGTCATTACCACATTTTGGTGGTGTTCATTCTCCTCACTGTCCCATTAATCTGAATGCTGTTGCCTCTAAATAGTAAATAAGACAAACGTTGTTTCTTTAGTTTTTTTGCCAAAAGGTGGTTACAGGATGGGGTACCCGAATAGTTATAACAAATATAAAAGATAAATGTCCAACCACAATTTGAGCTCTGTTCGATGCTCTCCAAAGCACCAGCAAACACGTACAGCAAGGCTAGTAGAGGTCAAAAGGTTCTGGTTTACTGGGATAATGCACCCAGTTTACACCTAGTTGTGGAGGGTGTTGGAAAGGAGCCCAATTCCAATCAGCGATAGTGCTGCCTTTCAATATCCGAGCAGAAGCCACCGAGAGACTAATTCAAATTCATGAGCTTGTGCTTGGACTGATACCCCAGAAAAATGGTTCGGATGGAACTGATCGCGCTGCAGCATTAAGGGGATTCAACCCCAAAGCGCCAGTGAGTTGCACATGCGCTCTTTTAGAAACAAGGCTGTGAGAGCACAGGGAACAAAATGGCTCTTGCTGAGCGCAAGGGGATCATGGCATCCTGAGCCACAGTAGATGGACACAATGGAGAAGGGTAGGTCTGCAGTGGGCTACATGGAACCGCAAGGTCGCATCTTTAAATACAATGTTTCTAAACATGCAGTGACTGCATTTTTTGCCACCACATTCACATGCACAGTATAGTGAAAAGCTTACAGTGCAAGGATGGTGGAATGGGTAAATTGGTGGACCTCACCTCTAGAGCTATATATAAAAAATAGACTGTACCCTCATCTACTTCTGAATTAATACTGCCACTAACCGGGGGCCTCTTATCACTCACCAGAGACGTTACTCAGTGGAAAGACTACATCATGTCATATTAGACACAAGTTGTGACCATTGTCGGTTTTCCAAGTGAAAATACTGCCAACTCCCAGTGATATAGGGCATGACAGTGAGCACAGGGTAAAGTGGAGGCAGCGACAAGCTTTTGTATTAAGCCAACCTTGTACCCAATTTTTCCCGGCTATGACCAAAGGACATATTGAGGGAGTGGCTAACATAAACTTTCTCAGTTGGTCATGCCATGTCACTGTCACTTGTTGCCCAGAGGACTTTAGAGGGCAGGGAATGTAACTTTAATGGATTTGTCGATGGCCAAAGCTTCCGCCCACAACCTCCAGAGGTAAGGCCAACAACCATACACAGGGATAATTTCACACAAAGTTTAACTTTTTATCTTGTCAGGTGACTATATTCTTACTCCCATTTCCATAGACAGTGATAAGGAGAAGAAAGGAAAGGCAGTGAAACCAGAAAGGTGAAACGTTAGCTCTTGTGATGGCCGTGATCGCCGGCCACGGCCAAAGATCATATGCAGGGGGTACTGGGCAAAAGGTGACTATTGTCTGTCATATGACTACTTTTTCCGTGAGTAGTGGCTGCAGGCCATACTTGGAGGAAGCTTAGGACAAGGAATGTACACAGGTGGGGTGGTTCTAATCTTATGGGGCATTGTCCTTGTGAAAGGCCAGCAATAATTTCCGGTGTCACTGGACACAGGGGTTAGTGTTTGCCCTATCCTTGTGACTTCTTTATAGCCTGCAGTGCAATAGATCTTGGAAGAGAGGGAGTATTGGAAAGTGGTGATACATTGACAGGTTTTGTTGGAAGGCCAAACATTACAACTAGTGTCCCCCAGCCCTGCAGAAGGATGTGCCATGGTACTAGATTCAAAGCTTGTTAATGGAGAATTTCATGCGAAGGTGCTTCATATTCTGATAACACAGAGGACTCCCACAGTAAGGACAGAAAAGTGTGGTCTAACGCTAAATCTTCTGCCCACCAGACACTCTAAATCTAATTTGACTGTTCCTGTAACTATGTCTCTTGTTTTAAAAAAATGTTTTTATTGAAGTACAATCATTTTACAGATCGCATAAACTCAGCAGTGGCTGGCAGTACAAAAATAGGGGGGGAGCCATGCACTCAACTCACCTCAATGATGCTCAGCCCGGTGCGACATTCCCGGCGATGGTGGTGTGAAGTCCACAAGCAGGAAAGTGAAGGACATTCCTTTCTGCCAAGTAGAACGCAACTCCTGACCAATCCTGTAGCTGATCTCAGCAGGAGAGCAGCTCCAGGAGTGGTGGGAACAGGCTAACCCAGCGCTCATTTTGAGGCTGGTTGCCGGTGCCAGCAATCCCCCGGCTGTTTCACAGCCCGGGGATTGCTGGGTGTACAGTGCGCATGTGAGGCTGGCCATGGGTAACCAGCAGGCCAACCTTACATGCGCACTGTAAGGGGCAGCAGTAACCCGATTCGGCCCTGCCCCCCTGCCTCACGCTGTACACAGCTGGTGGCAAAACAAAATGCCATTATTATGCCATTTTATTTATTAGTGTTTGCCTGCTGCACTCGCAGCAGGTGGGGCAACGCTCCTCTGCCATTTAGGAGAAGCCGCCCCTGCATAAACTGTGATGAGTACATGGCAAAGTCTTCACATATAGCTAAAGTCTAGCGGTCTGAATAAGGCACATTCTACATTCTAACATTGTTCTTCATGTTCTGTAGTACCAAATAAAGAAATGTACGCCTACAAACACCCCGCTCCCCCCCTCCCTTATCCCCACTGTTGACTGCCATGACAGGAAGTACTGGAGAAAGGGATGGGAGTGACACAATCTGGACAAATACTGCATCTATGCCATCACAGCATAGCTACGGTCTGTACCCACAAGGTAGTATTAAGATTCGCTATACAGGCACCAACATTGACATAAGAAGGTATTCTCCTAGATATTAAGAAATAATGTAGGATAAATTGAGCAAGACACTTATTATTATTATTTTTTTTATTAATTTCGCTCATAAACGAACATTGTTATAACAATCAAGCTAGTTTGTTGTGATAGAAAGAAATTCATTTGGGAACATAACAGAAAATGTTGTGAAAACATGAACAGCAGAATTATAGCCCTGATGGAACTCTATTTCGACAATGCTTTGGTTTTAATGAGACACATGACTTACTTCACAATAATACAGAAAAGGAAGTACTTAGCTAAGTGCTTCGAAAGATGAATGTGGCTATTTGAATCAATATAATGTTATACTTTCATGTACTTAATTAAGAAGACACTTATAAAAGCAAATAAGCACAGTGATTGCTATATAACTGATTGTTAATGAAATGAATATACATGTAGACAAAGCTAGAAACTTTCCTGGCTATCTGACAGGTAATTAGGTCGTCATACACATAATATGTATGCCAAAATTCTGCAAACAAGTGTAAATGCCTGAAAGCATGGATACAGGCCCTTGCTCTTTGGTAATTGCTTCATTGGCATGGCTGCAAATTGGAACGGAGCAATTCTTGCTAGATTTATATGTACAAAGAGTGACTACATGCTAGTGGTGGCTGCTACGGCATTTGAGTTGTGGGGCAGCGGGGGTGGGAGGGAAGGCAGCGTAGGGGGGTGTAGTGCGGGGGAGGCAGTGCAGGGGGAAATGAATTTAAAAAAATAATGCTTACCTGCATTCTCCGTAACTTGAGATGCTGCTTTTTACTTAAACAGACTCAGGCCATTCCATAAATTCGATGGTCTGTAATATTTATTTACTCATCATTCTATTTTTCAAATACAATACATCAATTTTCTTTTCTGTTAGAATGAGGGAAAGACTTCTTGCTTCCCTCCACGGACATACATTTAAATCATATTGAAACAAGAAAACATCACAAACAATAAAAAACGAGCATTATATTCATGTAAAATAGGTTACAATTATTATAGAACCAGTCATCATTCTAAACAAGCAGCTACCAATGTACTATTTCCATTGTCAGATGGTTATTTACAACCTGCTACCACTGGGAACCCTATTTTCATCTCTTCAGGACAGAAATTTGGACTAACTGTTCCCTACGAGTGGATAAGTATCTAGTAAATGGATCGCCTGGTGGTGAATATCGCCGACGCGTTTCGAGCCCCGGTACTGTTCTTGGGGTTCTCTTCAGGGCTTAGACTGGGCAAAATTTGTAATGAAAGGTTAAAAATATTCCTTCATTCATTTCTAGTCTCTCCTAGGTTCCTTTCCTGAGGTTTCTACAATTTGTAAACATTAAAGCTACCTGTCATGGTTTGTCTTTCCGCATGACGCCTGTGCCTTCCTTCATAAGAATGTATCTTTGTGTAGGACTCTCCTTCTGTAATATGAAAGTTCGACAGTTGTCGTTTAGTCTTCCATGCTAAATGCTGGCTATCGGACGCTTAGTGTTCAACAGAGCAAATGGACAACTGATGGTTAGTTGCCGCTGTCTAATCAGTTCAAAATTCTTCGTGGGGACCCCTTATGATGGTCGAGTGTTATAATTCCAATCTGGGGTAGAGAAAGGACTCCATATGAGTGCTACATATTCCACTAGTAATTCCTGTAAGCACTCACGTTTACCTTTCCATTCTCTTACTTAAACCAGCTCTTTCTCTGCGATGCTTCGTGTCTTGCATCAAGCCGGTTGGATTGGTGACTTCCGGTTTACACGTCATTTATACTCGATTGCTCCCGATGTTTCAAATCTTGCATTCTGGGATTTTGAGTATGATATGAGCGGTCGGCTTCATTTGTATAACGAGATCTCGGTTTGTTTTTATGGTGTATAGCCCGTGTTATGACTCCATGGCAAGCAATAGCATTAAGTTCTGCCTATTTCTGACATCATTAAGGCCATTCATGGTGCTGTTAAATTTCAATATTAAGTAAGCTTCTTTCCGCAGCAAAGCTGCCTCAGTGTCTCCTCCTCTTGGATTCGATTTAGTTACACATAGCACCGTCCATTTAAGATCCTTTTCACTCTGATTGTTTTCCATAAAATGGCTCACCATCGGGACAGTAACAACCTTTGTTTTAATTCTTGATCGATGTTGCACAATACGTTGTTTTATTTCCTGATTTGTCTTGCCAATATATAATTTTTGGCATGGGCATAAAATAGCATATACCACATTTTTTGTTTTGCAGTTTGAGAATTCTCTCTGTGTCCACTTGAGATTATTGTGTATTCCTTCAATAGTTGATTCACACACCGAACAGTTTCCACACTTATGATGCCCCACAATTGGTTTTAGGTTCCATTGTGTCCTTAAATCTTTTTTTCTTGTGGGGGAGGCAATTTCCGCCGGCACTATTTTTTGACCTATGCTGATGTTCTTTTTCATGGCAAATAAAGGTGGTTGTAGTGGATATTCCAAGTTCTGTATGAGATGCCAATTCTTCCGTATGATTTGCCTGAATTTATTAGTATGTGGGCCATACGTAGAAACACAAACTAGTTTGTCTGACTTTTGTTTCTCTTTCTTTGTCAAGAGGCACTTCCTAGGTGTGTACCACGCTCTCTTCATAGCATGTTTCAACAATTTTTTGGGGTATCCTTGATCTTTCATTTGGTCACAGAAGGCGCTGGCATGCACTTGATAGTCTTCTTTGCGGGAACAATTACGTCTAATTCTCAACAATTGTCCGTCTGTACCATGTTTGATTATGCCTTCTTTAAGGTACATCTCCTTGGGACAGATTAAGGAAGATCCAACACGAGAACTCCAAGAGCAGATAAATAGAATCATTATGGACAGGATTGAACTAGGAGTACTGGGACCAAAAGAAGCTGAATATTTAGCCCCAAAAAAAAAAAACAGGATTCCAGTGATCTATTTTTTACCGAAAATCCATAAACAACTGATGGAGCCACCAGGAAGACCAATCGTGTCTGGATGCGATTCACTCATGGAGCCAATTTCCAAATATGTGGATACCTTCTTAAAACCATTTCTCCGTGAAGTTCCATCATATCTGAGAGATACTATGGACTTTATTAATAAAATAGAAGGCACAAAGTACGACTCTGCAGTACAATGGCTGGCATCCTTTGACGTTGTATACACAAATTCCACAGGACGAGGCATTAGAAGCGATTGAACTTTATTTGGAATCCAGAAAACGTCCTCACCGAGTACCTACAGAGTTCATTGTCCAACTAGCGACAGTAGCGCTCAAGAAGAACTTTTTCAAGATTGAAGATACCTTCTGTTGGCAAACAAAGGGGACCGCGATGGGATGTCCCTTCGCTCCTGAGATGGCCGTACTGTACATGGCCAGATTCAAAGATAAATTCATCTTCAACAAAAACCCTTATTTTGAACATCTGACGCAGTGGTATTGTTACATTGACGACATCTGGTGTCTATGGAATGGCTCAGAAAGAGATTTGGAAACGTTCCATGGTTGGCTAAATTGTAGACACCCAGACATCCATTTCACTCTCACCAAAAGCAAGACAAATTTAACATTTCTTGACGTGGAAGTAAAACCAATAAAAAATGAACTGATGGGGCCGTGGCCTGGAGCGTCAAGATGGCGGTCGCACTTTAAGAGTGATCCGGACCCCTCCGTCTTCCACTCCAGAATCCGCTACCATCGGCAGCCATCCATCCCTCTAACTCATCGCCAGCACTTTGCCATAGCCCGTACTGCACGCCTGTGGCGAGGAACGCCGCAGCATTGGGCGCCCTGCCCGGCTTTCGGCCCAAGTCTCCAAATCGCACCGATCCTAAAATGGCGGCACCCGTTCTTCAGGTCTTGAGGCTGTAGCCAGTGCCTGACTCCGTGGGACTAGCAGCGGACACATCCTGCCTGCAAACCGGGGACACCCCCACACTGTGACTCGCCGACCGGGTGGCTCACCTGGCGGGGGGGAAGGAAGAGCTGTGAGGCCGCGGGATGTTCCCGCTTTCAGGTGGCCCGGAGAGAGGCATCCTGCTGTGCGGCCCAAGGTGGGGCCTCCTTCCCTCGGCTGAATCTCAGGGGCTGCTGCGGGAACCTGCGCTGTGAAGGCTGCATCTGACCGGCGGGTTGAGCGGAGGCTGGGGATCGGCTGCCATCTTGGGCAGCGGGCATTCATCGACTGGGCTGCCCCCACCCCCTCTGGGCGCCGTAATCCTGCAGGTGGGAAGCGGCCCGGGTTCCGGCCTGGACCGCTGGGCCCGAGTGAGGTGGTGACTCCCACGAACGCCTTCTGGACCATTGGACGCGCTTTGGGTGGACCCGATGGTGCATGAGTGACCCCCATTAATTGTCCTGGTGAGTGCAGGAGGCGGCGACGCTTGGGGTGTGGAGGCCTGCCCTTGGGCGAATTCCCTGACCTGGTGCGGCCGCAGCCGTAGTCCCAGGAGCCCGCATCGTGACAGGCCTGGGGCAGGGTGAATCAGCTGCCTTGATCGGGCAGCGGGGGCTTCAGGAGAGGCTCCCCCCCTTACCTCCTCCATTCTCACACTTGCTCGCCCGGGGCGGGCCCGGCTCTGCGGCGCTGCGACCCTGGGCCCTGACCCCTTGGACGCTTGACTGAGCCCTGATTGGGGGTCCTCCTCCGCCCTCCGCTGCTGCCGAGGTGAAGCTGCTCCGGAGCGCGGCCTGGACCCAAGGCCTGAGTCCCACAGAGGAGTGTTATGCTAACCGGAACCCCAAAGAGACCCGACATGATACCACAGGGGCACCCGTGAGCAAAGGGTTGGCTGCGAGATCGCGCAGAGATTGATTTCTGGGCCACCCCTCAGTGACCCGTTGGATCTTACGAGCCTGCGGGGCCCCGGGTCGGCCCTTGGACCCTTGGTGAGGCCTCGCACACAGCACACGAAGAGCATACTAAGCCCTGAGCGGACCCCCAGAACTGACCTCCCACTGTCCCAGCTGACGCAAGGCGGTGCTGCGAGGGAGGGGCCCTCCGGGTGGGGACCGGGCCCACCTGGCTGCCACCGCGAACCCAAAGGAGGCGCGGCGTCCAAAACCCAGCAGGTGGGGAGATCGGCTGCGAGGTTTCACAGCGAAGGGGTCCAGGGGGACCCCCTACCCTGCCCGACAGGATCCAACAACTCTGCGTGCGCACTCCCTCGTGGGGAGAAACGAACACTTGTCTCCTGACAGGCCGCTGCACTGCCGCACTGGACCCAACACCCGGGTGACCGACAACCACCAGACACAATCTCTAAGTGGGCAGGCGCGGACCACCCGCTTACCTTGTCTTACCCCTGGTCACATAACGCATCCTCGCAAACAAATTTACCAGGAGACACCCAGGCCTTGGGCACAACCAGCCTTCACCTGGAGCCGATCGCCTCTCGCCCCGACCGTGCTGTTGCCGCACAGCAGTAGAACACCTCTCCACTCACAACGACTTCACCCGATGACCGTTGCAGTTTCAGTTGGGAAACGCATGGAGTCCCCTTCACAATAAGCGATCACTAGTCACCCACGAAAGCCCCACACCACCTGCGTGTGCCGGCCAATACCCTTCCAGTGGGATTGTCTGCCGGCCAGCAATACCAGTATCGATCACTGGCCCTTCCTGAACCTCCCAGCCATGGGGAGAGACCAGGGACCAAAGCCACCTGCGACTCAGACTACAATGGACCAATACACAGTTAATGACCAGGGGTCCCGGTCCGAAAACGCAGAAGGGCGCACTCCAACGAGCGGGGACCTCAACACGATACTACAAGCTATCTCCACTTCGCAGGCTTCGGTCGAAAATAAGATTGGAGAAGTCCAAGTCGACATGGCCCTGCTCAGACAGGACCTTCGCAACGCAACGGCCAGAATCACCGAAGCGGAATCTCGTATCGCCTCAGTCGAAGATGACGTTGCCAGCCTAAAAGAACAGAAGACTCGCTTGCAGACCCAAGCCAAAGAACTTCACAGGAGGGCAGAAGATGCAGAAAACCGATCCACACGCAATAACTTGCGCCTAGTAGGATTCCCGGAAGGAGTTGAACACGGACCGATGGAATCATTCATCGAAACTTGGATTAATTCCTGGATGCCCAAGGACACGCTCTTTACTTGGTTTGCCGTTGAACGAGCGCACCGCTCCCTGGCTCCAAAACCTCCCTTGGGTGCCCCACACCGACCCATCATAGCACGGATCCTCAACTTTAGAGACAGAGATCTGATCCTGCAACAAGCCCGTGTCCGGAAAACCGTAACTTACCAAAACCACACCATCATGATATTCCCGGACTACACCAGGGAAGTCCAAACACAGAGGCGCTCCTATACAGATGTGAAACAGAAACTCTGCACCCTCAATCTACAGTACAGGCTACTCTTTCCAGCAAGATTACCCGTGGTCTTTCACGACAAAACACATTTCTTTGACAGTCCGGAAGCTGCCTGGACCTGGCTGACAGAAGAACGTCCCCTTCGACTCAAATCCATGTCCTCAGCCCAATGGGCTCAGGCTGCAGATACACACAACCCTGCCCCGCGGGGAAGACGCACGCAGTCCCGCAGAGGCCGGAAGACGGGCAGGACCGGATCGAGCTCTCCAATGGCTGTGTCTCCAAAGTCCCAGCGCCAGGCCCTGTCGCCGAGACCCAGTCATCCACACAACGCCAGCTCCCGAGACCGTTCACCTACAGAGAGCACTTCATCCAAAATTATGGCCATAGACTCTGCAGACTCTGATCTCTCCCGTAGCCAGACTATCCCAGCTGAAGCTCCACAGGGTGCTGCGAATGAAACCCATCACACTAGAACGCACCCATCTGAACAATGGCGAAATCCAGACCAATCAGATACCTCTGCCGATGTACACTTTGATCCTACAACGAGAGGGGTCCACCACGTTTCATTGACTCTAAACGTTATAGTTTAGTTCATCTCAACAGTTATAGGGCGACAGATGCTTCTGTTCTTGAAGTATAGGGTGGGGGGTGTTGGGGCCGTTGTCCCGAGTTTTTAGTTGGTTAGCAACTCAAAGTTCACAGCATTTCAGCTCCACACTAACGCGACACAACCTCGCAAAGGCACATCAACAGGTGAAACACAAGGTTAGTACATCTCAGCTTCTAAGACATCCACCACACAGCAGACCTCCACAGCACTACAGACCTCTCTCGTTGACCACGACACAATGACATATCAAGGACATTCTCTCCGTATCTTGTCATGGAACGTTAATGGCCTGCTAGATAGAATCAAACGGACCGCGGTCCTGCGACACGCCCAGAGACATGCCCCCGACATTCTCTTGCTCCAAGAAACCCATCTGGTGGGCAATCTCTGTCCCTTCCTCGCAAGATATGGATTTGACAGATCCTGGCACTCAGGCTTCACACGGGGTTCTCGTGGGGTCGCCGTCCTCTTAAAGCGCAATCTACCTTTTGTACTTACTCAAATTACCAGAGATCCCAACGGCCGTTTTGTTGCCCTCTCCGGAACTCTAGGCGAAGAAACCCTTAATATCCTCTCCATCTACATCTCCGGTGCCACCCACGCGCAGACCCTAAATCGCATAGGTGAAATACTCTCTTCCCTGCCTCCCGGAACGATGGTTTTAGGGGGGATTTCAATGCTGTCATGCAACCCAGGCTTGACACCACGGGGACTCCCTCCATCACACGCACCTCCCACGCCAAACAGCTCACGGACTGGGCTGAAGCCATGGGTATTTGTGACGTATGGCGAATGTGGAACCCGCGGGAAACCCACTACACCCACACCTCAGCAGCACACCACAGCCACTCTCGCATTGACATGATGCCCCCGAATGTAGTAAAGTCAGAGAAATAAGTATCCTCCCTCGGGCATCTCAGACCACTCGCCACTACTTTTGACCCTGGGCGACCCACCCACTGCTCTCCGCCCAATGTGGAGGATGAACGCTTGGTTCCTCCAAGACCTGAAATTTAAAGAAACAATCAAAGCTGAAATCGAGCAATATTTCCTAACGAATCAGGATTCCGTCTCATCCCCGGGCACCCTGTGGGAGGTGGGTAAGGCCACGATCCGCAGGCTCTCCAAGAGCCACCTCAAAGCCCAATGAACAGCAAGAGACAGTAGGCTCACACTCCTTGAATCCCAAGCGATCCAGCTAGAGAGAGACACAACTGGCACATCAGTTGAAACTCAGTTGCGTCACCTGGCGCTAGTGCGGGATGAAATAAGACAGATTTCGTTAGACTCTGCAAAACTCTTATGGAGGTCCTCGTTTGCTCGAGTATATGGGTGGGGTGATACGAATGGAAAAATACTACACAGACTAGTGTCCTACCCCCTAGCGAATCGGAAAATTCCAGAGATCCATGACTCAGTGGGATGCACCCATCGCTCCCCCAAAGCGATAGCCCAAGCCTTCACAGACTACTACTCAGACCTATACGCTGCCCAGAAGCCAGAACTTTCATTGATGGAGCTGATCGCTCTAGAGGACTTCCACCTCCCTACGCTCACTACAGTTGAGTCTGATGGAATGGAAAGTCCGATTACGTGCGAAGAAATACAAGGGGCCCTTTCGCTGGTCGCGGCCGGTAAAACTCCTGGCCCGTACGGCTATCCACAGGAATATTATTCCGCCTACTGCAACATACTCACTCCTCACTTGGCTGCCCTCTACGAGGAAGCCATAGAAAAAGGCTCTTTCCCTCCAGAGACGGACACGGCTACCATAGCCATTATTCCCAAAACACAACCACCTTCACCAGCATGTGTGGACTACCGCCCCATCTCCTTGATTAATACCGAGGTCAAAATATATGCCATGGTTCTGGCTCAACGTCTTAAACCACACCTCGACAAATTGGTCCACCCTGACCAATGTGGATTCATGCCAGCGCGGAGTACTAGACATTGCCTGCGGCGCCTCCACCTGGCCTTGGCCATCTGACAGTCACTGACCCCCTATTTGGCACTTCTCCTTTGAGAAAGCATTTGACTCGGTCGACTGGGGTTATCTGGAGACCTCCTAAGGGTTCTGGGCGTAGGCCCCAAGTTTTTCCATATGGTCCAAGTCCTATACTCCAAGCCAACTGCACGGGTGCAGGTCAATGGAGTGCTCTCTGACATTTTTCCAATCAGAAGAGGGACAAGGCAGGGGTGCCCCCTCTCACCCCTCCTCTTCGCCTTGGCCATGGAGCCCCTGGCCAACCTCGTCTGCTCTGATAACCAAGTTCAGGGCTGGCATTGGGTGGGATCACATGAAGGCAAGATTGCGTTGTATGCGGACAACGTCTTGCTGTTCCCCACAGACCCGGCCCGATCTGGCCCCCGATGTCTACATATATTGCAATCCTTTGAGCGGGTCTCTGGGCTGCTTCTGAACTCAGCCAAATCAACTTTGGTCCCCCTGCATCTCTCAAGGGATTGTTTCGACTGGCAGTCCACTATCCCTATCAGACGACAATCTTTCAAGTACTTAGGTATATGGGGCGCCCTATTGCCTGATTTAGCCTGGGCACTCAACGTGACCACCTTAGTCGCTAAAACCAAACAGGACCTACAGAAGTGGCAAAAGCTACCACTTAACCCGCTAGGGAGGATAGCGCTATTCAAAATGATGATCCTCCCCCGGTTCCTTTACGTCATTCAGAACATTCCACTCCATATCCCCCGAGCCTGGTTTAAAGGAATAGATAGTCTAATCATAAAATTTCTCTGGAACAGCCGGCGGCCGCGTATGGCGCTCCAACACTGCCAGATCCCACCCTTTGTTGGAGGCATGGGCCTAACGAACCTCTACCTGTACTATCTTGCAACCCGCCTCCTGGTAATACACGATTGGTTCAATGGGGGATGGTCTGACCCGGCTTACAAGACCGAACTCAAAGGCTTAGGCCTCTCCCAAATTCAGGCTATGTTGTACAGATCTCCCATCTTCAGGGACCTCCCGACAGTGACCCGAACAGTCCTTCTGGCCTGGCGCGCCTCCCTGCAATACACTCAATGGCAGGACAAACTGACCCAGCAAACACCCCTTTGACAGGGTACATGGTTCTAGGGGGTGGGGGGCTTAGACAGTTTTAAAGTTTGGGACCTCATTGGCATCTCACAGCTTGGAGACGTGTGGGTCAGTGACCATATTCGCTCCTTTGCTTACCTGCAAGCTAGATATTCACTCCACCCATCCCAGTTCTACAGATATTTACAACTCCGCCACACCCTAGACACACATTTAAAACCCGGCACTTTACTGCCAGAACACAGTCCCCTTGAAGCCCAGGTCATGATGGGTAACCTCAAGAAGGGAGGAGTCTCACGTATATACCGCTCCTTAACGAATAATGGTCCTACTTCCCTCGACCAATTGAGAAATAGATGGGAGACATGGCTGGGCCCGTTGGAGGAGGAGGATTGGAGGGATGCACTGATGGCTGCCAAAACCATCACTGTCTCAGCTAGACTTCGTCTGATCCAGCTCTATTATCTACACGCCTCCTATCTTGCCCCTAGCCACCTACACAGAGCAGGCCTGATTCCAAACCCAACATGCACAAGATGCGGTACCGAACCCGCAGATTTCTTCCACATGGTATGGTCCTGCTCAAACATAACCCCTTACTGGGCTGCACTAGAAGCAGAGCTCACAGAGGTGCTGGGATGGGAGGTCCCACACAACCCTTTGAACATATTACTGGGTATCACTGACGGGTTAGATGGATCCAGAGCAGATAAGGCGTTCCTGGGAACCGCTCTGGTAGTAGCCAAGCGCGACATCACGATAGCATGGAAGAACCCCACCCCGCCCACCATAACTAAGTGGCGCCGAGGAGTAGATTGGTGCGCTGCACAGGAACTACCATTGTATGAAGCCAGAGGTTGTCCGGCCAAACACCGGAAGGTCTGGTGCAAATGGTTGGGAATGTTAGACTGATTGACTCCCTTGTTTCCCCGGGTCTAATTCTATGTGCCCCCTGGAAGCGGAGGAATAACATTGTATTTTGCTGCAAACTGTGTTATTCACCGAAAGCCACTTGTTGTGGTGCTGCTCATCATGCTGTACTGTTTGTAATTACGTTTTTATCACTTTCTTTTGGCAAAATCAATAAAATTGATTATAAAAAAAAAAATGAACTGACGTCTTTGCATAAGAAATCAACCGACAAAAATACCATATTACATTATAACCGCTTCCATCCTAGAAATCTTAAGGATAACTTGCCTTACGGACAATTGTTGAGAATTTGACGTAATTGTTCCAGCAAAGAAGACTATCAAGTGCATGCCAGCGCCTTCTGTGACCAAATGAAAGATCGAGGATACCCCAAAAAATTGTTGAAACATGCTATGAAGAGAGCATGGTACACACCTAGGGAGTGCCTCTTGACAAAGAAAGAGAAACAAAAGTCAGACAAACTGGTTTGTGTCTCTACGTATGGCCCACATATAATAAATTCAGGCAAATCATACGGAAGAATTGGCATCTCATACAGAACTTGGAATATCCACTACAACCACCTTTATTTGCCATAAAAAAGAACATCAGCATAGGTCAACAAATAGTGCAGGCGGAGATTGCCTCCCCCACAAGAAAAAAAGATTTATGGACACAATGGAACCTAAAAATCAATTGTGGGGCATCATAAGTGTGGAAACTGTTTGGTGTGTGAATCAACTATTGAAGGAACTTAGGGGCTGATTACGATGGCGGGCAGAAGCACATCCGCGGTGCTGGCGGTGGCGGAAAATGCCCTTTTCCGCACTCCATCGGCGGTACTTGCGTCCGCCGTATTACGATGGGCAAAGATAGCCCATTTCCCGTCCGCTGCGGTGTTTCGGGAACCGCCAGGAATCCCCTTCCGCAGCGGTGGCGGACAGAGCCAAAAGGGAGGGACCGCCGTGCGGAATGCGGTCACGACCGCCGGTTGTATTATGATGCCACAAACAGCCCACAACACCGCTGCGGAAAAACCGGCCAATCGAGGATGGCGGTGGCAATACTGCGGATAGCTCCATGTGTTCCTGTCCGCTGGGGGAACGGCGGTCTTTGGCCCTTACGCAGCAAATCCGACCGCCGCGGACGGATTTTCAGCTTTTCCGCCGCTGAATCCTGGAATCCCACCGCCGCGGTAGGGAGTCTCTGGCGGTGCACCCTAATCTGGCCGGCGGTTTTGCCGCGGTACCTGCAGGCGGCAATTTCCCGCTAGCACGGCGGTCGGAATGCTTTTCCATCCGCCATCGTAATCAGCCTCCGAGTTCATACACAATAATCTCAAGTGGACACAGAGAGAATTCTCAAACTGCAAAACAAAAAATGTGGTATATGCCATTTTATGCCCATGCCAAAAATTATATATTGGCAAGACAAATCAGGAAATAAAACAATGTATTGTGCAACAGCGATCAAGAATTAAAACAAAGGTTGTTACTGCCCCGATGGTGATCCATTTTATGGAAAACAATCATAGTGAAAAGGATCATAAATGGATGGTGCTATAGGTAACTAAACCAAATCCAAGAGGAGGAGACACTGAGGCAGCTTTGCTGTGGAAAGAAGCTTACTTAATATTGAAATTTAACAGCACCATCAATGGTCTTAATGAGATGTCAGAAATAGGCAGAACTTAATGCTATTGCTTGCCATGGAGTCATAAGGTGCAGAGACAGAATATTGAGTAAAAAATATCGAATTGCACAAATATCGTGTCAAAAATATCGTGGGTCAGGAATATCGACAGACAATTTCTCGTGGTCAAGAATATCGATTTTAGGTAAGTTATATCGATTTTAAAAATATCGAAGTGTTTAATATCGTTTGCAAACATATAGGAGCATATTAGCAAGACCCACGTTAAAATTATCGCCGCTTTAGCGGCAGGAAACTGTTGCTAAAGCGGCGATAATGGGCTTGCTAATATGCGTTATAGAATTCCAATAGAAGCCCAGGTTAGATGTGCAGGACATCTAACCTGGGCTTCTATTGGAATTCCATAACCATATTAGCAAGCCCATTATCGCCGCTTTAGCGGCAGTTTCCTGCCGCTAAAACGGCGATAATTTTAACGTGGGTCTTGCTAATATGCCCCATAGTTGTTAAAAAGATCGATTTTTTATTAATGTTATGAATTTTAGTATATATTTTATATGTGTGTGACGTATTTTTTTTGTATAAGAATTGTTTTTATTTTTATTATATGTGTTAAAATTTTACTAGTTATTATTTTTTTTTATTTGAATTTTGCGTTTTTAGTTCCGTAGCGGGTTGTGGGTTTATAGGGGAATAGGGTGGGAAGAAATTTAGGGGCATATTAGCAAGCCCCTTATCGCCGCTTTTGCGGCCGTTTTCGGCCGAAAAGCGGCGATAATTATATCGCGGTATCACCAAGGACACGCTAACAGGCCTTAGCGCGTGTTCCCTGGTGATAGCGCCTGTTTTACTAACGCTTTGCTTCGCATCGCTAATGAGATGCGAAGTAGGCGTTCCTGACATAACTCCAAGGAAATCATCGCTAACGCGGCTCCGGGCTATTAACAAGGATGCCCCGGACCCGCGTAGCTGACAATGAAACGCACGCTAAGCCCCCATTAACGCAGGAATTTAAGAACTGCTAAATTCCTGACTTATGTATTCATTACATGGGGGGTGGATTATTGTGATACGACCACAGGGTCGTATCAGCAAGGCCAACACCGTTTGTACTGCAACATCGCTGGTTTTTCAGCGATGTTGGCCCATTTCCCCCGCTATCGCTGGAATATTCATCGCCATAGCGCTAATCGTTGCTAATACAGCGTTAGCGTGGCGATATATTCCAGCGATAGCCGGCGATATAAAAAATCACGCTAAGCAGGGTTAGCGATGATTATCGCCTCTTCTAGCTAATATGCCCCTTAATTATATAAAATGTATTGATTATTTTTAGTAGTTATTATTTATTTTTTTATTTGAAATTGGAATTTTTAATTCCTTAGCGGGTTGTGGGTTTATAGGAGAATAGGGTGGGAAGTAATTTAATTATATGAAATTTATTGATTATTTTTAGTAGTTATTTTTTTTTTATTTGAAATTTGCATTTTTAGTTCCGTAGCGGGTTGTGGGTTTATATTGGAATAGGGTGAGAAGTAATTTAATTATTTAAAATGTATTGATTATTTTTAGAAGTTATTTATTTATTTTTTCTTTGAAATTTGCGTTTTAGTTCCATAGCAGGTTGTGGGTTTATAGGGGAATAGGGTGGGAAGTAATTTATTTATATTACATTTATTGAATAATTTTTATTTATTTATATTTGTTTAATTGAGATGTTCTAGTGTTAAATGTGTAAATAATGTATTATTATTTATTTAATAATTAGTTAATTAATATTAATTAATTAGTAATTAATGATGGTAATTGTGTAATTAAGTTTAGGTGTGTGTTGTGGTATTTATAGGTGTAAATGGTGGGAAGGGTGAGAAGTAATTTATTTTTATTGATGAATTATTAATTAGTTGTTAATTTAAATGAATTAATTAATTATGGTAATTGTGTAATTAATTTTAGGTGTGTGTTGTGGATATTATAGTGTTAAAGAATGTCTATTCAATGAATGTTTATTTTTTTTATTAATAATATTTTTTAAATTCCTTATTAATTATGTTAATTATGGAAATAAATGTAAATAAAAATGTTGAAGTCTTTTTTATTGGTGTGGTGTTATAGGGTAAGAAATAAAATAAATACATTTATGTTTTAAATAATCTGTTTGTTAATATTTGCTCCTTTTAAATAAATATTGTTTATAAATGTATTTATTATTTTCTTTAATATAATATTTGTACCTTTTTGTTATATGTAATTAATATTATAATATGTGTTCTTTTTATATGTTTAATATATTTAATTGTATATTTTTAAAATATATATATTTTTTTGTAATTCTTTTTATTAAACAACCCAAATAAAATGGTCATTACAATACAGCATTACAAACATCTGTGTTACCTTTTCGCAATCCGGCAGGGGTGTCGCACATTACAATAGTGGATAGTACAGTGTGGTCGCTTTCTATACATATTAAGGCGTTAATGGTTCGTCAAGGGAGGGGACAATCGGAGGCTCACACAAATTCCCACGATAAGTGTTCCATTTATCCCAGAGCGCTATCCATTTCCGGGGACAGCCACGTGCCACATACACTGTTTTCTCCCGTACCATACACCAGTCCATGTCCTCCTTCCATGCATTAAGTGTAGGTGGTGTTACCGCTCCCCAAAGGCGGGCGATATTTCGCTTAGCTACCATCTGGCCAAGCGTTGCCCAGGTTTTGCCCTTTGCGTTCAGATCCGTGGGCTCCCACACATTCAGGAGACAGCGTTTGGCTTCAAGTCGAATTTCCACCCCCCACACTGTGCTTATACATTCATTAATTTTTTTCCAATAATTTTGAATTAGTAGACACTCCCATAGTATGTGTAGAAAGGACCCCTCCAGGCCGCATCGCCTCTTACACATCCCCTCTTCACTCCTGCCCATCAGCACCAGTCTATGGCCGGAGAGATATACTTGGTGTAAAATCTTTAGTTGGATCAGCCTTAGTTTCGCTGAGATGGCTACCTCCTTAGGGGAGGAGAGCGCTTCCTGCCATTCCTCGTCATCCATTTCTAGGCCATCCCGCCCCCATTTCTCCCTCAGTGAAATCGGAATCGGAAGTGTGGTGTATTAGCTTTTTGTATGTAAGGGAGATAGCTTTGTCTGGCAGGTATCCATCAAGTAGTCTATCTTCTAGGGGAGAAGACTCCGGGAGGGATGTTCCTGCTGGAATATTGGCTTGAAGGGAGTGCCTGACTTGTGCATATCTAAAGTATTCTGACTCGGCCAATTCATGTGTCTGCTGTAGCGAGGCAAATGGGGGCACTCCGTTTGGTCCCCAGAGGTCTCCTATGCGGGAGAGCCCTATTAGATCCCATTTGTCAAACCCTTTAGTTCGCCCTAGTGTACCCAGGCATTCGGAGTCCCAGAGTGGAGTGGCAAGTGTGAGTTTATTAGCCCATCCCAGGCTGCGGTTTACCTTATGCCAGAGTTGGACTGTGTGTCGTGTAGGCCCCGTCAGAGGATATTTGTTTGGTTTAGAATAGAGCGCCCTCGCGAAGCCACCACCCGGGAGTATCCACCTGTCCATCCCATATCCTGGGTCATCCCCACTGCGGTATGTACATTGGTTGATGGCTGAGAGATGTGCTGCCCAGTAGTATTTTTTAATGTCAGGGAGGGCTATACCCCCAACGTACCAACCGAGTGTTAATTTATGGAGCGATATACGTGGTTTCCCGTCCCATAGCAGGTCTCTTTGGGTAGTTTCGATGTCATTAAAAAACCCCGGTGGGACTAATCTGGATAATTTTGTAGGGCATATAGGAAATGTGGCAATGCCATCATTTTAAAGAGAGCTGCCCGTCCCAGTAGAGACAATGGGAGCGTTTTCCAGGTGGCGGTGTCTCGCTTGAACCTTTGCAAGGGTGGGAGGAGAATCCGTTCGTATCGAGTTTTTGCATCTGTTGTGATGAAAATACCAAGGTATTTGAATCCCTCCGTTACTGTCTGTATCTGGCAGTCCTTTGGCATTGGGGGGTCTCCGTGCAGGACATATAATAACGATTTATTCCAGTTAATTCTATAACCAGAATTTCTCCCGAAGTTAGTGAATATGTTTAGGACCACCCTTAGCGACTTTCGGGGGGAGGCCAGATAGAGGAGGATGTCGTCTGCGTATAATGAGATCCGATCTTCCCATCCTTCGGCCCATTTAAGTCCCCGGATGGAGGGATCCCGCCGTATCCAGGCTGCAAGCGGCTCGAGGGATAGGGCGAAAAGCAAGGGCGAGAGTGGACATCCCTGCCGCGTCCCCCTACCAAGAGCGAACACTTCGGAGATCTTGTTGTTTACTACTACCTGGGCCAGTGGTTCCGTATAGAGGAGCCGCACCCATACGATAAAATTGGGGCCGAAACCCAACTTTTTAGGGACCGCCATCAGGTATGCCCATTCGAGAGTATCGAATGCCATCGTTGCATCTAACGAAACTACTATTGCATCTTCTTGGATAGTGGCGCAGCGCCCCAGCACTCCATGGAGTCGTCGCAGGTTAAGAGCAGTGTTTCGGTGTGGCATAAAGCCTGATTGATCTGGGTGGACTAGTGTGTCTATGACTGGCCTCAGTCGGTTAGCTAGGAGCTTCGCGAGTATTTTGGGCTCAGCGTTTAATAATGAGATTGGCCTATATGAGGTACATTCATCTTTGGGTTTCCCCGCCTTAGGAATAGCCACTAGTGTGGCGATACGTTGGTCTCGTGGTAGTACTCCCAACTCTTTACTATCTTCATACATAGCCTTCAAATAAGGGGCCAGTCTATCGGGTTTGAGCTTGTATTGTTCAATGGGTAAACCATTGGGGCCCAAGGCTTTTCCCGGCCGGAGATCCCTAATAGCCGTTGCCAGCTCGTCATTGGTGAGTGCACTCTCTAATGTCTCTCGATCGGGATCCGCGAGGATAGGCAATCGGATGTCTGCAAGTAGTGCGGAGGAGTCTTCCTCCGGTAGTTCCGAACCCCTTCGATACACTTGTTCGAAATGTGCGGCAAACTCACGGACTATGTCTTGAGGTTCCGTCAAAATGTTGCCGGAACTGTTTTTGAGTCCTGGTACTAGTCTTTTTGCCCTTTCATTTTTGTCCAGCCAAGCTATCATTTTTCCCGCTTTGTCTCCCTGGTCATATAGGCGCCCGTCCCTATCTCTCGCGAGGGCCTTAGCAGCGTCAGTTGCTAGTGCTTTGTATTCGGCCCCCTTAAGCTGCATTTGGTGAAGAGCAGCTTGATCTTCGCCGTCTTTTGCTATCTCCTCGAGACGGAGGAGATCATGTTCAATAGTGGTAATTTGTTTATCTTTTTCTTTGCGCAGCCCAGCTATGACCGATAGGGTGTGCCCCCTAATTACTGTTTTAAACGCCTCCCATAGGGTGGTAGGGGAGTCGACTGTACCTTCATTTTCTTGAAAATATTGGTCAAGGATTCGAGTGATCTTAGTTTTGGTTTCCGGGTTGTGGAGATACCAAGGGTTTATAGGTGCGATGCAGCCTACCCTCCTCTCCCCAATGGTTAGGTGGACCCACAGAGGGGAGTGATCGGATATGCCCCGTGCCAAGTGTTTGATGTCTTGCGTGATCGTGTTTTGTTGTAGAGGCATGAGGATATGGTCTATTCTGGAGAAGGTATGGTGTGCTCCCGAAAAGAATGTGTATTGTTGGAGATCTGGATAGCGCATTCTCCAAAGGTCTGTGAGGCCGAATGCCTCAATGAAATTGGAGAGCCAATTATGCCCAGTGCTGATGTCTCGAGGCGGATGACGATCTAGTAGGCACGATACAACTGCGTTAAAGTCCCCACCCAGTATGAGTTGCCCCTCAGGGAGGGAGAGCCGGAGCGTCCCAAGATCTTTATATGATTGGGTTTGGAGACCTGGTGGAATATACACCGCTAGCAGTGTGAGGGTATTTCCTTCCCATTGTCCCGAGACCGCCGCAAAGCGTCCCAGCGGGTCAGTACAGGTATGTTTGATACTGAGTGGGAAGGTACGTCTGAGGAGGATGCCCACCCCTCGGGACCCGGATGTGAAGCCGGCGTGTGCCACCATTGTGTATCCCCATCTGTTGAGTGCCTTACAGTTGTTGCCGATTAAGTGTGTCTCTTGGAGTAGGGCAATATCTGGGAGGTGTCGTTTTATATATTGGAGAACAATGCTTCTTTTCACCTTGTCTCCCAGCCCATTGACGTTCCAACTCAGGAGTTTTAAACTTTTATCCCACTTCCTACTCATTCTGACAATAAGCAGTTCCGTGCAATCTGCGAATCATGTGACACTGCCAAACCACAAAAGGTAGTTTCCTGCATGACCAATCTGTACCCCCCCTGCTCCCTCCCCCCAAAAACCATAATGAAACATTACAAAAAACCTAACATTCAAATTTCCCCAACACCAACCCCCCTCCCTGCTACCCTGCCGCGTAGGTTTACAACTACCCACATCCCCAACTAGCAGAGTGCCTATCGCCCCAGAGACTAGTCAACAGCTATGTGGGGAGATGGGCTAGTACCAACTCCGGCCGCCAGAGGCCCACCCCCGTTCATCGAAAGATTAATCAGGTTGAGGACCCCAAAATATTGCCAGACCCATGCCTTGTAATATATCCCCCGCCTGCTTTTTCTCCTAGAAATACATTCTACTCTACAGTGCCGTAGAGTCAATCCACGAGTCCAACCCATAAAGTCAAGTTTGTTTTGTCTCTCTGGCCTACCCCCATCTTTGGCGGGAGGCGGCAAGCTCAGGGCTCCAAAGTCTTACGAGGCCAACACTTCATGAGATATCCCCCGCCCGCCTTATCATAGAAAGAGGAATATACATTACAGTTCGTTGAGGTAGGTCTGTGGGTACAATATGCCGGGTTCAGGGTCGTTTAGTCTCTCTGGGCGACTAGCATCCCTGGGCTGCTGGAACTCGATCTCCAGGAACGCTGACTCCGTTTGTCTGTGTCTGATCTTCCATCTACTGATCCCGGCGACTGGGCGTGGGTTTCTCTCCAGTTTCCCCTTGAAGCCGCTGTCGATCTCTGCGTGGCCACCCCATCCAGCCAATCCTGCACCTCTGGTGGGGTAGTGAAGAAAAGCGATTTTCCGTCTGCTATGATTTAGAGCTTTGCGGGGAAGAACATCATATACTTGATTCCTCTTTGCCTGAGTGCCGCCTTCACCCCGTCGAAGGAGCGCCTTTCTTGTTGGACTCTAAGCGTAAAATCCGGGAAGAAGCGGACTGTTGCGTTTTCGTATTGCAGGTCTCACTGCATTCGAGCTGCCTGAGGAATTGCGTCACGATCCCTGTAGTTAAGGATTTTTGCGATTATAGTCCTTGGGGCTGCCCCTGGCTTGGGTCTGGGGATCGGTGCCCGGTGTGCCCTCTCGATTGTGAACAGGGATGAGAGCCGCTTCGGTTTAAGGTGGTTGAGGATAAGATCCTCAAGGAAGAGGTCTACACCTGGCCCCTCCGAGCCCGCCGGGACTCCGACCACCCTGATGTTGTTTCGGCGGTCCCTCCCTTCTTGGTCCTCGAGCTTTAGGGCCATTTGCCGGTGTTGGTGAACCAGTTGGTTGACCCGCTCCTTGAGTTTGTTTGTGGAGGTTTGGAGCTCTAGGATGTTTGTCTCGTTGACCTTGACTTTGTCCGCCGTTTTGTTCATATCGGCTCTTAGCAGGTTCATTTCGATGGATACTTTATCAATTTTGGTTTCGAGAGTGGTCCCCAGCCCCTGGATAGCCGCCATTATGGACGTGAGAGTTGGCTCGGTGGCTTCAGTCTGTTCACCCTGAGCTCCCTCGTCCTGCAGGGTCGACTTCGGGACAGCATATTTATCGAGTTTGTTGGTTTGCACTGTTGCACTACCCTTGGGCTTCATTGTGTAACCGCACTCTTCTGGTCAACACAGCAGAAGGATAGTGCTGCGCCCTAAGAATACTCAGTGTTGCTTAACCTACGATGCTGTATTTTCCTTCCAGAAGCCGTAATATCGTCGAGTCGGGGAGGTATTTTCTGGTCGCGTCTGTACTTGCCCCTTTTTGACCGCCGTCTGCTGCAGGTATGGCGTGTATGCATGCGTGATGGGGGGTGTTGTCTTCCCCGCAGGTCCACAGGGGTATCTCCGCTACTTCCTCGAGTGGTGATTGCTGCCGTCCCTTTCAGTCGCGTAGTTGGCCTCTCCCTCCCCTTCCAGACAGATGAATCCGTTCAGGGTGCCCGGTAGGTCCCGGCCGGCATCAGCAGGCTCCAACGCAGCTCTACCCCTGTCCGGTATCGAGAGAGCGGGTCTGCCCCCCCCCAATTCTGAGGGAGAAGCAACTGTCCCACCCACAATCACTGCCGCCTCCACGCACATCCGCCTCCAGGCGCGGGCCGCACAATTGTTCCCAGGCGATTCTGGCCGTGATCCAGCCTTCGTCCCCGGGCCGACCGCCCCCGCAGCGAGAGGAGAAGGGAGCTTCCCGCACCCGGGTTCTGCAGTCTTCGCACGCCTTTGTTTCGTTTTGCCCCGCTCCACTTATAAGGTTGAGGGTATGTTGGGCCGTGTGTGGGGGGTTCCGGAAACAGAACTGCGCACTGTGGTAGTCTCGCTCACCAAGTTCGGGTGGGCAGCGCAGGGTTAGCGGTGCAGACCACGATCGGCCCTTCCCATTCAGCGCCCTCAACCGCAAGAGCGGCCCCCCGGGGGTTCCGGGTCCGTATATGTCCGCTCCCCACCGAGGCCGCCGGTGTCCAAGCGAGCACTCCACGGAGAGGGCGGCTGCTCGCTGGGTGTCGCAGGGAGAGGCGGGGAGTGAGGATAGGAGGGCAGCGCAGGTGCTATCTCGGCCGGTTGGGCCGCCGTGCAGGGTGCGTGTACGGGCGGTTGGGGGTGTAACCTCAAGGCTGCGCTCGATTTCTCCAGGCGCCCGCGGCAGTGTCTCCGAGTTGCCAAACGGTCTCAGGACGGCCTTTTAGGATCCGGATTTCGCAGTGAGTCAGTCCGGCTCTTTGCGCCAGCGCTTGGATTGTGTTGGGTTCCCTCCTGTCGGATTATAAGCGGATTTTTATGGGGTTTTAGGACTAGGCCCCGGCGGAGCTCTCTCGTCAGGCGGACATCTTCATTGGCGCCAGGCCACGCCCCCTCTGTTTATTTATTTTTAAGATTATTTAATTTTTTTCAATTGTTTAAATTACTATTAGTAATTTTTGTTTCTCTGCTATCCATCAATTTCCCTACTGTTGCACTCACTGGAGTGAAAATAGTAATTTTTACCCCTCCGCTATCCAGCACTTTCCCTACTGTTGCACTCACTGGAGTGGGAATAGTAATTTTTACTCCTCCGCTATCCAGCACTTTCCCTACTGTTGCACTCACTGGAGTGGGAATAGTAATTTTTACCCCTCCGCAATCCAGCACTTTCCCTACTGTTGCACTCACTGGAGTGGGAATAGTAATTTTTACTCCTCCGCTATCCAATACTTCTCCTCATGTTGCACTCACTAGAGTGGGAAAAGTCATTTTTACCCCTTCGCTATCCAGCACTTTCCCTACTGTTGCACTCACTGGAGTAGGAATAGTAATTTTTACCCCTCCGCTATCCAACACTTTCCCTACTGTTGCACTCACTGGAGTGGGAATAGTAATTTTTACCCCTCCGCTAGCCAGCACTTTCCCTACTGTTGCAATCACTGGAGTGGGAATAGTAATTTTTACCCCTCCGCTATCCAAGACTTTCCCTACTGTTGCAGTCTTTGGAGTGGGAATAGTAATTTTTTCCCCTCCGCTATCCAACACTTTCCCTACTGTTGCACTTACTAGAGTTGGAATAGTAAATTTAATTATTCCGCTATCCAACATTTTATCTACTGTTGTATTTATTGTATTGTGAAATGTACGTTTTAATAGTTTAATGTTTTAATTAATTATAGATTTTTTTAATTTTAAATTATTGATATATGTATGTATTTTATTTTATATAATTTAAAAGTTAAAAAATTAAATAAAGATAATAGTTAATAAATTGTTTTAAAGTAAATATATGTATAAATTATTACGTTTGTGTGTTTATATTTTTTTTAATTCAGTTTATTTTTTATATTTAGTTAAAAGTTATATTAAATTTAATTAATTTTGTTAAGGATAATATTAATATTTTATATATTTAATATATATTATTTTATTTTATTTATATTTTCAAATCGATATTTTTTACATCTATATTTGTAACTTCGCTATTTTTGATTCGCTATTTTTGTACTTACCTGTTTAAGTATAGGGAGTCGATATTTTTGCATTCTATATATTTTTTTCATCGATGTTTTTAGCATCGAAATTTTGTCAGTGAACAGAGTCATAACACAGGCTATACACCATAAAACAAACCAAGATCTCGTTATACAAATGAAGCCGACCGCTCATATCATACTCAAAATCCCAGAATGCAAGGTTTGAAACATCGGGAGCAATCGAGTATAAATGACGTGTAAACCGGAAGTCACCGATCCAACCGGCTTGATGCAAGACACGAAGCATCGCAGAGAAAGAGCTGGTTTAAGTAAGAGAATGGAAAGGTAAAAGCGAGCGCTTACAGGAATTGCTAATGGAATATGTAGCACTCATATGGCATCCTTTCTCTACCCCAGATTGGAATCTTAACACTCGACCATCATAAGAGGTCCCCACAAAGAATTTGAACTGATTAGACAGCCGCAACGAACCATTAGAAAGTAAGTTGTCCGTTTGCTCTGTTGAACACTAAGGGGGTCATTACGATGGCGGTCGGACTTTCGTCCGACCGCCATCGTTGCGGTAGTGGGACCGGCCCCCTACGAGGCGGCCTACCCACCTACCACATTACGATGCGACCGCCACCGCGGCAGTCGCAGACCCTATCCCTAACATTGCGGCGGGGATGCAGTCAGCAGCCCCCGCCGCAATGACCAGAAAAAGGCACTTGCATATCCCTGCACTACGTGGCAGGCACCATGCTGTGCCTGCCACATGGTGCTGGGATATGTAGGGGGGCACCATAGGTGCCCCACAGTGCCCTTGCCCCAGTTCCAGGGATTAAGGGGGGCCCGCTACGGGCCCCCAAATCCATTTCCGCCATTCGTTTTGCTACGGATTGTCCGCCGCAAAACGAACGGAGGAAAGGGATATCATAATCCCTACGGCGGTGCCTGCAAGGCACCGCCGAAATGTTGGGCAATGTTTTGGTTCCGACAGGCGGTCGGAAAAGGACCACCTGTCGGAACCGTGCTGGGCGGTCTTTACGACCGCCGCGCTCAACTAACGATTCCCCCCGCCATCATAATTTGGCAGGGGGAAAACAGCGGCACGATGGGCTGTCGGTGACGGGCCTTCCGCCATCGTAATGACCCCCTAAGCGTCCGATAGCCAGCATTTAGCATGGAAGACTAAACGACAACTGACGAACTTTCATATTACAGACGGAGAGTCCTACACAAACATACATTCTTATGAAGGAAGACCCAGGCGTCATGCAGAAAGACAAACCATGACAGGTAGCTTTAATATGTACAAATTGTAGAAAGCTCAGGAAAGGAACCTAGGAGATGCTAGAAATTAATGAAGGAATATTTTTAACCTTTCATTACAGATTGTGCCTAGTCTAAGCCCTGAAGAGAACCCCAAGAACAGTACCGGGGCTCGAACCAGGGGTATACATTTACTAGATACTTATCCACTCATAGGGAACAGTTAGTACAAATTTCTGTCCCGAAGAGATGAAAATAGTGTTCCAAGTGGTAGCAGCTTGTAAATAACCATCTGACAATGGAAATAGTACAATGGTAGCTGCTTGTTTAGAATGATGATTGGTTCTATAATAATTGTAACCTATTTTACATGAATATAATGCTCGTTTTTTATTGTTTGTGACGTTTTTTTGTTACAGTATGATTTAAATGTATGTCCATGGAGGGAAGCAAGAAGTCTTTCCCTCATTCTGACAGAAATGAAATTGCTGTATTGTATTTGAAAAACAGAATGATAAGTAAATAAATACTACAGACCATCGAATTTATGGAATGCCCTGAGTCTGTTTAAGTAAAAAGCAGCATCTCAAGTTACAGCTAGTGATATATATTGTTTGAAATTTGATAGGCCCTATCTAGCCGTTGGTACCAGGGCCCTACCCCTTTTTAGTTCATACCTGCATTCTCCAGCATCAGTGCTCCTCTGGCCTCTGCTCCTCGACCTCAACTCCTGGCATACCACAGGGTCTCCTACGCCAATCCAGATGCTGCCCTCATGCTGGTATTACCCAGCATGAGAGCAGCACCGAGATTGGTGTGAGCGCCCAAGTTAGGAGCTCACTAAGGTCTATCACCCTCTGCTTGTTCTCCACCCGGCTGTAAAGCACAGCTCGGGTGGAGAGATCGAAGTGCGCATGAGTGTTTGGCCGGCCTTTCACGGCCGGCCAAACTGTCATGCGCACTTGAAGCAAGCAGTGCCACCACTCCTCCTCCTTCCTGCGGCCCCGTCCTCGGCTCAACTGCAGGAAGTAAGGGAGAAGGGAGGAAAAATAAAATGATAATAACCCTTGTTATTATCATTTTATTTTTCATTTTTCACTGCTTAAAAACAGTGGGGTGATGCTCCTCCGCCGCTGCTGCTACAGTCTCCAGAAATGGAGAGCTGATAAGTATTGCAAATATAGAAAGAAACAACAAGATTGAAAACTAGTAGCATACATGCACGATGAAACACCAACACTCCAAACAGTGACATTGTTAGGACTTTATCAGACAGAGATAAAATAGTTAATGGTCAACAAATACAGAGACATAAACTAATGAAATTGACAGAAAAAAACAAAAATCTATAAAAAAAGTATACAAACATTAGGAAAAGAGGAGCGACATGCAAGATAGTCACAACATTTGACATTGTAATATGATAGCCAAATATTTATCAGTACAAACAGAAGTAGTAGAAGACAAATGAAGGTAGGGTAATTTTTTTAAACAAAGCAAAAGGAAGAAGTTATTTACCTTTGGTAACGCTCTTTCTTGTGGATACTCTTTCTAACCGCAAGTTCCTAAACTTAAAAATATTTCCAGGCACCCATAGGTGGTGCCATATTGCTCCACAGTGACTTCATCCCACCCCAGAAGTGATGGAGTGGCACCGCATATAAGTGCCACCCGTACGTGCTAACATCAGTTTCTTCATCTTTCTCCTTCTGACAAGGAGGCAGTTGAACAAATTGCAGGTGGCAGCGTGTCAAAATCTAACTTCAGGCCTTATTAAGATGTTCACAGATGTCCACGTTACCGCCTGGCTGATGCCTAGAATCGGCATGCCCCTCTGATCTTAGAGGCCTTTGCCCTGGTGGAATGAGTCCACAGGTCATCTGGGGGATCCTTCTTAGCATCACATCGCAAATTGTGATGCAGAGGACTATCAACCTCAGCAGAATCCTCTCCAGCATTAGTTTCCCTTTCTAGGCCATTGTGAACCCCACAAAGAGTGGATCACCCACACAATGGTTTCTTTTACAGTCAGTGCAGAAGTTCAGAGCTCTCCACGGGTCAAGTTGATGGAGCATCTCCTCTTTCGAGGAGTGCGGCAGAGTGAAAAATGACAGAAAGGCAATCAATTGACTGCAATGCAAGTTTGATACCTCCTTTAGCAGAAAGGCACTCCGCCCTGCTTACTGCAGTATCACATTGAGGTCATATTGTCTCATAGGACCTGTACCAGCCTTCCAGATGGGCAGCAGGAAGGCTTTCAGGGTCAGGCAGATTGTTTAAAGCTCGAAAATATTAATGGGGAGCTGTCATTCTATCAGAGACCAGAGGCCCCTGATCTCCGCTTCCTCTAGATAGCCTCCTCAACTCAGTAATGACGCATCAGTTACAAATGTCACATTCAGGTTGGAAAGGAAGAGTGGCCTGCAAATTGTCAAGTTGGTGGTCACCTGCCACCATATGAGCTCCTTAGCTATCTCTTCTGAGATTATGACAGAGTCAGAGAGTTAGCCACAGTGCCAGACCCATAGAAACCTTAGGTTCCATTGCTGGGTCTGCACACATGAGAAGGAGGAATCATGAGGTCAAGAGCCCAAGAAGCCTCAGAAGTATCCTCATTCCGATCAAAGATGGAGCCAGAAGCGTCAAGATCATATTCTGAATTTCCTGAATGCGCTGTGGCATTGGAAAAAGCTTGACTGCTACTGTGTTCAAGATAGGTCATATGAAGGGAATCCTCTGCATAGGGCGCAAGTGGGACATCAGTTCACTTATGGAAAACCCCAAGGACATCAAGAGCTGGATGTTGTCTGGAGATGGGCTGTGACTGTCTGCAGCAAACGTGCCTTGAGCAGACTGCAATCGAAATACAGGAATGCATGCATCCCCATACTGTAAAGATAGGCTATGACCACTGGAATTCATATTCATAAACAACCGAAGTGCTGAGATTAGTTCAAAGGTCAGCATGGGGAAGTATTCCAACCCAACAATAACTGACAGGTTGCATCAGTGGGACATGAGTATGATAAATAAAAATAAGCATCCTGCAAGCCCAGGGACACTATCCAATCCCCTGGATCCAAATCATAGAGGATCTGAGCCAGAGTCAACATTTTGAATTTGTCTTTGTTCAGAAAGGCATTCAATGGCCGCAGGTCCAGTATATGTCTGATGCCTAAACGTTCTATAGTACAAGGAAGTAGAGCAAATAAAACCCCTCGCCCCTCTCTGAGTCTTGGAGTCACTCAGTTGCACCTTTGATCAGCAGGAGATTGACTTCTTGCATCAAGATAGCAGCATGTTCCACCAAAAATCATTCTGGTATGGGAGGAATAAAAGGTGGGGACAAAATGAAAGGCAGGGAGTAGCCCTTTTGAACAATCTGTTAAACTCTTCAGTCTAACATGTTGGATTTTTAGCTGGGAATGAAATATTGTTTCTTGCTTCCTCCCATTGGATGATTGTGGGCCTGGGAGGGCAAATCAGAGCAGATTGGGGACCATTCAAACAGGGGAGGAAGAGTCTGAAGAATGCTGTCCCTGCTGTAATAAACATCCTCAGATGCCACAATGCTCTTTGCTCTGAAAGGGCTGAGTTTGGTGTTGCACCTGCTGGTATCAGTAATAGTGCCTAAATTTCCTTTGCTGCTGGTGGAATTGTCTGGCTGGGGATAATAACTCCAAAGATCGAGCTGTGGCACTACTATCTTTGAATCCTTCAAGCCCTGAGTCAGCCTTCTCTCTGCACAGCTTAGAGTTATCGAAGCGCATGCTCATAAGGAACAATTGAACATACTCGGAAAACCCAGTTGATAGCATTCATGCATTCTTTCCAAGCACTATGCTCGTGCCAACAGCACGGCCTACAGAACCGGTGGATTCCAGGCCTACTCACAACACATATCTCGCTGCGTTCTGACTATCTTGGTTCATTTGGGCCATTGAGTTCCTGAGGTCCTCAGGAGCGGCTAAGAAAATCTCGCTGGCTGTGTTGCATAAGGCATGGGTGTACCTGCCTAGAGACATGCCACAAAGAGCATAAAGCCAGGCTACCTGAGGAAAACATTTTCTTGCCAAAGGCATCAGTACATCTCAACTTCCTATCTGGTGGGTAAGCAAGAAGAGCATCAGGTTTGACTTTACTTGTGGATGCCTGCAACACAAGGCTTTCAGGTTTTGGGTATCTCATCAAAAAGTAGGCATTAATCTGTCCGGTTAAGCCATTTGTTGGCTGACTGAAGAGGCTGAGCATGGCCTCACTAAAGTAGCCATATGAGTGTCCTTTAGGGCCTTGTTAAATGGTAACAGCGACTCAGATGAAGCTGGAACTAGCTAGAGAATTTCAGTCAATAAACTTGCTTTGGTTTCCAGAGTGGGCAATTGTAAGTCTGGCACTTCTGCTGCTCTTTGCATTACTACAGTGAAAGAGGCACTTTCCTCTTTCGGTGGACCAGGTGGAGAGTCCAGCTCAGTCTCTGATCTAGTCACTGGCATTTTTTAAGTATAAGTACAGCCCTTCATCACTGTAATGAGGAAGTGGGGGGCAGATTGACCACCTCCTCCAGATCATTTTTGTCATCAGGGACTCTGGTATGCCCTTGAACGCATTAAAGTTGGAGCTAAAGATGGCTTCTATCCTCTCAAAGTACTGTCGCCAAGGGTGAGGCCCGAGGCTCTATGTCTGGCTGTACAACCACTGATCATGTCTTCATTATTTCCAGTCTTTCCTGTTTTCAGTTTCTGTTGAACTTGGCCCTTTCTGCAGGGTCATCCCCAACTTTGTGCCTTCACCCTCCTCTTATCTGAACCTGTTTTTGTTGGCTGTTAGGACTCTGCACACGTTACTTCATCTAACCAGTAATAAAGTGCTTGTGCTCTCTCCTTAAAACCTAGTAGAATTGGCTTATATCCAATTGGTATATTTCATTTACTGGTAAGTCCCTAGCAAAGTGGCACTACCTGTGCCAGGGCCTGTACATTAAATGCTACTGATTGTGCCACCCACTTAAGTAGCCCTTTAAACATGTCTCAGGCCTGCTATTGTAGCTTGTGTGTGCAGTTGTAAACTGCTATTTCAACCTGGCAAAAGAAACCTTTTGTCAGGCAAAAACCTGACTTTTTAGTACATATAAGTCTCCCCTTAGGGTACGCCCTAGACAGCCCAGACGGCAGGGTGCAGGGTATTTAATAAACTGGACATGTACTTTTTAGTATTATATGTCCAGGTAGTGAAAAACTCTTACATTTGTTTTTTTACCTCTTCAGGCCTGCCTCTCCCATAGGATAACATTGGAGTTACGTTATTACATTTAATGAGATGTGACTTACAAATGGAAACAGGTAACCAGTTCATGTTTGGTGTCTTTGAAATTGTAATGAAAAATCCCCTCTTACGGTAAAGTCAGATTTTAAATTACAATTTTGAAAATGCCACTTTTAGAACGTTGGCATTTTCCTACCTTTTAGTGCCTGCAGCCTGTCACTGGGTCACACGACTGGGTGTAGTTGGCAGTAGGTCTTTGTGTATTTCTCCTAGACAGCCACACATAATAGAGAGCTTAGGTGTGCCTGGATGGTCCATCACTGGCAGGATAGGAGGGTGGAGCTGGGCATAGGCCTACTTACACCTGAAAAGGCTGTGTCCTGCCTTCACACAAAAGATTGCATACTCCCTGTAGTTAGTCTGGAGCAAGGGCAGGGGAGGCAGGAAACCTGTGCACTTCAAAAGGAAACCAAACCTCTAGAAGCTTCTTCCACGTCAAAGGAGGGACCTGGTATAAATACAGAACCTCAGACATCAACTCTTCAGTACACTTCTTGACCTGTGGAGACGCTGCCAGGAAGGAGGACTGCTGTGATGTTGAAAGAACTGCCACTCTGCTAGACTGCTGCCCTACTGGGCTACTGCCTTGATGGACTGCTGCCTTGCTGTATTGCTGCCCTGCTGCCCTCCTGCATGAGTCAGAGGGATTGGACTTGCACCTAAACCCAGGACTCCCAGAGTGACTCCAGGGGCTAGTCTGCTAGTCTCCTGTTCTGAGCCAAAGGGGCATAGCAGGCTCCCAACCACCTGAAAAAGCACCCAGGTTCAACTGGAGCAAGCCCCTGACCCCCAAGTGGTGCCCCTCAGGTCCTGGACCCTTGATGTGGCCTAAGTGGAGCTGAAGTGAAGATTTTGGGCTCTTAGCGACAGCAAACGGGCCTGTTGAAGCCAAAACCTTGTCGCTCGCACTGCCCGCTAACCTGACCCTTAGTGCTACAGCATTGACGCTCGTGGGGAGTGCCACTGCGAAGCTACGGCCTGAGCGTTTGCGACTACAACAGGATCTTCATGCTAAAGCGACGACTGTCCGTAAAACCAGGCCGACTCTTCGTGCTACATCAACGACCATCCGCTATGCTCCCCTGCTCCTCGCGGCCTCCTCCACCGCAAACGGGACTCTTTGCGTTGGACTGAGAAGGTATCTTTTCAGGGGGACTAACCTGGTCCCTGTATCCCACCAGCGCTCCATCACGGTCGGCCTGAACTTGTGACTTTCTCCTGGTCTCACACGACCAGATAGCAGTGAGTGGCACCTTTGGCTTTTTTGTGCTATTTTCACTTAAATCTTTAAAAATGCATACCTCCGGTTCTACTGACTGGATTTTTGTCCTTTTGGTCTTGTTATATTTATTACATTGTGCTATATATTTCTAAATCAGTGTGGATTTTTTTTGAGTTTTGTTTTCACTTTATTACTGTGTGAAGTGCTGCTACTTTACACATTGCCCCTAAGTTAAGCCTGACTGCTCGGGCCAAGTTACCAGAGGGTTGAGCACAAATAAATTTGGGGTTTCCTTGTGTCTCACCATGACAAGAATTGTGGTTGCTGCTTGAGTAGGGTTCCTCCCCCTCAACTAATAACCTAATTTCCCACAGTTTATATTTGTTAGGCACTCCAGTGTGTTTTTTGCAGTGTTTTCCAATGTGTTAAAAAATTATTAAAATCTGTGATTATCAGTGTTTACACTTTTCTGCTCAATAAAAATGATGGGGACGGTTCTTTTCAAGTGCTCATAAAGAATTTGGCTTTTATTTCCTTCCTTCCATCCCTCATTCAATTCTATTTTCATATCTACAGTCCTTCCTGCTCCTAATTTCCATCTCTATACCTTTACCTTGAATTTGTTCTTACAAGTAACTTTTAATTATTTCCATCTCCCTGTCTTTCTTGTTTACCAACACGCCAACTCCACTTCCCAGCAGTTCAGTACCGTACCATGTCCAGGGTATGCATGGATAGGTATATGTTTGCACCTCAATACTATTTGACTGCCGGAGATAAAAGGATAATAGTGTGCATTAAGCACAACTACCTGCTGCCTATTCTTCACACAAATAGCAAAGTGCAACTGAATGTAGCGTTCCTACTTAGGACACAAGATATATATTGTGGGGTGCTTGGTGCTCTGTTATTGCAAACCAATGTCAGACTGTCCTGTTCTTTGTCTCCAGGTACCATCAAAGAACTAGGCTAATACATGTGATACTAATATCTGACCTGGAACTATTACTGCTCTATCTGGTCATAGGTAGAGTCTGCTAAGAGATTCATATGCATACTGTTAGCTACAGGATCATTGGTGACAGCAAACTCTGCTGCTGTAATAAGAAGCAGCTGAGGTAGTAAAGACACTTCATGGCCTGCAGGATGCCTTGGGTCTTTTTCCTGGATAGGTCGCAATCTGAATAGAGTTTATTTTACATGATTGGGCTAAGTCAATTAGATTTTGTGGCTTATCATAGCACAAGTGAGTCATACCGGAAGTGTCCATCACAGCAAAGTGATAAAAAGTAAAGGATGCACTTATAATACTTTGATACCAAAGGGCACACAGTCAGTAAAAGTGCAGCAAGATCTGGTGTTTTCTGGTTTCAAATGAAAAGCAATTATTCTCTTTGGTGTTGTTTTATCAGTTATAATCGGTTTTAGCTGAACACTGGGTACCCTAGTTATTTCATAGTGCAGCACAAGCCTGATACAGGCCAAAGTTGCTCTGGGGTCAGAGACTGGCATCGCAATTTGATCCAGTACTGGCTCTGGTACAGAACAAACTGATGTGGACGCTTGGGCAAGAATAGATTTTTGGGCTGGCTTTAGCACAGGCCTGGCAATGGGGGCCGAGGGGTCAGTTGACATAAGGAGAGGACCTGCTGGCAGAAGTACAGGGGGCGCTGCTGCTCCGTTGAGGAAGCTGGAAGTGTCCAGAAAATACGCAGCATGGCCTCCATGAAGGGTGCTATTTACTGCAGGGTTCACAATGGCACAGGAAAATCAGGTTGCACCATAACCAAAGGTAGGAACAGGTTTGGAGTCAGAAGATGCCAGACCATTTAGGTGAAACAACTGCGACTTCTCGCCAGACTTTGAGTGACAGGATGAGAACAAGTGCAGCTTGGCTTTCTTGCACTTATGGTGCATTTTAGACTTTTACTTACTGGAAAACTTTGAGCAGGAAGAGGGCTTCATGTGGGACAGACCTTGTGAATGACAATGGCCCTATGACTTGGAGCAGAACTTCTGTTTTGAATGAGACCTCTTCTTATGCTCAGTGATATAAAGCTTCGTCTCCTGCTCCCAGATTGCCTTCAGGTGCATATGGATGCACTAATAGCACAATTTCAAATCGTGACCAGTGCCCAAGCACCATAGCTCACATCGAGTGGGCCAGTGACCGACCTCTGTTTCCTGCAGTCACATCAAAGCTTGAATCCTGTTGTTTTAGGGCAAGGGATCTTTCCTGACATACTGTATCCTTGATATTGGAGTCACAGTAAACCTACAAAGTTGGGAGGAGAGCTCCAAATCCGTTTCAAAGAACATGTAAAGACAGGAACTGATGTCAGTGCGCAGAGGTGGCCCTTATACGAGGTTCCGCTCCGTCACTTCCAGGGCGGTATGAAGTCACAGCAGAACCATATGGTGCGACTTTCCAGCACACAGGAAGCATTGCTGAGTAAATCTCCTGATCCAGTCTGTTGCATAGGTATATTCTAAAGGTAAGGATCTGTGGTTCAAAGTATACATCAGATGTTTACATCTAGAGCATTCAGCAAATTACAGCAATGACAAAAAGAAATAGTGCATGGGGCTGTTGGCTGTTGGCACATACTTGAAACTGAAGTGGTGAAAGATAGGTCATTTTCTCTGAACAGAATTAGACAAGGGTTACTCAAAATATGTCTAAAAGAGTCACTGCAGTGCATACCCCTTGGTGCCCTTACATAAATATAAAAGGGCACCGAGGGGTATCCACTCCAAGGCAGTGCATACCCCTCAGTGCCCCTACATACCTATGTAAGGGCAACAAGGGGTATGTGCTGCACTGCAGTGCATACCCCTTGGTGCCCTTACATAAGTATTTAAGGGCACGAGGGGTATCCACTGCATTGCATACTCCTCGGTGCCCTCACATACTTATGTTAGGGCATCGAGGGGTATGCACTGCACTGTAGTGGCTTAAACAGGATTGGAAGAGGGAGCAGTCCCTCTATATTTAAATCACTGCAGATTAAAGTTTAATCTGCAATGTTTTTTAAACATCGAGGGACTGTTCCCTCTTCCAGCCCTGTTTAAAAAAGAATTACAGTGCTGATTAATTCCGCCGGCGGAGTGGCGGAATTTATTAGTGATTCTGTGTTACATGAGTAACACGGAATTACTTAATTCCTCCAATTCTACTGACAGAATAAAAACTTGCGCCCAGCCGTAGTCATGAAGTGGAATGGAGTATACTGAAAAGGCGTAGAGGGAGTGGTGTAGAGTGGATTGGCATACAGTGGAATAGCGTCCAGTGCAGTGGTGTACACTGGAGAGGTGTAGAGTAGAGTGGCATAGACTGCAATAGCATTGAGTGTAGTGCCGTACAGTGGAGTTACGTACACTGGAATAGCGTAGAGTGGAGTAGCATATAGTGAAAGGGCGTACAGTGTATTGGCATACACTGAAGTGTAATAGAAGGCAGTGGTGTAGAATGTAATAGCACAGGGTGCCGTGGTTTACACTGTAGTGGCGTACAGTGGAGTGGCATACAGTGGATTAGCATAGAGTGGAGTGGCAGACAGTGGATTAGCGTAGAGAGCACTGGCGTATAGTCTAGTGACGTAGAGTGGAGTGATGTAAAGTGTAATAGAGTGGAGTCGCATAGAGTGGAATTGCATAGAGAGGAGTAGCGTATAGTGGAGGTGCGTACAGTGTAGTAGTGCACACTGCAGTGTCGTAGAAGGGAGTGGTGTAGAAAGGAATAGCATACAGTGCAGTGGCTTACAGTGTAGTGGCGTGGAGTGGCAAACAGTGAATTAGCGCAGAATGGAGAACAGTGGATTAGCGTAGAGTGCAGTGACGCATAGTCTAGTGATATAGAGTGAAGTGGCGTAGATTGGTGTGCCGTGGAGTGGAATGTCAGTGTGGAGTGGCGTGAAAGTGGATGAACGGATGTAGATCTAATGTGCCAGGAATATATATTATGATGTGTAAGTTCTAATTATTGTTAGAAGGAATAAATAGTGTAAGTATTGTTAAAGTTATACATATTAAAATACTTAGTAATGTATTTTACTGTGGTGTACTGTGGAAACTTTGCAGTGTATCATGGTACATGCTGATAAGAAGGTAGCATCTAATTGGCTAATGGCTGTCTTTACAAAAAATTAAAGGCAGCCATGTATTTTTCAGTGCACTTTCGCTGCGTTCTGGTTTAGGGCTTTATATATAGCTAAGTATTAGGTTTTATATTTGTTCCCCACCTATTACACTTTATAAAAGTGATAAGAGTTAGAGAAACGTATATATAATTTTCTATATATTTTTCCAGCAGTTTAGAAAGAACTGTGCTTTTTAAAAACAATGTATGTACGCAGTCATTTTTAGGTATTACCGTGGTACTCAATAGAGTTTTTTTTAAAGATTTAAATATGTTAAGATTGAACATACACTATAGGACACTATATTCGTGAAATATAGTGTAGTACAGTGTAATTTGAATTTTTTAACTTTTTTTAAAAACTTTTTATAAGTACTGCGGTACTCCCGAGGCAGTAGCGCAGTGCTCCGTACATTTTTCTATTAATATATAGAAATATATGTTTTTCCCTACCTATTATCACTTTAATAAAGTGGCAATAGGTAGTAGAAAAATATCAAACCTAATACTTACCTATATCTTAGTGTGAAACGTAGAGCACAGCCAAAGTGTACCTAAAAAAACATGGCTGCCTTTAACTTTTGCAAAGGCAGTCATTAGCCAATCCCATAACTTGTGCAAAATACCGCGAAAATCCACAACATTTCACTAAAGTACCACAACAAAAGATATCACTAAGTTAAAATGCCTTATAATTTAAAAAAATACTTACCATACCTGTAGTACGCAAAGGATCATCTGCACACCATAATGTGTAAGCCTGTCGAATTACATAGAAATCCGACTGGGCATTTGGCCCCTACGTGTAAGTACAAAGTGTATGGAAAAATGCATTGGTGCCCAAACGTGTTTTGGGATCCCAAATTTTCCTTTACTCCCCTGACCAATCACCACAAAACTTTCCATACTCTGCCAATGTAGAAAAAGGAATTGGTCTGGAAAGTTTAGTGGCGATTTGCCAGATGGGTTCAAAGCTATTTATGTTGAAAGATTTGAAGAATTCTTATCTCTGGAAACCCCAACCATAACGTTATAGTTAGGTTCAGATTTTACACACACAAAACCATAGAAATTCAGCAGTTATAGTTATAGTTATCCCAAGTAACTATAACTTGTGCCCTAAGGTAACTATAACTTGCGCCCCCGCCATACACAGTTTTCTCATCAATAATTTCACTGCAAATGCTGCGGTGATATTATCACTGATGTCATAGAAGATGCCATGAGTGAGGTAATATGTGAGGTAATTAGCAATTCATTGCGAGGGCGTGGGTTATAGTTACTTTAGGGCATGAGTTGTAGTTACTTGAGATAACTATAACTGCTGAATTTCTACGGTTTTATGTATGCAAAATCTGAACCTAACTATAATGTAATGTCCCTGTAACGTTATTTTTTTTCAGTGAATTTCTAAGGTTTTTAAAGTTTTATTTCCGAACTATAATGTACATGTAACCTTTGGTTTTTCAGTTAATTTCTAGGGTTTTTAATGCTACTTTCTAACTATAACGTCCCTGCAACCTGAGTATGTGAGGGGGTGTGTGAGTGGTTGTGTGGGTGTGTAAGTGGGTGTGTGAATGTGTGGTGCGTGTGACACTGGCTGTGTGGGTCTGTGAGTGGTTGTGGGACTGGCTGTGTGTGTGTGTGCGTAAGAAGGTGTGTGAGTGGCTATGTGGGTGAGTGGTTTTGAGCGTTTGTGAGTGGGTGTGTGAGTGGCTGTATGGGTGTGTGACAGTGTGAGTGAGTGTGTGAGTAGGTGTGTGGATTTGTGAGTGAATGTTTTTTTTAAATTGGGGCCTGGATCCACAGATCCACCCGAATCTGGGAGGATCCGCAGATCCTCGTGTGGTAAAAAATAATGTTTTTTGACAATTTGTTGCCCATGGGGGGTCCCTCACAGACCCCTCCATTAGTCCCATGGGGTCAGGGTACCTCTACCCTGACCTTTTATATAATTTTTTAACTTTATGTTCCCAACTTTCCTCTCAGGTTGCGGCCAGCCTATCCTGGCATTGCGTGTGGATTCGCAAATCCGAGGAGGAGCCGAGGTGGATCCGCATCCCTAGATATACAAATTTGGATTTCAGTTACTATCTCGGAAACTACTGAATGAAATCACACCAAATAACAAAAAGGTTTCTTTCTGGACCAAGAGCTACTTTCTGCCAAACTTGGTGTAATTCCGTCCAGCGGTTCAAGCTGTAGTTGTGTCTAAAATCCCTATGGAAATTAACCAGGGAAAAACACTTTTTTTGACCTCCCCCGTTTTTCACAGCCCCCGCTTGACGGATCGCCCCGAAACTTTCCATGCACAACAAGAATTACCGGCGCACCTTTTTTGGAAAACGTTGTGAAGATTCATCAAACCACACCAAAGACGACTGTCAGTAGGTAATGTGTGTGTATGTGTATATATATATATATATATATATATATGTATCAACTTCACGTTTGAAAGTAATTCGCACAAACGGAGTCGAATCAGCTGCGGATTTTCAATTTCCTTTAATTCATTTAGCCATAACGCGTTTCAGCTGTTATGACGTCCTTGGTCACAGGATGTTTATGCGATACCACTTGCCTTTTGTTTCCGGGAGTCAAAAAACATAAAAGAGGGACTCCCTCCCTTATGGCACAAATAAAATTCCTTTTTATAGAATTCTAATTACTTCATATTTCTATCTAGCCATATATAAATTACAATGTCGCAATTTAATTTTTCTGAGTAAATTTCGAGTGCATAAACATAATTTATAATTCATCTCTGAAATCAACGGCAAGTGCCTTATTTAAGTCAATTAATCCTTATGAACATAATCTCAGGCAAGTGCTTTTTTACGATCTAGACAGCTCATTACTAGTCATGCATCTCTATTTACAACTCGCTCGGCAAGTGCCTTCTTTTTTTATCACCTTGCCACTCCTGGCAGGGGTGAAACAGGCAAATTTTATATATATATATATGACCAAGACCGCTGTGTTCGGTCGAAACGCATTATGGCGGATAAAAAATAAAAGGAGAAAAACTGCAGTGAGTGTCTGCTTCGATCTCCTTGGATATTAAGGATTGTGGACGGATATATATATATATTCACTGAAAAAACCATAGGTTTCAGGCACGTTATAGTTAGAAATTAGCATTTAAAAAACCTTAGAAATTCACTGAAAAAACCATAGGTTTCAGGGGCGTTATAGTTAGTTGGACATTTCACTCGTACAAAACCATAGAAATTCCCCCGTTATAGTTAGTTCAGCTAACTATAACTCGTGCGTCCCACAATGCACTGCTGATGACGTCACATATTACATCACTCATGACATGGTCAGTGACATCACTCTTGACATCACTGATGACATCTCAAATGACATCACTGATGACATCACTGATGACATCATCCAGTGAATGTGTGTTTTTCTGAAAATTAAATATGTTTTATATATGTATATCTCAAAGTCGATGGAAGAATAAATGGGTATATAAGTGTCTAAATGGATGATTTGTTTTGTAAAATTGATTGTATAACTGACTGATTAAGTGTATCTTAGTGAATACATGGGTTAGTGAGTAATGTTTAAATATGAAAATATCTGTATCAGTCTCTCACTTTGTGTATAAGTGGCTGCATGGGTTGGTGAGTAGCTACATGAGTGTCTATATGGGTTATTAGTTGGTTTTTTGAGTATCAGTATGAGTGTCTGAGTGTCTGTATGGTTCGGTGGGGGTATTACTTAGTGCATAGATGCATGAATGAGTGACTCACTGTTTGTATGTGTTGAAGACAGCATGTCTGCAGGACTGTATAGGTGGATGAGTGTGTGTATGGGTGTGTTAGTGAGTGTATGACTGTCTCAATAGTGTCTTTATGAGTAACTACATATGTTTTAAACTAGTATATGTGAGTATTGGTGTATATAAGTGAGTATATGTGAGAGTGAGAGATTGGAAGAGTTCCTGTACAAATAAGTAGGTGTTTCTATAAGTGATTGTTTAAGAGAGTAAGTATGTGTAAGTTTCTGCAGAAGTAAGTGTGGTAGTGTGTGTATAACTGTATATGCAAGTAAATGGATGTTTGATACTTTGTTTGCATGTGTGACTATGTGTGTGAGTAACTCTATGGATGAGTGGCGGTGTGTAACAGGATGTATAGGTGTATGAGTACATATGATGAGTGAGTACATGTATGAGTGACTGTATAGGGACTGTTGGTGAATGAGTGGATGTGTGTGTAGATCTTGGAATTACTGAATAGGTGTGTTGTAACTGGTATTGGTATGTCCATTGTTTTGAAAATGTCAGTTTGTATTTTTGAGTGTGTGTATCAAAGGTTATATTAGGGTGAGAGGAGGTCTGCCACTCTATCACAAGGATGATGTCATCAGTGATGTCATCAGTGATGTCATGAGTGATGTCACTGACCATGTCATGAGTGATGTAATATGTGACGTCATCAGCAGTGCATTGCGGGCGCGCGAGTTATAGTTAGCTGAACTAACTATAACGGGGGAATTTCTATGGTTTTGTACGAGTGAAATGTCCAACTAACTATAACGCCCCTGAAACCTATGGTTTTTTCAGTGAATTTCTAAGGTTTTTTAAATGCTAATTTCTAACTAGAACGTGCCTGAAACCTATGGTTTTTTTCAGTGAATATATATATATTTATTATACTATGTATACATGTGAAAATGTCTCGGTCCGCCTGTTTGCCTCGGTGGCACGGAAAAAATGGGTGGAACTGATGTCAGCACGCCGACGAGGTCCTCTTATGGCTCCGATGACGTCATACGGTGTCGTGAGCGGAGCCGTGCTATTATGACGTCCTCGTTGACGTGGGAGAGCTAGGAAAGAATTTCCGTGGAATGCTGGTGCAGGGGATATTCACCTAAGTGTTCAGGCTAGTCCTTTGGGAGCAACTGTTTATGTTGCCACTCCAGAAACCAAAACCAGTGATCAGAGGGCAGAGGCCCTGCAGATGGCACACGAGGTGGGGTGCCGAGTCATGTGCACCGGCGGGGCAGCGAAGTCACAAGCACCACAACCCACAAAAAAGGTAACGAGGGCACTGAATAACACAGGATCTTCTCTTTGTATCTGGCAGGAACAACGAAGTTAAAATGCCCTAGTACCAAAATGTAGAATTAGTGCTACAACGGTCTTCAAGAGGACCTGCGATGCCGCTTCTGCCTCCCGTACCCTGGAGGCGGCACATGGGTCACACGGTACGGTCATACTGCGGTGGGACGCACACTCGTTGACCTCTCATGGCACTGCTCCACACTTCAGGGAGGACGCTTTCCATTAGCTATGTTTTCTGATGACGTTTCGCGCCGGCCCCGTCCAACAACAGAACTCCTTTAGATCCAAACAGACGCTTTCACTCTCTCACCGGAAGTGAAACCAGGCCACGCGGACACTTTCACAATACAACAGCCGGGAATGCACTTTTCGGTAAAAAAACCACATTCCTTCCTCCTAATTAATCAAATAAACGTCTCACTGAAGAACAGGGGCCAGCTTCGATCGGTAAGCAGCCGTAACAACGACTTTTTTACTTTGCGATACCATTACAACGCATGCATTACCACGCATGCGTTGTACATCGCTAAAGTCATTACTACGCATTTTTAGAACGCATGGTCATTTACCACGCATGCCTTTACAACGAATTTTGTTGTAAAGGTATGTATAGTAAATGACCATGCGTTCTAAAAACATGTAGATGATCCACGTCGTTGTAAGGAAACAGAGGCTGTTCCGTTTCCTCCCAACGACGTGCACCGGCCCTCAGAGACGACGTGAAGCAGGAACCACGAGGAGAGAGGAACCACGAGGAGTGAGAGGTAAGGGGGATTGGGCATGGGGTGGGCATTTCTTTTCTAGGGTTTAGGGTAGTGCAGTGGTGTTTGGGTGGTGTAGGGGGTCGTGCTGGGGGTAGTGTTTTAGGGTTTAGGGTAGTGCAGTGGTGTTTGGGTAGAGTAGGGAGTCGTGCTGGGGGTAGTGTTTTAGGGTTTAGGGTAGTGCAGTAGTGTAGGGGGTCGTGCTGGGGGTAGTGTTTTAGGGTTTAGGGTAGTGCAGTGGTGTATGTGTAGTGTAGGGGGTCGTGCTGGGGTAGTGTTTTAGGGTTTAGGGTAGTGCAGTGGTGTTTGAGTAGTGTAGGGGGTCATGCTGGTGGTAGTGTTTTAGGGTTTAGGGTAGTGCAGTGGTGTTTGTGTAGTGTAGGGGGTCATGCTGGGGGTAGTGTTTTATGGTTTAGGGTAGTGCAGTGGTGTTTGGGTAGTGTAGGGGGTCGTGCTGGGGGTAGATTTAGGGTTTAGGGTAGTGCAGTGGTGTTTGGGTAGTGTAGGGAGTCGTGCTGGGGGTAGTGTTTTAGGGTTTAGGGTAGTGCAGTGGTGTTTGTGTAGTGTAGGGGGTTGTGCTGGGGTAGTGTTTTAGGGTTTATGTTAGTGCAGTGGTGTTTGGGTAGTGTAGGGGGTAGTGCTGGGGTAGTGTTTTAGGGTTTAGGGTAGTGCAGTGGTGTTTGTGTAGTGTAGGGGTTAGTGCTGGGGGTAGTGTTTTAGGGTTTAGGGTAGTGCAGTGGTGCTTGGGTAGTGTAGGGGTTCATGCTGGGGGTAGTGTTTTAGGGTTTAGGGTATGGCAGTGGTGTTTGGGTTGTGAGGGGGTCGTGCTGGGGGTAGTGTTTTAGGGTTTAGAGTAGTGCAGTGGTGTTTGTATAGTGTAGGGGGTTTAGGGTAGTGCAGTGGTGTTTGTGTAGTGTAGGGGGTCATGCTGGGGGTAGTGTTTTAGGGTTTAGGGTAGTGCAGTGGTGTTTGTGTACTGTAGGGGGTAGTGTTTTAGGGTTTAGGGTAGTGCAGTGGTGTTTGTGTAGTGTAGGGGGTCATGCTGTGGGTAGTGTTTTAGGGTTTAGGGTAGTGCAGTCGTGTTTGTATAGTGTAGGGGTCGTGTTTTAGGGTATAGGGTAGTGCAGTGGTGTTTGGGTAGTTTAGGGGGTCATGCTGGGGTTAGTGTTTTAGGGTTTAGGGTAGTGCAGTGGTGTTTGGGTAGTGTAGGGGGTCGTGCTGGGGGTAGTGTTTTAGGGGTTAGGGTAGTGCAGTGGTGTTTGTGTAGTGTGGGAGGTCATGCTGGGGGTAGATTTAGGGTTTAGTGTAGTGCAGTGGTGTTTGTGTAGTGTAGGGAGTCATGCTGGGGGTAGTGTTTTAGGGTTTAGGGTAGTCCAGTGGTGTTTGTGTAGTGTAGGGAGTCGTGCTGGGGGTAGTGTTTTAGGGTTTAGGGTAGTGCAGTGGTGTATGTGTAGTGTAGAGGGTCGTGCTGGGGTAGTGTTTTAGGGTTTAGGGTAGTGCAGTGGTGTTTGAGTAGTGTAGGGGTCATGCTGGTGGTAGTGTTTTAGGGTTTAGGGTAGTGCAGTGGTGTTTGTGTAGTGTAGGGGGTCATGCTGGGGGTAGTGTTTTATGGTTTAGGGTAGTGCAGTGGTGTTTGGGTAGTGTAGGGGGTCGTGCTGGGGGTAGATTTAGGGTTTAGGGTAGTGCAGTGGTGTTTGGGTAGTGTAGGGAGTCGTGCTGGGGTAGTGTTTTAGGGTTTAGGGTAGTGCAGTGGTGTTTGTGTAGTGTAGGGGGTTGTGCTGGGGTAGTGTTTTAGGGTTTATGTTAGTGCAGTGGTGTTTGGGTAGTGTAGGGGGTAGTGCTGGGGTAGTGTTTTAGGGTTTAGGGTAGTGCAGTGGTGTTTGTGTAGTGTAGGGGTTAGTGCTGGGGGTAGTGTTTTAGGGTTTAGGGTAGTGCAGTGGTGCTTGGGTAGTGTAGGGGTTCATGCTGGGGGTAGTGTTTTAGGGTTTAGGGTATGGCAGTGGTGTTTGGGTTGTGAGGGGGTCGTGCTGGGGGTAGTGTTTTAGGGTTTAGAGTAGTGCAGTGGTGTTTGTATAGTGTAGGGGGGTTTAGGGTAGTGCAGTGGTGTTTGTGTGGTGTAGGGGGTCATGCTGGGGGTAGTGTTTTAGGGTTTAGGGTAGTGCAGTGGTGTTTGTGTACTGTAGGGGGTAGTGTTTTAGGGTTTAGGGTAGTGCAGTGGTGTTTGTGTAGTGTAGGGGGTCATGCTGTGGGTAGTGTTTTAGGGTTTAGGGTAGTGCAGTCGTGTTTGTATAGTGTAGGGAGTCGTGTTTTAGGGTATAGGGTAGTGCAGTGGTGTTTGGGTAGTTTAGGGGTCATGCTGGGGTTAGTGTTTTAGGGTTTAGGGTAGTGCAGTGGTGTTTGGGTAGTGTAGGGGGTCGTGCTGGGGGTAGTGTTTTAGGGGTTAGGGTAGTGCAGTGGTGTTTGTGTAGTGTGGGAGGTCATGCTGGGGGTAGATTTAGGGTTTAGTGTAGTGCAGTGGTGTTTGTGTAGTGTAGGGAGTCATGCTGGGGGTAGTGTTTTAGGGTTTAGGGTAGTCCAGTGGTGTTTGTGTAGTGTAGGGAGTCGTGCTGGGGGTAGTGTTTTAGGGTTTAGGGTAGTGCAGTGGTGTTTGGGTAGTGTAGGGGTCATGCTGGGGGTAGTGTTTTAGGGTTTAGGGTAGTGCAGTGGTGTTTGTGTAGTGTAGGGGGTCATGCTGGGGGTAGTGTTTTAGGGTTTAGGGTAGTGCAGTCGTGTTTGTATAGTGTAGGGGTCGTGTTTTAGGGTATAGGGTAGTGCAGTGGTGTTTGGGTAGTATAGGGGGTAGTGCTGGGGTAGTGTTTTGGGTTTAGGGTAGTGCAGTGGTGTTTGTGTAGTGTAGGGGGTAGTGTTTTAGGGTTTAGGGTAGTGCAGTGGTGTTGGTGTACTGTAGGGGGTCGTGCTGGGTTCTAGTGTTTTAGGGTTTAGGGTAGTGCAGTGGTGTTTGTGTAGTGTAGGGGATCGTGTTTTAGGGTTTAGGGTCGTGCATTGGTGTTTGGGTAGTGTATGGGGTCGTGCTGGGGGTAGTGTTTTTGGGTTTAGGGTAGTGCAGTGGTGTTTGGGTGGTGTAGGGGGTCATGCTGGTGGTAGTGTTTTAGGGTTTAGGGTAGTGCAGTGGTGTTTGTGTAGTGTAGGGGGTCATGCTGGGGGTAGTGTTTTATGGTTTAGGGTAGTGCAGTGGTGTTTGGGTAGTGTAGGGGGTCAGGCTGGGGGTAGATTTAGGGTTTAGGGTAGTGCAGTGGTGTTTGGGTAGTGTAGGGAGTCGTGCTGGGGGTAGTGTTTTAGGGTTTATGGTAGTGCAGTGGTGTTTGTGTAGTGTGGGGGTTGTGCTGGGGGTAGTGTTTTAGGGTTTATGTTAGTGCAGTTGTGTTTGTGTAGTGTAGGGGTCGTGCTGGGGTAGTGTTTTAGGGTTTAGGGTAGTGCAGTGGTGTTTGTGTAGTGTAGGGTGTAGTGCTGGGGGTAGTGTTTTAGGGTTTAGGGTAGTGCAGTGGTGTTTGGGTAGTGTAGGGGTTCATGCTGGGGGTAGTGTTTTAGGGTTTAGGGTATGGCAGTGGTGTTTGGGTAGTGTAGGGGGTCGTGCTGGGGGTAGTGTTTTATGGTTTAGGGTAGTGCAGTGGTGTTTGGGTAATGTAGGGGGTCGTGCTGGGGATAGTGTTTTAGGGTTTATGTTAGTGCAGTGGTGTTTGTGTAGTGTAGGGGGTCGTGCTGGAGGTAGTGTTTTAGGGTTTAGGGTAGTGCAGTTGTGTTTAGGTAGTGAAAGGGGTCATGCTGGGGGTAGTGTTTTAGGGTTTAGGGTAGTGCAGTGGTGCTTGTGTAGTGTAGGGGGTCGTGCTGGGAATGTTGTTCATTTCTATGGCAAAATGAACCCCTTCATTTTGTTCCTTTTTAAATTAAATGTTTTTAAGTGTTACCAGTTTATTCCAATCAAGATGGCTTCAGGTGTGCCATAATTTTGTCATAAGTAAGAATGTTAGCTCTCTAGTTGTTCTTTAGAACACTCTGGGAAGCTGCAGTAGAACACAAAGGCATCAACTGACAGGCTGCTCCTGTTGAAATATAACAGGAAGATATTTGAGATCACACTTGAAACATGTCCTAATTTTTCTTTCTACAGCACTAACCATAATTTCTATGACAAAATGAACCCCATCATTTTGTTCCTTTTTAAATTAAATGTTTTAAGTGTTACCAGTTTATTCCAATCAAGATGGCTTCAGGTGTGCCATACTTTTGTCATAAGTAAGGCTGTTAGCGCTCTAGTTGTTCTTTGGAACACTCTGGGAAGCTGCAGTAGAACACAAAGGAATCAACTGGCAGGCTGCTCCTGTTGAAATATAACAGGAAGATAGTTGAGATCTCACTTAAAACATGTCCTAATTTTTCTTTCTACAGCACTAACCATAATTTTTATGACAAAATGAACCCCCTCATTTTGTTCCTTTTTAAATTAAATGTTTTAAGAGTTACCAGTTTATTCCAATCAAGATGGCTTCACGTGTGCCATAATTTTGTCATAAGTAAGGCTGTTAGCACTCTAGTTGTTCTTTAGAACACTCTGGGAAGCTGCAGTAGAACACAAAGGCATCAACTGACAGGCTGCTCCTGTTGAAATATAACAGGAAGATATTTGAGATCACACTTGAAACATGTCCTAATTTTTCTTTCTACAGCACTAGCCATAATTTCTATGACAAAATGAACCCCATCATTTTGTTCCTTTTTAAATTAAATGTTTTAAGTGTTACCAGTTTATTCCAATCAAGATGGCTTCAGGTGTGCCATACATTTGTCATAGGTAAGGTTGTTAGCACTCTAGTTGTTCTTTAGAACACTCTGGGAAGCTGCAGTTGAACACAAAGGAATCAACTGACAGTCTCTGCCCTTGTTGGATGTACATGTTTTACTGAGAATGTCAGACTTCATTCTCACATGACTGAGAAAGATAATGTGAATTTACAGAAAATATGCTCTCATTTTAGCTTCTGGAGCACCTTCCAAAACTCTATGGGACAAGCATGTGAAAATAGTTTTCTCTCAAACATGATTCATGATATCCCAGCAGAAGGTTTTTCACAGGGTAAAATCACCTTAGAACACACCACAATTCCTGAAATTAGTATGGTACCATCAACAAATGAATTCTAATGTAACTAAAGTCTGTTATCACCCTTTATAGTTCTCCTTTTGGTAACCCTCAAAATCTTTGATTCACTACAATGCATTTCAATGGGGTACTATCATGTATATTGGTCCCAAGATGGCTGCCAGCAATTCCAGGATGAAGTGCTGACAGCCAATCAGATCTCACAATGACATGTGTGGTTAGGCTCCGCCCAGATATATATGTGATTTTACTTTTGATTTTCTCAGGAACTACTGAACGGATTTACACCATGTAACCAAAAGGCACGACTCTGAACCAAGGGCTACCTTTTTGCCAAATTTGGTGTAATTCCGTTCAGCAGTACGGGCTGTAGCTGCGACTAAAGGTTAATATGGAAAATTGCATGGGGAAAACATGTTTTGGGACCCCCCTTTTTTCTCGGCCCCCACTTGACGAATCACCCCGAGACTTTCAGGATAGGAGCGGACCGGAGCGGGCCATAAGTTTTGAAAATTTCGCGAAGATTCGTTGACCGGGCCATATGCAAATCAGTCTGACCCTGTGCCTCATGGGAACAGTCCAACTGGGGTGGCGGAGTGAGCTAAAGAATGATGATGGATTAAACCCAGATCAGTTGACTGGGGGTGAGTGCTTGCAATGTTCAACACTCCGTCCATCATCCCCTTTGGTTTTGCTATGTTCGCCCTAAGTTGGCAGGGTATGCCCAGACGTGGGTCCCTTGCTCACTTTGCCACTGGATTCAAGATAGCCTGGCTGATGACGGCTGTAAGCCAGAAACCGGTCCCAGGATGCTTGTTTCCGGTCCAGGGAAGACATGGCTTGGCAGTTCGGGCTGAACTGTTCCCATGAGGCACAGGGTCAGACTGATTTGCATACGGCCATGTCTGAACTGGGGTGTCCGGAGTGAGCTAAAGAATGATGATGGATTAAACCCAGATCAGTTGACTGGGGGTGAGTGCTTGCAATGTTCAACACTCCGTCCATCATCCCCTTTGGTTTTGCTATGTTCGCCCTAAGTTGGCAGGGTATGCCCAGACGTGGGTCCCTTGCTCACTTTGCCACTGGATTCAAGCTAGCCTGGCTGATGACGGCTGTAAGCCAGAAACCGGTCCCAGGATGCTTGTTTCCGGTCCAGGGAAGACATGGCTTGGCAGTTCGGGCTGGACTGTTCCCATGAGGCACAGGGTCAGACTGATTTGCATATGGCCATGTCTGAACTGGGGTGGCGGAGTGAGCTAAAGAATGATGATGGATTAAACCCAGATCAGTTGACTGGGGGTGAGTACTTGCAATGTTCAACACTCCGTCCATCATCCCCTTTGGTTTTGCTATCCTTTAGTTGAAGCATGGCTTGATCATTGTACATTTCCAGTGGCCACAGTATTACGTTCCCCCCTTATCAGACTGATGTACAACTATATCTTTACAGTTCTTAATTTTCTGTACAAGTGCTGTCAATTTCCTATCCTCATGTCTATTGCCATGTAAAAACTCTTGACTAGATTCAATTGATAAGACCTGCAGATCTCTTATAACCAAGTCAGCAAAAACATCTAATGAGTCCTTAGATGTCATGGGTACAAAGGTGGATTTGGGTTTGAATGGAGTTCTTATACTGTGGTAAATGTCCAACCCCATTCTATCAGCAGTTTCCTTGGCAGACTCCGGTTGTTCTATGCCCTCACACTCCGTCTCTAGTAGATGTAAATCGTGTAATAAGTTCATATCCTCAGCTTCCAGAGACATGCCTTGTACTTTCTCTGCTTCTTTAGTTGGCATATTTGTGGATTGAGTGTGAAAAAATTTCTTTAATCTTAAATTTCTTACAAATTTATAGAAATCTATACGTGTCTGGGCATAATTGAAGTTTCTCCTGGTGCAAAATGATAATCCTGCTGATAGTGTGTTTTCTTCATCCTCTGTCAGCATTAAGTCCGATAAGTTGATCACTGTTGCTGGGTCACGCTCTGTTATCTTCGATTCGTATCCCTGGTTTTGGAACCTGAGCGCAGCTCCATACCCTCCCCTTCGTTTTTTGCGTTTTCTGCGCGCTTTTTTCCTCTCCATTGGAGTTTCTGTTGAACATTTTGAGTCCTGTCTAAGCGTAAAAAACGCAATTCATCCACAACGGAGGGGGGTTTTTGGGGGTCTATGTTTCTCCCTTGGTCTTCTGCACCATCCTCCGATTCTGCTTCAGCCTCTGAGCTCATAATGGAGCTTGCTTCTGATCTATAGCCATGCTGCTACCTTGTTCTTCTGTCTTTTCCTGCATTACCTGACAGTCTTTGACGGCGTAAATTATCAAAACGCAGAGCAAAAGTAAATATTTGGCCCCTCTCATAATCAAGGCGATCTCTGATACATTTCGTGGCCTTTCTATCTCTAATCGTTTTCTCATGTTTCTTCAGTTTGTCTTCAATTTCTTTTTCAAATTTCACATCTTCATCCGATTTAGACATTTTCCTTATTTCTTTTTCAAGTAAGTCAATTTCTGAGAGGATTTTTTACTCTGTCTTTTATGGCATATTTTACAAGAATTCTCATCATGTTGTAAGACGATTCAGAGCTGTTAGCTGCCCATTCCTGGAGCATTTCTGGATCGGAGTTCTCAAAAGTAGGAGCCACTAATATGCGCAAACCTCGAGGTATTCTCCCAACTGATAAATATCTTTCTAATGAATTGATTTCCCACCACTTTGAAATCTCATTACGTTTTAATTTTTCAAATTTTCTCTTCAGAGTTTGTAAAGTGGCCTCTTGTGTAGATGTTTCTTGTCCCTTGTTTCTCGTGCTCGTGTTGACTGCTCTCTCGTCAAACACGGCGTTGGCTGCCTCCTCTCGCTCCTTAATTGCGGCATCCATTTTGCTCCCTCAGTAAAATTATACCAAACGCTTGATTTATTTTAATTTCAGCTTGAATTAGGTGCGGTGATGTCTCCCCGCCGGATTCTCCTTTCCGGCTCCTCTCCCCGCAGCGTGTAAAGTAAAGGAAAAAACGCCTCAACGGCGAAGTGCTTACCCGCTCGCAGGCGCCCTCCGACACTCTGCTCCCGGCCGCACTCCACCATGCGATTTCCTCCAGATCACTCGCCAGTCACGCGGGGGGGCTTCTCGGTATGCTTCTGCATAGACCACCACAATGCCGGACTCCGAGAGGCTTCCAAAACGAGGGTGTGCTGGTTTGGCCACTTTCCGACCTCAGCGGCTTAACTTTTCCTCCAGTTCCAACATCCAAATAGACTCGGATACCAACACAAGGTGAGACACTCCACTGATTTTCCGCACTTTTTCTTTATTTACGATGTAACGCGTTTCGGCATACTGCCTTGTTCACACATCAAGCGCCTAACAAACATTGAGTTTAAAACCCTCAAGGCTTAGTGGTCACATGATCAGTAGTTCCAATGCAACTGAAAACAGACTTCAATTACGAGCATTTCTTTCTTTTGTTTTTTCAACTTTGCTTAATAAACACATATTTCATCATATGTATATGTCTGTTCAGTCTGCAAACATGATTATTATGTTTAAATTTTTCACATAATATAAAGATATAAATTTCATTCTTGTAATTCAATACATTATCTTCATGTGACACATACAATTGCATTCGGAAGCTTTACTGCTTCTATTCCTGGCCAGTTCATATGAGACCATGTACATTTCTGTAATTAAGTGCAAGTGCATAAATATACAAATGTGACTTGCTAATGTGCAATATTGTCGTTATTTGATTGTGTTCTATTTTATGGTTCTGTTACATGTTATTCAACTTACTGTGTTCTACTAATGCTAATGTGCAATATTGTCGTTATTTGATTGTGTTCTATTTTATGGTTCTGTTACATGTTATTCAACTTACTGTGTTTACCTAGTGGCTGGTATTACACAATACACAAATCACCAACCTAGTACAATTTATCATTTCGTGATTCTTCTAGATTTTTTAGCACACAAAAAATTAATTTAAAAAAAGTTTCATGAATAAATCACTTAAGTCACCTTCATATTGACCTTTCACGAACTTTATATTGCATTCTCTTTTAACAATTCTATTCATGGTCTTTAATTCAGAGGGTAAATCTAAAAATTGATTCACTTCTAAAAACTGGGGAGCAAATCACAGTTATCTAACTGCTTAAATGTACAGAGAGATCCTCATCCGTATTGAGCACAAAAGGGATTTTGGTATTGAATAGGAGGATATATCGGGATTCAAGTTGTCGTAGCCTACGTTCCCGGTTACCATTCCTTCTGCTTTTGTCTACCTGGTCAATTACAAAGTATACAAGGCCTTTGATATTTCCTCCATGTTCTTCGTTCACATGTCTCGCCACCGGGTAGCTTTTATCTTTGTTCGTAACTGCCCTAAGATGTTGCAATATTCGTACATGGGCCATGTGTATGGTGCTGCCTATGTATATATATATGTGTCTGGACAAAGCTAAACCTCTCTGAAGAGCTGTAATGACAGCGAAACACGTGTCAGGGGTTGCTTTTATTCATTTCAGGTTGGCTTGGATGGTATTTTGCCAGTCCAAAGCTGTAATACTGTGCCTGGAGTGGTAAATGGCTTTTGTCATTTAACAGCTCGGCATGGATAGCACTGTGCTATTCCTATGCTTAAAGACTTTGCTGTAGAAATGGCAAAAGACTTTGTCCCTTTCTATCTCGGCGTGGATAGCACTGTGCTAATCCTATGCTTAAAAACTTTGATAGAAAAGCAGACATTTGAGGTGAGCAAATCTAGAGTGTCGCTGGTGTTGAGGGTGCTCTATACAGAAGCAGCCTTCCACCTAAACTTAGGAACTACCCAGAGTTCTCTTCTTCTTTTTGCATAATTTATGCGTCACTCTATGCCTGCAAGGGTATTCTTTTGATATATATATATATATATATATATATATATATATTCACTGAAAAAACCATAGGTTTTAGGGAAAGTTATAGTTAGTTGGACATTGCACTCGTACAAAACCCGTGAAATTCCCCCGTTATAGTTAGTTCAGCTAACTATAACTCGCGCCCCCGCAATGCACTGCTGATGACGTCACATATTACATCACTCATGACATGGTCAGTGACATCACTGATGACATCATTGATGACATCATCCAGTGACTGTGTGTTTCTGTAAAGTTTAAATATGTTTAATATATATAGGGAAAGGCGTATTGAAGAATGAGTGGGTGTATAAGTGTCTGAATGGATGATTTAGTAGGTGCGTGACTAACTCTATAAGTGAGTGATTAAACGTATCTTACTGAATGCATGGGTTAGTGACTAAACTGGGTGAATGTCTGTATCCGTCTGTCTGTTGCTGTGTAAGTGGCTGCATGGGTTTGTGAATAGCTACATGAGTGTCTATATGAGTTATTGATTGGTTGTCTGAGTATCTGTATGGGTGCCTGAGTGTTTGTGTGGGTGGGGTGTGTGTGACTCAGTGCATAGATGTGTGAGATGGTGATTCACTGGGTGCATGGTTTCAAGAGTGCATCTGTGATGGACTGTATGGGTGGGTGAGTGTGTGTATGGGTGTGTTAGTGAGTGAATGTATATCTCAGTGGTACATGTGTGAGTGACTACATATGTGAAAGGCAGTATATATGTGTGTTGGAGTATATAAATGGCTATAAGTGAGAGTGTGTGAGAGTGGCTGTATGGATGAGTGTGTACTTGTATCAGTCATTGTATAAGAGCGTAAGAATGTGCTAGTATTTGTATGAGTAAGTGAGCTGGTGTGTGTATAACTGTATAGGTGAGTAAATGGCAGTGTGATTAATTATTTGCATGACTGACTAGGTGTGTGAGTACCTCTATGGATGAGTGGCGGTGTGTGAGTGTCTATGTAGGTGTATGAGTGCATATGATAGTCCTGTACTGAGAGACCGTAAGTATGAGTGACTGTACGGGTGAGTGAGTGGATGTGTGTGTAGACCTAAGAATCAGTGAGTGTGTATGTAGTTATTGGTGTTGGAGTGTCTATGGTTTTGCGAATGGCAGTCTGTAATTTAGAGTGGGTGTATCAAAGGTTATATTAGGGTTTGAGGAGGTGCATCAGATTATCACGTGGATGATGTCACCAGTGATGTCATCAGTGATGTCATTTGAGATGTCATCAGTGATGTCATCAGTGATGTCACTGACCATGTCATGAGTGATGTAATATGTGACGTCATCAGCAGTGCATTGCGGGGCGCGAGTTATAGTTAGCTGAACTAACTATAACGGGGGGAATTTCACGGGTTTTGTACGAGTGCAATGTCCAACTAACTATAACTTTCCCTAAAACCTATCGTTTTTTCAGTGAACTTCAAAGGTTTTTTAAATGCTAATTTCTAACTATAACGTGTCTGAAACCTATGGTTTTTTCAGTGAATTTCAAAGGTTTTTTAAATGCTAATTTCTAACTATAACGTGCCTGAAACCTATGGTTTTTAAGTGAATTTCAAAGGTTTTTTAAATGCTAGTTTCTAACTATGCCTACAGAGGTAGGACATATGAAGAAAGAAGAAAAAACGCACAGAAAGAAGCAAAAGAAATGCAGAAAGAAGCAACAGAAGTCCACAAAGATGAAGAGAAGTGCAGGAAGAAGCAAAAGATGTGCAGAAAGAACCAACAGAGGAGCAGAAAGAGGCCTTGTTGCAAAATCATCCTGTGCCCACAACTTTTTCAGACGGGTACTGGTGGTAACTGACTTTGACTAACCGGAGCCAGTGCTATGCTAAAAGACACTTAGAATACAGTGAAAACACCTACATACACTAGGGAACACTATGCGTTGGGGTACCCCTGTGATTAGCATGACCTCCTCTGTAAGTCCCTAGTACATAATAGGGCAGGGGGATTAAAACTACCTCTTAAAACGCGCTACGGGGCGCGTTTGCACAGTGGTGAAGGGAGGGGGGGCCTGAGGTGACATGTGTGCAAACGCACCCCGTGGCGCGTTTTAAGTTGCGGGATTAAGTCCCCTTGAATCCTGAGGGTCCCTGGGGCCCCTTTTTTGCCCCTTTTTTGCCCCCTTTTTTCTCGGCCCCCACTTGACGAATCACCCCGAGACTTTCAGGATAGGAGCGGACCGGAGCGCCCCACGAGTTTTGAAAATTTCGCGAAGATTCGTCAACCGGCGCCAAAGTTTTTTCAAATAGAATGTTGCGGATTTCCTATGGAAAATAGGTCCTAACTATAAATATCTACTGGCGACCGCCAGTAGATAATATATATATATATATATATATATATATATATATATATATATATATATATATATGTATATATTACCTACTGGCGATAGCCAATAGGTAGTTATAGTTAGGACCAAAGATTCCATAGGAAAAGCGTTTTTTGTTTTGCCAATAACTTTGGCACACTTGACGAATCTTCATGAAATGTAAAAAAAAAAAAACGTCGCCTTTTTGGTTTAGCTGTTGTGTTGAAAGTTTCGGGGCGATACGTCAAGAGGGGCCGAGAAAAAAGGGGGTCCCAAAACACGTTTTTCCCATGTTATGTCAATGAGGATTTTTCATTTTTTTAACTTGACTACAGCCTGAACTGCTGAACGGAATTACACCAAATTTGGCAAAAAGCTGGATGTTGGTCCAGAGGGCGTGCTTTTTGTGATTTGGTGTAAATCCGTTTAGTGGTTTTACAGGTATTTGAGTTTAAAAAATATAGATATCTGGGGATGCGAGTCCTTGCAGTGGACTTGCGGATCCTACTGGGACTCGGCTTGAAGCTGAGTCCCACAAAAAAGTAAAAAATAAAGAAAAGGATAGAGGATAGGAATACCCTGACTGCCCTGATATGGGGGGGGGGGGTCTCACAGGGAGCCTGCCGGGGCTTAAAAGCATTTTTTTTAAACATTTCGTCTGGAGTCGCGCTGGATCTGTGAATCCCGCTGAATTTTTCAAAAAAAAAATGCTTGGGGGCCAACTACCCAGGAAATTCCACACTGCAGGACTGCTGAGAGTTCTTCGTGGCCCGCCACCTTTCTCCATCACTCTGCAAACACGCCTCCTGGCACTCTGCCAGTTGGGGGATGAAGTCCCCTTGGCTGCTGTGGGTCCTTGGGGGCAAACAACCCCTCCTGTTACCTCCAGTAAGTTCCACACAGCGGGATTACTAAGAGGTCTTTGGAGGCCACGCTCCCTTTCTCCACCACTCTGCAAACACGCCTACTGGTGCACTACTGGTTGGGCATTGAAGTCCTCTTGGATGCTGAGGGACCTTGGGGGCCAAGAAGTCCTCCTGGTACCTCCTGTAAGTCCTACACAGCTGGATTCCTGAGAGCTGGTCAGAGGCCCGCCCCCTTTCTCCACCAATCTGCAAAAGCGATTACTACCTAAAAAGCCATAGTAATTCACTGAAAAAAACAAAGGTTACAGGGACCTTATAGTTAGGAATTAGCATTTTAAAAACCTTCGAAATTCACTTGAAAAAAGCAAAGGTTACAAGGACGTTATAGTTAGGAAATGGAACAAAAAAAACTTAGAAATTCTCTGAGAAACAAAAGGTTATGGGGACGTTATAGTTAGTCTCAGGTTTCACTTGTACAAAACTAGTGAAATTCAGCTTTATAGTTAGCTGTGCTAACTATAACTCGCGCCCCCGCCATGCACTGCTTATGCCTCACATATTACATTACTCATGACATGGTCAGTCGACATCACTGATGACATTACTGATGCCATCACTGATGACATCTCAATGGCATCGCTGATGACATCACTAATGACATCAGCAACAAAATCACTAATTCACCCACTCACACCCCCATAGAACCTTTCGTACAACCACTCCCACAAAACCATTCACAAACCCATTCACAGACCCATATCAGTACTTACACACCCACTCACTGATTCATAGGTCTACACACACATCCACTCCCTCACTCATACAGCCACTCATAAACCCACTCACTCACTAATACAACCAATGACATATCCAGTCATACACCCATAAAGCTACTCACACACCTACTCACACACCCATACAGTCAATCACACAGCCACTTACTCACTCATACAGTTATACACACAACCACTTGTTTACTTATCCAGATACTAACATGTACTCACTCACCTATACAGTCACTCATATACCCCATCACTCACATATACTGCCTTTCACATACCTAGTTACTCACCCATATACCACTGACACATCCACTCACTCACCCACACAGCCATACACACACTCGCTCTCCCATACAGCTCCTCACACGCGCACTCACTAACCCATACAGAGACTGACTCACCCACTCACTCATCCATACAGGAAGTTGCACACCACATCACCCACACAGCGACTCAGACACCCATACAGGTACTCAGACAACCACTCACCCATACAGCAACTCATATACCCACTCACACAACCACACAGCCACTTAGACACCAACTCACAGACTGATACAGACATTGACACAACCAGTCACTCACCCATACATTTACTGAGACACCTAATCACTCACTTATGCAGTCAGTTACGTACCCACTAAATCATCCATACAGGTACTCATATACCCGCTGATTCACCAATACACAATGGTATATATATTTAACACTCCTAAACTTTTTACAAACACTCACAGTCACTGGATGATATCATCAGTGAAGTCATCAGTGATGTCATTTGAGATGTCATCAGCTGTGTCATCAGTGATGTCACTGACCATGTCATGAGTGCTATAATATGTGATGTCATAAGCAGTGCATAGCGGGGGCGCGGGTTATAGTTAGCTCAGCTATCCAGAAATGCTGAATTTCACTGGTTTTGTAAAAGTGAAGCCTGAGCCTAACTATAACGTCCCTGTAACCTTTGTTTTTTTCAGTGAATTTCTACGTTTTTTTATTCCATTTCCTAACTATAATGTCCCTGTAACCTTTGTTTTTTACAGTGAATATATACATATATATATATCAATCATATTGTCACAAGTCTAGCAGCAGTTACCATGCTCAGTCGTTTAACTGCAATACCAACGTCTTTATTCAAAGATAGCTTCCGGGCCCGACGCATTTCGGTGCTCAGCATTTTTCATCGATCAGTGAACCTTGCCTTAGTGAGACATACAAATAGTACAAACAATGCAGTGCAATATGCCATCTACTTCAGCAGTCATCTTCGAGTGGATACACATTGTCCTGTGTGACATGTATTATAAGAAATAAGATATCTCACCATAAACTATAAGGATATTGCAAGCCAACTCGGAGTTCCAGGAACTCAGCCTTTGGTCTCATTCCTCTACATGGTCATAGAATTCCTTGCCCCGACTTCGGAGTCTCCACATGCATAAAATTACTATTAAATTGCAGTTTTGTGAATACCAAAAAAGAGTAAACTAACACAAATGTATAAGTTTACCTTTGTGAATCAGGCCCATGGTGTGCAAATATCAACATGTTAAATTCATTTGATTTCTTCCGGGCTCTCTCTTAATCATGTAAATGTTGAAGAGATAAAAATATAGCACATAAAAACTTCACATTAAGGTTGCTTTATTGTGTTTTGTCATTTCCTCATGTATATATTGTGTTTCGAAGAACACATGTTGATCCACCTCTTCCTAGACAACTTGTATTTAGCCAAGTGTTGTTAGATACTGGCGTTGATAGCGAATGTAAGCTCTGCTGATAACCATTCGCAAACGTTTCAGGAGTGGCATCATATATGCGTGTTTGGCATCCGACTATACCGTGGTGTGCATTCCTTTGCTATTAATGTATGAAGGATATGCATGATATCTTACTTTTTATATTCATAGGCAATAAATAAAGGTATTCCACCCTATTTCAGATTTTGTAGAATTCGTTTTGGTGGAAAAAAATATAGGTGAATACATGGACGTCATTTAGGGGTTGGCAGGGGTCACAGCTGCAACCGCCTGCCTTGCGATCCTGGAACTGCATTTGCGACCCCCTGGTATCAGAGGTAGCAAAATCACTGCCAGGAACACAGGGGCAGCCAGTCTTAATGGACATCAGTGGGGGCGCCAATCTCCTAGCTGTTGTCAACTTTTTTTTACTACACTAATAGTGAATAATATATCATTATTCACTATTAGTGTAATAACATTTTTGGAGTACAATTAGCTGGGATATGACCCTCCGTGGCAGCAGAGGCAAGTATAAAATGCTTTTAAATGTATATTCTGTGCACCTGAGAGTGTGTTTACGTGAGAGAGGGAGTGTTTATATGTGCGATTGTGTGTGTATGTGTAAGCATATGTGATATAACATAAATGTCAAATGGTGTGTGATGTCACTACCTCTACCCCTGGCCTTTTGGTGAATTGACGTTCATGTGTGCATGATCTATTATTCCACTTTTGCCATAAAATGTAAATATTCCTTTTCAGTATGTATGTTTTATAGTGCTGGTACTCGCCACAAGGAAGAAGTGCCTGAGCGGGTATATGACTAACTAGTTACTTCAGTTATTCAAGTCCCCAATAGCGCTCAGATGCAGACTGCAAGATCAGAAAGCCTTTGCTCACACCACTACATCCCACCCACTGAAAGATGGTAATTAGAGTCTAATGTACTAAAGTGAAACGCTTCTGCATGTTAAACACACTATTTTGAAGAGATTGTGTCATATTTTTACATCACGTTTGTTGCATGATATACATGCCAAACATTTTAATGCCTGTGCTCGTGCACGGACTCTTGGAGCCCTGCCAGACCCGTGGCTCGGCTCTAGCTCGACCCGCCGTATTTATTTGCCTGCGCGCCTTCCTCTATTTACGATTCAGGATTAGTACATAGGGCCATCAGTCACTTGATAAAATGATTTGTAAAAGGTGAAGACTAAGACATGGAACCCTGTCCTCTTGCACCAATTTGACAACTCTACAATCAAAGGCTTCTAGTGGCAGAGACAAATAAGCGTGTATACAATGAGAATATATTTAAAATAAGCAATCTCGGGACAGGGGCTCCAGACTGTTGTGTTGTATGTGATTGTAATTGTGAGTTCCCGGAGAGACCAAGCCCAGGTGGAACGGGCAGGGGCGTAGCTTCAGCGGGGGCATTAGCAGTGTGACATCCCTTTGATGCATTCTTGGTTTGGTAGTTGGGTCTGGGGGCTGTAAGTCGGGTTTCCTATGTTTGTGTCAGTTATCCTTGTCATTCTCCTTTCACTAAGAGATCTTAAATATGCATAGCGATTGGTTTACCAAAAAAGTAGTAAATCTGCACTTATAGATGTACTCTTTGAATGGGTGCAACTTTACTACTTTTTGGAGCTCACAGTAGTAGGCTTGAAAAGCTGCCCTAGTCTGAAACATTCAAAATGTGGAGGGATTAATGCTTGCAGTTAGTCTGATCAGTGGCAATCGCTTGGGGTAGCATTCCAACCCATCATTTTTCGCCGACTATGCTACTCCAGACAGAGGCCCACCTAATTAATGCAAATAAGTACTGACCGTTTTCCTAATGGAAGCAGTCCATCGCAAAACCTTGGACATCTCTCCCCTCCACCCTGCAGCCCACCGCATTTTTAGTTGGGAAATTTGAGATTCACACCACTCGAATAGCACTGAGTAAGCTACGCCCCTGTCCAGTTTGTCATTTTACTGTTATCTGTGACATTATGTCCGGTTTCATACGCAGTGTACTGAGAGAGTTAGGTTTGCACAGTCGCTGTACCTGGCAAATTTAACCTCACAAAATGAACCGATGTAAGGGGAGCGAGAGAGAGAATGGTCGAACGTTTGTGTCTGCCTCTCTCTTTTTGTGTATATTTCTCTTTTGGAACACAGATATAGTCAATTTAAGTCTATTTATGAGAAAAAGAATTGACATGTAATTTTAATTTGTTCACTGCTGAATAAATTAAACTTTAGGTTTAACCATGAAAACATCATGACACCCTGAAATGTATTTTCCATTCTAAAAAGGAAGCAAACTAGATTATAGCAAATAGCCTTTAAGATAATTAACTCACAATGCAGCTACCAGCATAAAATCTTCCTTCAGGCGACACCTAATTTAAGTATTACTGGCACAAAGTGGAGACAGATTGTGCATCACCACTGCAATATTTACATAGCTGAAACCCACAGAGAAAGGAAACGTGAGACTCAATGATGCACTAAATTAGGAACAACCATATTCTAGTGTTAATTGGCCTTGCAAATGGGGTGCCTACATATAAACCACAAAACTGTATTACTTTCTATAAATTACACAGAAAGATATATTTTTTCTTGGCATTTAAAATTATTCTTTTTAATTGCTGCATTCCTCCCCGCAGCAAAGCAATAAAAATCTATTCATGATTTTCTTGTGTTTATAATTTTGGAAGAGCTCAATCTAATTTTCACAGTGCACAATTGTTTGCTGATGTAATGCACACCCCTGCTGCAACTCAAAGGGATTATACGGTACAGAAAATGACATATGCGAAGTTTATAAAAGAAATACAGATGGTCATCAGTCATTCAACATATGAACGTTTCACCCATCTCCAACAGCATAAAGGCCGCTCTGCTTCAAAGATAAAGTAAAAACAAAAAAGTATAAGCAGATTAATCAAATACAAATGTAACAGATCAACAAACGCATGCACATAAATGGAGAGACTGCTCATAAAATAAATGTCCATAGATAGTAACCTTAGAATGAATCTTTGGGGTGCAAGTTCTTTTTGCATACTTCATAGTGCACCAATTGGTTCTTACAACGAGAAAGCCTTTGTGCAAGGGTATGAATTTGTAGCAATTTCGTCACAAGTGTGAGGCCTCTTGGTGGTCAGATTGTTTTGACAGCCCATGTAGTGGGTGATTTCCTTGGCACGGGATTCTGTGTTTGTTGCCCTGTGTGTCTTGCACCTGGCGACAAGACATCTGTTCTGTTTGCGCCTCCGCTGATCCACCCATGGAGAGACAAGAAAACCTTTGAATGTATGCATGCGTTTTTGCTTATTTACTTGTTTTTTAATTTCCCCTGTCAACGCTTTTCGATTGTGTGCTAGTGCATATCTGAGTGCTCTTGGCTGCCTTGCCAGTTGGTTTGTGTCCCCTTGCATCCCTATTCGAGCAAATTTCCCTTCCTGTCTGTCTCCCTGTTCGAGCAAATTTCCCTTCCTGTCTCCCTGTTCGAGCAAATTTCCCTTCATGCCTGTTGAGCACTGTCTTCCTGACGAATCTGGTCATGGTTTGACTCACCCAGCTGTTGTTTTCTTTTATGATGTACACCAATGTAAAGATTATTTTGCACAACTTGCTTTATATCAGCACAGGTTTGAGATGTTACCTCCTTTTTGCTTGATACAAGTTGCTATAGAAAGCAGGAAATGGCCAGGGGTTTTGATGGTTGAGTGGTCACAAGGCCACACCCTTCTTCTCATGGAATCTGCTTACCTGCATCCTCTACTGGCACTGAGTGGTAGGTGCCTCAGTCTTATCATGGGGTAGGTGGAAGATAATACCCTTTAACTCTTGGCTATTAGTCACTTTCCTTCAAAGGTAGCTTCCGCGACCAAGGTTGTAAGGGTTCACCAAGCGTCAGTCAGTGAGTTGTCGGGGCTAAGTCAGGTAGATCACAAAGTCTATCTCTGGAGCTCCTTTCTTCTGTGCTTATATCAATTGTGAGTGTACAAGCTTCTCTTAAGTTTGGAGCACTCAGAAACACACCTACTCTCCCTGTTTTGACCTTGTTCATGACAATCCTTATACGGTCTCAGATTTCCAGTTGTGATGTTGCCACTGAACTGGCAGTTTGGGCTGGACTGTTCCAACTGCAGCAGGGTCAAGACTGATTTGCATATGACCGTATCCAAACTGGGATGACATGGTGTACAAAATAACGATGGATTGGGATGCAGCCTGAGTAATTATCAGTGGCTGAGATTAATTTAAGCATTACCTCCATCACTTATTTGTATACTTGAGAGTGTCACCACTGGAATGTTGGAATGTCTTCCGACCAGGGTACAGGGATCATTGCACACTATTGCTATAGCCTTTCAGACGTGGCTCAATGGATTTGCTTCAATAGTTGAGGTCAAATTATTTAACACCTCTCTTTGCCCAAGTCGCAGACCTTCACAATTGCAATTCCCAGATCAGCCAGTACTTGAACAGAATACTAGACCCAGCTAGAAATAGTGCTGGACCACCTCGACTTTCTTAAAAGTCAGGACCCAACTTTGCCTGCACCATTTTGGTTCCAAACGCAACATGTGTGGTCTTCTTTACATTAAGGACAATCGTATTACACTTGGTTCTCTTTACCAACTGCTTCTATGTAGTTTGTCTAGATTTATCAGAACACGAATAAACATTATTTTCGGACCCATGTATTGTGGATTCTATGGAGTCTGCCACCACTGCTCCCTGCATGCAGGGACAAGTGCGCACACCTATTATTGTCCCATTCTTTGGCTTTTGACTTCATGTTGAAGGTGGACTTGAAATCAGTGAAACTCTACTGGACACCACTACTTGATCACTTTGTGTATGAGGAATGCCTGTGTACTGTAGTGTTCAACAATGGAGTGTTTTTTTTTAGCCTTGTTTATTTAATTGGGGAGTTGAGGAATCTTCTGTACTTGCATCTATCTAATTTTCAAAGGAAGAACTTGGTAAACCCTTTTCCTTGGACACCCAGGATGGCCGTGAGACTGTATTTTGCTGAGGAATGCCTGCTCTCCTTCTTGTGTTTAGGGACAATATGGTTTCCCTTTTGGGATTAGCGAAAAGAGGCAGTATGCCTATAATTGCAAATGGTAATGATTGCCCACCATTCTGTGTCAACTTGCACCAGATCTTGTGGTATTTTGTGCTGCCCTACTACCTGGGCTTCCTCGGGGCATTGGTTAAGTATGGCAATGTGGGATTTTGTTTGGGGGGGGAGGGGTCAACCGAGGTATGGAGATTCTTTTCACTCCTTAACTTGGATGTCTCGGAGTCATGTGTATTAGTAGCAACTGGATATTTTTTAGACTAGATGCCCGAAAGCCCTCTTGTTCCTATACATCATAAGTGCCCAGTGGCCCTCTTTGTATGCTGTATCCTGCTATAGGAGTATTTCCAGTCTGACATTTTTAATTCAGCTCCTGATGTGGCCATCCATGGCCATTGTATATGGATGTCTATGAGCCATAACTTTATTTTATCTATTTGTACTCGCTATCGCATCCCCTGTTGAAGTAAGTGTTCATGAACACCTTCTGTATGATTTCTTTTTATTTAAATGCTTTTTGAATACACTTTAACTAATGGTATCTAAGTGCTAGGAACTAGGGAAGGAGGAGCAGGTGAAAACAACTAAGGGGCCGATTCACAGAACTAATCTGAGATAAAATCCTAAACTTACTACTTTTGGTATTCACAGAAGGCATTTAGTAGTAGTAAAGTTAGGACTCCTAACTTTACTACTACTAAACTGAGACAAAATCCTAACTTTACGACTTTCTGTATTCACAAAAGGCATTTAGTAGTAGTAAAGTTAGGAGTCCTAACTTTACTACTACTAAATGCCTTCTGTGAATACCAAAAGTAGTAAGTTTAGGATTTTATCTCAGTTTAGTAGTAGTAAAGTTAGGAGTCCTAACTTTACTACTACTAAATGCCTTCTGTGAATACCAAAAGTAGTAAGTTTAGGATTTTATCTCAGATTAGTTCTGTGAATCGGCCCCCATGAGATTAGACAAGGGGGTTAAAAGAAAAGTGAGAAGAGAAGGAGAACTTCAGCACAACAGATGATTTTAAGAGCCCATTTCAAAATGCAAGAAGTTTCTAAGAATGTGTAGATGAAGGGGTAGTCCATTCCTGAGCTTGGGTCTAAGGAAGAGGAAGGATCACCCGCCTCACCTTGCTTTGTGAGCATAAGGAACGAAAAGGGCATGCTTAAAGAAGTGTAGGTTCCAAGATGTTAGATGGGGTGCCACAACGTCAGTCAGGGATATTGGGCCAGTGAGATAGAGCGCATAGTGAGTAAAGCAAAGGCCCTTAAAGGGATATGCCATTTCACCGGAAGGCAGTGTAGTAACCAACCAATGTGCCATGTAAATAAGATCACATTATTTAACACCACATGCTATCCTATGTCATATTTGGGATTTTTTCGGAGCTTCCAGATTAAGGCTTCTGGAAAGCCAAGGTTCACAACATTTCCATACTCTACCTAGGTCAGAATTAATGCCCCTAATATACCTGCTCGTCTATCCTTGTCAATAAAGGATCTTTCTTAAAACACATAGCTTGAGAAAGCAGGAAGACCATACTTTAGGGAACTGGATGGTAAAATTAAGCTTGTGGTCAAAGACCAAGGCAAGACTAGTTGTTGAGGGGAAGGCTGGGAAGGGCTCCATAGTACAAGCCAAACGTCAAGTGTCCAGGATGAGGGGCCTTTGCCTACAATCAAGATCTCAGTTTTTTCCCTCCACTAAGTTTAAGAAAGATGATGGTTATCTAGTTATGGATTGCTAAAAAACATCCCATAGATACCCAGTGTTGTTTGATTGCTGTTGATTAAAGTTCAGTAATATCAGGAAGTCATCGGGAAACAATAGAGTTTGAAACTTATATAATCTTCTTTTATGTGTCCAGGTAGACCCCCTTCACCAGCTTTTTAAAAGGGGTTAGGCATCCTGAGTTCATGCTCCAATCGTCTTAGAAATAAACAATAATGATCGCAATAGGCCATACAACCTAATCTTTGGATAATGGAAAATTATAAGAAATTTTTATATAAACATTATCAACAATTTTCCCAATCACAGTGCACAACAAAGTGGCCACATATTCCAAATGTATCATACCCACTTATCAAAATGTTACAAAGCAAGTAGATACTCAATAGTTACCACTACTGTGTTTGTGTATCTAGGTGGATGTAATATATATATATTATATATATACATATATATATATATATATATATATATATATATATATATATATATATATATCAAAAGACACCTCTGCTCCACATGGAAAAGAGCACGCACACGAGGGCTATTGGGTTTAAGGCCTTTTTATTACATCAAGCCTCCTCCGACCCGGCAAACAAGAGAGAAGCGCATGATTTGATCATAGACATAGAAGAGTTCATAATCATGAATGATTAATTCACTTGAAACTGAGGACAAATATAAAAATAAATATGAACTATACAAAAGAAGTGCTAAGTGGAAAAAACATGTCATCGAATATTTAAACACAAAGTGCATCCAAATGTAACTATTAAATGCATAGTGCATAAACGAACCACTCTCACATGTCAACAATGAAAAGTTTATACTTGAACCCAGAAAATAAAATTTCTTGGATGAGATTCGAACCAGGTAATCACAATAGGCCCCATTATGATAAAAACATCGCGCTAACCCATCAGGTTACAATATTAAAAATAGAGCGTGCTGCAAGTAAATGGAACTAAACGGAGACTTGCTAAAATTCATCTAATTACCACATTGGTGAGAAAACACCACCGGACACCGTCCGTGAAGTCTCGTTTAGCTATTATAAATTAATTCAAACTTTAACGTGAAGGTGTCCAAAATCGGGGTTAGGCACACACAAAAATAAGAATAAGCATTCCCCACTGGCATTCCAGATACTTGAAACAAAATAAATACCCAAGTGTATGCGAAACTTAAAAGCCCCCGATATACATTCAGTGCATAGTTGTCAGTCCCGTACTGATATAATAGCTCCGGCAGGGACTACTGCTCCCATAATGCCCCAATGATTTGTCATGCTCTTTTTGGAGAGGCATCGCCATTTTGAAAACCAAAAGTTCGTGTGTGGGCTGACATCCCAGGCATTGCTCGATGGGCAAATGCATCACGACGTTATGTTTTTAATCCGGTAATGTCCAAATGGTGCTTAAGATCGATGTACGCCATCATTGATACATTACAAACATAGACTCCTTGTGGGCTCCATATAAACTAATCCCATAGGTGTGGGGTTAGCCGTAATGTGTATTGAAGAGAGAAAGTCTCCGCTAATAATAGCACACACTCTATAAAAATAAACAATTAAGCAGGGTCAGGGGAGACCAATACACACAAATTTGATAAGCCTGATAGTCCTCACCGCTACGGCCTTAGGCTTACACGGTGCCCAGTCACCAGGAGTCACGACGGTCTTCTGAGTAGGGCATATCGAGACAGGGAGAAAACTAGGCCCTGCGCTGAAAGTCAGCAGACTTCCTCACTGCATGGACATCGCCTCCCACACTGCTGTCGTCCACAACTTCTCTTCCCGGCGAATGTCCTGGGGGCTGTCAGTATAGCACTTCCATGCTCTACCTCCAAATTGCGGCTGGATCTGACAGCCCAGAACGACTGGTGGTGCGTGAACAGCGTCAACCGCCAACGCTGATCAATATCAAAAGACACCTCTGCTCCACATGGAAAAGAGCACGCACATGAGGGCTATTGGGTTTAAGGCCTTTTTATTACATCAAGCCTCCTCCGACCCGGCAAACGAGAGAGACGCGTTTCGGCTGGCGCAGCAGCCTTTCTCAATTTAATGCGCGCCATTTTTGCTGCAGCCTAAACACCATGATTTGATTATAGACATAGAAGAGTTCATAATCATGAATGATTAATTCACTTGAAACTGAGGACAAATATAAAAATAAATATGAACTATACAAAAGAAGTGCTAAGTGGAAAAAATATGTCATCGAATATTTAAACACAAAGTGCATATATATATATATATACCACTGGTTAGTTGTAGTTAGGATTGCTTTTCCACAGAAACAGCATTTTTTTGGTTTGCAATAACTTTGGCGCCATTTGCTGAATCTTCATGAAACTTTCCCAAAAAAGCAATTTCACTTCTGCTCCTTCCTGGAAAGGTTCAGGGTGAAGTGGAGCCCGAGAAAAAAGGGAAGTCCCAAAAACAAATTTACCCATGCATTTTCCATAGGCTTCTTTGAGAAACGCTACCGCAAAAACAGCAGAACGGAAATACACCAAATTTGGTAGGAAGTTAGATCTTGGTCCGCAGATTGGGCTTTTTGTGATTTGATGTAAATCCCTTCAGTAGTTTTAAAAACAAATAAAGGCACAAAAAAACTTGAAAATCTGGACGGTTGGGTCGGCGAGAGTCTCACAGGAGCACCAGTTAAAAAATGAAGCATTCTGATTGGATCAGGGAGCTTTTTTTTCCTTGGATCATCTTGCTCCCGCGGGAGTCAGACTCCCACGGAGTGAGCATACTGATTGGCTGCCAGCAACATGAAAAAAATGTTGTTGGCAACTATTACAGGACTCAGGACTCAGGTACTTTGTCCCCTGTCTTGAAGTTAAAAAAAAAATTATATAAGGGGCAGGGTACGGACAACCTGCCCCCTCAGGCTGAATGGGGGGGACCTAGAGGGCCACCCTCCCAGGAGCCAAAAGAAAAAGATAAAAAAAGGCAAATTATGCTGTGATCCCGCCTCCATTTTTTAATATGTATATGGGGAGGAGGCTTTTGCATTGTCTCAAGACAAGAGGAATGTATAGAATGCTACCGCATTCCATGTGGGATTGGTGGTCAAGGAAATGTGGAATCTGCAGGGGTCAGAGACACTTGGCAAGCTGGCCAGCAGCTCCCTCTTTGTATCGCCTGTTCTTTATTCAAACTAAAGACATTCATACCTTTGCAAGAGCCGTCTTTCCTACACTGGTGATGAAGATGGCTGGAGAAGAGGGAAGCATCCTGTTATAGGAGCTGGCAGCAGAGGAGCAGGCTGTTGCCAAGGAGAACAGCCTATTGGCCTCAAAGGATTTCACTGCCATTTCGTTGAGCTGTGTGCCACTGCAACATTGAAGAGAATGAGGTGCCTCGTCACGTCGAGCAGCATGGCCAAACTCGTTTGGGGTCCTGGTGGGATAGAAAACACCGAGCGTGCACAATGCCTGAAAAATATATTGCTTGCGTGAGGCGTCATATGGGCAGCGGCCTGCTAACATGTTGCTTGGCAACATTGGGGGCGCCATGGCCTTCCCGTTGCGGAGCAAGTCTATCCTCTGGATTAAACAACTTGCACAGCGTGCGGCTTTGTTTACATGTTGCTTGGCAACATGATCCAATAGACGCCATAGCCTGCCTGGACGTGTGGATCTGCGAGCAGTGTTACCACGCTGTTTCCTGCGCATAAATAATTAGACAAAGGATTTTTGTTTCTTTTTAAACAAAAATAATAAAAAGGGACACTGTAACCTGCCATAGTTAATTGGTATATTGAACTTGGGGATTTTGCGAGCAGCACGCTGTCTTCTTGTACATGAATAAAGAAAAAGAAAAAAGTTGAGGAAGGAAAGAAAGTCATTTTTTTCATTTCCAGAAAGACATTCTAAGTATTACTGGATTCCATTATATTCATTTGTTGGAATAAGAATGGAAGGCATGATAGCACCTGCGCATTTTTTAAACATTCCGGGCGGGCTTGTTACCATGTGGGAGGATTGGAAAGAAGGCTTTCAAGCACCGATGAGGCTGTTGTTTGAGATATATTCACTGCCTCTCACAAACTGGCCATGTTAAAACACTGTTTGGGGCAGAAGGGCATCACATTCTTAAACATCTACCACCATTGCCGGAGGAGAATGAGGAGGAATTAGATGATGATGATTATGAAATGGCAATAAAAAGACTGGATTTAAACTATGGGGAAAACAAGAAATGAGGTGGTGTAAAGATTTAAGTTTTTACAAAGAGCTCAAATGCTCGGGGAATCCATAAATAATTTCATAGCAACATTACGAAGATTGGCATCTATGTGCAACTAAGGAGATTTCGTGGATGGGATGCTGCGTGATCAACTAGCCCAGAAAATTGGTGACAAACACATGCAAGAGAAGCTTCTGAATACAGAAAACGTAATACTAGTTAAGGTTATAGATATAGCTAAAAGGGCAAAGAATACTAAGGAAGGACTCAAGGAAATGGCGTTGAGCAATGTGGGGAAACTGTTGTGGTGCAAACTAACTCATACAGTACTGTTAAGAACAAAAGATAAGCAGTGGCTCCCTTACAAAAAAATTGGTTGGGGGGGGGGCAAAGTTATATGTTACAAATGTAGCTTCAAGGGACACATAGCTACTGATCCGAATTGTCCTGCCATTGGTCAAGTGTGCAGGAAGTGCAAAACTAAAGGACATTTTGCTAGAGTTTATAAAGGAAAGGGTGGTTATGCTTTAAAGTCAAGAGGGTCTGTTCACATGGTTGGTGGGGAAGGTTCAGAAAGTCAGGAAGACAAATTTATATTACAAATCACTGAAGTTGGGTTTGCAACTGATAAGGTGCATCCTTATTGTACAATTAAGGTGGATCGGGTGGAAGTGCAAGCAATGGATGATTCGGGTACCTGTTACACCTTGATTGGTGACAAGTATCTAGATAGCTTTCCTGACCATTAGTTTTTTATGCCGAATATCAAGCTTGTGCATTACGGGATCAAGCCCATAGAGTTGCTGGGGTACCTTGAGGACACGTTGGATTTCCAGGGTAAAAAGATGCATTCCGAGGTGTACATTGCCAAGGATGGGTCATCTTTGTTGGGGTGTCCTCAAGCAAGAGATTTATTGATAAGGCTGGATCCCAATCATCCCGATCATATACTGGGAGCATTGACTGATGTAAATATGGTGTGTGACAAAAAAATTGCAAGATAGATTTCCCAATGTGTTCAGAAGTGAATTGGAATTGCTCAAGGGTTTTGCTCATAAAATTGTGTTGAAAGAAGGTGTATATCCAAAGGTGCACAAGTCTCGCAGTGTGCCTTCGGTGATGAGGAATGCAAAACAATGGGGAAACCCAAAAGCCACTGGACCTGGGCCATAGACAGTACAAAAAGAAGTGGTCACAGTGGAGATACAGTAATCATTGAGATCAACATCACCTTGAATAAATCAATTATCCAATTTAATTATATTTAAATGTATTTACATCAGCATTTTGATTTGCAAAACATCCAAATATTTATACTGAGGTCCTCCAAGAGAAAGAGAAATGAGTGCTCAAGGATGTGTTTAGGTGAGGGTTATAAGAGAAGAAAAAGGACAATGTGCAATATTTACATGGTAGATTGACAATCACCTGTCCAGCCACATTGTGGGCTACATATACATGAGAAATCACAGTACTGCAAAGACACAGTAAATCAATTGCTGTTGTCTATATGTGGAATTAACCCTGGTACAGGTACGAACAATGAGACACTCGATGTTTCAACCCCAATAATAGATGAAGGGAAGTTTGATCCTTAAGGTAGGGTCTTCATCAGGACGTGAGGAGACACCTATGGATTGTTTAAAATAAATTGGCCATATTACTAAAGGTGATGTAAGCGATGAATTAATATAATTAGTAAAAAAAACAATCTTTGTCGATATTCCTAAATTTAAAGAAAACTTTAGTTTTGTGGCTAACAACTGTTCTCGCCATTGGATGGTTTTAGGAGTAGAAACAGCCATAGAACAAGTCGAGAAACTTTTCAAGGAACTCACTGATCTCAAACGTGAAATCACCGAGGACACAGCATTGACTGATGCAAAGGAGGCCCTGGAACGCTTGGAAAGGACCATCAGGGAGTTTGACACCAATACCCAAGCAAGGAAATTGGATAAACTGTCGAAGGACATCCGATTCTACGATAAAAAAATGACCTACCCATACCTGCAGGAAGATTACTACAAACAGGACACACGGGCGTTTTTCAAACAGAGGAAGGGGAGGCTATAGAGGCTACAGAAGATACACGACTTTCTCAGATTCTTCAGGTTCCAACAGCGCTGGAAGTGAGAGTGAGCAACCATGTACAAGGGGGGCGCAAACAAGGCTTCCTATCAGACCTGGAATATAACTACCTCAACCAGAAACAACCTCGCCTTCCAACCATTTACACCCTCCCCAAAGTTCACAAAAATTTGGATCATCCACCGGGGCATCCTATAGTTTCAGGATGTGGATCATTATTGGAGCAACTGTGTAAATACGTGGACTTTTTCCTGAAACCCTGTGCGGAGGCAACAAAAGCATATCTACGAGGTACTATGGAGACCATCAGTCTGGTGGACCATCTGCCATTTGATCCCACACGCCAACTACTTGTTACCATGGATATCGTTTCTTTGTATACGAGCATCCCACAATTGCCTGCTTTGAAAGTTATGGGTACAGTGCTACATAAGAGACCTCAACCCGCCCAGGTCCCAACCGACTTCATCATCAAACTACTGGAGGTAGCTATGATGAAAAATGTCTTCTTTTTCCAAGGAGATTACTTCCTGCAAACCAAGAGAGTTGCCATGGGCGCAAGCTTCGCACCGGATCTGGCCATTCTATACATGGACGATTTTGAGAATTAATTTGTCTATAACGAGGCCAACCCCTAAAATAACCACATAACCTTCCGGAAGTATTATATAGACGACGTCCTGCTCATCCGGATGGAGAGCTCCACAGAACTTGAGACCTTCCATATATGGCTGAATGACAGATCGACGAACATCAAGTTCACAATGTATTCCGACCCCACGACAATTGACTTTTTGGACATTTCCATTAAAGTGGAACACGATTCCCTGTACACAACCCTTTTTAGGAAAGCAACAGAAAGAAACACACTACTGAGATACAGCAGCCATCATCCTAGAGGCTTGAGGGACAATTTGCCATTTGGGCAATTCTTGAGAATTCGAAGGAATTGTACACATAAGGATGATTACTTTGAAGAATCCGAAGGTTTGCTCAATCGCCTTATTGAGAGGGGATACCCGAGGAGACTAGTGAAACGGGCTCGGAAAAGGGCATGGTTCAATCTGAGGGAGACTTTACTAACACCAAAACCACGAACCAATGACACCTCGAACAAAATGATATGTGTCACCACCTACTGCACCCGCAGCAATGATATCAGACGAATCGTGAATAACCACTGGAAACTAATCTCTGATGATCTTGAGTTAGTTGACCCACCTATGCATTCATTCAAAAAGAGCAAGAGCGTGCAAGACCATGTGGTCCGCTCACTTCTGGAGATCCCCCACAACCCTCTATTCGGACATTATGGCACCCACCTGAGATCTTGGGCCATTACAAATGCGGCCATTGTAAGGCATGCAACCTGACTATCGAGACAAGACAACTGAGTTATAAACAGCACACTGTTGAATTCAAAACTCACACGAATTGCAACGCCATTGACGTAATTTATGCCATCATTTGCCCATGCAATCAGATGTATATTGGACAAACACGCCAGAAAGTGAAGGTTCGCATCCTGCAACACTGCAGTAGGGTTAGATGTGGTACCCTGGGGGCCCCCTTGGTTGAACACTTTCAGACACTTAATCATTCACCAGAGAGTCTCAAAAGGGTGGTTCTTGAGAAGGTTACATTGGGCATTAGGGGCGGTGATATAAATTCAGTCCTCAATGTACGTGAGTGTAAGTGGATGCACTCTCTGGATACGGTCCATGATGGTCTAAACGAACTAGATGCTACCACTGCACAGTTGTCGTGCCTCAACAGTGATTGAACTGAATTATATATGTAATACCATGACATATCTACAACTGTCCATACGTGTATGCTATATGGAGTTATTCTCTTTGTCCTGTTAGGTGATTTTCAGTATCATACGTCTGCAGCATCAATGTTTTTCATTGGTTTAAGTGTTTGAAATACTGTAATAGATTTGTGTTACCGTTCATTAGCATTGCCATAACACTGTATTAATACTTATGTGCAGACACCTTGGGGATATATTCATCGTTTTTATCCTGCATACTCCAACATTATTGTTGTTTATCATTGGCTGTTAGTCTAGAAAAATTGTAATTTGTCATAGGACAAGAGTACCGACTGCGTATGACAAATATCAATACCAGTACACGATGTGCAGATACCTTGGGGATATATTCATCGTTTTATCCTTCCTACGCCATCATTATTGTCATTTATCATTGGCAGTTTGTCTAGAACAATTGTAATCTGTCATAGGATATAAGGGCCGACTGCGTATGACAATCTCATTACCGGAGCACGATGTCCAGACCTACATATTGTCCTTACTGGGTGGCAACATTATGTATGCAAAACCTCCCTTGATGTCTTCAACTTTGACGATTTAATCATTATCGACCACATGACTAGTGATAACATTCGTACTTTCGGAAGCACTGTATCTTTTAGCTACAGGCCACGACTACAGGCATTCACTGCATTCTCAAACTGATTACTTGCTTCCATCGTACATGAATGACACGTCATTCTTTGCTCTGACACCCGCCACGTTGGACCATCAGTGTCGGCATCCAGCGGCTGATCGCTTAACGTGTGCATTCACCGCATGCACGTTAACCGTTCGGCTGTCTATATTTAACAGGCAGCTGGGCAGCCCTGCACGACAGAGTCAGATTCTTCAAACGTGCGCAGAGATATGTCTTACTCTGACCTAGTGTTATCTCTGAATATTCCTGTTTTAAGTCTTGAGGAGCCCCTTTAGGCCCGTAATCTCGTTTTTTGTCCTCTTATGTTAGATCGCTTGGGATTAATTCCTTTTCCTGGAGCACACAGCTGCATCCGATTCATTGAAAATAAATTTCTCGCCCACACCACAGAATTCATGGACGAGATCATAAGCTGAGTAAGTCTGCTAACTTTTGTCAGGCCCCCTTGGACCCCAATATATTTTACGTCCGTGGTTAAACAGTTTCTGATATGCTTTCTGATTAATTTCCAGCACGTTTTTAGCCGCAAATCATATGCAAGCGCTCGCCTCCCTGATATAGGAGCCTACAGGCCCACCACTGCGAGTGGATCCACCCAGACTTTTAAGGTGGAATAAAGGTGAACATACATTGGTTTTTTGACGAATTATATTAATTCATCGCTTCCATCACCTTTAGTAATATGGCCAATTTATTTTAAACAATCTATAGGTGTCTCCTCACGTCCTGATGAAGACCCTCCCTTAAGGATCAAACTTCCCTTCATCTATTATTGGGGTCGAAACGTCGATGGTCTCATTGTTCGTACCTGTACCGGGGTTACTTCCACGTATAGACAACAGCAATTGATTTACTGTGTCTTTGCAATACTGTGATTTCTCATGTATATGTAGCCCACAATGTGGCTGGACAGGTCCTTGTCAATCTACAATGTAAATATTGCACATTGTCCTTTTTCTTCTCTTATAACCTTTACCTAAACACATCCTTGAGCACTCATTTCTTTTTCTCTTGGAGCACCTTAGTATAAATATTTGGATGTTTTGCAAATCAAAATGCTGATGTAAATACATTGAAATATGATTAAATTGGATAATTGATTCATTCAAGGTGATGTTGATCTCAATGATTACTGTATCTCCACTGTGACCTTTGATGATGAGGAAGCCTTTAAAGAAAGAGTTGCGAAAGTTGTGCGAAGCAGTAATTATCAAGGAAATTGAGGCTTCAGAATGGTTGGCCCCAGTGGTCTTAGCTAAAAAAACAAACAGAGAATTGAGAATGTGTGTAGATCTACGCTACTTTAACACGGCTGTTTGGGTGGACAGACATCCTCTACCCAATATTGGTGAGATGCTGACGACGATCAAGGGAGCAAAAATATTTTCTTCCTTGGATTTGTCATTCGCATATCACCAAACTACCTTGCACCCTGATTCAAGACATCTTACATCATTTGTCACCCCTGAAGGAGCATTCAGGTTCAAATGCACGCCCTTTGGTCTGGCTTCAGCTTCGGATGTATTCCCGAGGGCAATACACCAATTATTCAAGGAGCACAGTAATGTAACCTACTTCCAAGAGGTTATACTGATGTTTGCAGAGAATGAGGAAAAACATGATGAAGTTTTGTCCAAAGTGTTGGAGGCTATACAACAAAAAGGGTTGACTATAAAGTTAGAAAAATTTAAAACTGAGGTCAAGGGTGTGTAATATCTTGGACATTGGTTAGATGAAAAGGGTGTGTCACCAAAATTAAAGCTGGTGAAGGCCATTGAAGAAACTCCATCGCCAAGGGACAAAAAACAGTTGAGGTCCTTCTTGGGACTGGCTGAATACTATTCACAGTTCATCCATATGTTTGTGGACAAAACTGAATGTATGCGTAAGCTGATGTTGAAGAATGCCAGATTTGATTGGTGTGTCAAGTGTGATGGGGTGTTTGAGCAACTTAAGAAAGAAATTGCATCTGCTCCAGTGCTCAAGCCTTTTGATACACAAGATAAGAGTATTGTGTGTACGGATGCCAGTGCCGTAGGTTTGGGTGCTGTACTCTTGCAACTTAGACAAGAGACGGAAGTTACCATTGCTTATGCCTGTAGAGGGGTGCAGAGCAAATAAAGTCCACAATCAAAAGGGAAACTCTGGCATGTTAGTGGGGGATGAATCATTTCAAGAAATTTGTATGGAGAACGGATTACCTGATTCGCACAGACCACTGTACCTTAGTGGATGTGTTTACTAATTCAAGGGAGTGTCAAGCTTTGTCCAGAATTTTTCGTTGGGTTCTGAGGATGTTGGAATATTTGTATACAATGGAGTATATGCCTGGCAAAAAGAATGTGGTGGCTGACTGTTTGTCAGGGTTGCCAGTAAGAGACCCAAGCAATGATGATGTTAGTGATGGTAAGGAATTAGTTGCCAACGTGTTCAATGTTACAGTGGGTCGCATTTCGCATGTGGAGTGGTGCAGGTTGTTAAAGATGATGTGACATTGTAGGAGGTTGTGAGACATATGACTGTTGGGTGGCTAGCTAAAGGGAAGACCTCAAATAAGGTGTAGTCATTCTGGAATATCAGTACGGAATTTTCGGTGGAAGACGGAATCATGTTGAGAGGTGAGTTATTGGTGGCACCAGAGGTATTAAGAGAAAGCATCTTATTATTTGCTCATGAGGACTACAGTGGCATGAGTGCAACCAAGCATACAGTGACAGCAGAATACTGGTGACCAGGGTTAGACAAAGATGTGGAGAGATTGGTGAGAGAGTGTTCATCATGTCCATGGAGCGATAAATCACAGAGGATGGTAGAGTTTCCACCTGTTGAGGTGGAAAAAATGGACGCTCTGAAGAAGAAAATTGGTCTAGACATTTCTGGGTCATATAATGTGTTAGGTTCATGTCCCAAGAATGCTATGGTGATTGTTGATTACCATTCGAGGTGGCCTGAAGTTAAATTTACGGATTAGGTGATAACACAAGATGTAATCAAGTTTTTTGTAGAGCTATTATAACGGGAGGGCATTCTGGAAACCATAGTAACAGATAATGGTGTGCAATTTGTATCTCAGGCCATTAAGTATTTTTTGAGGTTGAATGAGGCTGAGCATATTAGAGCATCAGTATATTACTCCCAGAGCAACAGCCTTGTGGAAAGGTGGAATAGAACTTTAAAAGAAGGCATACAGTGGGCCCTGCGTCAAGGTGGACAGTGGAGAGTTGCTGTGCGGAAGTTGGTGTAGGCATATCGCACCATACCTAATAGTGTCACTGGCAAGGTACCATTTGATGTTATGAGGAGGAGAAAGGCCACAGTTTTGCTGGTGAAGATGTGGTGAGGAAGAAGTGGTGTGACGGTGAGTCTGAAGGATTAAAGAGTGATGTCAAGGGACTATTTGTAGAGGGTGATTGGGTGCACGAGAGGAAGGGATGAAAAGAATGTAAAGGGCTATTGAAGTTTTCTAAACCTCTTCAGGTAAAGAAGGTAAATTGTTATACCGTGTTGTTGAGTGATGGGAATGTGTGGAACAGCAAGAAAGTGGTGAGAATGGCCAATTGTTTGTTGGAAGGAAATAGAAGCAAGGAGGACGTAGGGACTTATGATGGCCGTGAGCATGTAGGGGTGAGTTGAGAAAGGATCTGCCGTACCCCGAGGAGGTTCAATGATTTCTTAATGGATCGCTGATGTTGAACTTTTTTGCGTTATTTGTTTGTATGCAGCTCTTTCTCTGTTATTGGAAATATTGCTATAATTTCAATTTTATTGCGTTTATAGGTTGTATATATATTTAGTTTTACTTTTTATTATAGTGTGTATAGGTGTTCGTATGTTAGTGTATTTAGAATATTTACTTTTCTCTATTAAGTGTTTCCTTTGGGAAAGGGAGATGTGTTGCATTATCTCGGGACAAGAATTACATGTAAGATGGGTGGTCCGGGAAGCGGTAGAACCCGGCGGGGGTTGGAGATGGTTGAAGTGCTGGCCGGCAGCTCCCTCTTTGTATCAACTGTTTTTTATTCAAATTAAAGACATTTATACCTTTGCAAAAGCCATCTTTCCTTCAGGGGTGTCAGTAGGGCCTCCCACCCCAGCCCCTTCAGGGCCTAGGGACTCCATACTGAAGGGGCAGGTATATTTAAGCCCGAGCAGATGGTGGCCAGTGGACCCCATGCCCTGGGGCCAATTTTGTTAAAAAGGGTAGGGGGGGGCTGCGTCCATCCTCACTAAACCTGTTAAGGCCTAGGAAACCCCATCCCCCGGGGCTGATTTTATTTTAAAACAGGGAGGGGGCCACACGCCCCCTATCCCTAAGCCTACTTAGGCCAGGGGTCCCCATCCACCAGGCCCGAAATGTAAAAAGGAAGAGGTGGGCCTTGCTGCCCCCTCGCCTAGCCTTAAAAGGCCCTGGGGACTCCATCCCTCAGGGCCGGCTCATTTACTGTATCCTGGGGAGCCCACCCTGGGACACGGTAGTTTCCCTGCCCACACTACTGCGGACAGGAAAACGTGTTTGCTCCAGTCTGGTGGAAGCATTTTTAAACCTCCCGCATACAGGAGCAAACGCTAAGTCTGCTCCCAGGAAGCAGGAGGTTTAAAAATTCTTCCACCAGCTGGGAGCAGACTTGTGTTCTGTTTCCCCGCCTGCACTGATGTGTGCAGAAAGAACCCATATTGCTCCCACCCGGAGAGTGCAGCATAAACAGCTACTCCCTCTGGCCAAGAGCAATGCCGGCTTCCACACCATGCAGGGAGCCGGCTGGGGCTTCCGGTGCCCTGGGTCTTCCCCTCGACCTCCAACGTAGTATGTGGTTCCCCGGATGGGCACCAGGGCACCCACCTCTGGCCCTGGGGGATGGTGTCCCCAGGGCCTAATGTGGCACGGGAGGGGGGCCACAGGACCCCTCCCTCCTTTTAAAGTGTTTATGGCACCAGGGGATGGGGTCCTCAGTCCCCAGAAGGCTTAGGGTGGGGGGGTGCCCTCCCTTTTCTTAATTAGATACAGCCCTGAGCAATTGGGTCCCCAGGACCTAATGAGGCTTGGGGAGGGGGCCTGTGCAGCCCCCTCCCCTTTTTACATTTTTGGCCCTAGAGTTGGGGTCCCTGAGGTCAAGAAGGCTTGTTGAATAAGTCTGTGAGGCCTCCCTCCCCTTTATAGTAAAATGTGGCTCCGGGGATGGGGTTCACGGGGCCTGATAAGGCTGAGGGGGGAGCATGCCCGCACCCCCTTAATATGTATGTTTGGGTCCCGGGGAATGGGGGCCCGGGGCCTGAAGACCAACCCTATGCCGCATTGCCAAATGCTGTGTGTGGCAGTCAGTTGGCAGCCTGAGGAGCTGGTTGGCTGCCTTCAGGTGGGTTGGACGCAGTGCAACTTGCCTCTGAGCACTGCTGAAGGCTGTATGCACTGTGGGGTGGGTTGCCTCCGAGTGGGTTGGACACAGGCCAGGCTCTGTGGTCAAGCGCCTACTGTGCGTGGCCAAAGGCCGTGAGCAGGATGGGATTGACTGCCTGTGGGGAGGGGGTACGCCGCAGGGCCTGGCCTGTGGCCAGCCTCTCGCTACACAACTGTGAGCAGTGTGGGGTTGGCTGCCTCCGGGTAGTTTGGCCACAGGGCCTGGCCATAGGCCAGGCATGGGGTTGGCTGCCAGTGGGGATTGGCTGCAGTGCCTGGCCGGCTGAAGGTGGGTGGGTTGGCTTTACGTATGGTAATAAAATATTACTTTACATTAAAAAAAATCTAGAAATTCACTGAAAAAAACAAAGGTTAAAGTAATGTTATAGTTAGGTGAAATGTTCAGTAACAATGTAACGTTTTAAAATAATAAAAACCACAGAAATTCACCAGTTTTAGTTATCTCAGTTAACTATAACTCATGCCCTTTGGTAACTATAACTCATGCCCTCGCCATGCACTGCTAATTACCCCACATATTACATCACTCATAACATCTTCTATAACAACATTAATAATATCACTGAAACATTTACAATGAAATTATTGATGAGAAAACTGTGCATGGCAGGGCATGAGTTATAGTCACCTTAGGGCACTAGTTATAGTTTCTTGAAAGCACTATAACTGGTGAATTTCTGTGTTTTCTTTTAGTTTAAAACGTTACGTTGTTACTGAGCCTTTTAACTACCTACAGCATTACTTTAACCTTTGGTTTTCGAAGTTAACATACATATATATATTTTCTTTTTGCAGTTTTATATAGCACAAATTCGACCCAAAGGTATTGGAGTGATTAGCATGAGCACCATTTACATTACACAAGGACACATTCATATTTGCTTTTTTAGGCACGGGAAGAATAAGCAATTTGCCCTGAATCACAGAAAGTTGAGCGGAGGCTGAGACTCAAACCTGGTTCCCAATTCCAAAGTCAGCAGCTCTGCCCATTATGCCACATTGACTGTTACGCCATATCATATATATATATTACCTACTGGCGTAGGTAGTTATAGTTAGGACCTATTTTCCATAGGAAAAGCATTTTTGTTTTCCTAATAACTTTGGCGTCGTTTGACGAATCTTTGCGAAATTTTCAAAACTAGTGGGGCGCTCCGGTCAGCTCCTGTCTTGAAAGTTTCGGGGTGATTTACAAAGCGGGGCCGAGAAAAAGGGGGTCCCAAAACATCTTTTCCCCATGTTATTTTTCATAGGAAACTTTAGACACGGCTACAGCCCGAACTGCTGAACGGAATTATACCACATTTGGCAAAAGGTAGCCCTTGGTTCAGAAAGAGTCCTTTTGTTAAATGGTGTAAATCCGTTCAGTAGTTCCTGAGAAATTAAAAAATAGAGGTCGGAAAATCAATTTCCCATAGGAAACTTTAGACTGGGCTACAGCCCGAACTGCTGAAAGGAATTACACCAAATTTGGCAAAAAGGTAGTGCTTGGTTCAGAAAGCGACCTTTTTTTAAATGGTGTAAATCCGTTCAGTAGTTGCTGAGAAATTCAAAAAATAAAAGTTTCGATATCTAGGGTCACGGTGGATTCACGAACCCTCCCGACCACGAGCTTCACTGTGATTGGCTGCCAACACTCCAAACCAGGAAGTGTTGGCAGCCATCTTGTGACTCGGTAGAACCGAGTCACAAGAAAACAGTGAAACAAAGGTGAAAAACAAGAAAAGGGGGCAGGGTAGAAACACCTTGACCCCCCCAGGCCTGCTCAGGGGGTCCCACAAGGACCCCCAGGGCCAAAAAAAGCATTTTTTTAAAAATAATTTCGGCGGAATTTGCGCTGGGGTCGCGAATCCCGCCGAAATTATAAACAAGCATTGGCATAGCCAATAGGTCTCGCCTTTGGGACCTTATAAGTGTTTAGCCATGCATAACTAAATACTTATAAGGTCCCAAAAGCGAGACCTATTGGCTATGCCAATGCTTGTTTCATGATTACTGCCAATGTCTTATGTTCCTTTCTACACATACAATTCATTATTCTGCATGTGTGGTCTAATTCCATTTATTTATTCTTTTTACCAACGTTGTCCTTGAAATAAATGTGCTTTAATTATCCGCCACAACCAATCATACCTAGTTGGACACACTAGCTTAAAAGATCCTGTCTGGCCATAGAGCCTAGAAGCTGCAGCAGAACTGCTCTTGACTGAGCACGACTAGGTGGGACCATGAAGAACTTGTTAAGGTTCTAGTGGCGTGGGCTCAGTTGCCAGCAGGATAAGGCTAACTCGCCATTTATACAACTTATCAGGTATATAAGCCACAATCTCCTATAAAACATAGTCTTTCATGGCAGCTCTACAAGGCCAAACCACTGGCGAATGTGCCTCACGAAAACCAAGTAACCTTAACCGTGTAAACTGCACGGATGTTTACTAGCTGGGTATTAGCTGTGGCCCGAGACATATGTAACATGACTTTGTATAACCAAACCCAAATACCAGAGGATTATAATACAGTGCCTAAGATAAGAAAAGATTGACACTACATTGATGAACATGAGTGTGTTGCTGAACAGTCACTGTCTTTCAGAACCCTGGCACAAGACAATACTTTTTAAGCCTGGGTGAAATTTGTGTAATTTCCTTTGCATAATGTGAAATTTTAGGAAAAAAAACAAAATTACTCGAACTTATGTGAAATTCTAATTTAGCATTGCGCGCTACTTTTTTTAAAGTGTGAAACGAGTTCTTGCATCCATGTTGGATGCGAAGGGGCATTTTGTTCTAAAAAAAAAAAAATGAGCAAGAACACGAGTGAGTGAATAGCAGCCGCTCGCATTCTGTTTCTTCATGTTGTTCCTGTGATAGAATTTTCACCCAAATGCAATCTCAATTAAGTGATGTGACGTAATGGCACAATATTGGGTAATTCGCTTAGCAAGGGTAACTGGAAATGACAGAAATTGTACAAGATTGTGCTGTCTTAAATGGAATTTCACCCAGACTTTCTACCTCTAAGAGGTGGGACCTGCCAACCTTCGCTGTTTCTGTTGGTGCTTCACAGCGTGGAAGACAGATGGACTTTCCGAGCTTGTACATCAATACTCCCAAGTTCTGCATTAAAAGCTCAGGCCGGTGTTAAACGTGCATTTGTACAAAAAGGAGAACTTAACAGAGCACATGGGAAATGTTATTCAAGAATATGTAGTAAATTGCACATTATATACTGCTGGTTGTAGCTTGCTGTTGCCTAGACATCTCAACCATTTTTTTTAACCAGTCGTCTTTTTGTGTGCTCACCTGTAATTATACATTAATATGGAGGTTATGGTTAATTTTTCTAAAACTATAATAAAAAGAAAAAAGTGTGTTTGTTCTCCCTGTCACAGGTGGGTAGGCTGTACAGTGCCTAGAAATCGTTTTTCAGTTCAGTTCGCTATACGACTAACTTCATCCCTTCTAATGCACGCGTTTCCTCTGTGAGGGCCTCTTATTTACAGTGAGACTGGACCTTTAATTGCAGCTAATGTCCTACACATAGGCCTGACTCTGCAGCAACACGTGGCATTAGACTAGTTACCCAATAGGAAAGTCTTTGCATCTGAAGAAGCCTGGCTAGTTTCATAAAATTCAGTTTTTCTCACAGCCCAGTGATACTGTGCAGACGTGATGTCATCAATACTGCCAGTACCATACCGTACCTCTCCCATAAAGTGTCCTAAGAGATTTATTGGCAGTCTGCAGAGTCAGCGCGAGCCTGCGTGGGGCCTGGAAGCTGCACGTGGCACGCAGAACTAATTGAATGCTCTGGACGGGCAGGAATTTGGCCAGTCCACGTTCACTCACAGGTCTGCGTCGTGTGCAGTAACGAATGGCTGCACAGGTGCCAGATTATTGCATTTACAGTTTTGGAATGCGTGCACTTTTTATTGTCCTGGAGACTACGTACCCAAAAAGTAAAGTGCAACCTCTAGGATTCTTTTTTGACTCCAGGGTGAGTATGAAGGCCCATGTCAGTTTAATTATCCCTTTCAATAACTTTCACCTGCAGATTTTATGGAAGATTCAACTGCTCCTGCTAATTGAAAATGTTGCTGCTGTTGCAAAATGAGTAGTTGGCACTGCAGCAACCCTCTTCATGCAGTGATAGGGAAAACAAGTATTTTGAAAAACAAATGGCCCCTGCGCGCGCCGCTGTTTCCAAACGCCCGAGCCGGCTAGAAACAAGCGCGCGCGTGAAAGTTCATTAAAACAAGCGTGAGGGACAAGCACTCGTGCTTGTGCTGCCATCCGCCTTGCGGGAGCGAGCAGCGGCGGCGCGAGAGACATATGTTGTCAATTACCACGCGCGCTGCTGCTCGCTCCCGCAAGGTGGATGCTGCCACAAGCACGAGAGTGTGCTTGAAAATGAGCAGAGCGACGGCTAAAGGCCCTCCTATGCAGCGCATGCACGCTGCGTAGGCGAGACCTAAAAAAACACAAAGCGCAGGCTTCCCCGCGCTTCGTTTAAAAAAAGCCCACGGGTGGGCCAGGTCCCGGGGGCACCATAAATTCATTAGCAGGGGCCCGCGGGGGCCCCCGCAGCCCCGGGGACCGCCACCTCCCCGGGGCTATGTATATGATATGCGGGAGGGCACGTGGCCCTCCCGCAGCCCCAGGGACCGCCACCTCCCGGGGCTTTTGTTTTAATGTGTGGGGGGCCCTCAAGGCCCCGCCAAGCCCCGGGGACCACCACCTCCCCGGGGCTTTAAACACGTTGGGAGGGGGGCCGCGCGTCCCCCCTCCTGGAGCCCTTGATGGCCCTGGGGACCGCCACCCCCCAGGGCCGGCTCCTGCAGTGTCCGGGGTGCCCACCCCCGGGACACTGGTATTTGCTATGACAGGGCGGGAGCATGGCTCTCGCCCTGTCATATCAAACTCTGCTTTGGATTTTGGAAGCGAGTGCAGGTTTCCTGCTCTTGCTTCCAAAATCCAAAGCAGATTGGTTTTCCACACGGGGAGCTGCATGTCAGCAGCTCCCTGTGTGGAAAAGCAATGCTGGCTCCCGCAGGAGACGGGGAGCCGGCGGGACCGTGGGGGTTTGGGGCTCACCCCATGGTCCCTAAACATTTGGGCATGCCCCGGGGGATGGGGTCCCCGGGGCGAATGTAAATTAATGACAGTGGATATTTTTTATTTTTTTTTAATAAATTGGAGTTGTGACCCTAGCGCGGCCCCAGTGAGAACGCAATGGGTGCGCGGCGCTCAGCGAGGCCCCCGTGTGAAGCGATGGGTGCGCGGCGCTCAGCGCGGTCCCAGTGTGAACGCGATGGGTGCGCGGCGCTCAGCGCGGCCCCCTAGTGTCAACGCGATGGGTGCGCGGCTCTATGTCGCGCTGGGTGCGCGACTCCAAGCAAAAATAATTAAGATTATTTTTTATATAAATCTAGGTTATATGTTGGCTAATTGGGTGGCTCTAAAAAGAGCCCTTGTGTTTATTATGAGTTTCTTGCAGCTACATGTAAGTGCGGATGCAGAGCTTTAGGTTGTTGAGAAACACTCTGTTCCCTTCATCAGTGAAGTGTACTCCGTCACTTCTGTAGATGCCCTCCATATGGAAACGTAGATTGTTGTTATATATGGAGCCCATTCTATGGTCTCTGAGGTAAGCAGAAACAGCTTTATTGACATTCTTCCTACCTTTCTCAATCTGAGGACGAAATTGATTGGACCACTTCCATTTCTGACTTTGGCATATGTTAGAGTATACAAAGGCAGTTTGGGGGGAAAGCAACATCAATTCTGCAAAGGTGTCCTTCATTAGCATTTCCAGACCTACCCCAGTCAATGTGCCTAGGTCATTGCCACCACGGTGCACAATCATGAGGTCAGGGGCTTGGAGATGCAAAAAGGTTTTAACCAAAGGCATCAATTGGTGCCACTTTAATCCTCTCTGTCCAATCCATTTAATGTCTACATTTTGCAAAGTTAGGTCTTTGTCAATACCTCTGCGTTCAGAATACCTTTTGAACCAGAAAACATAGCTGTGCCCAACAATCCACACTGAAAGCATCTTGAAGTGATGACTGGAGGTAATGAAAAGATGTCTGTAGCTGAGGTAGTCAGTTGGTAGAATGAGAGATATCTAAAATGGTGGACAAAATGGTGTTTTTAAGAAAGTAGAGATTTGATTGGCTGTTTAAGAACATTGTACATTCAAAAATAGGGTGCATTTTACTTTGTTTAAAAAGCAAGTTTCTTATTGGTTAGTAAAAAGTGTTTAGAAGGTACAGCAGAAAGGCTAAGGTCATGATTTGCAAAGCCAACCACACCTGCTGTTGTAATTTGCAACATTGTGTGGTGAACTTGTGACCTGTCAGTTAAGTTGAATGTTGCATGACCTGTTGCTATGGAAACTGACATTAAGCAGAAGGGGTAAAGAAGTCAGTTGATAAGGGATATTATTTGTGACCAATGGAAATGTGTTTTACAATTTGAAAATCTCTGGGAAGCAATGTCATTTGTTGCTTATGTGTATTTGTATGGAAAAAGAGGGAAACCTTGCCATTACTGGTTTCACCTTACAGAGTCTGGTGATTTATATTGACTGTGTGCAAAAGAAAATCCTGCCTGAGTGTGTGAGATTTTTCATTCAACAGATTTATTTGCAAGGTGAGTTATATATTTTTGAGGTTTCTTTAAAAAGATTTGACATTATTCTATATCTGTGTTGTTTGAAATATATTATTAAATGTAGAGATGTATATTGGAATTAGTTTCATTGTAATTGAAGTTCGTTTAAAAAATAGTCTGTACAGTAATATATATATTTTTAAGTCTATTCAAAGGTATAGCTGAATGATGCCTCATATTTTTAGATAGTTGGTTGAACATGCAGTAGAAATGTGTATTTTGAAAGATGTTTATATAAGGTGTTAATAATTACGTTTCAGTTATTAGTTTGTACAGAAGGTAAAGTTAAATGATGCCATATGTTTTAAGATAGAATGGTGAAATAAGGTGTTGTTAATTATGCTTCTTTTTGTAGTCTGAGCAAAGGTATAGTTGAATGATGCCACATAATTTTAGATACAATGGTGAAGATGTGTAATAAAAGTGTGGTTTTAGAAATGCTCATAAAAGGTGTTGTAAATTAGTCTTCTTTCTTAAGTCTGTTGAGAGGTATAGTTTGATGATGTCGCACATTTCTAGATTTAATACTCAAGATGTAGCTCAAAAATAAACCAGCACATTTTACTCTTTCTGGTATGTAATGAGTCATGTATGTGTACAGATTGTATTTCTATAGTTGTATGTATATTTACTGAATTATTAAGAGATGACTGACTGATTACAGGAGTGCAAAGGTAGTGAATATGTGATTTTATAATTTCCTAAGAAATGATTTACTGAATCTATATTGTGCAAACACCCAGTTAGTATCCAAGCACTACCCATGCATTCATGCAATGACTCATGCACTAACTGATGCAGTGATAAAATCTCCAGAGCGCTACATATGCAGTCCAGCAATCCCCCTGTCACTCCCTGTGGACTCTTTTATTCAGTCTGCCATGTCCTTATCTAATCACTGTGCCAAAATACAGGCACTTATAAATTCATCATGCACTCTCCTTGCAGCACTCTAATCATCCAGTCGCTACCCATGTACTCATAGAATGACCCAGGCAGTAAGTCATGCACTTCTCCAATCCTTTGAGTGCTACGTATACATTTACTAATCTCCCTCTTACTACCTGTGTACTCTTCTAATTACCCAGCCAGTTCCATGTCCTTATCCAATGACTCTGCCAATACTCAACCACTTATAAATGCACTATGCATTCTCCTTGCAGCACTCTAAGTATCCTGTCGCTATCCATGTACTCATGCAATGACCCAGGGACTAACAGATGCAGTGCTACAATCACATGTGCACTATCCATGTAGTCCTGTAACCACCTATACACTACTGATTCACTCCTCCAATTATCCAGGTAGTACCCATGCAGTCCAGCAATCAACTTGTCACCCCCGTGCACTCCTCCAATCACCCAGCCAGTACCATGTACTAATCCAATCACTCTGCCACAACCCAAGCACTTATAAATTTACCATGCACTCTCCTTGCAGCACTCTAGGTGTTCTGTTGCTATCCATGTACTCATGCAATGACCCAGGGAGTAACACATGCAGTGTTATAATCACATGTGCACTATCAATATAGTCTTGTAACCACCTATACACTACTGATTCACTCCTTCAATTATCCAGGTAGTACCCGTGCAGTCCAGCAATCACACTGTCACTCTCCGTGCACTCCTCCAATCACTGAGCCAGTACTATGTACTAATCCAATCACTTCGCTAAAAACCAAGCACTTAGAAATTCACCTTGCACTCTCCTTGCAGTATTCCAATCATCCAGTCAGTACTCATGTACTCATGCAATTACCCAGGCACTAACACATGCACTGCTACAATCCTTTGAGTGCTACCTATACAGTTTAGTAATCTCCATGTTACTACCTATGCACTCCTCCAATTACACAGCTAGTCCAATGTCCTTATCCAATCACTCTGCCACAACCCAAGCACTTATAAATTCCCCATGCAGTCTCCTTGCAGCACTCCAGGTATTATGTTGTTATCCATGTACTCATGCAATGACCCAGGGAGTAACACATGCAGTGTTATAATCACATGTGCACTATCCATGTAGTCCTCTAACCACCTACACACTACTAATTCACTCCTCCAATAATCCAGGTAGTACCTATGCAGTCCAGCAATCACACTGTCACTCCCCGTACACTCCTCCAATCACCCAGCCAGTACCATGTTCTAATCCAATCACTCCGCCAAAATACAAGCACTTATAAATTCACCTTGCACTCTCCTTGCAGTACTCTAAATATGCAGTCAGTACTCATGTACTCATGCAATTACCCAGACACTAACACATGCACTGCTACAATCCTTTGAGTGCTACCTATACAGTTTAGTAATCTCCATGTTACTACCTATGCACTCCTCCAATTACACAGCTAGTCCCATGTCCTTATCCAATCACTCTGCCACAACTCAAGCACTTATAAATTCAGCATGCAGTCTCCTTGCAGCACTCTAGGTATTTTGTCGTTATCCATGTACTTATGCAATGACCCAGGGAGTAACACATGCAGTGCTACAATCACATGTGCACTATCAATGTAGTCCTCTAACCACCTACACACTACTAATTCACTCCTCCAATAATCCAGGTAGTACTTATGCAGTCCAGCAATCACACTGTCACTCCCCGTACACTCCTCCAATCACCCAGCCAGTACCATGTTCTAAATCAATCACTCCGCCAAAATACAAGCACTTATAAATTCACCTTGCACTCTCCTTGCAGTACTCTAAATATGCAGTCAGTACTCATGTACTCATGCAATTACCCAGGCACTAACACATGCACTGCTACAATCCTTTGAGTGCTACCTATACAGTTTAGTAATCTCCATGTTCCTACCTATGCACTCCTCCAATTACACAGCTAGTCCCATGTCCTTATCCAATCACTCTGCCACAACCCAAGCACTTATAAATTCACCATGCACACTCCTTGCACCACTTTAGGTATTCTGTCATTATTCATGTACTCATGCAATGATCCAGGGACTAACACAAGCAGTGCTACAATCACATGTGCACTATCCATGCAGTCCTGTAACCAACTATTGATTCACTCCTCCTATTACCCAGAGAGTACACATGCAGTCCAGCAATCACACTGTCACTCCTGTGCACTCCTCTAATCCCCCAGCCACTACCATGTACTAATCCAATCACTCCGCCAAAACCCAATCACTTAGAATTTCACCATACACTCTCCTTGCAGTATTCCAATCATCCAGTCAGTACCGATGTACTCATGCAATTACTGAGGCACTAACTCATACACTTCTACAATCCTTTGAGTGCTACCTATACAGTTTAGTAATCTCCATGTTACTACCTATGCACTCCTCGAATTACCCAGCCAGTCTCATATCCTTATACAATCACTATGCCACAACTCAAGCACTTATAAATTTACCATGCAGTCTCCTTGCAGCACACTAGGTATTTTGTCGTTATCCATGTACTCATGGAATGACCCAGGGAGTAACACATGCAGTGCTACAATCACATGTGCATTATGCATGCAGTTCTCTAACCACCTATACACTACTGATTCATCCTCCAATTATCCAGGTAGTACCCATGCAATCCAGCAATCGCCCTGTCACTACCCATGCCCTCCTCCAATCATCCAGCCAATACCATGTACTAATCCAATCACTCCACCAAAACACAAGCACTTATAAATTCACCATGCACTCTCCTTGCTGTTCTTTAATCAACCAGTCACTACCCATGTACATATACAATGACCCAGGTATTAATACATGCACTATTAAAATTCTCTATGCACTGCCTATGCACTCCTCTAAACAGCTAAATCCTTCTCATTCACTACTACAATTATCCAGTTAGTACCTGTGTACTGCAGTAAATGTATTGTGATATCAAAACAAAGCGTTTAAATGGTTTTTATGTAGAACGTGTTTGTTTAGTAATAGATTGGTATATTTTATAGATTTATATTAATAATATTATTTTTTTTTTTTTTACAGATATTCTTCAGCATCATTAAAAAAGACTTATCATGACTAAAAAAACAGTAAAGAGGAAACAACAAAAGAAAGACTATTACTTGAAGAAAAGACGACAGCAAGAATTAGAAGAAGTACAACATGTGGGAAAAAAGAAAAAGTCTTGCGGTAAGAGAACAAAAGAATTTATTAAAAGACTTTCAAAGACAAGAAACAGTTTGCACAATGTAGAAAGTACAAAGAATACCTCAACAACAAAGAAGAATGAAAAGAAAAAAGGAGAAATTAATGGTAAATCACGTTTTCAAAAAACAATCTATGGTAAAAGGAGAAACAATCAATTTCATGAAATAAGGAAAAAAATGTTTCACAATAGAGTAGTACTTAATTTATTAAAAGATGCCAAGAAATATAAAAAAAGATCAGTATTTTATAAAAAGAAGAAACAGATTGAAACTATTGTTGAAAAGGCTTTTCAATTAAAAAGGAAATTATTCATTTTAATTTTAAACAGGATTCGATCAATAGATAAGCCAATACATTTTATGAAGTCCAAAAGTAAAAAGAAGAGAGTAATTAACAGGACTAACTTTTGTGATTTTTTTTTGGGTGAATGGAAACACAGTTCAAGTTCAGAGCCTTTTTTTAATGAAGAGAGCTATTTTCAAACCAATACATTAGTGTACGCAGTTGAAACTAGTGGTTGTGCTTATGAAGTGAAGAACGGTTGTCCAATTGAAAAAGAAAAGATGGTTCCTAGAAATGTAGAAGAAGTGATAGCTGATGAAGTTCTAGGGAGACGTAGTAAAGCCCCAGTGTATACTTGGAATTGTAGTAGTATTTGTAGTATACGACAGGAGTCTATTGATATTTTACGCAATTTCTTACGAGAGTATAGTAAAAAAAAGTGTTAAACAAAAGATTAAGTTGCTGCAAGGACTAGATCCTTGCAAAGTGAGAAAAAATACTGGTTTGCAAGGTCATTCTCTGGCTTGTCTTTCTAGAAAAGTGTGTCAAAGTGTTTTTCATCATTTTAGAATGTTAGCAGTACATCACTCTCAAATGCGGAAGTTAGTCAGAAGATTGTATTACGCAAAAAGTCCAGCAATATTTTTAAATGAGTTAAACCGTGCTCTTTTGCATGGGTCAGTATCAGATGTAAAAAAAGTTTGTGATGAAATACAGTTTCGTTACTTTGGTCCTGAAGAAGAGTGTAGACAAAGTGAGACAGTGATAGAAGTAGGTGTTGAAGAAGACGTGGAACATAGTAGTACTGAGAAGTTTGAAGAACAAATGACAAAGTTTAAGGTATTTTCGTGTGAAAGACCAAATAATGCTTGTATTTGTTGTCGACGAACTCACTATAAAAATCAGACTAGGAATGTTGATCTGTATTTAAAAAGTGAAGAAGAAGAAATAGTTTTAGGAGATGATAGTGAAATGTCAAGTGGTCAAATTGAGAAAGTGGACATGTCCAAAAGTGAAGAAATTTATGAACATTATAGTGTACATCCTTTACATTCCAAAGAAGTGATGGGGAATACTATTGAATTATTCCAAATGAAGAAAGCGAAGGGGACTCCCATGAGTGTTTGGGAAAAATGTTTGGAAGCTCGTTGTTTTCCACAGCTCTTCCCCACTGGAAAAGGTGGACGATATGACGAACGACCAGTACAGATTCCCGCATCAGAATATCGGACAACAAGATTGTACGCAGAAGATCCAAGATTTCGACAATGTATGCCATATATATTTCATCTTTTGTTTGAAAGTGACTTGTCTAGACTTTCATATGCAGTCAACCACATATTAAAAACAGGAGTTCATCTTCAAAATGTTTCTGCAAAGGAATTCATGGACAAAGTACATGAGAGAGATAATCATTTAGAATCTCAATTGATTAATTTGATGGCATGTCAGCGTGATACTAATGAGTATTGGTATCATCGTCATGGCGAACTTAAATGCATGCTAAGGAACTTAGGAACTCCTATGTGGTTTGTTACGCTAAGCTGTGCTGAATACGCATGGGACGATTTACTTCAATTTCTTCGAGAAGCAAATTCAAATATTAAAAACATTGAATTCAAAACACCTGGAGAACTGTGTTCCTTGGATCCTGTAAATGTGTGCAGATATTTTAATCATAGGTTTCAAGCTATGATGTCTTTTATCTGCAATAAAAACAATCATCCTCTTGGAGAAGTTATTGAATTCTTTTGGAGAAAGGAGTATCAAGCTAGAGGTGCTCCTCATATACATATGCTTTTATGGATCAAGGATGCACCCAAATTTGGAACTGATTCAGATGAGACTGTTTTATCTTTTATTGAAAACTATGTTACATGCGGTATACCAAAAACAAGAGAAGAAAACACCTTAAGGCAACAAGTGTTACGGTTTCAAAGTCATCGATGTGGGAAATACTGTCGTCGGAAATACAAGTCAAAGGAAATGTTTTATACCAAATGTCGTTTTGGATTTCCACGTTCAGTAATATCTAAAGGAAGAGTGAACAGTTTCATGTCAGCAGTGAGACATACCATCACTAGAAAATCTCCCAAAAATACTTACAATTTAAAAAGAAATGAAGAATCAAAGTATATTAATGATTATAATCCGGTTATTTTGTTGATATGGAATGCTAATATGGATATCCAGTATGTTGCGGATAATTCCATTGCTGTTGCTCGGTATGTAACGTCATACATAACAAAATCAGAAAAGACGGAGTTGAAAGAAATGTGGGAAGAAATTTCCCACGAGAAGAGTCTTAGTAAGAAATTGTACAGCTTTAGTTTGAAGATGCTGTCCCATCGAGAGATTGGATCCTACGAATGTTCAGATCGCTTGTCCTCTGCAAGTTTATATTCAAAGTCAAGAGGAATAATTTGGGTTAGTCTAGGTCTTGCTGCAACACGAAATCAAGTACTTAAATCTGTACAAGAAATCGAATATTTAGCATTAAATGAACCGGAAAGCACAGATATTGTTAAAACAAACATGTTGGACACATACTATCCAAATAGAAGTCCTCATCTAGAAAACATATGTCTCTATGAAGTGCTGCAATATTATACTTTTAAGACAAATATCACAGAGAACATAAATAAAGAAAAATATGCAGTGATTGGTTCAGAAGGATGTTTGGTGAAACATAGCAAAGGAAATCTGATTAATCACAGGAAACTGAGTTGCGATACTCCTGATAAAAGGGAATTTTACTATTTAGCACTTCTGCAACTCTTCAAACCTTAGCGTACGGAACTGGAATTACTTGGAGATTTTCAGTGCTATGAAGATTCTTTTAATGCATGTAAAGATAGCATTGAATGCACAGTTTTTCCAAATTATCTCAAAATGTTGAATGAAGAAATTGATCAAGAAGCTACTATTGCAGCTGAGATTGCTAGAGACAGTTCTCAAGATAGTCAAAGTTCTGCTCCACTGAGTCAAGATCCACTAGGACAACCAATTGTGGAAAATGAAGCAGCAATCGCCATGAGTGAAGTGGAAACAGCAATGCATCAAGCTCAACATGATATTATGGACTTAGGAAACTTGGAAGAACAACTAAATATTGAACAGAAAGAAATATATCAGCAAGTGAGACAACAGATCGACCATGGTTTTCTTCATGAGAAAAAGAATGCACATGCACATCATTTCAACCTATCCGAATGTATGTCAGTGGTCAAGCTGGTACAGGAAAAAGTTTCTTAATTAAAGTTTTGACCAGTTATCTACAGAAAACCACTGACTCACATTTATCTTGTGCTGTAACCGCTCCAACTGGGTTAGCAGCACACAGCATTAAAGGAATTACATTACATCGCTTACTAATGCTACCTGTTGAACATGAAAACAAATTGGAATACCACAAGCTATCTGGAGAAGCTTGTTATGAAGTTTCAAGAGTGCTAAAGAAAATGAAACTTCTGATTATTGATGAGGTGAGCATGGTCTCAAACTTAATGCTTGCCTTTGTGCATTTAAGAATGCAGCAAATTTTAAAAACTGAATACGAAGTCTTATTTGGAGGAAAACATGTGATAGTTTTTGGCGATCTACTGCAACTTACTCCTGTAAAAGGGCAACCAGTATTTAAAACACTTGTGCATGAAGACACCAGAAAGTCTTTGGGAAGTGTTGGAAACGTGAACATTTGGTCATATTTGGAATACAAAGAACTTATTAAAAATATGCGACAGGCAAGTGATGAAGACTATGGAAGTATTCTTCAAGATATAAGAATTGGTGTATTGACAGAACATGGTAAAGAAGCTTTGCAAAGTCGGCTACTTACAAACTTGTTTCCAAATGAAGATGTTGCTCCGGAAATAATATACAAAAAAATCAGAGAAAATAAATCTATAATCTGCCTAATGCCAACACTGCAAGAGTGTTCTACATTCAATGAAGAACTTTTAAAGCTGGAAAAACAACAAATAATAAAAATGGAAGCCATTGATAAAATAGAGCACGAAGGTATTACTATTATTTTGACAGAAAAATTAAAAACAAAATTGGATTCATTGGAAAAATCTATATCTAAGACTGCTGGTTTAGAAAAGAATTTATATGTATGTGAAAACTGTCGGGTAATTTTACGGCGTAATTTGGATGTAGAAAAAGGTTTAGTAAATGGAGCAATAGGAAAAGTTGTTGATTTTGTTAATTATCAAAATAGAGATGGAATTGAATTTTTAAAGATTAAATTTGATCAGATTGAAGAAGTAAAACAGATTGGACGGTGTTCTGTTCGTTTTGTGCTTGTTAAAGATTTGTATGTTCGTAGAAAACAGTTTCCTCTTTCTTTAGCATATGCGGTGACCATTCATAAATTTCAAGGTTTAAGTGTAGACAGCGCTTTGGTAAACATTGGAAATACCGTGTTTAAAGAGGGAATGGCGTATGTTGCATTGTCCCGAGTCAGAACTTTATCTGGATTGTATTTGATTGATTTTGATGAGAGAAAGATTAGTGCAGATGCAAATTGTGTAAGAGAGTATAATCAGTTAAGAAGACTGTATGCTGCCAATTTAGGTGAATATCCTGTATATGAAAAGCGTGTAGTAGGTCAAAAACGAAGATATGAGAATCTCTGTAGTGAAGTTGGAAATAAGAAAAAAATCAAGACAATGTTGAGATTCCAAACAAAAAGAAAAGGGACAGTGTTGAAGAGATTGTTGGATATCAGTTAGAAAATAGTTCAGGTATCAACTGCTATGCTAATGTAGTGGTGAACGTCGTATGTTTTCTAGAAAATCTCCAACAGCAAATTATGAAGAATCGAGAAAAAGGTTTTGTTCCTTGTTGCATTCTATTTTTGAAAAATTGAGAACTGATAAAACTAAAATCCAAAGTGTTTCTCGTATTCGGAATCTTCTGGATATATGTTCTGGTTCTTCGCAATTTACACAGAATGTGCAACAAGATGCTCAGGAATTTCTTATGTATATGCTTGCAGTATTGGAAGATGAAGGAATACAAATTGAAAATCTGTTTGGACTTTGTTATACATGGAAACATGAATGTGAAAATTGTACATTTACTTCTACCACTAAGATAGACACTGAAAGATTCATATATTTGACAATACCAGATTGTAAAACAGTGTCTTTTAACAAATTAGTTAAATCAGCTAATCAAAATATGGAGTGTAGCCACTGCAAATCAGAAATGTTATCAACATTATTTATACAAAGATTTGGACAATATATAATTTTAATGATACAACGTTGTAGAGCAGATGGAAGAAAATTGGAAACTTTAATTAAAAATTTTGTAGCAAGTCAACTATCAATATCAGGAAGAACTTTCGTAGCAGTAGCAATTATTTTCCACGATGGACCTTCTACGACATATGGACACTACACTGTCTATTTAAAGTGCAATGAAGGATGGACATATTGTAATGATGCCCATTTGGTTTTCAAATATCGTTTGCCTAACGAATTACCAAATTCATACCTAATATTCTTAATACCAAAGTTCTGAGAACATAATTCGGCCTATTGGGAATATGTCAATATGAATTCATTTTGGATAATTTCAATATAAAGGATTTCAGGAATATCATTCGGCCTAGTGGGAAGATATCGATATGAATTAAGAAGTTTATTTTGGATATTCTCACTGCAAATGTTTTAAAGAACATCATTTAGACTATAGGGAAGTTATGAAGAATTGCTGATTCAATCATCGTTTCTGTTCTTTGATATTGTATTTAGAAAATTCTCTTAGAAAGAAGCATTTTATATATTTGATATTTGTATTATATGCAATGTTATTGAGGATGTTTATTTTAGGAAATGTGAACAGATACTTGACTTTGTTGTTAATATTTTGGACACAGATTTGTTTTTTTTAACAATCTTATTGATTGTATTTTTTTGCCCGCTGTTATATGATGAGCAACATTGAAATCACTGTCTATGGTGAAATTCAATAGATTCTGAGAACAGCAAAAAGGCAAACTGAATATGTTATATAATGGTAAAATTATGTTGTGTTCTTAAAATTATAATATTATATGTTATAACTGTATTTGTCTTCTCTTTTACAGACCCTAATTCTAAAGTTTGAAAGTTTTTAAAATTTAAATTATAAAAAACAACTGCAAAAAATCTTTTAAATACTTTGATATCTACTATTGTAAAGGTAAGATTAAGTAACCCAAACACTATCCATGCACTACTACATTCACCTCTGCACTATCCATACAGTCCTATAACCACCTAGACACTGCTCATTAACATCTTAAATTCCCCAGGTACTACCCATGCAGTCCAGCAATCACCCACTCCCAATGCACTCCTTAAGCCATCCAGCCAGTACCATGTACTAATCCAATCCCTCTGCCAATACCAAAGCACCTATAAATTCACTCAGGCGCTCTCCTTGCAGTACTCTATTCATCCAGTCACTACCCATGTAGTCATGCAATGACCCAGTCACAAACACATGCACTGCTGCAATCCTTTGAGTGCTACCTATACAGTTTAGTAATCTCCCTGTTACTACCAATGCACTCCTCCAGTTACTCAGCCAGTCCCAATGTCCTTATCCAATAACTCTGCCAAAACTCAACAACTTATAAATTCACCATGCACTTTCCTTGCAACACTCTAAGTATCCAGTCACTATCCATGTACTCATGCAATGACCCAGGCACTAAGACATGCAGTGCTACAATCACATGTCCACTATCTATGCAGTCCTCTAACCACCTACACACTACTGATTCACTCCTGCAATTACCCAGGTAGTACCCATGCAGTCCAGCAATCACACTGTTACTTTCCGTGCACTCCTCCAATCATCCAGCCAGTACCATGTCCTTATCTAATCACTGCGCCAATACCCAAACACTTATAAATTCACCATGCACTCACATTGCAGTACTCTAATCATCCAGTCACTACCCATGTACTCATGCAATGACCCAGACACTAACACATGCAGTGCTACAATAACATGTGCACTATCCATGCAGTCCTCTAACCACTTATACACCGCTTATTGACACCTTCATTTTCCCAGGTAGTACCCGTACAGTCCAGCAATAACACTGTCACTCCCCGTGCACTCCTCCAGTCACCCAGCCAGTACCATTTACTAATCCAATCACTCCGCCAATACCCAAGCACTCATAAATTCACCATCAACTCTCCTTGCAGTACTATAATCATCCAGTCACTACCCATGTACTCATGCAATGACCCAAACACTAACACATGCAGTGCTACAATCACATGTGCACTATCCATGCAGTCCTCTAACCACCTACACATTGCTCATTCACACCTTCATTTTCCCAGGTACTACGCATGCAGTCCAGCAATCACATTGTCACTCCCCGTGCACTCCTCCAGTCACTCAGCCAGTACCATATACTAATCCAATCACTCCGCCAATACCCAAGCACTTATAAATTCACCATACACTCTCCTTGCAGTACTCTAATCATACAGTCACTACCCATGTACTCATGCAATGAGCCAGATACTAACACATGCAGTGCTACAATCACATGTGCACTATTCATGCAGTCCTCTAACCACCTACACGTTGCTCATTCACACCTTCATTTTCCCTGGTACTACCCATGCAATCCAGCAATCACACTGTCACTCCCCGTGCACTCCTCCAGTCACCCAGCCAGTACCATATACTAATCCAATCACTCCGCCAATACCCAAGCACTTATAAATTCACCATACACTCTCCTTGCAGTACTGTAATCATCCAGTCACTACCCATGTACTCATGCAATGACCCAGACACTAACACATGCAGTGCTACAATCACGTGTACTACCCATGCAGTCGTCTAACAACTTACACACTACTCATTCACACCTTCATTTTCCCAGGTAGTACCCATGCAGTCCAGCAATCACACTGTCACTCCCCGTGCACTCCTCCAATCACCCAACCAGTACCATGTACTTATCCAATCACTCCGTCAATACACAAGCACTTGCAAATTCATCATGCACTATCTTTACAGTACTCTAATCATCCAGTTAAATAGGCACTACTCATGCAGTCATACAATCACCCATGCACTACCCATGCACTGTTTGAATCAATCAACATCTACAGATATACTCATGCAATCACCCACGCATTAGCATGCAGTTATTTCTCTTTTTTTAACCAGATAAGGTAGTTCTGAAAAGAACTCTTTTTTTCTTCTTTTTTGGGTTTTATAATTTTTTGTATTTTTTAAACTATTTTGTATATTTTTTGTGTGTTTTTTTCAAAAACAGGAAAAACAAAAGAACTAAGTTTGAACTTTGGCAATTTAACAGTCATTGCAACAAAAACAAAAAAATTAACAGTGGTGATTTCTTGCTGCAGAAACCACAGCATCTACGGATTGCTCCCCACAGCAAAGCACAGTGTTGCACTTCATGCAAAGTTGTTTGAGATTGGCAAATTCTGGACGAATGTCCGGGCCTCGATATGAGGGGCTTGAGGCTCCTGAAGTGCTAGGACCAGCTCCCAGGTCATCCTGCTGCATTTGTTCTTGCGCACGTTGCAGTTGTTCCCGTGCAAATGGTTGAGGGTGAATTGTCTGCAGATGTTTGAACATACTAGATGTTCCGCAGGAGTATTTCTTATCACTCCCCCTCGAGAGTACTCTTGAACAAAGAGTACAGCTGACCTTTCGCGCGTTCACTTTCTTTTCACCAGGTGAAATAGTGAAAAATTTACATACGATGCTTTCCTTCTTTTTCTTCAATGGAATGTCCAATTCTTCTTCTTCCGATGGAATATCCAGCACAGGAGTAGAAGAAGCCATTTCAATGTCAAAAGGAAAATACCAAAGAAATATACAAGAAAGCTCAAAAAACACAGCAGGTGTGTCTCCTGGGATGATGTATCTAGAATGAGAAAAATGGGTGTGGTCCTCCAACTTCTAGAATGGAAAACCTTATGAACCAATGAAATGCTTTCTTTTAAAGTCACATGGGGGTCGCGCACCCAGCACGCACCCAGCGCGCACCCGACGCGACTTTGCGAAAGTATATTTAACAGTAATATAACTTTATTGCAATTAGAAATATATCATTTTCATAATTAGTTTACATAATCTCTTGGTCTAATATACATATTCAACTAGTATACATATAGTTTTCAACATAAAAATTTTTTCGCGGAAGTCGTGCTCCCAGCGCGCCAGCACACGTTCATTATGTTACGCAGGGCGGGGAACCGCGTGTCCGTCCCATACCAAACGCGCACATGACGCGATCTCATACGTATATGACGTTACGCGGGGCAGGCACCGCGCACCCGTCGCTAACCAAACGCACATCCTTCACGACTTTGCCAATATGGCGGCTTGAATCCACGCACACACCGAGATAGGTACACGATGGGTGCGCGACTCCACTTTTTCTCAAAAAAAATAAATATTAATATGTAAGAAAACAGAAGAAATTATATAATTTTAATAACAAAAAAAACAAAAACAAAAACTATTTTTAGGATATTAAACTTACAAAATATCACACAAAAAAATTCAAAATTACTGAACAAACCATAGGTTTAATGAACATTATAGTTAGAAATTAGCATTTAAAAAACATTTGAAATTCACTGAAAAAACCATAGGTTTCAGGGACGTTATAGATAGAAATTAGCATTTACAAAACCATTGAAATTCACTGAAAAAACCATAGGTTTCAAGCACGTTATAGTTGCACACACATAGTATATATAATCCGCCTTGCAATTCCTACTGCTATGTAAAAAGAGGATTTAGCCATCCCTGGAATAAATGTAGGAGACATCGATTTCTCACTCTCACTCTCACTTTTATGTCACACTTTCAGCACTAGCTACACAATATGGTGATGTTACATGATATTGTGTTAGAGCAAGCACAGGAACATTTATTATGCAAAAATATTTAAAAAAAAGAAAGGAATAAAATAATAAACCATCACATGCGAGACCAAACATTCCGGAGCCATGTACTGCTTGCAAAACTAAGACAGGTTTGCGTATTTCTGTTAAACAGCGGCAGTTCTTTAGAAAGCACAATGCACCCGAGAGTAGAACAACCCAGTCCCCTGATATCCAATTGACTGAGCTACTGAACACTAACAAGGAAGATCTCTCGTGCACCACCTCAAAGATGCAGAAAGAGTGTTCTTGAAAATAGCCTTAATTTGTTTACTTACGTTTGGACATATTATTGATCAACTGTTCAAACCCTAGAATTACTTCCTCCTTCTTTTACAACATAATCAATGATACAATTATGGGTGGGGAGGCAAATGGGTTACCATAAGTCAACACAATTATGATCAGTTCAAATGACGGTGAAAGTCTGCTGCATAGGTATTGGCCCTGTTGCACCAACTTGAGGTGTGGATTTCTCACCCACTTCCCACCTTTGATGGGACAGAATTTGTGTCATGCCTTAGTGTCCAACATGAGGACTACTCTGTAGGGGGCATGCAAAGCACTGGGCAGCAAAGCAGTCAGGGCCACAGATGGCACAAGAGAATTCATGGTATAGAAAACATGCATTGCAGCACACCTATTGAGAAATAAGAGAGGTGCTGCCGTTGAGGCAGACCACACTCACAACCACAACTCTTTTTGGTTAAATCAGGGGATTTGCTTGTTTATATGGGTGCATTTCCCACGATATTGATATTTACTACATTAAATCTGCTATCACCGAATTAATATCGTGGAAGTATCTGTGTTCCCCCGTGTCTCCCTACCCACCCCGCCCTTGATGAAGTTATGACGGCTGATTAATGTAAATGCTCGGTATGTATAACTGTACCTCCTTATTGTGCCATCTCAAGTTTATGGTTGAAACCTGTAAGAGTTTTTCTTGTCTCATTGTTACATTACTGTATACCTGCACTACTGCTCTCAATAAAAAGAGTTATAAAAAAAAAAAGTTAAAAAAAAAAAATCTGCTATCACCGACCGGATATCCTTGTATGCAGATGATGTCCTGTTATACATGGCATCCCCAAGGCGTTCGCTACCCAGACTATTAAATATCTGTGAGACGTACGGGAGGTACTCTGGGTATACAATCAATTGGAACAAGTCTATCCTGTATGTATTGAGTGGCCCCCCGCCAGTCATACCTAAGGGCTGTGAGGTGAGTGTGGTAGAAGACGGCTTTAAATACCTGGGATTCACATTACAGTGAACCCAGACGATTTTATGAGTAAAAACCTCCTAGAACCCCTGAACAGACTATGTCGAGATACCAAGCATTGGCAATCCCTACCATTGACTCTACTAGGAAGAGCTGCGCTCTTTAAAATGATGGCACTTCCCAGATTTCTTTACGCCTTGCTGAATACCCCATTTCCGGTTCCTCCATCGTATTTCAGGGCGATAGAAACGGAAGTACGCAGCCTCCTTTGGGACGGGAAACCAGCCCGAATAGCCATGAACAAACTGGTTAGAGGTTGGTACGATGGCGGCATTGCACTCCCGAACGTACAGATATACTATTGGGCCTCCCAACTTATCGTGCTCAACTAATTGCTTCACTCTCCTCAGACTGAACCCGCATTCCGCATGGATAGGCACGTCCTGGGAGAGGGAGGGATCATGAGGGCACTCTACAACAAAACTCGAGGACAGATCTCATGGGACCCACTGCACACAGTCCAAATATGGTATACAGTACTAAGAAAACTGGGCTGGGATAACACAATGACACAATCTACCCCACTCTGGGAGACCGGAAAATTAGGTAGACTGAGCAGCTGCAAAGGATTTAAGCAATGGAATTTAATAGGAATCTCAAGGGGGGGTGACCTCTGAATCAAGGGGGAAGTTATTACATTTGCCCAGCTCCAAGACAAGTATGATATGGAACCCACAGAACTGTTTTGCTATTTTCAAATTAGACATGCACTCAAGGCCACCATTCCACCAGACACTACCCTCCAAGAGGCCTCCCCACTGGAGGATAGGCTACTAACGGAACTTATAGATAAAAGAGCCATATCTCTAACCTACCGGAAAATAATTAATAACCAACCAGACCCTACACAGAATCTCCGCGAAAAATGGCAGGCCAACATCGGAGAACTAGATGACGCTGACTGGCAGGAAGCGCTAGAATCTCCACGAGAGGTGGCAATACCCTCAAGACTACGATTAGTACAACTCAAAGTGCTCCACAGAACGTATCTATCTAGGGTAACCTTAGCTAAAATAGGGAGGGCCGATACCCAGCTCTGCTTGCGGAAATGTGGTGCAGTGGGCACGTTCTATCACATGATATGGGAATGCCAAGAGATTAAAACATACTGGGAAGCAATCATGAGCACAATAACACGAGTCTGCGGGGCTCCCGTACCACCAGAACCCAAGCGATGTCTCCTGAACACATGGGAAGCCACAGACCTCAATCGCAAGGCCCAAGACTGGGCGACACTGGGCATGACAATAGCAAAATGCAACATTGCCAAACACTGGGGGGCGCAAAATGCACCATCATATGCGGAATGGTGCAACGATATGGATTGGGCTATGGTGGCTGAAAAGGCAGTATATATACATAGAGGGTGTCCCAAGAAGTGGGAGCGGGTGTGGGGAGGATGGAACAAATTTAGAGGGAATATTTGTACGCGGCCACCAGGAGAACCTTCCTTGGATGACAGCTAAAGGAAAGCTGTGCCAAATACTGGAAAATCTAACAAAGACAACCACGTGACATATGTGTATGGACGCTAGACAAATCAGTTGTAGCACGGAGCTCAAACTTTGTATACATGTAACTAATTTCTGTATGAGATGATGTCCCAAGTCGTACGCTTAATAAAAAGAGTTTTAAAAAAAAAATCTGCTATCACCCATTAAGTTTAAATTGCCTTCACACTTTACTGCATTATCTGTCTGTCAGTTTCTCAACCTTTTGTCCTTTCATTGTTGCAGTAATCTCAAAGTGATGTCACATGTGGGAAATATCAGCTCTCTGGTGAAATAAAAATATATATTTTGCAGCAGGGCCATATTGCAATAAAGAAAAAATAGCAAGAATTCTTAAAGAAACAGTCCTCCCACTCATAGAGGATCAGCTAACAACTGCGGTACACGTTTATAAATACATTTAGCTAGCATAAATGAGTAGGACTTTGGTTGCCACTATAAGCATCAAAAGCTTTGGATCGAAGCCAACTTTTGCAACGAGTTTTATGTTTTATGTAAATTTTATTTTTACCTTTCCCAATTCTTGGTGCTCTTGAAACGCAGAGATCAGCTCGCGAGCCCACTGTATGCGTTCAGCGCTGGGAGTAAATTGCTCCTGGACAATGGGAATTTGATTAGGGTGTATCACCTGCTTTCCTAAAAGAAGATAGATCGCGTCTGAAACATGAAACAACAACAGATGTTCCCACAAATTGTGTCAGTCACTCAAGCATCTGAATGCCTCATGGACTTCACATATAACAAATAATTATCTAATGGCTGTCCATCTGTTTTTTTATGCGGCGAGGACATTTATAATCAGTGCAGGACAGTCTGCTAATGAAGAAATACAAAGAGGACTAAACAAGATCAACTCTGTTTATTTTGGTTTATAATTTAATCACACTTTAAAAGTTTGATGCATAAAATGCAATATTCGAAACCACTGATGCAAAGAATAGAGAGATTAGTAAACTGGATTTAAGAAAAAAAAATTGAATATTGACAAAGGATACTTTAAGTATGCAACAAGTTAAGATAGTAAAGTATTTCATATGTAGATGGTGTAATTAGGCCACATATTATCTATGTAAATGCTGCACATGTTTATATAAATGTCCTATGTATGAATAATGTCATTCAATGAGAAACCTAAATAGAAAAACGTATCAACCAGTTCTAAATTCTTACGTTATTGGAGTCATTTTACTCCCCACTCAGGCACATTGTACTTGTTAGACAAAAAAATAGGCTACATTACATATATCTGACATTGTTCACCTGCCAGTCCTTTTTGTCTTTTTATCGGTCAATAAAGGCCTTGCTGTTTAATAAAATTCTAGAATTATTTTGACAGGGAGGAACGAAGACAGCTATTGCTTCCTGATTTAATGTTATGGAGATTTTTTGCATGGATTAGGGCTGGACCTTAACACGTTATTAATATTCTGTATGGTAAAAGGATTTGTCAATAGATGGTATGTTGAACATACTTATTTTTAAATACAAAGTGGTATGTTTAAGCTAAACTGCACATTGAAGTTTGACTTTCAAGAAATGTAACACTGGTGATAACACAAAACCTATAAAATTCCTGTATTTTAACTTTTTAAACAATACCCTGCTTTATTTATTTATTTGTTGGATTGATTCTGTTATGTGAAATCAAGGGAATAAAATAATTTTAAACGAATAGGGCTGCTTAAAATTGTCTAGCATCAAGTAAAATTCAAATACACACATGATGTCAAATAAGATATGTGATGAAATCTTCCCTCAAAACAACTTTTATGAAACCACAAAGAAGAGTTATGGTCAAGATTATTTTTTGGTACCCAGAGACTACTGATATCTTCAAAACAGTAAATTGCTTGTTTATTGCAAGTGTTAAAAACTACAAAACAAAGTATGACATAAACTTGTAATGGTTTCAAATCATTCTCACCCAGCAAAGAAACTTATTTAGCAATGAACATTACTCCAAAACCAAGTTCACTGAAAATATTGTTTTTCTACAGTATACAAAAGGCTCTGCTAAAATCAGGTAATCAGAATTGAGACCCAAGTGCACAGCCAATACTGTAGTGTCCAGAATTTCTGCGAGTGTATTTCTGTGCACAAATACAGAAAAGATATGTTCTAACACAACTTTTTGGGGTACTTGAAATGCAAATATAAAAGACATAACTGAACTCTTAATCCACACTTAATAGGACTGTGGTAGTTTACTATAGGAGCAATTGACATGTAAAGGTTGGCATAAACAACTGTAAGACACAAAAATGTACGATCGTGACATTTTCTTACGTTCTGCTTGACAAATTGTGCTTTAACCAATACTCACCGACCCTCTTAGTCAAATGTAAAGCAGTTACATTTTTGTCCACCACAGAGAAAGTAGCAAAAGAGACAACCCTGTGGTGTTTCATATTTATACCTGTATTCTCAGCATGCAACTAAGCAGAGGCTCTAATGAGCAAGGCAGATGCTGAAGTCGATATTGCACAGTTAAATTATTTTAAGGAAAGTCAAAAGCCATTTGTAGGAAATGTTTCACTGTCTAAACTAAATGTAAAGAAAAGAAGCCTATAACGATGTTAAAATATTTTTTCATCTGCCCTGGTAGGGAAAAATTCAGCGCACACACGTTAAAAATTGAAGTAGGATGAATGTAGCCTTATCATTAAAGTAACTAGTGTGGTAGGGGACAGATACAGTTTTGCTTTAACAGTGGACACAGCGTATGATATTTCAAGGCAAGTGAACAAACATAAAAAATGAAGACTTCACAGGAATGTGTGTTAAAGATGCCCATTTTCAAACCAATCATCGCCACCGTTGAAGGCTTGCGCCATTTCTTTTTCCAACTGAAGTGTTGCTGTAAAGAACACCGTTGAAAATGGTGCAAACAACGCGATTAGATGTGTCTGAATGAATTAACATGGCGAGCCACACGTCCGCTTTTTGTTGGCCTGACAATACAGAGGCTTGGACCATATTCACAATTGTCTTTGTCCCACGTTGGAGTCTGTGGGGCCCATGCAGAAGGGGTGCTGTTAGGAACCCGCTCGCTTTCACATATTCACATCAAAGCCGAGCCCCTCTGAAAGAAGGCGGCGGGGCCGGGGATGCGTTAGCCGCAAGCGCCCTGTCTAGTTCAGAAAAACATCTTTCACCGAAGGAGGGCGAAATGGTTTTAGGTAGGTAGTTGAACGCAAGGACGTTGTTTGCAGTAGGCGTGTGAATCATTAATTGGATGTGCCGCACCATCATTTCAGTTTCAGAAGCCAAGACGAAATTTAACATGTAAGAATGGTGGTCTTATGTTGTATAAATATCACATTAATTCCATTATTTGTGGCTGTTTACACGTCAATATTTCAGTGAAAGAAATGTCTTCCCTAACAGTAAGGGCCTTGGTTGAGTTGCTTACAGAAATCAAAACAGCAGCGCGACGTTAATATAATGAACACTAATTTGTGCATATGATAGAACTTTTTTCTCCATGGCAGAAACACATTCTGGCAGCTTGTCTGGCCCTGAGGGGTGCCGGGGTAACCTTGTGCACCATCTCTGGAAGCGCGCCTGCCGCAGGAGCCTTGCAGGAGTGTCCTGGCTGCCAACAGAAATAGGTGTGATCGTGAGCACCAGCGCTCGCCAGGAGACAGAAATCAAGGAAAGCAACGAGAAGGGGGAAGAGGAGAGGGTGTGGCGTGACGACCAGAGCTGCCGAGTCACGGAGTCAGCTCAACAGCCTGTGATTTCGGGCAAATCACTTAATCCCCCCCCCCCCCTGTGCCTACCAAAAATGAATGTGTCCTTATGTAATGTAAGTGTTGCTCATGTAAAGCGCTCCAATACCTTCGTGTTGAGTTCGCGCTAGTCAAAAAAATAAAAAAAAGAAGGTTGGAAACACTCGATGTCTTTCAGGGGATGCTAGCAAGCGGATGCTTACAAAACTATAAAGCACTCGCCCTTAAATGTGGGAAACAAAGCAGGATTTCCCGCGTGCTTCAATTGCATGCTGGAATGAATATAGCGGACCACGTTCCCTGCCCTTTATGGGCAGACAGACTGCCACGCAGAACAAACTGCGGACTTCAGCAGTTCACAGCAGGTTCAGGGGAGCCCTACAGCGCCAGGCCACGCAGAGGCCTTTCTGCAGCAAGTACGTTCATGGGGTCCGCCTGATGCTCGCGCCAGAGCGTGTAACTGCACTTATAAAATGCAGCGAAAGCAAAACTTCCTTGGCACTGATTAGCGCCCAATAGGTATGCAAATATATTCACGCGTGCCAGATGATTTCACAGCACGGCACGGACGTGCACATCCTTCGCTTTCCTTGTACCTTTTAATCTAAAGCAGAGACCAAATATCACATTTCAATAAAAAAAAAAACACGGCACGCCTGCTGCCATTTTTGCTCAACTCGAGTAATAAATGCATCTAATGGTAAATCATGTTCAGCTTAATACGTACCGGTGAAGCCCATTACGGCCCCCTCTCTGGCCTGCCTCAGAAGCCCGTCTCCATCTCTGTAATCAATGTACACCAGATCGATGGCTTGCAAGCCGAAGGCCTTTGCTACCACGATAATGTGCTGCCTGGCGTACAGAAGTTCTTGAGTTTCTTTACTACTTGTTGCACCTAGGGAGGAAATGTTGAATATACATTTTTATTAACCGGCTGCATGCAGAGCGGACTTTGTTGACTTCACTTGGGAAGTAAAAAAAACGGAAGATGTAAAGAAAGACAAAAAGAAAAAAACAAAACAGAAAAATGTATGTTGAAACCATTTACTGATATTAATATCCTCTCATTAGCATCACATATAACATAATATAATAAAACATTAACGGCAAACATACAAACCGTGCTCGAGGTCTCTACATCCTTTCCATTCTTGTACTGCAATCTAGTTCTGACAAAATAGAAACGTCATCCTTTCACAAGGATCTAAAAACTCTGCTAGGAAATTGCTGATATCAAGTTACCTTAAATGAAAAGTGATCTGCTCCTCAGACGACTTGAAACTTTTTCAAATCAAATAATGTAATTTGTTTTTGAAAATATATTTTATTGTACTGATAAAGTTCTTTTTCAATTTCTTTAATTTAAATGCCATTTTTTCTTCGATTGTAAATAATTTTGAACGGAGGAGGGAACCCTCTCCTAACCTCTCTCGCTGTCGCTGACCAAGCTGCCCTCATCGCTGGGGGTGGAGAGCAGGCGGGAGCACACCGGAGCTTCTGTCACCCCTCCTTCCCTGCCCCCACATACCTGGTGTTTGGGTGCTTTTGGTATTATGGTTGCCTCTTCTCCCCCTTTTTCAACTGTGCTTCACCCTGGGGATGGATATCTGCTCCACACTCTGCTCCCCCGAGCAGTGCCATAACGTGCTGGTTATAGAAAACACCCTTGCCACACACTGTTTTATCTTGGTGATATTTACATGTTTTTTAAGCCTTTCATTTTTTTCTTTTTTTTTTTGCTAATAGACTTTTCTTTAGGGGTTGTTTCTTTTTGGCATGTTTTCCCCCCATTTGATTCTTAGCCCCTAGCAGCATTTTGGGAATTTAATTAAATTATTTTTTATAGCTTTGTCATCTTTGTTCTGTTGAATTGTCTTGAATAAAATGTTTTTCTGTTTATTTCATTTGGAAAAACTGAAGTTTCTCCTGAAGAAGACAGGGCTTGATGTCATCCTAGTTATCAACCTCGAATGTCACACCCAGGTATTTATACACATTCAGCTTCTTTACTGCCACTGAGTCAAGTTTATGTGAAGGGTATGGAAAGGAATTTACTATGGTGTATCTGATTTAAGCTCCTGAGGGCCACGGACATGGTACATTTGCTGGATTTATACTCAATTGGTCAACAGTTCATGCTATAGAGAGGATGTTTTGCAGCATTCTGGGCTGGCCTGAAGTCCACCCTATCTGATATATGGTTGATCCGATTTTGTAACGCTACAGATTTTCATACACCAATTTTTTTATTTGTTTTAGCGATTGACACTTTGATCCCCAATTACGACTTTTCGCGGAGTGGTGGTGCGGCGATACCGCAGCGGTACCAACCGCTACATCACTGCTCCGCCGAAGGTCGCTGCCGGCCAGATTATGACCAATTTTGTGGTCTGGCAGGCGGACGGCATGGCAGTCCCACTGCAGTGCATCTTTCAAAGGCAGTGGTGCTTTTGAAAGAGGAACCGCAATGGGAACGCCACACAGGGTTCCTGCACGGCATGGACTCAAAAGTCCATGTCGTGCAGGAACCTGTGTGCATGCACACAGGGGGGCACTTGTTGTGCCCCCCTGCATGCATGCCCAGGCTGAGGGGGCACAGAGGGTCCTGTAGGGCCCCCTTTGTTTCAGCAACGCCAGCCTTTTCATGGAGGAAAGACCGCCATGAAACCGCTGGCGGTCCTGAAACTTGTAATATGCATGGCGGTGCTGCAGCAGCACCACCTGCATATTACATAGCCCCTGACCGACATGCCACCGTCAGGGAACAGAGATTCTCTGGCAAAGCCGGCGGTCCAATTATGGTCCGACCGCCAAAGTCATAATAGGACGGTCAGACTGCCCGAACGGCGGTGGCTGGACTGCCACCGCCAGGCCACCATGGGTCTGGCAGTCCTCAAACCGCCAGACTCGTAATTAGGCCCTTAGTGGAAAGTCTGTGTCCACAGCTAGGTCGTGACCATGTTCTAACTAGACAATCGAGCTGCTCATCATCAGTGAGGCCCAATTAGGAGCAAAATAGAAGGATAGTTTTAGTTTCCTTGAAAAAGGTGAATGGCCAAGCAGGTCGGGTTGATTTACTACTTTTTGGGCCTAGGCAAAGACTGATCAGTATGTCACTCTGCCGACAATGCACAGCCAAACAAAAAGGAGAAATTAATTGCATCCACAAGCAATTCCTAGTTTTTAAGCAGTGTTGGAACAGAAATTTGCATTTATCAATTTTTCCTTCAGTGCTCCTGCAGTTCCCGAGTAGATTTACAGGAATTGGGGAGTAGAGTGACATTTCACACTAGGAGTTATCTAACACTGACTCATGTATCACCTGTGATCCTCCATCCCTTTTGACATGCCCCACTGGTCAATGAGGTTACCCCAAATTACCGATGTGTGTATGGAGCCACTGGGAGTCACCAGATAAAATACTTTGTCAGGCCACAGGCATTCTGGTAATAACCAGATCTGTGTCTCACTCTATAGCTCCTTAGGCAGAACGACCTAACTAATCAGACTGTCTGACCGAAACATCAGGCTGAATATAAAGAAGACGGTGGTTTACACCTAAGTCGGAAAAGTTGTGGAGTGCACTGATCATTAAATACTCAGATCTTTAAATTTTGATCCACACAATACAAAGCTACTAAGATGATGTTCTGGGGCCGGAATGAGAACAGGGTAGAGTTCCACTAATGAGCACAGCTGGTCATTGCCCTTTGACTAAACCCCCAACCTTGGGAAGCTCTTAGTCCACAGCGATAATACTGTAACTATCCAAGAGTAGAGAGAGACCCAAATCTATCTTCCTTTGGCCAGGGATATGTAATCAATACGTGATGCTTTCATATTAGCATATTTACATCATGAAAAAGCCCCATATATGTTTGACTAGGAAGCTTCCGCTTTTTCCAAGCGAAGCAGCTCAAATGCTGAGATGAGGCTGTCACTTCAAGCACATTTCCCCAGTATGTACAGACTTCTAGTGGGCCTGCAAAGTCAAACTTTTGTCTGTTTTCTAATGCTCAGTTATTGAAGTATGTCATTTACAAATACTTTCGACCTGCCAACCTACTCTGTCTGCGTAATTTGCTAAACTTTGTATATCCAACTACTTGAAGCCAGCCATTGCTCAGAGTCTAACTGGCTGGGTTAATACTCTTTCCAACTGTTCCCAAGTCCTTATTGAGCGCTAGTTTGTTCTACCACAGATGCATGCCTTAATGTTTGTCTGTAGTTCCCTCAAAGTCAGGTTTAACTGTACTTGTACTGTGTGGTGTTAATAATCTTGTTTCATTGAAAAATGCACTGTAATCCCCTCTGTACCTGGAGAGGTGTGCTGTTATCCCCCACAAAATTGTAATATGTAACAAAAGGAAATGAAAAAAAGAGAAATTATTGCAGCAAGAGAGTACCCAGAGACACATAAGAATACCCTGAACAAATCAAAGAAAAAGAGGTAGTGACAAAGTCACACAAGAAAAGGAAATTGAGCAGGAATAAAGGAAAAAGCGCTAAGAGACAAGGAAAAAACATGTAAGCAAGAGACTAAAATAAAGGAAGAAATACAAAATGAAAGAAAAATGAGAAATAAGGTAAAAAAGAAGGAATGACAAGTATAAAGGAAAATGCTAACAAGAAACGCATGCCAACATAAAAGTGCGGAGTCAATGGACGGCAGTGTTGAAGTAGTAATGCAAAGAAATGGTGTAAACTATGGAACAAAATGAGGCAGAATGGAGCTCATGACACTCTATGTTGCACATTAGTTTCTCAAGTTAAGCATGTAATATTTCAACATGAAAGTGGTGGTAACTATTTCACTTTTGCTTTGTGTTTTACGATCATTACACAAATGCTCTGATCTGTTCTACTCTGAAAAGCCTCATTGAGAAAGACTTGTACTTCCACAGTTACAATTCTTTGTCACACATGCGGTCCCCAGGGAAATGTCGCTGCTTTCCTTCTTGAATGGGTAAAATTATTGCAGATGACCACTGAGAGGCGAGAGGCTTTTAACTCACTTCTATACAACGCCACAATATAGCTTCTCACACATATCAAAGCAGCTTGTTCTGAACTGAACCCCGCCATTCCCGATTGGGTGTGAAGTGTGAGCCACACCAATGAATCTACTAGAACAACAATACAATGAGGGGTTTCCTTGAAAAGATGTGTTGCCTTCCCTAGCTATGCACAATGCCTTGATGATGAGGTGGAGACAGACCTACAAAAAAGATTTATGACTCGAACCTCTGAAAAGGGAGAAATTTGCTTTGAAAATTACATGACATTTTCCAGTGGACAAACCCAATGTTATATACAAACCCTGGTAAGGTGAAAGGAAAATTTGGAAATCATTCTGTTAAAATGTATTTAAAATATCAAATAGAACAATGGGGCGAGGAAGTCAAACACCGTCATAACAAACAACTCCGCCAGCATTTCAGTTTGTCACCACCACTTAGGCCACACACCATTTTATATTGGTAATGCAGTGGATACATTTTCATTATGTTCTAGGCCTCTATTATAACAAAATGCAAAATGTTATGCATTGTAGACTTTAGATGTGCTGCACTATTCTTGTGTCAGTCTATCTTTGTTTTTTCTTATAGGAGTAAGATATTATATGAGAGAGAGAGTAAAGGTCATTTCTTCCTCCGCACTCCACTATCCAATTTTTCTTTGTGGTTTTTTACATTCTTCTGGTCAGGGAATTGAGTATTATTTAGCACCACGGGTCATACTTCCGTATTAAATAATGCATGTTTCTTAAATAAAAGGTCGTATTATTTGGATAATGTACAACCAAGTAAACACCAACATAAATACTCGGAATTTACTTACGACCGCAGAATCTTAATATTAGTAGGATATTAAATGGACCTACCACCTTCCTTCAAGCTGCAATATTTGGCAGCTTTACTGTTATCTACTGGTACTTGATTCGAAATGTTGAGAGCTATCTGCCCTTTAATGTATTCCCAAAAATTGTTGCCTGTTTGCAGCTCCCTTTGGAACTTTGCTGTGAATTTTTTTCCTGAAAACGAATGTTACGTCTATTTAAAGAAAAATAACAGTGGCGGCTGGTAGGGGAAGATGGCAGGGTGGGAGGGGGGCAGGGATGGGTGGGAGGGGGGCAGGGATAGGTGGGGCAGGGGTTAGGAAATAAAGAAAAAGCAAACTTACCTGCTGTTTGCCGTCGCCACCTTTCCTCCGCAGGAAGCACCCTGGCATCCAGACTCCCCTAGCCAATCACGACGCTGCTGATAGCAGCGTCGTGATCGGTCTGAGCGCCATGGTTCGGTGCTCAGAGAGGGAGTGGGAGCCTGGGCATGTTCTCCACCCAGGCTGTAATACAGCCTGTAGAGAACATGCAAAGTGCACATGACTGTTTGGCAGGCCTGAGACGGCCGGCCAAACAGTCATGCGCACTTTAGAGTGCAGCAACCACTCCTCCTCCCCGATGTCACGGAAACCCAGACCCCCCTGCTCCGACCTGGCGGCAACTGCAATACTAAAAATAAAATGATAATAACGTACCGTTATTATCATTTTATTTTTTTCTTTGCACTGCTTTAAAGCAGTGGGGTGCCGCTCCTCCGCCTTAGCGGAGGAGCCGCACCTGCAATGAATCCCCAGCTATGGTATATCTATGCAGGTGTGAAGCCTAGCCTATTACTGGCTTGCCATTTGCTGCAAATGTAGTCCCGCTTTTAAAATCTTAAGTAACCACCAGGTCATAATGAAACCTTTTAAAAGTTAACTGGAATTAGAGTAACATTTTTCCTAGGGCCAGCAAAGAATCAGCAAAGGCCTCCTGGTCATGCAAAAACTGGTACCCCACTTATAAATTTCAAATTTAATATCCATTTTGTGGAATCTCAAACTGTGCCATTTTGGGGGCACATGTTACATAATTGATACAATTTCTAAATCTACAGTGGCATTTTAGAAAATAATTTCTATTTTTGATGGAATTAAGAATTGTTTAACTAGCCACAATGGTGGCACTACGTCATGGCCTGATAAAACAGAGTAGAAAACCAGAAGTAGCAATACTGGAGTTACTTATTTTTTTGATGCCAGAGAATTAGTGCAGGACTTTGCCGAGACAGCAACCAGACTAGGCCATGACACATTCCCAATGGGCTTATCTCACTGCCTACCATGACACTCAGGTGTATGGTCCTTTCGAAAAAGGGGAACGAAGCGATCAGATCGAAGTAACCAAAGATGCATGTCTGTAGCCCTTGGTAAATCACAGGATGCGTTTAAATAGGCCTGGAGAGCCCAGAAGAGAGTTCCATCAAGAGTGCATTTATTTCCATGCAGAAAACGGAGAAGGACATCTCAGAAACAGAATGAGTGCTGGTGCCCAAAGCTCTGTTCAGAAGTCCGGTGAAATTAAATGTTGGTGCGGTGAATACCAAGGCTGTGTAGTCTTAAATCACTTAATGCCTCTTGAATCCACTGCCAGACACTCCCTGCCCCTTCATCTCTCTCGTGCAGGTTCCTGCTTTCTGCCTTCATGAAGGTTTTTCCATCTTTCTGTTCCTCTGTTCCTCCATCTTTCTGCCTTGTTTGATTTCCCACTTGCTCTCGATAAATGTCTGACGCAGAAAAATAAGTGCCAGTCCCTAAAAATGAGTACAAGTGGCCCCCACAGGCTCATATTAAGCACTGCTCTTACTACAAAAACTAAAGGGGCTTGAGAGTCAGAATTTCTCTACAAAATTCAAAGCCTCAAGCATTTTTGAAGTAACTATCTCGTTGGCAAACTGGAGAACGTTCTTGCTTCCCTAAATCCCTGCTGGACAAAAGGCTACCGCCAGGACTTGCATGCCCATCTACTGACCTTATCTACATATAACCTAGAAATGCGTGTTGTGTGCCTAAAACATGATGCAGTAGTGCTGGCTACCTGTGGTGCTAAGATCCTCTAGCTATATATTCTATGCAGTCACCCGCTGAGCCTGGATGGGGAGGTGGTGATGTCCCTTGATGAAACAAGTACATGAGTTCTCAAAATCTTAGCAGCATTTCCCAAACGGACAAGTTACTTACCTTCGGTAACGCCTTATCTGGTAGAGACATGATCTACCTGCAGATTCCTTACCTTTGAACTTCCATGCGTCAGGCTGGAACCGGAAGATTTTTCTTAGCAGTACCTCTGCGCGCCGGTAGGTGCATCGGTCGACTCTGCGTGACATCGTGGGAGTCGTGATCGTCGTTGTTGTGACGTTTGCGTCGTCAATATAAACACCACTCCGGTGCGCTGACGTCAGTACTTTTCACGACTTTCCATGCCAGAAGCGCGAAGCCATGAAGTGACTTACCATGTTGTGTTACAGAACGAACAGCTAGGGCCCTGAAGGGGAACATCCCTGACACTTAAAACCAATTCCGTAGTGCGGGGAGGATGGGTGAGTCGGTAAGGAATCTGCGGCTAGATCATGTCTCTACCAGATAAGGCGTTACCGAAGGTAAGTAACCTGTCCTTCTGATAGAGACATCTACCCGCAGATTCCTTACCTTTGAACAGATACCCAAGCAATACCATCCCCGGAGGAGGGACTGCGGAAAGGTTAGACCATAAAATCCTCCAAAACAGAGCTACCAAACAGGCCTTCTCTGCGAACCTGGGAATCCAGGCAGTAGTGTCTGGCGAACATGTGCAGAGATGCCCATGTGGCAGCTTGGCAGATATCGGAGACGGGAACACCATACTGAAGAGCCATGGTGGCCGCTTTTGCCCCGGTCGGATGGGCCCTAAGCCCTTCAGGGGGATCCTTCTTCACTAAGGCGTAACATATTTTTATGCATATGCAGAGGATAACCCATTGGGATATAGTCCTTTTCTGGACAGCATAGCCTTTCTCTGCACCCACGTATCCTATGAAGAGTTGGTCGTCCACACAGAACTCTCTGGTTCGATCGAGGTAGAACGATAACGCTCTTTTTGGGTCCAGACGATGGAGATGCTTCTCTTCCTTGGAAGGGTGCGGGGTGCATAGAAGGTGGGCAGGGTAACTGACTGTCCCAGATGGAAGGGTGTTACCACCTTAGGCAAAAAAGATGCCCAAGTCCGGAGGACCACTTTGTCCAGAAAGACCGTCAGGTAAGGAGGCTGTGAAGACAGTATGCCTAGACGTGGGTCCCTTGCTCACTTTGCCACTGGATTCAAGCTAGCCTGGCTGATGAGGTATGTTACCTTAAAACCGGTGCCAGGATGCTTCTTTCCAGTCCAGGGAAGACCTGGCTTGGCAGTTTGGGCTGGACTGTTCCCATGAGGCACAAGGTCAAGACTGATATGCATTTGTTGGGTCTGACCTGGGGTGACGAAGTGAGCTAAAGAACGAAGATGGATTAAACCCAGATCTGTGACTGGGGGTGAGTGTCTGAAAAGTTTCAGCACTCCGTCCAGCATCTCCTTGTGTTGGCTGTGAAGACAGTGCCTGAAGTTTACTAACTCTCTTGGCAGAGGTTATTGCCACCAAAAAAGCTGTCTTGATGGTGAGCAACTGCAGAGGACAGTTATGTAGATGCTCAAACGGTGCACACATCAAAAAGGTGAGGCCCAAATTACGGTCCCACTGTGGCATGATAAAAGGTGAAGGAGGAAACAAATGGGTTAACCCCTTCAAGAATCTCTGCACCAGAGGAGATTTGAAAAGAGAGGGCTGATCCGGTAGCCAAAGAAAAGAAGAAAGGGCCGAAAGATAGCCCTTCAATCTGCCCAGAGCAGAGCCCTGCTGGGCCAAAGAAAGTATAAACAGAAGGACTTCAGATAATGGAGCAGATAAGAGGTCAATCGACCGGTCTGTACAATATTTACAAAATTTGTCCCATCAATCAATCAATCAATCATGTCACTTATAAAGCGCACTACATACCCGCGAGGGTCTCAAGGCGCTGGGGGAAGAGGGGGGTGGTGCTGCTACTGATCGAAGAGCCAGGTCTTGAGGAGTCTTCTGAAGGCCAGTAGGTCTTGGGTCTGTCGGAGGTTGGTGGGGAGGGTGTTCCAGGTCTTGGCGGCGAGGTGGGAGAAGGATCTGCCGCCGGCGGTCGTTTTCCGGATGCGGGGGACTGTGGCGAGGGCGAGGCTGGTCGAGCGGAGCTGGCGGGTGGGGGTGTAGAAGCTGAGTCGTCTGTTGAGGTAGGCTGGTCCGGAGTTGTGGAGTGCTTTGTGTGCGTGGGTGAGGAGCTTGAAGGTTATCCTCTTGTTGACAGGGAGCCAGTGCAGGTCTCTCAGGTGGGGTGTGATGTGGCTGCGTCGGGGGATGTCGAGGATAAGACGTGCAGAGGCGTTCTGGATGCGTTGCAGCCGTCTCAGGAGCTTAGCCGTCGTTCCTGCGTAGAGGGCGTTTCCGTAGTCCAGCCTGCTGGTGACGAGGGCCTGGGTGACTGTTTTTCTTGTTCCAATCGGCAGGCGTATACCGATTTTGTGGAGGCACGCCTTGCTGCCAAGATAACCTCACAGACTTCAGGAGGGAGGTCAAAAGCTGTCAACTGTTGCCGCTCACTCTCCATGCAAGGAGGCGGAGAGTGGACAGGTTCGGGTGGAGAACCCTCCCCTGCTGCTGCGACAGAAGATCCTCCCGAAGGAGCAGCCTGACCGGAGGATCGATGCCCATGTCTAGAAGCTCGGGATACCAAACTCTCCGTGCCCAGTCCGGAGCCACAAGAATAACTTGTGCCTGGTAGCTCCTGATCTTCTTGAGCACTCTGGGCAGGAGTGGTATGGGCAGAAAGGCGTATAGGAGGCCTGAGCTCCTCTCGCGGCAAAAAGCGTCACAGAGCGAGAGCGGCTTTGGAAACTCCAACGCGCAAAACTGCTGACATTGCGCGTTCTCTACGGAGGCAAACAGATTTAATCAAGGCTCTCCTCACCGCTTAAAGAGACCTTGTGCCACCTCCGGATGGAGACGCCATTCATGATCTGCAAGGCACCTTCGGCAGAGCTCGTCCGCCCTGGCATTCAGAGAACCGGTCAGGTGTTGAACCACCAGAGAAATGCCCTGTTGTTCCAGCCAAGTCCAGAGACACAGGGCCTCTTGAAAAAGAGTCCATGACCCCACTCTGCCCTGTTTGCTGCAGTACCGCATGGTGGTGATGTTGTCCGTGAACACCTGTACCAGCCTTCCCTTTATTGACAGCAAAAAGGCTTTCAGTGCCAGTCGGATCGCCCGAAACTCCAAGAGATTGATATGGAGCTTGGCTTCCGCCAGAGACCAGAGTCCTCTGATCTCCACCTCCCCCAGATGGCCACCCCATCCCTGAAGGGACGCATCCGTCACTACTGTGAGATCTGGATGGGGAAGGGAGAGGGGTCTGCCCTTGAACCAATCGGGGTCCGTTAGCCACCACTGCAGGTCTCTCGCAGTGCCCTCTGAAATCTGAACCAAGTCGGTGAGATTTCCTCGATGCTGCGGCCATTGGAACTTCAGGTCCCACTGCAGAGCCCGCATGTGCCACTGTGCATGGTTCACTAGCAGGATGCAGGAGGCCATGAGGCCCAATAGCCTCAGAGTCATTCTCACCGAAATCCAGGATAGAGGCTGAAACATCGGTATCATAGCCAGAATATGCTGGACTCGCCGTTCTGGAGGATAGGCCCGAAACTGAACTGTGTCCAGAACTGCCCCAATGAAAAGGAGCGTCTGAGAGGAAGTCAGGTGTGACTTCGGCACGTTGATAGTGAACCCCAGTGAATGCAGGAGGCTCGCCGTAGCCTGGAGGTGGGAGATAACCGCTTGGGGCGAGCCCGCCTTCAACAACCAGTCGTCGAGATAGGGGAAGACTGGAACATCTGATCTCCGCAGATGGGCTGCAACCACTGCCATCGAGATAGGGGAAGACTGGAACCCCTTATCTCTGCCGATGGGCTGTGACCACTGCCATCACCTTTGTGAACACCTGAGGGGCGCTGGTGAGGCCAAAGGGGAGCACTGCAAATTGAAAGTGCTCGTGACCCACCGTGAACCGCAGGTAGTGATGATGGGCAGGCAGGATGGGAATATGAAAGTAGGCATCCTGCAAGTCCAGCGCTACCATCCAGTCTCCTGGGTTAAAGGTAGACAGGACCTGAGCAAGGGTGAGCATCTTGAATTTCTCCTTTTTGAGGAAGTAATTGAGGGCTCTGAGGTCTATGTTAGGACGAAGGCCTCCATCCTTCTTGAGGACCAGAAAGTAGCGGGAATAGCAACCACTGCCTACTTCGGGCCCTGGAACCCTCTCTACAGCTCCCTTGGCCAAGAGAGTTTTGACTTCCTCGCGGAGCAAAGCATGGTGATCCTCCGTCAGCCGATCGTACACTGGAGGCATAGATAGAGGAGCAGTCTCGAAGGGGAGGGAGTAGCCCCTTCGGACTATTTGCAACACCCACCTGTCTGACGTAATGTTTTGCCAGAGATGATGGCGTATTTTTACACCGAATGGCCGAGAGTGATCCTGGGGGATCGGACTAGGAAGGTTTTGCGGTGGAGGAGGGGATCGTGGCTTGGCTCGAATTCTGGTTTCCTGACCCACGGGGCCGTGGTGAACCGCGTCCACGCCCTGGCAGAGGTTGCTGAACTTGCGGGGCCCGCTGGCCGGAATACGGTTGGCGCGGCTGATAGCCCCTTCCATAGCCACAAAAGGAGCGAAAAGCGGATGAAGCCCTAGGGGTGGTGGTGGTGAGGCCCAAAGACTTGCCGTGGCTAGCAAGTCTTTGAAGTGCTCAAGGGCAGAATCCGCCTTGCCTCCGAAGAGAAGGGAGCCATCAAAGGGCATGCCCATGAGGTTAGCCTGGACATCCCCCGAAAAACCAGACATTCTCAACCAGGTGTGGCGACGAATGGCCACCGTCGTGGAAATCGCTCTACCTAGCAAGTCTGTCGCGTCCAAGCCACATCTGATGGCAAACTTAGCTGCGTCTCTCGAGTCTGAGATAGCTTGGGAGAGTACACCTGCGCTACTGTATCCCATATTGAATGGGAGTAACGTCCCAAAAGGCATGCGGTGTTCACCGACCGCATTGCCAAACTGGCAGAAGAAATATTTTTCTTTCCGAAGTTCTCCAGTCTCTTGGATTTCCTGTCTGGGGATGCGGAAGGGAATGCGCCACGAGAGGTGGAAGCCTGGACCACCAAGCTTTGGGGGGTGGGGTGGGTGGTGAGGAAAAGTGGGTCACCCGCTGCAGGGCAATGGCGGCGGGCGATCGTCCTATTCACAGGAGCCCCTGTGCTGGGTTTGGACCAGGTTCCCAGAAGGACGTCTGTTAAGGCTTTGTCGAAAGGCAGTAGAGGTTCTGAGCTAGAGACCCCAGGCTGCAGGACCTCTGTCAAGACGTTAGTCTTGACCGTCACTGTAGGAAGCTGCAGGTTGAGGACCTCTGCAGCCCTACACACCACCATAGCAAAATATGTTCCCTCCTCCATAGCCAGGGTAGGAGGGGAAAGAATGCCAGAGTCTGGGGAGGTGTCCAAACCACTGGCATCACCCAGTTCCTCATACCAGTCCACATCTTGTTGGTGCGGGATTTCTAAGACATTCTGCTCCCCCTCCCAATCCTCTTCCTCCATCCCTAACCCTTCAGAATAGGGCACGGTGAACGGCATGGAGCCATAAGGCTTCGTCGGCACCGGTCTTGGCGTCGGGGGACGCTCGACCGGCTCCGTATCATCGGGAATGAGGGTTGGGGAGGCGCCGCCAGTGGGACCTTGGCGCCGGACGCAACGCCGGAGAAGGTCGCTGTGGAGGTGTGACCTGTGTCGGTACGAACCCAGGAACGGGTCCACTCGGAGGCCGTGGCGCCAGGACGGAGCTGCCGGCATGGGAACCATGGGGGCCCCTCCGTCCTCTGAGCCTGCAGGGCCCGAAGGCACACCAGCAGGGTCAGGCTGCCCAAATATGGCACCCATGGCGTCATAAAATTCCTTCAGCTGGGCAGGGGTCGCTCCTGGCCCCGGAAAGGGAGGGAAACACGGAGCCGACCCAGGTACCCGTTCCAAAGAGCATGGCCTCGAACGCCGAGGTTCCTCCACCAAGTCGTGAGACGGGCGGGGCGAAGTCGAAGCACGCTTCGACTTCCTGTGCTTTTTGTGGTGCCTCTTACCTGACTTCAACAACTTCAACAAAGAGGAGTTCGAATCACTGGAGCGGTACTGGGATCTTCCTCTCGACCGAGTGCAAAACGCCAGGCCACGAGAAGCTTTAGGGACCGCTCCCTCAAAGCCTTTGGCGCCATGGCCCTGCAGTCAGAGCACAACTTGGAGTCATGGTCGCGCTGTAAGCACCAGAGACAAACTAAATGGGGGTCCGTGACCAACATGGCGCGGTGATAGGCGCTGCACGGCTTGAACCCTGAAGTCTTCTTGCTCGACATGACTCCTAACACACCAACGAAGTCGACAAAAAGGTCGAAAAAAGTCTGTAAAAAAATGACAGAGGGGTAGCTCTCTTCCACGGATCGGCGCTGGCTGGCGCGGAAAGAAAAGAACTGCCGTCAGCGTGCCGGAGGGCAGTTATATTGGTGACGCGGACGTCACGACGACAACGATCACGACGCCGACAAAGTCACGCGAAGTCGACCAGCGCGCAGGGGTACTGCTAAGAAAAATCTTCCGGATCCAGCCTGACGCCTTGAAGTTCAAAGGTAAGGAATCTGCGGCTAGATGTCTCTGGCAGATGTTATAGAATAGAGGCAGTAAGTTGGCACTAAGCATGTTGCTGTTAAGACAGTTTTGGGTTAAACACTGCCACTTGGTAGCCGAGTCTTTGAAAAGTCTAATGTCCTCATTACAAGTTTGGTGGAATAGGGTGGGTTATTTACCAGAACTCAAATTCCAGAGTGAGTTATTAACTGGGTTTGGTAAATACCTCCTTTTTGGAGTTTTAAACTTGAAAATGAGGCATAACATGCATAATCATAGTTGTGGCTCAGAGCATCTTGGAGTAGGCAGCAGGGTTATGGAGCTCTGCAGCAGCCGGCCTGGTCCTGCCTTTGATCCTGCTGCTTTGCTGCAATACAATACTTGCTTGACTGAAGTCGTTACGATATATGCGGAAACAGCAACTGGTTCCTGCCGCAGGATTAACTTGGATTGCTGGCAGCAGCATACCTGCCAACTCACACGGTGCCTCCGTGTGACGCACAATATCGGCTCCCATCACATGATCACACGGTGAGGAGCCGATATCACACGGTGGCAGGGAAAACGAGCTGAAAGCCACTGTAAATAGTGGTTTTCCAGTTTGTTTTCCAAGGCTTTGAACTGCCGACGTCCATTAAGGCATGTGAAAACACACCAGGACATAGGCACTAGCCTCAGCAAGCTTTTTGTTTTGGGAGGAAGGGGCTTGGGAGTAGGGTGGGGTTCAAAAGTGCATCTTAGGTACTTCTCGTCACCAGGCCCCACCCCTCCAAGGCCCTGCCCCTTCCTCACACTGTGAGATTTTTGTTCAAGGTGGCAGGTATGCAGCAGTGTGGGGCCTATTGACTCTGCAAGAATGCGGCAGGCTCCAGATGCTCAACCGAAATGTGAGCAAGAGGTTTGTGGAATCTCCCCTAGCCTGGAGTGCAAGTGCAGGCCGGCATGGACCTGTGTTGCCGAGGATCCAGGCAGGTTCATGTGGACTCTGCAGCCTACTGTGTGTTGGGTCTGGTCTGCAGCGGATGATATGAGGCCCAGCGGAAGGGTACATAATCTGTGGGACCACACTGGTCAAGTAACGTCAAGACACTGACCACACACCATGTCACCCGTAAGATGATAAAGTAGTGCCCTCCGGGTAGATATGAACAAGATGCAGGGCTTAGAGGACACACTTAGGTCCTCGGTGGGCGAGTTTCGTTGATGAAGTGAGTCTTGAGGGGGTAAAGGGATTTTTTAACTTATCGGGCCTGTATGGGGGACGAAATTGAAACTATGACATTTGTAACCCTCAACGTGCATCTTAGTGTGTTCTTTCCCCTCCAGAGTGTGACAATAGGGTCCGTTCACCTCTACAACTCTATTGGGCAGTGGCGGCTCCTCGCGTAACGGTGAGAAGCGTTGCCCCACTGCTATTTGTGGAGCACAAAAAATTAAAATAAAATAATAACAAAACGTTATTGTCATTTTCTTTTTCTGTGTGGGACTGGAACAAGGTCGGGGCGGGGATGAGCAAAGTGAGGAGTGGTTTACACTCTCTAAGTGCTCATGAATGTTTGGCCGGCCCTCTTTTGCCAGCCAAACCTTCATGCATACTTAGCATGTTCTCCACCTGGCTGTGTTGCACAGCCCGGTGGAGAACATGCCCAGGCTCCCAGGCACTACCTGAGCAGCCAAACAGGCCGCTCAGACCAATCACGACACTGCTGATGCAGCGTCGTGATTGGCTGGGAGAGTCTGGGAGCCTGGGTGCTTCCGGCACTGCCAGCAGAGTGAGGACGGAGCAGAGGCGTGCGGCGGCTGCAACAAAGGTAAGTTTATTAATATTAATTTCTATCCATTCCCCACCCCCGTCCTGCACCATCCGCCGCTGCTATCGGGCACCAGAGTCACAACATAAAAGTATGGCTGGACAATGGACAGTTGCATGAGCTTACGCACGTATTGTACATCACTTTTCTAAATTTATTCTATTGTTCTCACCAAACATGAGGCCATTTTGGAGGCCCTTTTATCGTGTTAAAGTTGAGAGTGGTACCTTCATAGATGAGTGAAGTACTTTTCACGAGTGACCATGGGTATACAGCCTAAAAGCATACTATTAGTCAATAAGTCTCTCTTTTTAATTTTGCAGTTTCACCAATGAGGAAGTTCCTTAATACCGGTTTTATTCGCATGGCATACATAATTAAAAGCATGAGTAACGCTCAGTCACAGATGATTTGACTGCACCAACAGGGTTCAGTCCAAGACACATAACTATTAGGGATCCTTAAAAAATCTTGGTCCTGAAAAAAAGCCATTAAACCTTAACGATGACTACTTATTGCTGAAACATTAGACCTCTTGATGTGGGAGTGCACCAAAATGCCATGAAAATCAGTTTGTGTTTTTAACCTTGCCAAAGGTTCCCCAATAAAATTCTAAAAGCATGGGACATCTGCAGGCAATTTTATATAGAGATCCCTCATCAATACGACCAAAGAGCTCCGCTGCTATACAGTGTAGAGCCCACCCAGATACACAAGCTGTTGTGGCTGAGGATCCGAGGATGAAGCATCCACTAGTGTTACTAGTGGGTGAGGGTCCTTTTACATCCCCCACTGTTTTCACAGAGAGGCTTCACTAGCTTTCAAGATGAGTTCTCTCTCATTTGGCTTTAGGTAGTGAAAAAATAGGAAATGAGTGAGTGAACCCATATACTTCTCACTTCCTCTTTGTTGGACTATTGTATTGAAAGGACAGCCCAAGGCCTCTTCTGTCCTGCTAGGCATTAGCAATCTGGGCAAAGAAGAGCACTTGGAGCTTCTATTGGTTTTCCTGACGCGGCCTCCTTATTGGGAGCAGTGGAGCCACACCGGATATGTGTAGACCGAGTGCTCTTAGAGAAACTATAGGACGAACAAGCCCTCCTGGACCGTGCAATGGCAGTAGGGAGGAAGCATCACAAAAGGGCTCCATTTCCACGGTGCATAGTCCCTAAGGCCAGCAGACAGATAAACTTGATGCGGTAGAGAATCACTATAGTCTAAAATTGCTAAAGCCATTATAGATATGGGCTACTGAGGAAGGGTCACACATACTGAGACCTCGCTAGCCCAACTCCAGCCTACTATTGAAAAGTTTTGGAACACAAAGCAAAAACTGCTAGAGCATGCCAAATTCCTAGAAGGTAGACTAAGTACATTGAAGTAAGAGCTGGAAGGAACAAAGTATGGATCATAGGTATGCCATAAAGAGCTGAAAGCAGGGACATGATAGGCTTCATGGGATAAGTCTCAAGAAAGAAGTTGGACTGAAAGTCCTAAATAATTCTATGCAGTGGATAGGGCGCATAGGATACTGGCATGGAAATCCTCTCCTTGCACACCTCCTACATCAGTGGTGCAAAACTTCTTCACTACAACAACAGAGACCCACTGCTACAAAAAGCACAGGAATGGGGCTCACTTTTGATTGACAAAGCATTATTGTTCAGTGACCCTGCTGAGGCCTCCGAATGGCTGTCTGATCAAGGATGTGGGACAGTGGGCAATGGACAGCGGTCTCTGGCACACACGAAACAGAAGTAGATAGAGAGCCCGAACAGTTGAGTCTTCCAGACTTTCTAAGTGGTCACAATAACCTAAGAGAGAAGAAGCCATAGCAACAGTGCTTGCAGTGTCCCAGAACCAATGGCAAAAAAGTCTGAAAGCCAATCCTCCGTTTCCACTGGGCGAGACACAGAATCCGACATTTCACAACAGGGAGGAATTAAAGTTGCCAACACTAAGCCCCAGGCTGGCAGATGACCTATGAAAGAAACATCAACTTTATGACACCTTACACTGCATACAGAAGAGGAGATTCCTAATCTTTCATGAAAATAATGCTGGGACCTTTTCTCGTAGATTACCTTATATGTTTCTTGGTCAGGACTGCATAATTGTTTTTGTTCACTTGCTGTAAAGCATATATTTGATTGGGTCTAGGTTGCTGGGGAGAAAACATGGTTGTAAACAGCTACTCTCTCCTCTATATACACTCCCTATATAGGAAGGTGTGGCAAGCTTGGTTTGTTAAAGTTGGTGGTATTGATCAGTTGGGTTGAGTTCTCTGCTTTAGGGAATGGGAGTTTGGTTACAGTAAGAAAAGGTCACACAGCTGCAAATTGGATATTTATATAAGAGACTAACACAATGGAGGAGCTCACTTAGAAGGTACTTACACAGTGATCTATGTGTGAAGGGCACTCATAGACCGCATGTGTTGGTGAGAAGGTCAGTTCACTCTTGTAATACATGCATTCTAGGTTCAACCAAGTACACTACCAGTGGCGGCTCCTCCGCTAAGGCGAAGGAGCGTCACCCCACTGCTCAAAAGGAAAAATAAAATGATAATAACGTATCGTTATCATCATTTAAGTTTTCCTATTGCAGTCAGTGGCTCTCGGGCAGGGTGGGGCTGGCCAGAACAGGAGGAGGAGCGGTTTACACTCCCTAACTGCGCATGACTGCTTGGCCGGCCCTCTTGGGCTGGCCAAACAGTCATGCACACTTTGCATCTTCCCCACCAGGCTGTAATGCACAGCCTGGTGAGGAGCATGCCCAGCCTCCCATTTCCCACCTGAGCGCCGAACCACCCCTTCATTGCAGTGTTATGATTGGCTCAGGGGAGCCTTGGTGCTTCCTATTGTCGGACCGGAGACAGAAAGAAGAGGACGGAGAAAAAAAAACACTTCGCTGAAAACAGCTGGCCATCTGTTTTCAGCAAAGTGGTTTTTTTTCTTCTTTTTTCGTATACCCCTGCCCCACCACCCGGGTCCGGTAGCAGCCGCTACTGTACACAACATTAACATGTAATGGTAAGCGGCTTGGAATTAGCACCAATAAGGCCTAAATGGTGGCACAGAGTACTACTCTCAGAAATGTCTCTTGACATTATAATTAAGGCTTCCGGTTTTCAGTTTATATATATTGTGAATTCTGTTGTGATTATTTCAGTGTTTATTTTACAGTGTTTTCTACAGATCAGTGGTGATCAGTAGTACATAAATATGTGTCGTGCACCACCATTGCATGATATAGTTATAAATATGCACAGTGCATATTAGATTTGCCCGTGCCCAGGCAATGCAAGCCACAATGGTAATCCCAGGATTACCTTCCTGGGGGAACAACGGACAAAAGAGGAATTCCATGGAAAACAGACGTGTGGCACAAAGAAGCAAAGAGATGGCAGCAGCCATTCCATAGAGGCAATAATGGAATAAAAAGCCTGAAACTCATTTGGCAGTGCTGGTTCAAGGAGCATTGACTCGGCTAATGCTGAAGTAATGCACATCCAATGAAGTCACAAACAAAACTGACCTTGAGTGTGGGCTGACTTACCCAAGAAGAAGTAATACACAGCTGGGTGGCACAGCAAGAATACCAAGGCACTATATAGGGATCAGTAACAGTAAAGGCACAACTCTGGGGCACTGAACAAGACCTCTCTTCCCTGCAGGTAGCAGCCGACTGAGACAAAACCAATAGACTTACTGTTAATTGATGGAAGGACATAAAGTGGGCAGCAGCCTCAATGACTAGAATTACTCTGGAATTAAGAACTCACACCAGAACTCATACAGGTCTATGGTTCAGAACAACAATCTGTCACATCTCCCTCTCTCCCCCACCCCCTCCTACCTCTCAAGCATTGAGAAGGCAAAAACAAACAATGTTGCCAGCTCAAGATTTCAAAAAGAACAATGGGAGTATGTTGGCATAAGAACAGTAAACCAGTGGTGTAGTGTGGTTTGTGGCCTCATTGTCTACATTGCTAAGTTAGCTTAGGCCTGGCTGCCATGATGCCTTTTTTGCACACGTTACTCTGTGACTTTGTTTTTCCAGACTCTGCTTGTGCCCGGCTATATTAGAACTGTCTGCCTTTTTGTCTTTTACCTTTTCTCATGTTTCCTGTGGGTTTCGTCTGCACACCATGTACAAGGTCGAAAAACAACGTCCCTTGTTATTGCTGATCTGGTCAGCCCCTCGCACTTAGACATAACACGAAATACAGCTGCACTGGAGAAATTCGTGTGCTTTTAATATTGTGATCTCCCTTTTGATGGCACTTGGAGAAAAAACTTTCCAGGGAGAAGAGCTGTGCTTGTCCGATGATGTAAACCTTGCATCTAGATATTGAGGTATGGGGGTCCGCCTGACAAAGCCCGGAGGTCTTCTATTTTTATAATAAACTAGTTACTAGCACGGGGAGGGTGGTAAGGCAATTTAGCCCTATATCCACTGTCTTTATAAAATGCTGTCCCCGTTTGTATTCTATGGAATTGTAACCATGCTTATTATTTTATCATTATGCATTATGCTGGTAGTACTGGCACGTGTACTTTATCTTAGAGCACGATAGTTGAAATAAACATTTTAAACTATACAGTGTCTCTTATTACGCACGTTGTGGACAAGTATGAGTGAGTTATGAAAGAGTGTTCTTGCTCCCGCGATTCCTGAGAGAGTCCGTGTTCTGGGATGTCTAATCATTTGTAGCTTCGCTGTAGTACGGAGAACGAATGAGACGCTAAAGCTAGTCGGATTGGGATTGTGGGTACTAAGGTGCATGGTTGGTACACCACTATACACCGAGGTCCTATTTTCCTGTGCATAGCTCTGTATATGTGCAGAATCCCCGCAACATGGCGCCACCAAAGTGGTGGGCTTCTTATCTGCGAGACGCTTGAGTAGTGCTTGTCCACAATAACCTTCGCTTACGCTTCCGGAAACGTATGTGAGGGTGATGCCTCCTATATTGATGTTTTTATAGGTTCTTTCAAGCTTGAAGTTATTAAAAGGTGTTTATGTTAACCCTATATTGCGCTGCCTCACACTAGGTTGTCGATCATTCCTGGTCTTAATGGCGAATGTAAATAAACCAGCACATAGCCGCGCGGCGCTCCGGGCTCATTTACAGGCTTATGGAGTGCCTGACGCGGGTGTCGCTCTCATCTTTGTGGTGCAGGCTGATCCGGCTCACCACTTTGAGGTGTTTTACTCTTGGGTCACTTTTCCGGCGGTGGAAGGAGCTGACAATTTGTTTCATGTTTACGCTCCCACTGCCCTACCCAATGCTTATCGGCCTTATCAGGCTCTTGAAATACCACTTACGGCATGGCAACACCGTATTTGGTTTAATGGCGCCCTCCCACATCCTGTCACCCCGGTTCGTTTAGGCCCCTTATCAATAGATGGGGCCACTTGGCCAGTCTTGGCCGGTTATACCCCACATCCGCGTTATTTGACGCTTGCGGTTGATGAACTGCGCGCATTGCATGCGTCTTTAATCCGCGTGCACAGAGCTTTGGTACAATATGTTACTGGCAACGTCCAGGGGGCCCCTCCTGGAGTTGCAGCGCATCCAGCTGTACCAGGCGGTGTAACCATAAGTCCCGTCATGGTTAATTCGGTGATGGGCAAGCCCCCACAGAATAAGGATGATTTGCCTTATTGGCTTGCAGAAAAATTTGACCAGCTGGAGGCTGTTTTTCCGAATACCTCTCCTGTGGACAAACACAGGATTTTGACGATTAGTTTGCCGAAAGACTTAATTCCCGAGTTGGCAGAATGCAACAACTGGGGCAAGGTATTCGCAGCAGTGTATGCGAAGTGTTTCGGCACTCCTTCCATGACGGTTCTCCCCTCTGTAATTAAACGGGTGCAGGATGAACATGGCCCTGAAGCGGCTGTGGAATTGGGGATGAGACTGGTGGGAGTGTTCGATGTAGTGGCTGATCTAATCCTTGCGAATGTCAAGGGTGATGCAGTCAACTTTCAAGTCGCTAATGCTTTGGCTTTAGTCCCGGAGCCGGACAAGCCACGCGAATTACCGAAAATTATTGCACAGGCTTATAAAACCATTGGCCGCAATAGTTTGGGGGTTAAGCCTTTTGCTAAAACGCAAACTCAATCACAACCACAACAAAAAACTCAGTCTGAGAAAGATGAGAAACCGTTCTTTACTAAAAAGAACTGGAAGTTGAAGAGACAGGGCAAGCAACAATCAAAACCAGGGTCGCGTGCCGCATCCCCGGTTTCCATATCTTCTGAACGCACTTATGATTTGCTCGACAGAGCAAGAATTAAATCTCCAGATAGATTTCAGGTCCCTGACCCGCGTTCTCCTCGTTCTTCACAGGCACCATCGACCTCCCAGACTGGTGGAGGAGATCGCCAGGATAGAGGCAGGGGTCGTGAGGCCCCACAGGGACGAGACCAACCTCGACAACCAGTCCGAGGGAAACCAGAAGAATTTCCACGTTTCGCCCACAATTTCAGAAGAAAAAAGTTGCAGCATTAACAGCGAGGTATGCCACAGACGGTGAGAACGAGACTCCTGAATTGGACGTGGGCAGTGACGCTGCTAGACAGCGCAGCGGAAGTTACCATAGTGCGGGAGGCACTGCGTCCTCATGTGGAGGCGACAGCAACTGATACTTTCATTACTGTCGAGACAGCTGACACCCGAGTGGCACCCCCTGACAGATTATTTAATATTGTCATTCAAATTGAAGGTGACATTGAGCGTGTTATTAAAGGGATTTTTTGGGAAAACCTGACCTCTTCTTACGACATTTTGTTGGCAGAGGCGGATTGGCCGCCCCCATTCGTACTTGCTGCTTGTAGAGGGGAGGAGGACATCCTTCCGAGCTTTTCTCGTCATGTCCCCATGGACAAAGCGGAGGCTCTCGCAGCTGAATGGGCTGGGGCCCTGGCTCCGGCGCTATACCATAACCACGTGGGCTGGGATGAAGATTCTCCACCCCATGATATTCCCTTGCGGTCTCTGTCACAGCCACAAGCCCAATATCCCCTCCGGCGGGAAGCTAAAGGTCCTGTTTCCCACATTCTGACTCAGTTAGAATATCAAGGAGTAATTGAAACATGCGTATCACCAATGAATAATCCCCTTTTTGCGGTTTCTAAACCCAATGGGTCGTACCGTTTAGTTTTGGATTACCGACATTTGAACTCTCATTGTCGGACCTTTGCGGTACAAAATACCCACAGTTCTGCGCTAGTAGACAGTCTTGTTCGCAAAAAATATAAAACGACACTTGACCTATCCAATGGATTTTACACGCATAATTTGTCACCGGAGTGCAGCCAATGGAGTGCTTTCACTTCCGGTGGAAAACAAATTAAATTTCGGCGTTTGCCCATGGGCTACAAGAACAGCCCGGGGGTCTTCGCCGCCCGTTTTGTCTCTTTGTTGGACAGCATAGACCCAGATGCGTATTCTTACGTCGACGATATCTATCTGACAGACGACGAATTATGGCCACATCTTTCCCGGGTGGACCGCATTATTCTTGAATTTGCGGTCCTAGGATACAAATTTAATTTTGCCAAATCACACATCGCAGAATTCACTGTTTTGTTTTTGGGCTATGAGCTGAACAATGAAGGTAGGGGCTTAGCTCCCCATTTCTTGGAGAAGTGCGCCCTTTTGCGCCCTCCAACCTCCCTGAAGAAGCTTCAGTCATTACTGGGATTTCTAAACTTCGGGCATTCTTACATTCCCGAATATGCCCAGCGTATCAAGCCTCTCTATGCCTTGATACAACCTAACTTTGCGAAGTCATGCTGGCTTCCTGAGCATTCCTCTATACTGCAATCTTTGCAGTCTGATCTACTCGAATCTAGTTTCTTGTTGACTCGTGATAACCGCACGAACCTGGTGATTAGAATTGTGCCAGGGGCAGTGGGTTTCACGTACTTAACGTTTAACGAAGGTGACACAGTACCTATTGCATACAAGTCGCATCTTTACACTTCAGCGGAGTTGCGGTTTTCCACTGTGGAGAAAGTTTTGACTGCAGTGCAAATGGCGATTCTTAAGGAACGCGCACTGGCACAGGGAAAACGCATTTTGGTGGTAACACCATATCCTGCCCTTGAGGCAGTGACGAAGGCAAGTGTACCGAATTCTAAGGCTTTGCACCCCCGTTGGATACAATGGGCTACATCTCTGACGTCCCCGGATGTCACTTTTATCTTTGATTCCTCTCTTCAGACACAGGAGTTCTTACAGTATGAATTTGTTCATCCTCCTCCTCTGTCTTTGCTGCCGCTTGAGGAGTACGAATGTATCATTTACACCGATGGTTCGGTGCAACCGGCCACAGGTTCTAAGCATGCTTATTCCGCAGCATGTGCTATTGTTGCAGGTACTATGGTGAACGGTGAGTTCAAATCGAGTGTAGTGCACACACAGGCACTAGGAGACAGTATTGCACAATTGGCCGAGCTGCGTACCTTGGTGCTCGCACTTGAGTTCGCGAATCCGACGACTCTTATTGTTTGCGATTCATACTACTGTGTTCAATCCTTCAATGACAACTTATTCTTTTGGTCTCAAAACGACTATAGAGATGCTAAAGGCAGCACAATTAAGCATAAAATGCTTTGGGTTCGAGTGGCAGATCTTAAACAACGTCTGCCTCTCCCACAGGTGATTCACACTCTTGGCCACCATCGTGTGGGCGCACACGCTGTCGGTAACAGTTTGGCAGATGAAGCTGCCAAATCAGCAGTAGCCACGTGCTCAGTAGCAGCAGTTACAAGATCCATGACAAAAATAGATAATGAGATTTTGGCAGCTATTGCTGCAACAAAGGAAGGTGCTAATTACCCACGGGGTTTCCCTTCCAAGTACTCTTATCACTTAAGTCCCGAACAGGTTCCTTATGTAAGAATTCCAGGCATTGGTGATCGGCTGATTCCCAACGCGGACCGCAGAACTTCCTTGATAACGGCCGCACACGAAGGCTTGGCTTCAGCCCATGCTGGCGTGTCTGCGACTGTTCCCATTCTGCAGCAGCGTTACTGGTGGCGTGGTTTATATAAACAAACCCGTACTTATGTGCTTTCTTGTGACGTTTGGCAGCAAATTAAGCCTTCAACGGTTACACGACCACCACAAACACAGCTCTGCATTTCTAACAAACCTTTTGGGTGTGTTTACCTTGATCACTGCGGTCCATTTTCTTCTGACACTGCATACAAATACATGTTAGTTGCAGTAGACTCGTGCACACGTTTCATCTGGGTTTGGCCACAACGAAGTGCTGACGCTCGAAATGTCATTAGGGATTTGCGTGTCTTTGTGGGAATTTTTGCCTGTGGCACCTTCCATTCCGACCAAGGTCCAGCGTTCGCCTCTAAGGCGTACAAGGACACAATGAGGTCACTGGGGGTGCGGGTGCAATTTTCGTCTCCATATAGACCTGAGGGCAATTCGATTGTGGAGCGAATGAACCGTGACTTAAAGCAATCCTTGACAGCTAGGGTCTTAGGTACTGGCAGGAACTGGCTGGCCCACTTGTATAGCGTGCAACGTGCACTTAATAATCTCCCTAGAAGATCTCTGGGTGGGCGGACCCCATACGAAATGCTCTTTGGCATACAAATGTTTGTGCCAGACCTTGATGGTCTAGACATGGCGGCGAATGCCGCAATCTTTGACGTAGATAATCATTCTACTATGTTGCAGGACTTACAAGAGACCCGTGGCAAACTTGCTAACGAACACTTGCCTTCAGCCACTGACGCTGCGCTGCAGATTCCGGTTGCCGGCTGGCTTCCGAAGGTTGGAGATCTGGTCCGAGAGAAGGTGGAGAACAAAAAAGAATTTGACCCCTCTTATCGTGCACCAGTTCCTGTCCTTGGCTTGAAGGGTACTCGTACTGTCATCTTACCACCGCTTCCTGGTCGCAAAGACAACAGATACATCTCAGTGGACAATGTCAAGCTACAACATCTGGCCGATCCTGAATAGCGTGACACCTGCGGTATCATGTCCAGCCATTTCAAGGACTCCTGTTTGTGGCCCTCCACCGTACACAGACACTGATGTTGCCATTGAGATGGTAGATTTGCCTGATCGCCTGCTTGACTTCCCGCCATCTTCCTGCAACGAGGAGACCGAGTATGCATACCCCGCCAACGAGTCGGTGGCTCATTTACCTACAACACCACTGAGCACAACCCGTTTTTCCTTTGATTCGGCTTCCACCTCATCACTTATCCCGTCCAGCTTCAGTATTTTTATATCCTGGTTCAGAGACAATTTTTTGGTCCCACCATGGACATACATCTGGTTGGTACTGTTCCTGATTTTCCTGTTCATGTCCATTGGCTTTGTGACAGTTTTTTTCTTGCTCATCAATGGTCACTATTTACCAGAACGCTCTGCGGTGAACTGTGTCGCTGGAACTTTGGCTCCGCATTCTTCCTCTCACATCATGAAGCGTGACCACACATTTGTGAACATTTCAGCTTTCCCAGTCGCTGATGGCATCGTATGGGATGCAGTAAATTTCCAAATTCATGGACCAACCGAGATTATTAATGTACCGAATGTCCTCCGTGTTTCCATGGCTGATGTGGTGAAAAGTAATGTTCATTCTGATGATTGGGATGTGCATGCTGTTGAATCGTTATTCTCTGATTTGAAATATTATGCTGCTTTTAATGCTGAAGATTTGAACTTAAATTCTGCAAGTTATGCTGATTTATATTGTTACCAGCATTGGGGCAACCATTTTCTCCATAAGCCAAGTACACTTCGAGGTACTTTTAATTACACCCAATGGGAACATTGTCCGACCCCTTTGCCAGGTAGCTCCCAAACACTTAAAAGTAAATGTACTTATTTTACAGACTTTGATAGATCAAACCCTGGGTCCTATTATTTTAAATTGAACACTTCGTCCACTCAGAAGGTCATGTTGACCCACACCAAATTGCTATATTCGAATTCCTTTTTGAACGCATTAGCCGTGGGTGGTTATGAGCACTGGAAGGACACCATTGACTTAAAATCTATTTGGGGCACCAAATCATGGCAGGTACGCGGTACGGAAGCCTTACACCCTGCTTGCCTAATCCGGCCCAGATTTTATTTTTAAACAGTACGATCTTTCAAACAACCTGTTGGGGTTTGGCTACTTCCAAACAATTGAATGCACCCTCCATTCCCGTATTGTCTTCCACTCCCAACGAAAGCTTGCATTTCAATATTTCCCTTGTAAATTTGCAAGCTTTGTTTCAGAACAATTCGTTTAATATCTCTGCGTTTGTTCAGTCACCCTGGTTGGCTTGGCCCATAGCCTCGAATGCCTGCCAACTACGTTTTCATGACTCTGTTCCTGGTCACAAACAGGATAGGCCAGATCCAAGATTTTCTGCCTCTCGTACTGTTACGACGTACTCTGTTGGTAAATTGTGTAAACAGTGGTTGGAGCACTCTTCATTTGATTCTGTAAAACAACATTTATCCCTCCTATCAGGCAACATTGATCTGTCCGATTTTGTTCTAGGGCCTCGAGGTCCTAGACCTAAAAGATTTATATATGAGGCTTACAATGAACTCTGGAAGCTTTCGCAAATTGAAGCTGCTTCCCGTTTACGGGAAATCGATCAGGCAAATCTAGAAAAAGTGCTTGCTGTTGTTGACATAGTATTAATACCCTGTCTTCTCGCATTTACACATTAGAGAATATTGTTTCATCTGTTGTTGATATTGTACAAGATGATGTGTCTGTGTTATATCATGGTCAGAATCAATTGCGTTCAGTAATGCAGTTTGCGTGGACGTTACAAACATTGAAAATGGGCAAGGTTCCATGGCATTTTTTAAACACGTCTGCCTTGTTCTTGCCATTTAATTTAACTGACAAACAGCAATTCATGTCCATGAAAGATGCAACATACACTCTCTTACATATCGAAAAGATAGAGCCGTTACCATTCTCTGTGGCGGAGACTGACTCTGCAGTGTGGCTAGTCCACTGGGTTATCGCTTTGCCTTTTTCTTTATTTGAGTTCAGCTCATGCATGAAACATTATCCTGTTGGCCGTTTTCAGCCTTTAGGCAGTGCCTTCTTGCATGAACTTTGGTCCCTGCCTTTCATGTACAGATGCCTTAGGGATGGAAAGGAGGTCTTTCTCACAGGAGAGTCTTGCGATTCTACAGTGGGTCATTCCCTAATTTGTAAAAACATTAAATTGCACGGGGCTTGTAATGTTTCTGCTCCGAATCTTGCTTGTGTTTTAAAGGGCATTCCGGCTCCTGTTATATCACCTACTTTCACTGTGCTTGCAAATGGTAGTTATCTCCTTCTGAATAATCAAGAATGCTGTGGCATGCAGGCTGGCATCCCCTATATTGTAACTGTTTCCCACCGTGTAGTGTGCTGCAAGAATGTGCTTTTTCCACCCCCGCAAGACATGATAGATAGTTCCATTTGGCCTTCCATACCCACGTTAAAGGCGGATTTCAATAAATTGAGCAGAATAAAGGCGCTATTATTAAACCAGGAGGTTATGCTCACTTCCGCACGGGAGACCTTCGTCCTTCAGGTGGCTAGTACCCACAGTGAGATACAGGCTCTTTTGAACGCAAACCTCCCACAACATTTCGGTGAACTGATTCACCGCGTTTTCAATGCTTCTAATACTGAAGGTCTTGTGCACTTTTTTAAAGTTGTGGACTCTGGCCTTGTTACCTCCTTTCAAACTATATTTGGTGTAATTCCGGCTTTTATTCATTCTATTTTTTCCAGCGTCTTTGGCGGCTTCCCATTGCTCCTAGCCTTAGCTGCTGGAATATTACTTTTAATTTGTTTGCTGCGCAATGGCTGCACTTCCTGGGGGCCTCCTCGACCAAGGTCGACTCCGGATGCTCCGTGAACGCCTGCTCATCAGCTTCGGCATCTTACCACTGGCACCTCTTGGTGTGTCCTATAGACGTTCTTTTCGCTTTGCGTATTTCACTTGCGTGCAACCTGTGATGTCTTGCTTACGATGTCCTTTCTCTTGGTCCTTGGATGTTTGCCTCTCCAATACGTCCCTGTCGGACCCGGATTTTGGACAGTTGATGGGCCCCTTAGTGGCCCATGAACGGGACTGTTCCGGCGCTGGATTGATGGCGTGTGCGGCTGCACTTGGAGTTTTGGCGCAATGGGATATCTGGGCGGCTGCTCAGGATCTCCTACAACGAAGTTATATTGAGTATCGCGCAAGTTGTCCCGCAATGCTGATCACTGCTCCCTATTATGAGGAACATGAATGCAGTTTTAATTTGTTGAACTGGATGGCATCTCTTTTTTCAGACGATACCAATGATGTCCTCTTGGAAGGTGTGGCAGTTTTCTGCACAAACACTCAATTGGATTAGGGGCCTTCGCTTTCCGCGAACTGCATTTCTGGATTTTTTTTTATTTTTTTAGTGCCCTGAGGTCTGGCCCTATCTGGAACTTTTTTTTGTCCTGAACATTTTTTTTTCATTCACTGTCCTTCATGGGGACTTTTCATAAATAGACGTTTACATTCTGCTCCATCTATTTGAACTCTGTTTTCGTCCTATGTCTTTGCCTATGGACTGACCAGGGGAGGGTGTAGTGTGGTTTGTGGCCTCATTGTCTACATTGCTAAGTTAGCTTAGGCCTGGCTGCCATGATGCCTTTTTTGCACACGTTACTCTGTGACTTTGTTTTTCCAGACTCTGCTTGTGCCCGGCTATATTAGAACTGTCTGCCTTTTTGTCTTTCACCTTTTCTCACGTTTCCTGTGGGTTTCGTCTGCACACCATGTACAAGGTCGAAAAACAACGTCCCTTGTTATTGCTGATCTGGTCAGCCCCTCGCACTTAGACATAACACGAAATACAGCTGCACTGGAGAAATTTGTGTGCTTTTAATATTGTGATCTCCCTTTTGATGGCACTTGGAGAAAAACCTTTCCAGGGAGAAGAGCTGTGCTTGTCCGATGATGTAAACCTTTCATCTAGATATTGAGGTATGGGGGTCCGCCTGACAAAGCCCAGAGGTCTTCTAGTTTTATAATAAACTAGTTACTAGCACGGGGAGGGTGGCAAGGCAATTTGGCCCTATATCCACTGTCTTTATAAAATGCTGTCCCCGTTTGTATTCTATGGAATTGTAACCATGCTTATTATTTTATCATTATGCATTATGCTGATAGTACTGGCACGTGTACTTTATCTTAGAGGTCGATAGTTGAAATAAACATTTTAAACTATACAGTGTCTCTTATTACGCACGTTGTGGACAAGTATGAGTGAGTTATGAAAGAGTGTTCTTGCTCCCGCGATTCCTGAGAGAGTCCGTGTTCTGGGATGTCTAATCATTTGTAGCTTCGCTGTAGTACGGAGAACGAATGAGACGCTAAAGCTAGTCGGATTGGGATTGTGGGTACTAAGGTGCATGGTTGGTACACCACTATACACCGAGGTCCTATTTTCCTGTGCATAGCTCTGTATATGTGCAGAATCCCCGCAACAGTGGCTTGCCGGAAGATACTAAGACCTGGGGAAAATCAAGTAATTTGGAAACTCTCTGCAAGAGACTTGAAACTTTCTCCATTAGGGTGGTGGCAGTCAAGCAGAAGATGGAGCTCCTAGAAGACAATTACAAAAATATTCTAAAAAAACATGCTTAGGGCCCTCCACTACTGGAACTGTAAAACCGAAGATGTCATGAACAGATCTCGCGAGTCTAACCCACATTTCTTGGAGATACCGGAATTACCTAGGGTAATTAACCCATTGAGAAGTTTGTGACTGATTTTATTAGATATCCTATTATATCAAACACCTCTGAGGCTCAACAGGACTTGTATGTTGCAAGGGCACACAGGATCCCCTTTCAGAAGCTGAAAAGTTATAGTCCTTCTAGAACTAATATTGTCTTCATCCAGGACTACAGAAAGAAGGAGCAAGTCCTAGAAAAAGTCTCAGCAATAAAAGCTGCTGTGGTACCTGCTGGCTTCTGTGTTTTAGTTTTTCTTCATCTTTCAAGATTGTTCAGAGAGAGCTGAGAAAGTAAAGTCTGATCCTGCCCTTCAAGAACAGTAGTGCTCACAGACAAAACATCCAACAGTAAAAGTTAAACGTTCTCTGAAAGGGCGACTTTCTGTTCCTCACAAAAGAAGACGAGGCTTTCCCTCAGAAAATTAGCCCAAAATAATACCAAAACGGTCCCTGACAAACCAGACAGGGAAGGACAAGCCATGCATTGGCACTAGAATTAGATAGTGTATAAGTCAAATTTTTTAAGTGTTTTTATGGGTTCCTTTTTCTTGTTCTTTTTTCCGTAAACAGTAATTAATCAGCTGCTATCTTTTCTTCCCTACTTAACAGCCCTCGCTTGACAGGGCACATAGGCGAGCTACTGATCAGGCTAACACCACCATCCTCTTTCGCTGCCTCACAGTACACAATAGCAAGTTACCTCAAGTTGACCTTTATTAGGCTTGACAAGTTATGTAGAGTCACGGGTAAGAGAAGGATAGAACATCAGCGCAGTGTTCTTCAAATAACTACAGCTAGTGAGTCATGGCTGGGGTTTGAAGCAGTGTGAGTATGCTGTTCCTTGGTTGGCTTTTCAACAGTCACCCAACAAAAGACACACAATGTGAATCTTTCTAGAAGTTAACTCCCTTAACAAATCCTTCAAATAAAAAAAAGGTCACAGTGGCCTGGCAATCTAGGCTTAATACTCACTGATAATGAGAGTAAAAGTCTACATATTGGGATGCAGTGGGTGACGTTTTAATTGTTTAATGTTTTGCATTAAATAATATTAACACATGAACATACAAATGTTATTAACTATGATTTTTCACGTTTGGATTTACCAATAGCTAATAAAGGCCTGCATTTTAAAATGGCTAACATTGGTTGCCATCTTGCTTTGTGACATTTTTTTTTCTCAGTAAAAACTGGAGTCCTCGCCATTGAATGCAATGTTCTTTTGCTTTCTTTCCAATGTGAAATGTTTTCTCTCTTTGTGAAAACCATGGAATGTTTTAATGAGTAGTACATACACAAAGACACCTGGAGAGTACAGGCTCTATCCTGTGTCTCATCCTGCTACAGACAGTTTAGGTTTGAAGGACCCTGAAAGAAGCTGTACTGTGAAGAGTCCTAAGAAGCTAACAAGCACATAATTGTATCATTCCGCTTTAACCCGAATAGACAGTGTCATGCGGACTGTGTGTAGGTGTAGCTGTTAGACTTGGCTTTTCCAGCGGGTTTACCCCCACACTTTTTGGTTTTTGGCCTCCTGTTTTTGACCCTGTTTTTGTTGGTTTTAGGACTCTGGGAACTTTACCACTGCTATTCAGTGCTAAAGTGCATATGCTCTCCCTGTAAATTGTGTTTATGCATGGGTGATTCCATGATTGGCATATTTGATTTACTGGTAAGTCCCTAGTACAGTGCACTGTGTGTGCCCGGGGCCTGTAAATCAAATGCTGCTAGTGGGCCTGCAGTACTGATTGTGACACCCACATGAGCAGCCTCAAAATAAAACTCAGACCCGCCACTGCAGTGTCTGTGCACAGTTTGGAACTGCCATGACGACTTGGCAAGTGCACCCACTTGCCAGGCCCTAACCTTCCCTTTTCTTACATGTAAGACACCCCTAAGGTGGGCCCAAGGTCGCCCCATGGGCAGGGTGCAGTGTATGTGAAAGGTAGGACATGTACTCAGGTGTGTGACATGTCCTGGTAGTGAAATACAGTGTATTTCGTTTTTCACTATTGAAAAGTTATCTGTCCCTATGGATAGAATGGGAATTTACTTATAGCTTCTTATAAATATAACTTCCCATTGGGACAAGATAGAAAGATGGAGTTTAGTATGCCTGCACTCAGAATATAAAAATGCATCTTTTAGTAAAGATGATTTTTACATTGTGTGTTTGAAAATACCACTTTTAGAAAGTGGATATTGTCTTGCTTAGCCATCTTCTGTGCCTCTGCTGGTTTGTGGATTGACTGTCTGGCTTTGGAGTGACAGGGGCTGGGGATGTGCATTCTCTCAGACAGTCACTGGGGGGGGGGGGGGTGATGTGTGTCCAGCCTTTCCTGAATGAGTCAGGGCTGGGCTGAACAGACCTGGGCTGCATTCAGAGTAGTTGCAGGAGTTTTCACTAGCACCTGAATAGGCTTGGACTGCATTTAGAGTGGTGGGAGGAGATTTCCCTTGCACCTGAATAGGCCCTGTCTGCCTTGGACAATGCTGTCTCCACCTCCTGCCGGGAAGCTGGACCAGAGAGGACACAACTGGTTTGGGCTGAGCACAGACACTCTTTGCTCAAAAGAACAAATGGAAACTGAGTATAAATATTGGGGCCCAGACCCCAGAACTTTAGATCACTGCTTAACTAAGGAACCTGCCACGAAGAAGGTCTGGAAAAGCTGTCAGGAGGAACTACCACTTTGCTGCGTGCTCTGCTGTGTTGGCCTGCTGCTTGCTGCTTCTGTCTTGGGCAGGGAAAGGACTGGATTGTACTTTCATCATCCTGCTGTTAGGGTTTTCTCCAAGGGCTTGAAGTAGAGCTTGCCTCCTGTTGCAAGTCTCAGGGAGATAAAAGACTTCAGAGAACTCGCTAGAATCAAGGAACCTGCCAAGAAGAAGAGCTGGAAGAACTGGAAGAACTGCCAGGAGGAGGACTGCCCCTTTGCTGCGTTGTTGCTTTGCTGGGTTGGCCTGCAGTTGTTGCTTCTGCCCTGAGCAGTGAAAGGACTGGACTCAACTTGTTGCTGAGTATCTCCAAGGGCTTGAAGTAGAGCTTGCCTCCTGTTCTGCAGTCACAGGGACCGCAAAGATTTCACCGACCTCTGGGTACCGCCTCTGGAACCGTGGTTTCAGTTGCCACAGAGAGGAGGAAGCAACCGACTCCATGGCTGGCTCCGTGTCCTGAAGGCACCTCAGAGGGCACCGCGCATCTCGCACCGTAACCCTGGTCTCACCGACGACGATGACCGCTGCCGCCACCGAGCCGCTGCTTGCACCATGACCTGTGGGCACTGCACTCCGCACCGCCTCGCTTCACTTCGCTGCTTTGGTCACACCGACACCGTCGCTGCCCGCTGACTTCTACACCCGTGACCACACCGTGGCTTGGGGGCACCAATCGAAAGTCTCATGATGCACCGTCCTGTCCCGCACCACTGTCCGAACCGACCAATGCCAGCTCCCCGCAACCGGCTCTGTCAGAACTGCAATGAGCACCGCCTTCACTCCGCACCGCAGCCCTGGTCTCACCGACGCCGCTGGACGACCATCACCGAGCTGCTGCCTGCACCGCAACTTGAGGTCACTGCACGCCGCACCGCTACGCTTCGCATCACAACCACGACGGTTGCCACGACCAGCCCGCACCTTCGTGATTGCCCACAACTAATAGGTACTGTTTACGAGTCTGCCGACACCCCGACTGACGCAGTCGGACGGAACTGTTGGATTCTGTGGTTTTCAGCACCCCTGTAGCACCGGACAGAGTTATTGACTTCTAAGAACTGCATTTTAAAGGTTATTCTTGCAAAGGGCATGATTTTAAGTAATGTATGTTAGATTTCTATTGTTTTGGTCTTGTTTTGAATATATAAAGTATTGGATATTTTTCTAAACTGGTGTGGTGTCCTTTTGTAGTGTTTTCAATGTCTTACTGTTGGTTATGTGCAAATACTTTACACACTGCCTCTGAGATAAGCCTGACTGCTTGTGCCAAGTTACCAAGGGGGTGAGTAGGGGTGATTTCAGTAGTGTATCCCCCTTACCCTGACTAGAAGGAAGGGTCCCTGCTTAGACATAGGGGCAAACCATTGCCAACTAGAGACCCCCATTTCTGACAGTAGTAAATGTTAAAATTGTGCAATTTAATATAGTGCAGAGCTGACTGAGAAACTCAGATCCTTTCAGATTTCAGAGCAGTCTGTTTCTTGATGCTGCTTACAGCAAAGCAGAATAGAAGATTTAGAGTACTCTCCCAAGTGAGACATTGGCTTTCCTATGTCTTTTCCTTCTGAGGTGACCTTATACTAGTTCGTCCTCTTTCTTATACGATTTTGTCTTGATGTGATCTTCATATTATTTGATGCATTCATACTTTGAATAAGCAATACTAATCCGATTTTGCCTTCTGGAAACTTTTAACCTTTAATAAATCTTTATGGTTTGAAATGTAATCATTTTCTGTCTTTCTTGCAGAGCCTAATGTGCTTCACATTTATTGAAAGCATTGTTTGGTTGACCAGCCTCAGTTGTGAATTTTGATTCATCAGATAGTGCTTGCCGGCCCCTGAAACTTGTACCAAGAAAAGCGCTAGCACACTCTTTGACCTCCTGAATTCTCATCTCAGGAGAATGCAGGTTTATGGCTATGTCATACTCGACTCAGTAATATAAATTCTCAGAAACATCCTTGAGTGAGTGTACAAGTTGTCAGCTGTCATTGACAAATTGGCATCAGATGATGTAGGTATTCAATATCTTAGAAAAATTTTGTCATGTAAATTTTGCTTAAGCTAAGTGAGGTGTGCAACACCATGATTGAACAAAATCCCTTTACAGCTCTTCTGAGGTACTATCCATAGACACTACTTCTTTTGTAGACTTACTGTGTAAGCCCTACAAAATGGAAAAGGGCTCAGACAGACTTTACCTTGCAATGTAGAAACATGTGGACAAATTCTTACTTTCATGTGGTCCCTTGTTGCACGGATTCCTTGTTGCAGTTTTTGCATTTAAAGAGGTTTGTGGGACTTGTGGGCAATGTATCTTTGAAAGTACCTATAGAGAGAGGAACAGCTCTAAGACACTACTACCAATCAAATCCATCCTACTTTGGGGCTATAGCAACTGCATGAAACATCAGGCACATGTTCTTCATCGTCCTAGCGTAATAATGAATACTCTGTGGTACTCCAATTACTGACCTTGGATGGATGGAAAGCTGAGTTGCTCTAACTGGGGTTCAAATATATGGACCTGCAGCTGACTCCAAGTGTCAGCAATGAGTCAATGAGTGTTTAATTCACTGAACCAACCTTTATAAGCAATAGTAAGTGTGTGTTTTGTATTTCCACAAGAAGATTCTGCAAAGCATTTGAGCCCCAACACTGCAAAACGCCCAAAAGAATGTTTTGTCAGGTCTGTTGGCAGAATCTCCTAAAACCATTGAGTTAACAGGTTACTGTGTGAGCAGGATGTCGACACATGAATGATCGAGGTGTGAATCTGAAAGATTCGGGATGTGAGAAAAATAATTCATTTTTTAGGACAGGCTATTCTTAGAGATCCTGCTAACATTCGTGAATGACAACATGGAAGCTAAATTGTGAAACATTGTCTTTGTTAATATTAAAGGCCAAGAACATTGCAGAAAAACAAAGTGGTAGGTAAAATAATGTTTATGAAAACCTATGCTGGCACGGAAATCTTCTGCTCCAAATACGACTCCGTCCAGATGAAGACCAACTTGTGGGCCGATTCTTAAGGCTTCTTCACAAACATCCTTTAAAATTAAAATACAATGTGTCAGAAGCAGGGAACAGCGAATACATAGTTGTACTCTTTTTAAAAGAACAAATAGTGGCATCATTTTACTAAAGTGTTTACAGCACAATGTTAAAGAAACGTTCATCGTCAGTGAGACTTATTATGTACAACGATCTAGAGACGGTCCGTAGAGGAAAATGCACTTTTGCAACCAGAATAAAAATAGTTCTCAGGGGCAAATAACTCGCTGGTTCATGGGCCCCACGGAGCTAAACTCGCTTTTCATTAATGTTGCGTCACAAATATTCAATTTATCTAGTATCTAAATATTCAATCTATCTAGTTCAATAACAAAAAACATGCCGAATGCATTTTGTTGATCCAAAACGTTATCAAAAGCATAATGGTATGCCTTCAAAGCGCAAGTTTCTGGGAGCCTTGCAAAATGTAAATTTAGGTTGTCAACATCTCAAGTTAAAACGGTTATGTTAAGGATTGTTGAAATTTCACATGTAGGATACGGCAAAAATAATCTGTGCATAAATATGTAAATATACTTATCAGGCTGGTTCATCATCAGTGTAATCACGGGAAACGGGTGCGAGAAAAGAACTACAGTGAAGTGAAACCTCATTAGAGTTCCATTTGATAGGTACTGGAAAATTCTGGAAGCTTAAACACTAACCACCATAAAGCAGCCTTCAGGCGTGTTTTTTCATGGCTAAGGCAAATGGCACTCCAAGCCTGGCAAAGGAGGTGGTGAAACGGAGATAGCCTCTGGATGAGAGGGCTGTATACAGTAATGCGATGAAGTTACCACTGTATTATACATAATACTGCAGAACTCCATGATCCTGGAAACAAAATGTGCTCATCCTAGCTTTGTGAGCTGGTATTTACTGCAGTTTGTCCCACTGGTGTGAAACAAGGTTACATCTCCTGGACGGCATTACACTGTTACAGGAAAACTCAGGACTAAAGTGCTATGGGCCTGTTGACATGGAGTAATCAAATGGTCCTAAACATAGTGTCACTTGGAAGTTCAAAATGCGCCAAATGTCAGTTTTTAGCTGTAAGACAGTATTCACAATTCCTTTCTTTAGTGTAAAGTTGTTTGGGAGTGAAATATGGCACTAATAGAACATTCTCAATTGACCAGATTGGATTTCGTTATAAAATAGGGAGGAAGCCAAGCTCAAGATGGCGGCAGACATATACACAGAGAACTCTAAGTCTGCAGTTGGGAAGAAGGATGGCTCTGCCTAGCCATGGTGACTCGGAGAAGCAGCCCCAGTGGCTACACAGAGGTGAAGAGGTGGAGCACTGCAACACCTGTAAGAAGCAAGGACACCTTGAGTAGGAGCTCCCAACGAAAGGAGACTGCTAGTGCCAAGCCCCACAGAGAGATGCAGTGATGCAAGATAGCGGCACAGTAGGCCTTCCTGGAAGTCTGCAGTGGATGCAAAGCCCTTCAAGGTAAGAGCATGACTGGGAATATTCAACGCGGTTCAGCATCTGCAGGGGTGAGACTTGTGAAACTAAAAACAGCGCAAGAGCCCCCTCCTGCATTTCAAACGCTTGCTGACCAGAGTGGTACTGCAGTGGACTCCCCAGGTCATTGGGGATTTAAAAATTGGCTCCTGGGGATTCCTTGTCAGCTCCTTTCAGACTGTCTAAAACGTGGGGCATTTAATTTGTGAGCTGGGTAGATTCAAGTTGTTTGGGTTGGTGGTAGTTCTCTAGGGGGGTACGTAAAGACCGTGTCCAATATCACAGCTGCCCACAACTCAAACAGGAGGAACCACCAAATGGAGACAAATCTCCTTGCCCCCTCCCCATGACTCCACCACAACCTCCCACCTCTCTGCCCACCCTGTTTATTCTATAAAAAGATCAATCTAGATTTGTTTCACTACTCCCTCCTCTCTTGCACAGCAACCCCATGATTGGCAACAGAAAGTAATTCAGCAAGATCCTTGGTTGGTCACCCAATACAGATGGTGCAAAGTTTTTTCCTACATCTTGTGCAGCAGCTTCCTCCGCATTCTCCCAGGCCCAGGCAATACGGTTATAGCATTCAACCATGTTTCCGCCATCAAGACAATCAGCACAAACTTAACCCTTATTATGATTGCAGTTATTAATTTTGGTTCAGTCAGTCTTGACCAGTCACACAACCATAACAATATTTACCAATGCTTCATTCGCAGCAGTGAGGGCGGCTGCGCCACCATGGGTCTGTCGAGGCTTCCATTTTCCAACAAATGATCTTTGGCTTCACTTGGCACAGTAAGATGCAGCAATTGATTCACATCACCCCAATCAGGTGTATAACACTCAAATACAGTTTGTAATTCTTACTGAAATTGAAAGGATTATCACAAATCTTTGGAAAATGTCATTTGATATTTACTAGGTCAGCAGGGGGCAAAGGGGTAGGGACAGCGACATGGCCGACCACCCAGAGTCGCTAGATGGGGGTGTGTATTTCTTTCAAGCTCTCTCCTCCTTCATCCAACTATACACCTGAGACTATCCAGAGTTACAGTAAGGCAGTGTGCCCTACCTCTCCAGTGCAGAGCACCAGAACAGTAAGGTGCTGCGCAAGAACAGGCTCTCGAGGAGTGTGATGCTGTGGAGTCAGCCTCTTGTCTTGCACACGCAACATCATCATCTTGTGTTTCACTGCTTGTCCCCTGCTGTTCCCTTATATGCGGCATTTACCATACAGTTGCTATGTTTGCTAAAACACAGTATGAGCTACTATGAGCAATTATTATGTTTGAGCAGTCCTGGAACTGCAATGATGATAGGTTGGGGAAACTCAAAACATATAGTATGGAGTCCTACTTTTCTGCTGCTAACTGATTTCTCTGACATGATCTGGGGAAATACATAAGGCAGAGCTGGAGGGGTACACAGCCCAACCCTGTCCCTCAAGTGACTCATTTGGTATTTCAGCCTCTAATAGGGTTTCTTTAATGCCGCTGTGAAAGCAGATTCAACAATTATTAATTTTGCATTTTAATTAACACTAAAGAGTTGCTTGAACTGTGCTTAATATTACGAAAATGTTGAGCTGCCTGAACTAGGCACAGGCTTCTTTTCGAATTGCACATTTTGAATGCGTGTGAGCAGCACAGCATGTAATTGTGTTTTTTTCCCCGTTTGTGCACCGAGGAGCTTCAAATGTGGCCTTCAGCTTTTCAATAAAATGTCCGAAATTGGGTTACTTCTATGGTCTTGCTAGCACTGTAACACCTTTAAATGTATTAATTCTGTTCATGTTGTTCCTGGAGAGGACCGATTTACAACTGTATACAAATTGAAGGCACTTCCTTTGGCCGAACGGAGATGCTGTTTATATTTTCAAATGTGATTTTGTTTCTGATATAGGGCATGACACATGGTTACTCGATAGATGTAGAGTAAAAGTCATACTGCCATGTGATGCGTTTTCTGTCTTATTATTGGGTAGTTCAATGTAACTTCCATTTCAGACTACAGAGACTATACAGTTTTTCTGTCTAAAAGTGTATAAAAACTCACCATTTTGGAGAGGAGCCATGAGATTTCCTCTGCTCTCCTTAGAGGCAGACGTTACGCTAAGCCTTTCTTTGATCACAAATTAGAATAGTTTTCAAGTTACTTCATTCTGTTAACTGAGCTGTCCTTACGACGAATGCTCTTTGATTTCTATTTTGTCTTGTGCTAGACTGTAACCGGTTCTGAGTATTACCTTTTGTCTTCTGTATTGATTATATAAATTAAAATACATCTTCATGGTTTGTACTTTGAACCTTGTCTTATAAAGATTTTCCTATGTAGATAGTCCTATGTTTTTCTGGGTTTAAATGTGTTTAAGGCTCTCGTCTTTAAAGACTCACACATAGCCCCGATCCATCAATTGGCCCTTTTGATGCAAAAAGTGGCAACACCTCACATCTTAGACTCTTGTTTGTTTGCTGGCTTCCTCATGCAAAGTTAAGAAGGCTGCCCATTGGCTCACACTTGCCTTGTTTTTTAGTTCCCATAATCTGTTTAAAAGATTATTCAAGCGCTCAATGTCAAAGGTACCTTCATCAGTTTCTGGTAGCTGTTTACGAAATTGGCTGGAAAAACAAACTTGAGGATTTCAGTGCAATTCTGTATTTTGATTTTGCACCCTTTACCAACTGTTAAGGGATTTCCCTTATCTCGAATATTTAAAATATCTCCTTAGTCCCAGACCCTGATGTTGTATGGATTATCCTGATGTTCCAGTCAAGTTGAAGCAGTTGCTGAAGTTGCATTAAGTTAGCATAGAGCTTGTCTTGCGTGTGGTGTGTGGTTTAATGTACTGTTGATTTGCAAAGTGTGTGAATTGCGGTGTTATGTTTGATTGTTTTGTGTTGCACAGGCAGTTGAAGTTGAAAATTGCATTATATTGTAATGTTTTACATGAAAATAAAATTAATTTGAAGTGCGTTTATTGAATTTTTGTGGTTTGATGTGATCATTGGTTTTTGGTTACTGTAGTCAAAGAAATCCAAGATCTTGAGATATAGTAATTTAAGTTAGTTGTAGTCTACTGAAGGCATGCATCAACAAGTCAAAAGGCGTTTTTCTCCAATGAGTCCTTAATGGCATAATTGTGTCTTAACTAATTTGGGTTGTGTTGTTAATTTCTTTGTGCACGGTAAATAGACACAGACTCGGAGATAGATTGCCCCCGGTCCAACATTTATCTTGTGTGATGGAAAATAGTTTTAGTGTTTTTCCCTAGTTTGTAGTGAGTTTGATTCCATATTCCTGTAGGCAGACAAAGTTTTTTTGATTTGAATTTGAAGAATTGCTGTTCAAGTCTCATTTTGAAATTGTATTATGATTGGTTAATTGCTTGTGTTGCTTAACTTAACTTGAAAAAAATGGGTGCTGCTTTGAAGATATTTAAAATTCATGTTTGTAAAGGAGATAATGTTCCACCTGTAGGTTCGCCTGCCCACAAAATGTTAATACATTTCGGTTTTCATACTTGTCTATTCCTCAAATAGTGTAAGATTACTTCAGATGATAAACATATGCAATTTTCTTTGAATTATACTTTTAATGGGAGAAAGAACAAATATCTGAAGAGTGCTATGTATGAGCCGAAACCAAAGTCTAGACCTGGACAGTTTGAGGCAGTGAATGAATGGGATTTGTGGCAAATGAGAAAGATCGTAACAAAATGTTGAAGGCTCTGGTTAGAAAAGCAGGGAGTCATTGAATGTATGCAAAATGGTATCTTAAATGAAAGCATGGAGAGAGGACATGGTAGTGGGTGTGTGAATGTTTCCTGCAATTTCTAAAGAAACAGATAAGAAGAAAACAAAGAGTGACAACAAAACTGAAATTAAAAGCAAAGAAAAAGAGAATGAATCACTTTTTAGTGATTCAGATGAGGAGGGTGGATTTTTAGATGATATACTGAATTCAAAACCCCCTACATATAATGATGATCGAAGTCCGCAAGTACGGGAGAGAGGAGCCAGAGAACTGAGTCCTGTTTTGCCAGGACCATGTCCTAGTACATCAGTGGTAACTGCATCGAGAGAACCAGAAGAATCCAATTTTTGTTAGACTTAAAATCAAATTTGGAGAAATTGATAATGGTACTGTTCATGACAATAAAATACTGAACTATAGTGAAGACAAATTGAGATACTTGAATAAAGAAAGGGCAAGGCATGCGTGCAATGCATTTGAGAAGCCCAAAGAATTAGCAGATGAGCTAGGTGTGGATTCACGCAAAAAGAAATTGTGCAGAAATTATCAAATGGATATGGGTGATAGTGAAATACAAGAAATGGATCATGTAATCTTGAGGTTGAATGTAAATAAATTAGTAAGACTTATAAATGAATTGGAGAATGTAAAAAGACACAGAGAAAAGTGGTTAATGGAAGGGGAAAAACAAAGGAGATGAGATACAGAAAAAGAAACAAGCGTGAGTGACTCCGAGTGTGGAGTGGTTGCAGTATATCCATTGAGAGAAGTACATGGAGGGGGACATGTTCGTCTGCTGGGGGCAAGGTCTGATCTTGTGATGTTTACAAAGAATTAGCTAAAGCTCAGAGAAGATCCAGACAAGTGGTATACAGGAGTAGAGAGAATTTCAAAGGTTCTTTCGATAGACTTGAATATGTTGTTTGAAATTATCATTCCTAAAGAATTGTGGTTGAACCTCTAAGGCTTTCTCCAAATAATGATCCATCTCCTTCTGTGGTGGATAAATCTAAATTAGAGATTGAACACCTGAAGACTAAAATGTTGTAAAAAGAAATACATTGGTCAAAAATTATGAGGGCGACAGAAGAGCCAAAAGAATCAGTGCATGCATACTATGAGAGATTAATGCAAATTTATAGTCTATACAGCAGAGTTGACGGGTTTACGTACAGAGATTAGCTCCCATATTCATTAGAGAGTGAGGAGTTGGCAATCAAAATCTCTTGATTAGATTTTAAAATATGCCAAGTATTATACTGATTGTTTTGATGAAATGCAGAAGAAGATTAAGGATAAATTAATGGTGGCTCGGACAAAGTATTTCTAGAAAGGTGTCAGGAAAAGTTCACAGTTGTTTGTCCGATTCTGGTTTTGTTTCAGGTGTGATTTCAGATATGCAGGGAGTTGGTGTGCACAATAATGATTTTCAATTTGTACAAAATGGAATAACCTTTTCACAAGGTTGTCCTCAAGGCAAAGGTAGAGATTTTCTCACTAATTCAAGCATGCCATATGTTAATATTAACATGCAGAAAAAGACTGTGTCTTGTCATATTTGCGGGAAGCCAGGTCACTGGAATGGAGAGTGTAGATTTAATCCAGAAAGAGTGGAAAATGAGTCGCAAATGGTTCCATAAATGGAAAGGAGCATGACTCAGACAGCACAGAATGGGATGCCTGAGTCAGCTTCCCCAGTGCCCACTGACCTCAATGCAGAATATGCAGAATCAAAGTGGGTTCAATGGAAACTTGCTTTTAGCCCCAACAATGAATTATAATATGCAGAATAAAATGCAGAATTTTGAACAGAATCCTAGTTTTCTGCAAAATCCTTCAGTAATGTGTAATCATTTTCTTCAAATTTCATAAACACTGGAATGGACCAAGTCAAATGTAGGAACAATGACGGTGCCTGAGGGAGGAGGAAGATTGGATGGTAGGTGCAGTCCTAGAGAAAGATCAGATTGGCCTACACATGGATGGTGAGGTGAATGGCCACCCAGTATCCACAGTTTGACCAATGGAGGTTTCCAACCTACCCAGTTTGGGGGAAAAAAGTCCAAGATATAGGAGCATCAAACAGATAGATCACTATCAATAAGGTGTCAGCAAATATCCTGTAATAATGTGACCTATAGAAAATGATCACCAGTTCATAATTTTTAACACAAGCACAGTTAATTTGTTGGATCGTGACCTTTTATATAAGATAAACTGGGTAATTTATTGCACACCAGATGGTGTAGTAAATAAAACACAGGATAACGATTTGGATTTCAAGATAAAATCACAAGAGTCAAGAGTGAGGTTTCTCCCTTTTCACACAAAAGAGGGCTTGCCTCCTTATTTAAGACAGAAAGTACAAGAGGAGGTTTTGTGATTTTACAGTTAAAGATATTTGCTTAATAAACCTGCAGAACCTATATCTATATGGAAGCATTTGTATGTGTGATACAATAGTGTATTTTTGGTTGTGAATGTGGTTGACTGTATATTTGGTTTAAGGTGGATCTTTGTGCATGTCCAAGAGAGTTTCTTCTTTATATTATAAACTTGTGCCAAGCGTTTATATCCATTCCTCTTCAGGAGGATAGCCACAATCTCTTAGCGTTTATATTTTTAATAGAGTCATGGTCTGGTGTTGAATTTCAAGGACTATACAGAGTCCATCTGTCTTCTCCCAAATTCTGAAAAAAGATTTAGAAAGTCTGCACTTGCCCTGTAACTCAGTGCTTCTGCAGTACACTGACATTATGATAGTTGCATCAAAAACAAGAGAGGACTGCAAACTTGATACGATTGCACTGCGGAATCATGTTGCAGAGAAAGGCCATAAAGTGTCCCCAACAAAATTGCAATTTTGTCAGAAAGAAGTTGTTTACTTGGGTCATAAAATTGAGAAAAGAGTGAGAAAGGTGTCCACAGAACACATCGCTGCTATTCTGAAAATGAAACCACCACCGACACAGAAAGAAGTGAGGATGTTCTTGGGAATGGTTGACTACTGTTATTAGTGGATTCCAAACTTTTTCCTAATTGCAAAGCCTTTACAAAGGCTTATTCACAGTGATGTAAGTGATCCAGTACAACTAGATGATGAATGCATGAATGCTTTCCTGTGGCTTAGACATAGCCTCTATATTGCACCCGCTCTTGGAATGCCTAATTACGACAAAAAACATTTTACTGATTCTAACATGAGAGAGAAGGGTGCTCATCTTTAGTACTTACTCAGCAACATGGAGAAGTGAAGCGGGCAGTAGCTTATTTCTCAGCTATATTAGATCCAATAGCTACCGTACTTCCGGGCTGCATTAAAAGCACTCCAGTGAAGTGTCTTGCCATTGAGCAGAGTGAAGGGATTGTTATGGGTGATGTACCTATTGTGTTATTCCCACATTCAGTTGAGATTTTGCTGAACCGTACTCGAACTCTGCATTTAACTAAATATGAGCAAACTATTCTTGCAGTTCAAAACTTTTCAATCAAAACGTTCCAATACCCTGAATCCCACCACATTCTAGTCAATGACTGATGGGGAAGATTCTGATGATGGAGACAATGATTGTGACGGTATCAATGCAACAGACTTGTTTATCAAACCAAAACCTGAGATTTAAGATTTACCACTCAAATTGGCTGAATTTATTTCATTTGTAGATGGTTCTTATCTGAGAGACCATCATGAAATTCTGAGAGCAACATGTGCGATTTGAACAACTGCATACATTGTTGAAGTACTGTACCTGTGTAATGTGCCCTCTGCACAAGTGGCAGAATTAATTTAAATAACAAGAGCATGCTGTATGACCAATGATGTAAGTGTTACAATTTACAGAGATAGCCAGGTTTGCCCTGGTCCATGATTTTGGCCAACTATCATCACACAGGGTTTCTTGCCATCCTCTGGCACACCATAAACAAGCATTTGCAATGCAATAGGTCTCGCATTACTAAAAGTTTGAGCTATTGGCGTTGCATTATTATTTGCAACACCAGTAGCTCAAACTTTCAGTAATGCGAGGCCTATTGTACTGCAAATGCTTGTAGTAACTTCTGATCTGTTTAAGATGGAGTTTAGTTAAAGTCTGCAAAATATGCAGAGGATGATGGATTAAGTGGCAAATATGACAAATGCGTAAAATGCTGCAGCGAAAGAATCCTAGTGGCCGTGCCCACAATCCTAGTGGCCGTGCCCACAATCCTAGTGGCCGTGCCCACAATCATTTTTGTCTATTCATGTGACAAAATGAGGGAAGTTGTTGGGAGAGAATAAATGCACGGTCACTGGTTCCCCAAAGTAGGGTGTCTGTTCTTTAAGTTCCTTCTAATTATATAAGCAAACTCACCTTCTGCGAGCACCTTGGGAGATTGAGAGCAGGCAGGACAGCGGCAGCACATGTTGCCTGCGCTGCTATGGAATTGTTTCTAGTGCTTTTCTTTGTATAATGGGTAATTGCACTGCTCCTTCCTTCCTGTTCTTTATCTGTGCTGTATTAGTGAAAATTGACAAGCCTTTTCACTTACGAAGAGTCAAAAAGTTATCCTTATCAGTGTTTTTTGTTGTTGCTTAATATAGTGTTGTAAGTAGGGACACTGGAATTATGATATTCAGTATTTATATGGATTTGCTACATTTGTCACATAATCCATCATCTGCTGCATAATTTGAAGATTTTAACAAAAAAGGATTTGTTTCCAGGTGAAATGGATCAAATGTTACTAAAAACACAGCGACCCATGTTGCTGCACAGTGAAAGACCCTATGCGAAGGTTGACTGGTCACCTTTCAGTTGTTTATTTCTGTATTTCGGTGTTAAATTGGTATTAACAAGGTGTATCCTTTGGCAACTAATGTTAACGTAAAAATGTAGAAATAACGAAGTAATACCATCACAAAATATGCCACATTACACTGTGGTAATTTGCCTTTACTTGCCACATATTTTACTATATCCTGCCACATCATTTGTTTTCCACGGACACATAGTTCCAGTGACAATCGCCATAAATTAGGAATAGCGTTACAGGAGAAATAAAATAAAATAAACCCTGCTAAAATATATATCCCAATGGTATGCACATTTTCACTTACTTTTATTGCAATGGTAAAATTGTTCACACCGTTTCTGCCATAACTTTCATCTCCTAATTACTGTCATTGAGCTTGCAGTCTAGACATAGTGAGGTGCCCCCTCTGTTTACACATGCACAGTAATTAAGCTTTTGATACCGAGGCTGCAGGCCCGCGTGATTTTTTTCTTTAAGAAAAAGAAAATTTCTTGCTTGTGAAAAGGGCCTTGGGTGGGCCACGGGGCTATCTTGGGAGGGCCTGGCCCACTCTCTAGAACCAGTCCTGCACAGCAACCTGATTATGCTCGGTAATAAGCAGAGGTGGGTGAGCCTCTGAAAGCTCAATCCAGGCTCAGCATGAAGCCTGGCTGTGTATCAGCTCGAGGTCATGGAAGACCCTCGAGCCCATAACGAGCTAAGCTTTCAAGTGGCTTTTGCCTGCTGCCCTCCAACTAGTCTATCGAGAATGTGGTGTTATGGCCAGAGTAGCAGACTTTGGAATTGGGAGAACCAGGTTCGAGTCTCTGCATCGTCTCAACATCCTGTGATACTCACTTAATCTTCCCGTACCTATACAAAAAAAATATTTGCACCACCAGTTTTATTTGCCGCTAGCCACCACCTCATACGAAGCACCACTTCACTGTTCTATGTGAGTGCTTGGTCATGGGTGACCAAATATTAGATGGGCATTGGGTTTTGCCCCTTTAAATCCTTTTTGAAATAGTTCTGAGGCTGAATCTTATGCTCTTTTCCTTCATCCTACACTCGTCATAAGTTTGTGATATAGCATCTTTTACAAACATGACCTCTCAGGGCACTACCGTTGTGTTAACTTGTAGTTTAAGTGCGGTGTTTACGCATCCTTTTGGCACAAATAGGTTTTATGTGTTCTTTCTTTCTAATCGAAGAATGTAACAATCTGATTTCTTATCTCCCGCCTGTTTTCATCATACTCAGCATCTTTCGTTCTTGACCACGGAAATCACGCTAGGCCAAGCAACTGGCGTCCTCCAGTGGCCAAAGCACATTATGACTTAAGAGCCACCGGTTTTCCTTCCTGACGTGCGAGAACGTGCGATCGTCAGAGAAGGTCCTGGCACAGCTCTCACCTCGGAGCTGCTGCGATAAGTACTTCAGCTACTCTCTTCGGATCTGGATTCAAAAACAAAATAGAGTCTTTTTACCGAGCCAAATCGTCACGCTATAAATTGAGTCATGTCTCCGAGCTTGCCTAAGCCAAACCTCGTTTGCGTAATAGTTGGAGTGAATAGAAATTCTGTCATTATGCACGTTTAACATACCGTGTGTCATTTGGTAATAAAGTATTCTAAGAAATGACGCTTTTGTATTTGTTTCAATTTTTTACAACATGTGGTGGGTTCCTCTTCCTCACCCTGGGTTCAGTTCCCTAGAACACCGAAAACACAGTGACAGCATTTTTCACGATTAGCTAATTGGGAAAAATATGGCAGAATTCCAGCGGGGGTACTTAATGACAGTGTATTGTTAATTAACAAAAGAAAGCCATATCGCCTGATCCTTATTACTACCCGAGGAAGTTATTAGACTGATTGTGACACCGACTCTCCGAGTTCCCTCATGATGCTGCAGGCCAGAAGGGGCAGGCATCGGACTTCACGCGTGCAGCTGGCCTCTAGGGAAGCACTGCGCCTGCTTTAGGGGGCCAGATCTGTGAGCCTGGATCAGAGATGTTAGAATATATCTCTTGTGAAGCAGCAGCAGCATGTGACTGCCTATAAAAGATGGGTCTGGTTCGGGAATCCTGGCAGACCGGCAGCTGTGCAGGCCTCGTACATATACGGGTAATCTAATACCTGGTGGCTTTCGAGTCCTTTTTACTGCAGGACTTCTATTTCTTTTCTTAGGAGTGAAATAAACAGCGCGGAGAGAAAAATGTTGAGAAATGGACGCTTTAATGGAGAAAAATATTGCTTTTCTTTTAGGCTCTTCGAGCTTGCGTGCCAGATCCCACGAAACAAAACAAGCATTACGTAAACACGTGAACCCGGAGCCATTAGCAATTAAAAAAAACAAATTATCAAAGTGGGCGGGCGCCGTACTGAAACACGGAGTAGCGCCCATGTATACAAGCACGGAATCGAAACCAACGCGGGAATCGAAACCAGTGGTGCGCGCGCACCACAGAGGAGCGGGGGGGAAGGGAGCGCGGCAGCGAGGCGAACGCGCGTGCTAGCCACCGATGGGAATGGGCGGAGCAAAGGCTGGACATGCGCCGGCCTTTGCCCAATTGCGTGCCGTTTAAAAAAAAAAAAACACACGCAACAGCCAATGCCAGGCTTCAGAAAGCTAACCACACGCACAAGCGTGTGGTTAGCTTTCTAAAGCCCATACAAGAGGTCTCGCGCTGTGCGACCACTGTTGCGCACTGCAACGCTAGGCGCGAGACCTAAAAATGGGCCAAGTATTTTGGATTTGCTTTAAGTGCTTCAGTTGCCTAAGGAAGTTGCGGTGGTGAAATATGCAGCACATTAATGTGGAGATGACGTGGGTACTCTTGGCAACTGTTATATTGATGGAGTTGCAAAATACTGTGCTCTTATGTCCAGTACATTAGAATCAAATGGAGATTGTAACTCAGAAAAGAGAGTGTACATTGTTTCTTGGCAAAAACAGTGCAAACATTGGAAGAGTTGAAAGTCTTGCAAAAAAATGTGCCTGAGGATGAAAAGATAGGTTGCAGCGGTTTGTACTGTGGATGACAATGATTTGTGTAGATCGCCTGATAGTAAATTTGTATTACCGGATTGCATATGGTAAAACACATGCATGGTCCAACACATATTGGGCGTGATGGCAAGACTCACACTTTAAAAAAGTTCTGGTTTAATCTCCATTTCAGAACTGCAGCTGAAGATTTTTGTCAGCGTTGTGTTACTGCAAGCAAACATTTGTATCAAGACTGCAGTGACATTGGTCAATCTGGGCGTTCACTTAGTAGACTTCAAATCAGTGCTTAATTTGTTCCGGTGGTTTCCGGTGCTCAGCACCGGCACTTTTTTGTCAGGGCTGGAGCTATGGATTTCATTTGCGAGGCAGTGGTGGTGAATGTGATTTTTCAGGGGTGTATGCACATGGCTGGGCAGCTGTGTTTTTCCCACGTCGTCTGTGCGACTCGGCCTCTCGTTCCCACCCATTTGTTGACGCGTGCACTCCTGGCTGGCTGGTGACAGGTTTCAGGCTTTCACTAGGAATGGGGAAGGCAGGCGGGCTCTCCAGGAGCCCAGGGCCGGCGCTAGGCATGGGCAGTGTGGGCAGCTGCACAGGGCCTCGCGCCTGTTAACTTGCAAGAGGGGCCTCGCACAGTGCCTTTTAAGAGACCCTGTTATGATGGTGCTGCAATGCTGTGAGGACCAAGGGAGGGGCCCCCCTTCCCTGGGCCTCGCAGTCATTGGTCGAAAGGCCTTCAGTAATCTAATCGCTGCCTCTGCATAACAGCGATTAGATGGGTATGTAAAGTGACCTTTTGTGTGAAGGAAACCCTGACCCTGCATGAATGAAAAGCAAGGTGTCCTCCTGCAGGGCTCACCATAAAAGACAGAAACGCATCACAATGAACAGTGCTCCCCTTAGGGTTGCATGCTTTCAGAGGCACAAGTTACTAACTTGTGTAACGATATATCTGTAAGAGACAGTAGTTAGTGACAGATTCCTTACCTTAGAATATCCCCAGGCGTCAGGCTGGATCCGGAAAGTTTTTGCCTAGCAGTACCCTTGCGCGTCGGTAGGCGGCGTCGTGCGGCTCCGCGTCCGTCGTCGGCGTCGTGATCGCCGGGATGACGTCGCGGGCAGTACTTAGACGCCGCCCCTGCGCGCTGACGTCAGTTCTGTACACGACTTTCCGCGCCAGGAACGCAGAGCCATGCAAGAAGCTGACATAGGTGTCTGAAAAATACTAGGGCCCTGAAAGGGATGTCCTTAACCCTAGAAATCAGTTCGCAGAACGGGGAGGATGGGTGGGGCGGTAGGAATCTGTCACTAACTACTGTCTCTTACAGATATATCGTTACACAAGTTAGTAACTTGTGCATCTGAAAGAGACACGTTAGTGACAGATTCCTTACCTTAGAATAGATACCCCAGCAATACCAACCCCGGTGGTGGGTCTGCGAACAAAGATCAGACAAGGAAGTCCTGGAGGACAGAACGGCCAAAGAAGCCGTCCCTCCGGACCTGACTGTCAAGGCAGTAATGCTTTGTAAACGTGTGCAGCGAGGCCCACGTAGCTGCCTGACAGATAACCGGCAGCGGAACACCGCGGCCCAAGGCCGTGGTAGCAGCCGTTGCCCTGGTGGAATGGGCACGCAGCCCAACAGGAGGCTCCTTCTTAGCCAAAGAATAGCAGGTCTTGATGCACAAGGTAACCCAGCGGGAGATGGTTCTCTTGTGCACCGCCCGACCTTTTTGGCGCCCACGTAGCCAACAAAGAGCTGGTCATCCACCCGGAAGTGTTTTGTGCGGTCGATATAGAAGGAGAGCGCACGTTTTGGGTCCAGACGGTGGAGCCTCTCTTCCTCTCTGGAAGGATGCGGAGGCGGAAAGAAGGTAGGCAAAGTGATGGTCTGCCCAATGTGGAAGGCAGTAACCACCTTTGGCAAGAAGGACGGACGCGTCCTAAGAACAACCTTGTCTGGATGAACAGACAGAAAGGGAGGTTTGCAAGATAGAGCCTGGAGCTCACTCACCCGCCGAGCGGAGGTGATGGCCACCAGAAAGGCCGTCTTCAGAGTCAGAAGACGAAGAGGACAGTTATGTAGAGGCTCAAAGGGAGCGCACATTAAAAAGGTAAGAACCAAGTTCAAGTCCCACTGAGGCATCACAAACGGAACAGGAGGTGTGTAATGCCTTTTAAGAACCTGTTAACAACAGGGGACTTGAAAAGGGAGGGCTGATCAGGGAGCCTGAGGAAGGCCGAGATAGCACAAAGATAACCCTTGATGGTACCCAGGGCAGAACCCTGTTGGGCCAGAGAAAGAAGGAACAGAAGGACCTCAGAAAGAGGGGCAGAAAGGGGATTCACAGCCTTTGCTGTGCACCATGCCACAAATTTGTTCCACCTGCAGGCGTATACCACCTTAGTGGAGGGACGCCTGGCTGCCAGAATCACATCACAAACTTCGGGAGGCAAGTCGAAAGGAATCAACTGCCGCCGCTCAATCTCCACGCAAGCAGGTGTAGACTGGACAGGTTCGGGTGGAGGACCGTCCCCTGCTGCTGCGACAGAAGATCCTCCCGAAGAGGCAGACGGATCGGGGGATCTACGCTCATACTGAGTAGCTCGGGATACCAAACTCTTCAAGCCCAGTCCGGAGCCACAAGGATGACTTGGGCCCGGTCGTGCCGAATCTTCTTCAACACTCTGGGTAGAAGTGGTATAGGCGGAAAGGCGTACAACAGACCGCAACTCCACTCGCGACGAAAAGCGTCGCCGAGCGAGTGCCGCCTTGGAAATTCCAACGCGCAGAACTGATGACATTGCGCGTTCTCTTCGGTGGCGAATAGATCTAACCAAGGCTCTCCCCACTGTAGAAAGAGTCCTTGCGCCACTTCCGAGTGAAGACGCCATTCGTGATCCATCATGCACCTGCGGCTGAGTTCGTCCGCCCTGGCGTTCAGGGAACCTGCCAGGTGTTGAACCATCAGGAACATGCCCTGATGTTCCAGCCATGTCCAGAGGCGCAGAGCCTCCTGACAAAGGGTCCACGACCCCACCCCGCCTTGTTTGTTGCAGTACCACATGGCGGTGGTGTTGTCTGTGAACACCTGCACTACCTTCCCTTTGACAGAGGGAAGGAATGCCTTGAGTGCAAGTCGGATCGCCCGGAGCTCCAGAAGGTTGATATGGAGCCGGGACTCCGCCGGAGACCAGAGGCCTCTGATCTCCGCCTCTCCCATGTGACCGCCCCATCCCAGAAGGGACGCGTCCGTCACAACTGTGTGCTCTGGCTGGGGAAGGGAGAGGGATCTGCCCATGACCCATTGCCGGTTCGAGAGCCACCACTGCAACTGTTTTGCAGTCCCCTCCGAGATCTGGACGTGATCGGACAGGTTGCCCTGGTGCTGCGCCCACTGGAACTTCAGGTCCCACTGCAGAGCCCGCATATGCCATCTGGCATGATTGACCAGCAGGATGCAGGAGGCCATGAGGCCCAGCAGCCTCAGGGTCATCCGTACCGAAACCCAGGATAAAGGCTGAAAGATCGGAATCATAGCCTGAATATCCCGGACTCGCCGTTCGGGAGGATAGGCCCGAAACTGCGTCGTGTCCAGAACTGCTCCGATGAAAAGGAGCTGTGGAGAAGGAATCAGATGCGACTTCGGCACATTGATGGAGAACCCCAGCGAGTGCAGGAGTTCGGCCGTAGTCTGGAGGTGGGTGACGACTGCCTGGGACGAGCCCGCCTTCAGCAGCCAGTCGTCGAGGTAGGGGAAGACTGAAACCCCTGCCCGGCGCAGATGAGCTGCGACCACCGCCATCACTTTCGTGAACACCCGAGGGGCACTGGTAAGGCCAAAGGGGAGCACGGTGAACTGAAAATGCTCGAGGCCTACCGTGAACCGAAGGTAACGCCGGTGGGCCGGCAGGACGGGGATGTGGAAATAGGCGTCCTGCAAGTCCAACGCTACCAACCAGTCTCCAGGGTCGAGGGCAGTCAAGACCTGAGCTAAGGTGAGCATCTTGAACTTCTCCTTCCGGAGGAAGCGATTGACGTTCCGGAGGTCCAAGATAGGATGCATGTCCTCCTTGTCCTTTTTGGGCACCAGGAAGTAGTGGGAGTAGCAACCACGTCCTACTTCTGGGGTCGGAACATGCTCGATGGCCCTCTTGGCCAAGAGGGCCGTGACTTCCTTCTGCAGAAGTGCCAAGTGATCCCCTGACATGCGGTGGAATTGAGGTGGCATGGCTGGGGGTAGTGTCGAAGGGGAGGGAGTAGCCCCTTCGGACAATGTCCAAGACCCACCTGTCCGAGGTGATGGGACGCCAGTGGTGAAGGTGATGGCGGACCCTGCCCTCTACTGGCGTGCTGTGCACCTGAAAGGAGGGACTAGGAGGGCTTGGAGGCCGCGGACGGGTTGGAGGTGGTGGCCTGACCCGCACGCTGGTTGCCCGAACCGCCACGGCGGTATCCACGTCCTCGGCCACGCGAAGACGCCTGCTGCGCGGGCCGGTGGCTGGGCTGCTGACGTGACTGGGCGCCCCTTCCGTGGCCACGATAGGGGCGAAAAGCAGAAGTTAGCGGAGGGCGTGTAGCAGAAAGGCCCAGGGACTTGGCAGTAGCCTGTGATTCCTTAAAGCGCTCCAACGCATGGTCTGCTTTGGAACCAAAAAGACCGACTCCATCAAAGGGCATGTCCATGAGTGTATTCTGGACATCACCCGAAAAACCAGTGGTTCTCAGCCAGGCGTGGCGACGCAGCGCCACCGTCGTTGCAATAGATCTGCCCAGCGAGTCGGCGGTATCAAGGCCACAACGTATGGTGTATTTGGCCGCATCCCTTCCTTCCGCAATGGCGCGGGTAAGCAGTGTCTGGACATCCTCAGAACACTGGGGCAAAACAGTCGCCACCGAATCCCACAAGGAGTGGGTATATCGGCCCAAAAGACAAGCGGTGTTGATGGACCGCAAGCCAGCACTGGAGGAAGAAAAACCCTTCTTCCCAAATTGATCCAGGCGTTTGGATTCCCTATCCGGAGGGGCGGTAGGGAAGGCGGTTTGGGAAGCGGAGGCTTGGACAACCAAGCTCTCAGGAGTGGGGTGGACAGAGAGAAACAAGGGGTCGCCCGGAGCTGGGCGATGGCGTCGGGACACGTTCCTATCCACAGGAGCCCCTGTGTTGGGCTTGGACCAGGCGCCCAAAAGAACGTCAGTCAGTGCATCGTTGAACGGCAGCACAGTCTCCAAGGAGGAGGCTGCTGGCTGAAGCACTTCTGTCAAGAGATTAGTCTTGACCGTCACCGTAGGGAGTCGGAGATGTAAGGCTCCAGCTGCCCTACGCAACACCGTTCCAAAATTGGCTCCCTCCTCCGTAGCCACGGGAGGAGACAGCATGCCAGTGTCAGGGGAAGTATCTAGACCACTGGCATCCCCTAGTTCCTCTGCCCAGTCCTCATCATACTGACACTGTTGTGCCAGAGGGTCCTCAGACCCCTCCCAGTCCTCCTGGTCCTCCTCCGGTTCAAAATAAGGAGGAGGAGGGACATTTGGGACCCAAGGTCTCATCGACGCCGGAACCGGCGTCGAGCGGACGCCGGTCCGGCTCCATGTCCGGAGCCGGAGAGTACATGGGGATGACGCCGCCCGGAGCCCCGGGCGGCGTCAGGAACGGCACCGGAGACATCGGCGCCGGCGGAGGCGTGGTCAGGTCGACCGGCGTCGATGGGGGTTGCGGTACCACCGGAGCCGGGATCGAGGCCGGGGCCGAAGCCGGAGCCGGGACCGAGGCTGGAGGCACGAGCGACGCCGGGACCGGAGTCGTCGGCGACGCCGGGGCAACCCCATCAGGGCCCGCGGGGCCCGAAGGCGCACCGGAGGGACCTTGAGGCCCGAAGAGGCGGGCCATGGCCGACAGGAATTCCTGTATTTGGGCCGGATCTGCCCCGAACCCGGAAAGGACGGGTATTGCGGGGCGACTCCACAGGCATGTCCGGGGCCGCGGGGACGGTGCCGGGAGGGGCCTCAGCCGAGTCGCGAGATCGGCGAGGCGAAGTCCTAGAGCGATGATGCTTTTGGACTTCTTGTGTTTGGACTTACCGGACGACAAAGACTTGGATCCCGACGACCGGCGAGGACTCCGCGACCGACCCCTCGACCTCTCACGCGACCGGGGCTTGGTGTGGCGCGGAGCCGACTGCCGGGCCTCGAGGAGCTTTCGAGACCGCTCTCGCAAAGCTTTCGGGTTCAGGGACCGGCAGTCGGAACACGACTTCGTGTCGTGGTCTCGCCCAAGGCAGAAGAGACACTCCAGATGCGGGTCTGTGATGGACATCATCCGAGCACAGGCGTCGCAACGTTTAAAGCCGGGCATCCCTACGACACCTTGGAGTCGATTGAAGAAAACAGTGAAAAAATTCACCAAAAAAGTTAGTCAAAAAATGACTAGGGCACTGCTTTTCCCGGATCTGCGCTTGCTGGCGCGGAAAAAGAAGAACTGACGTCAGCGCGCAGGGGCGGCGTCTAAGTACTGCCCGCGACGTCATCCCGGCGATCACGACGCCGACGACGGACGCGGAGCCGCACGACGCCGCCTACCGACGCGCAAGGGTACTGCTACGCAAAAACTTTCCGGATCCAGCCTGACGCCTGGGGATATTCTAAGGTAAGGAATCTGTCACTAACGTGTCTCTTTCAGATACAAAAATACCGGCCATTTGTTGTTTTTTAGGAGTCTGCAAAGGCTTAGACGTTAGACTAAATTGGACTCTAAAATAATAGTATGTATTCAAATGTAACATGGCTTTTCTGCCTTTCTTTACTTTAACTATTAGTCAGGTACTGTTAATGCATCTCTACAGCATATTTAAAAGTACTGTCTATTTATACCTGTTGTTTGAAGTATTTACAGGTAAGGGTTAAAAATACGGGCTTTAGGGGTAGAACACCGGCTTGTGGCAACCTTGTTCCCCTAGGATAAAGAAAGAGGGTGAAAGAAGCACAGAGAATGGAGGTGCAGTGCATATAAAAGGGAATACGACAAAGGAAAGAACTAAGATAAGAGGTGGGTGTGAGAGATGATTGAGTAAAAGTACAGCAGAGAGGTGGCAGACAAAGATAATGGGGGCAGAACAGCAACAAAGAGCAAGAAGCTTGGGAGAAGAGGAGCAGCGCATGCGACAGGCTGAATCAGTGAGAGAAGGTAAGAGTCTGGGCAGGGCCGGCTCTAAGCATGGCAATGTGGGCAGCTGCCCAGTGCCCTTTTCTCAGGTTGAAAACATGGGGCCCTGCTTCTGTGTGAAATGCCACACTATCAGTCAGCCCACCTTCCGATCACATCACAAGCGTATTTTTCAAGGGAGGTGTCTTGACCTCCCTCATCCAAGGGCATGGTGGCATTTCTGTGGGTGCAGGGGTGAGGAAAGGAAAACAGTGGGTGGGGAAGTGGGCAGCAGTAAAGCCAACAAATGTGTTGGCTCGCAACCTCTGGAGCAGGGTGTTAGGAGCCAGGCAGCACCTCACTTAACAACCTGCCCTGAAGCCTTGCCTGCCTTTTCTGTTTTGCGTTGCCAAGGGCCCCTTTGTTCCATGGACCAGTTGGACATTATCAGGTGAGGAGAGGTGGGTTGGGGAAAGAGGAAGCACCCAGAAAAGACTGATATGGCAGGGCAGGATTTAGCACAGTTCAGTCACCTGGGCCTTGAAGCGCTGCATCAGGCTGCAGGGTCCAGGTATGGGGCCCCTTTCCCTGGGCCTTGCTGCTGTTAACCAGTGCTGTGTGGCCCAGGGCAGGGGGCACCCCTCTCCTTGGCCTCAGTGCTGTGAAGCCCAGGGGATAAAACTCCCTCACCTGGGCCTCGCAGCACATGGAGTAGTTTAGTGGAAGTGGGGAACCAGGTACAGGTCCTGGCGTTAGCTCAAAATCCTGAGATTCTGGACAAATCATTAAACCTCCCCATGCATAAAAAACCCTGACCTTTTGTAATGGGATTGGTACTTTTGTAAAGTGCTCCAAAGACTTTGGGCTGAGTTTGTGCTATATAAAAGTGCGAAGAAAGGAACCACAGCGCCATGTCACAATCACCTCACATTCTGGCACTATCCATCATGCATGACACGTTAACCCCCTGCTGATTGGATGGGTGGAAGAGTGGGTGGATGGAAGTGTGAAAGGGATGATGGATGGATGGAGTGAAAGGGTGGGTGGAGTGAAAGGGTGGCTGGATGAGTGAAAAAATAGATGAGTGGATGGATGGATAAGTAAAATGGTGGCTGCAAGGATGGATGGAGTGAAAGGGTGGAATGATGGAGTGAAAGGATGGATGGAAAGATGAGAGAAAGGATAGGTAAATGTGTGAAAGCATGAACGAATGAGTAAAAGGATGGGTGTAAGAATGAACAGATGAGTGAAAGTGATGGTGGAGAGATGAAAGAAAGGATGGATGGATGAGTGAAAGTGTAAATGGATGGACGGATGAGTGGATAGATAAATGAATGGATGAGGGAAAGGATGGATTGAAAGTGTGGCTGAATGGATGAGCAGTGAGACTGATGGATGATCGAAAAGATGGGTGGATGGATGAGTGAAAGGGTGGACGGAGGGATGGATGAGTGAAATTATTGATGGCTAGGTTTGGATATGGATGGGAACATGGAGATGGACAGGCATACAGAATGGAGAAAGACTGAATAGATGAGAGAATGCAAAGGGGAAATGGTGGATATCAGTAGGTGGATGGGAGAATGAAAGCATGAATGTATAGATGCTTAGATGGAAGAGACAAGAGAGTTCTTCTAGGGAGGGTTGCAATGGCTTGCTTGGTGCCAAAAAGGCTTTGGTACAAAGTGGGGGTATTTTAATTAAATTTTCTGGCTATCCTGTGCGTGACATTTCTGTATTTGCCCTATGTTTACTTATGGCATATCTACATCATATGCATGGCATTTTGAATGCCACCCAACATCTAATTGAATGTTACACTAGTAATTGTAGATTATAGCATGTTTTGTTTTAAGTATGGGGTTCTAAGGAAAGCCTTATAGTGCCACGAGCTGTGCTTGAGGTGTATATTGTGCTTGTAGCAAAAGGCAAGGTGTCCAAAATAAATAACTATACTAGTGAAACAAACACACACACTTGCATGAACACACTCACACCAAGGCTGTCCACTGCCTTAGCCTCACAACTGGCTTCACTAATGGTTCCAGAATAAGGGCATCATCAAACTTTTTTCCAGTCACAGTGCAAGGGATTTATGTGAAACCTGTAACTCTCACCAGCACAGACTTCCACCAGAGGAGGCCTCAAGTTGCTTCTTTAAATCACATGTAAGCAGTTTTGCAGTTATTTTCTTGCATTCTGGAACTTGAGTTTTCATTTTTCTATCATAAATGCAGCAGTACAATATCCAAATGAAAGGAATAAATCAAATTACGTATAAGTTTGGGAACTGTAAAAATTCACATTTTAAACAGCCTTTTCAGTACAGGGGTAACTTTAACCCTTCTATGATGCAGCCTCACATGGATGCATGGTGCTCGTGACTACATGCTTTGCTTTGTTTCTACAGAACTCTGCTGCCCTTTTAGTTCTAACCTGTGATTTATAAAGCTTTCTAATAAAAATGAAAAGGTACATGTATTCAAACTCAACTTTATTTCGCTATATCCGGTTGCATAATTATTACCATAGTGATGCCATTCAAATAAGATTCTGCAGTGCTCTGGACCTTTTATCGTGCACTAAACTGGAAACAATCAGTTAACATTGAGTAAAGATGTCCATCTTTGTGAGACCTGTGCCTAGCTTTTCCGTTCAATGTGAGAATCAACTTAATACAGCTTTAAAATAGACGGACCTGTTTCATTTGGGTGTTTATCTTTTTATCCATGTGACTGATTTGCACATATAAGGTCCCTTGGCGATACCAAAGAAGATTAGAAGTTCTGTGATGTCACTTTCTCTGATGTCACATGCAAATTAGAGGGGCCTCACTTCTTCTTTTTCGCCCGGGGCCCCAAAAGTCCTAGGACCGGCCCTGCAGGAGCCGTCTTTGTTTCTGCGGTTGATGACTCTTCCCCAACCCTCAAAACGGGATGGAGAGCTTCTTGAGGGAATGGGGATTGGGGAGGGCTGGCGTCTTAATGTCTGTTGCCTGTTGCGTGGGCTGGCCTTCAGCAGCTCCCTATTGGTTACTGAAGGTCTGGGGGTTTGACGGGGTGAGTGTTTGTGTTTGCTCCATTCGTCATCAGATGCAGAGGGAGGGAAATTGTGCAGGTGATGCATTCTTCGTATTTGCAACCCCCTGGGGTGCCAGTTTTGAATGAGAGCCAGATTTGTGGCAAGTCGGTCCCTTGTACCGGAGTTGCTTAGCGGTATGCTTCTGGCAGTGTGGTTCTCTAGTCTGGCACGTTGTCTCTCCACTGGGTTTCCTGTGGCCGGGGTGGATTAATTCTTTCACGCAGGCTGCGACTCGAGGGAGGGGTGAGTCATGGAGGTTCTTTGCTTCCCCAATTCCGTGCAGTGCACCGGAGCCTGAGGATAAAGTCCCTTACCAGGTGGCTTTGGACTGGTGGGGGAGGCCTTTATCTGGGATCTGTGTGGCTGCATGGTGCTGAGACTGGATTGTGGCAGTTGCTGCTTGTTTCATTTTTAGGTCTTGCCTACGCAGCGCGCATGCGCTGCATAGGAAAAAAGACCTTTTGCGATCAATTCGGCTTTTCAGCCATAAACGTGCACGCGTTCCATTGCCTTCAATGGCAACGCGTGCACGTTTGGCGATTCACTTGCGGGAGCGAGCAGCTGGCGCCATATGGTAGCAATTATCGCTCCTGGCGCCGCTCGCTCCCGCAAGGGAATCGCACTCCCCCCCACCCCTCCACCCGGAGTACTGTTTCACTTTCGCGGCGCGGGCCGCACTTGTGTTTCAGTGCTTGTTTTCAAAGTTGTTGTTTCAGCAATGCCACTTTGTGGATAGCTGTTGAATACAAGTATATAGCTCTTCTCCCTGACGGCTGGAGGTTACTTATTCACCAACACCGCTCATCACATGCACTGGCAAGGTCAGCTTTGAGTCTGTTGCAAAGCTACAGCGAGTTCTGGAGAGGTTCTCCGGACATGCCCCGTGGTGTTTGCTCAAAGTGATCTCAGTGTCATTTTTCTAGCAGACTTGGGATGTTGACCGATGCGCTGGCTTGGCAGAGTGTGAGGTGCTCATGTAGCAAGAGTTCCTGACACTGAAGGCCATTGCAGGTTGATGGTTGACGCAGCATCGGTGACCAGGACGTCTCGGAATCAGAGCACTGATAAACCATAGCCAGGAGGTCCCGGAATACGTGGACTGTGTTGGTCCTAGTGCCAGCGCGGAAAAGGAAGGCAGCAAGGCTTATAATAGTAGAGAGGGCGAGGGAAAGGCGAGCTCCTGATGCCACTGAAGAGCACCCACTCGCTAATCTTTCTTTTTTAGACCAGTAGCAGTAGCCATTTTATTTTATTTTCATGCTCAAAGTGTAAACTTTGTTAAGCTGTCAAACAGTGAATGTTCTTATTTATTTTATGTGAAAATTCCTGAATTGTGTTTGCTTCCAGAATACAAAATACTTCAGCATCTCGTTATTGATTCATAATGCGGTAACAATCTAGGCTTTGAGTGAACAGTATTAGCAGAGGTTCACGTACACCTGTTTTTATACCCGAAACCAGGTGGACGATAATATCTTCGTTTGCAAAAGGTCCCTGTCCAGCTTGGCCTTTTCCCTCGCCTTTCTCCAGCGGATGGATATGAAGCCCTTAGTGGTAATGGGCCTGCCGAGCCACCGGACCTCGGCGGACGACTTCTCCTGCTACGAAATCAAGGCCCAGCTGGTAAAGAACTGTAAAGCCCTCGTGGATGCCCTCCACAAGAACTCTGCCACAGCTGTGCCCTTCTTTAACGGGGGTTCAGTGCTTGGAGCCAGGGGCCCCTCTCTTGATACAAGGTACAGTAGAGATCCAAGAAATCTAAAAAGCTATCTTGAATGTGAAATGTTGCTTCATGGGTCGAACAAGAGGCAAGAACGCACCGAGGCCTGCTTGAGCCAGGGTGTGAAACCTCACTTGAAACTCAAACTTTCTTTGAAGCAGAGGGGAAAAAAATGCAATGTGTTTGACTGTGGAATGCCTTAATAGTGTGTGTAGTGGGGAGGGAAAAGGCGAAAAAAAAAAAATGCCTGTGTTTCCCTAAGAATGCAAGAATTGGCAGACAGTTTTGTCAATGCTGCAATTTTCTATTACGTTTCTATATGTTTGTTGTACTCTAAGAGTGCTCTAAAGTGGATTAAATAGATGAATACCTGCACTAAGCAAAGAGAGAAAAAATATTTACCAAGTATTCACAAAACAATATTGTAAGGTGGGAGGCTAAATATATATCCCCATTTTTTTAAACAGATCCTGAGAGGCAGCCGTGCTTCACATTTGGCACATAACCTTCCTAAATCAATTGCATGTATCTTGTAATACCCCTCTTCTCCTCGTGACTGTCAAGCAAGGGCAACCAAGCTGTTAATTATTTTTGGCTATTTTATGATCAGTAGAGCCATGTGTCAAGTGGGTATCTAGAAGTCCTTCTTTTAGATCCAAAGACCGCATTGGCCTAAGAAAGCCCAGTGAAGATATTTTTACCACATTGCTTGTGTGAGCTTCAAGGAACAGTCTGCTCAGGCCCATACAGTGTCTTCAGAGAATTAGGTCAATTGTTGATTTCCCAGCTATGGGCTGGTAAAAATAGTGTTGTCAAGTTAAACACCTTAAAGCAGGTGTGGGGAAGAGGAGGGATGTAACTATCTGACATAGAATTGTATTACAAAATGACTCACCTACAATACACTGTAAATCTGCTAGATGAGGGTGAGGCCTGGCAGAGAACCCTGCTGAGAGGGTTATAGAGCGATTGCAGAATCTGGTTATCATGGGTAGGAATGCACCCAATCACATATCTTATGTATCCAGACCTATGTGAAGAACAAGTTACCCTCCTGTACCGTCTAACCAGGTAAATGCTGTAAACACATTTATGGGTCTTATCTCAACCTCAGAAAATTCAAGGACATTTCTTTTTTTTATTATTAATATTAATTTACACGCTACTAACTGTTACTCCTGCATAAAAAGACCTACCATTTTAGGTTTAAATCTTTTTTTATTTTTTAAATATAAAATAGCATTTGGCAGCACCTTTAAAGCAATAACACAAAGATAGTATTCTGCATATGTATCTGCTGCCATCACTTCCCTTAGCAATGGATGGCAAGCATTGGCAAAACCAATAGTTCTTGCCTATGAGATGAGAACGATTGGCTTTGTTAATGTTCAGCCAAGTACAGCAGAGTAGCTTGCATGCAGCATGGCTTAAACACACTGGTAAAGTCAATAGGTCTAGTTTACGAGAGCTATTGGATGATCAATGTTTTTAGCCATGTCGTACAGCAGTATGGCTGCAAGTTAAAAACAAAAACAGCATTATGGTGCGTCAGCTCTGGCTGCGTCTTCCCACTTTTTTTTTTTTACTTTTAGCCATGCTGCTGTACAACATGGCTAAAAACATAGACGAAGTAAAAAAAAAAGCTCTGTCGGCATCACACCACTTTCTTGTTGCGGGTTAGATGGTTACAAGGAGGGATGCATGGGGACGGAGAGAGCACCAACAGACAGCTGGTGGGGCAAGCAACAACACAGACAGCGGTTGGGAAGGCAAGCAACAACATAAACAGCAAGAGGGGGCAAGCAAAAACAAGGACAGCGGGTGGGGGCAAGCAACAACACGGACAGCGGGAGGGAAAAGGAACAATATGGACAGCAGGAGAAGCCAGGCAACAACAAGGACAGCAGGGGCAAGCTATACAGTGGGCAAAGCAACGTGGGGCCTGGAGCAAATGAAGGATAAGTGCACAATGGCGACTACTGGAAAAGATATGCACTCTAGTCAAGTGCTTACGCAAAAAGAAATAAATAGCGCCTGATTAAGGAAGCCATGGAAGGGCATAAGTACTTGGGCCATGCTCCAGGAGAGAGACAAACAGAAGAAGTGGAAGTGAATGCTGCACATGCCAACCTATGAAAAGTAAGCAAATGAGAGTGACAATGAAGCCAACCAGTGGTAAGCCATATGCAACCTCTAAGTCCTCTGTAAGTAAGCAAAATGTCTCACATGCGACAGCACATGCACTTTCTCAGGCGAGCGAGCCCTAACAGAAAAAAAGTTCAGTGAATGTTATGCACAGATCTAAAAATGTACCATCCTCTCTTTAAATCTTCAGATGGCCAGTGCCCCAAGGAGCTAAAAATTCATGTTACTCCACCCATCCCCTCCAGAAGAAACTTAAGACAAATCCCTGTTCCTACCTGACAAAGGCCCTGTTTTTCAGCACCAAGAATGTAGGCAACTCAGCTACATTGTTCCTACTTGTGCCTATCCAGTGTCCACCTCTAAGTCCTCGCAATCGTATCAGGCTTCAAATCATAGAGAACAGGGTGCTCGCCCCTCCCACTGTCACCATTTCTTGTCAGTTGACATCTCTCAGCTCTATTGATAGCAGCTTCACCTCTACAGTGCCTGCCAGCCTCAGCCTTTCCTTTAGGCCCCCTGATAGTGATTTGGAATGCTTTTTTTCACCAGCCAGCTACTAACCTCAGTGTCGGACTCCCAACAAATCCTTGCCACTTTTCAGATCATTTCCAGTAGTGCCTCGGCTGTGAAATGAGTTGCAATTCAGAACTTGAGTAAAGTTCTCTCAAAGTATTTAGTGTCGCTATCTTCCAGTTTATTTTGGTGACAACTGCAATTCTGCTTTCTCTAAACTCCATGAGTTCCTGAACACCACACTCCGATTTCTCTTGGTGATCTCCTATGGCCTGGGCACGTTGTACTGTTCTCTCTTGCTCCTGTCCCATTGCCTTCATTTTGCCTGCACGCTCTGTTTTTAGGTCTCGCCTACGCAGCGTGCATGCGCTGCATAGGAAAAAGACCTTTAGAAATCGACTCAGTTTTGCAGGCAAAAACGTGCACGCATTGCATTGCTTTGAATGGCAACGCGTGCACGTTTGGCGATTCCCTTGCGGGAACGAGCGGCGCCATGTGTTAGCAATTATCGCGCTCGCTCTCGCAAGGTAAACGCTGCGTGTCACTGCTCTCGGCCGCACCCCCCCACCCCTCCCACTTGTTTTTTTCATGCATCGTGCTCGCTTTCACTTTCTTGCCGGTTCTTCACTTTTCTTCCACTTTTCTTTTCCTTTTGTCTTATCTTCTCTTTCATCTTCTTCCCTTCTGTTTATTTCACTTAGTTCCACTCATATCTTATGCCGCTCAGTCCTGCATGTTCCATTCTTTGATCGTTTTCCATTTTGGTTCAGCTGTTTCTCTCACCCCTCTACCAACCTCCCCTTCTTATCAATACAACGCAGCATTTGTTAGTTCTTAATAATTTACGAGCATCTCGTGCGGGCAATAGCTTCCGAACAGCAGACAGTAGAAAGTGAAACCATTCTGCGCATCAGAGACCTGAGAGATGTGAATGGGTGTGTGCGTAAGTCTGCTGTCATTTTTAGCGCAACCAATGAGAGACAGCAAGGCTGTCAGTCAATCCGAGCTTGTGCTGCCCACAAGGTTCAACGTGTGGAAAAAAAACACTAGACCCAGCATAAGAAGCTAGGGGTTGCGCTAGAAATCGGATGCCAGTGAGGTGAGGTGAAAATATGGAAGCGCATGGAACATGGCATTGATTGTGAAACGTGAGCTAGTGTTAAGGAGATTTGGGAACAGCGAAGCAACCACACAATAGATTTTTAAGGAACAGCTGTACGGTTAAGTTACTATGCAAGTGGCAGGGGGCGGATGTTTGACTGGAAGGAATCTAGAGCGGAGTTTTCATGTCACTCCATTCCAGGCGTGCGTAGATTATTTACATTTTCCACACTGCATTTGCAATATTACAATTACAAGAAAGCAAGTTAAATCAAATGTGAAAGAGTGACCTTTACATGCATAAGAGTTGTTGTCGCATGACATAGGACTGTGAGGGGAAGAATCGGCGCATTCAGGGGTAGAGTTGTATAGGGCAACTCTAGATTACGTCTTAGTGCCTTGTTTACTCAAGCAGCAATTTAGATCTTGACACTATTTATTATCGTCAGAGTTTCAGAATAAATCCGCCATCCTGTATGCTGTTGTGAAGGTTACTTGTAGCCAGTCTGTTTTTCACCTACCAACGATAAGCACACCAGAACCTGTAGTGTCAATTTCCTTACTGTTACTGTGTTGTCCTTGTCCCAGCATGATGCTTTTAAAACAGTTTTATTAATTTTCAGTATATTCAATGCAATAAAGTGCAAGATAACATTCATGGCGAAATAAAGAGATGCACTCGGTCTTCCCCGTTGATGGCTTGATAAGTGAATGAGTATGCATATCCAAAACTTCAACATATTAGCAACATCTCTGATAAAAACAAAAATGTGTGTCCGTATCATTGTGCAACAAAAATTCGAACGGCACCGTTACCCTCTGTCTCAGTCTTGTTTGAGATGGCCCCGCCTTCAGGACAAGCTCTTCCCCACAAGCATGTCTCACCAGTACGATTTACTGTAGTCTTTCTTCTATTACCATTGATTACACTAAAACATCTTTTCTCTCTTCTGGGCGGCATACTGGATTTGCTGTTCCGGTATGAAGCTTTCCACAATTATGCCCCTTAGTTAGGAATCTTGTGCCTTATTGTCCGCACCAGGGCCGGTCCTAGGATATGTGGGGCCCCGGGCAGAATAGGAACATGTGAGGCCCCTAAGCAGATACGACGCGGGATCGGATCGGGCCGGCTAAGAAAGTAATTTTTTTTCCTTTAAATTAAAATTACCCCTCCCCGCCCCCACAGTTAACAGCTAACAACCATTGACAAAACGCGGCCGCGGCCGACTCATGCCGGCCGCGACTGGGTTTTGTCAATGGTTGTTAGCAGTTTAAGCTAAATGAGTAACTACAATAAATGATTTTACTTTCATCTTGTTGTTTTGACCAATAAGTAGCTCCTTCACACACACTTGCATAGAATCACAACTGCAATGCAGGACCATTGCTCTTTGTGCTCTGCAGAGAGGCCATATTTTGAATGGTCATGTAATCTGAACACCTTTTTGACCCACGGACAGGCACAGTGTGAAAGTTGTACTGCCTGCAGCCTCAACAACAAAGTGCTCAACTGTAGCCTGTTATAAACACCTGGAGGCGGCTCAGTACAAAGGGTACATCATCCAAGAGTAATATGCTGTGAAATAAAATACACAAACACACATGCTGGAAATAGCTAGCACTCTTGGGGAATGCAAGATTCAGTAAAGCATGAGAAATATAAAGAGGAACAAAATTACTGCCATGGATTACCCTAACAGCAGAACCACTGGAATTATGTGGCAGGAGAGGGTTAAATTAAGTGGCAGGGTGAGTAAATTATGTGGCAAGAAAAGGCAAATTAGGCGGCATAACCCGGCACATTTTGAAATAGTATTACTTCATTTTTTTGTCATTTTTAAACTTGGTAAAACACTGTTTGGGCACTGGTTTCACCCCATTAGTAACAATTTAACACCCAAATTTAGTAGTGGGAAACAGAAAGTTGACTATTCCAGCTTTTCAAAGGGCCTTCCCACATGCGGCAAGACGTGTCGCTGCATTTTTAGTAACTTTTGAACTGTTTGAGATAGAAAGCAATTTTGTTGTTAAAATCTGTAGATTATGCAGCAGCTGATGGATTATGTGGCAAATGCGTCAAATGCATAATTATGCAGATATCGCCGCCACCGCACAATCGCATAATTCCAGTGGCCCTGCCTAACATGCAGCATCAGACTGGGACAGAAAATAGGCCCCTGTACCAAAATAAAAGGGGCCCCCATTAGGGAGTTAGTTAGCTAGAAAAGTGTCCCATGTTTGCAAACTAGCGCAGTTTTTAACTTGTACACATGCTGTATAAGTTTTTTGTAAGGTATGGAAGGACTGCACTGATTTGAGTTTGCTGCAGGCAATGTTTGCTTTATTATCATAAAAATCAACAGTAAAAACCGGCTCACTTGACCAGAAAGCAGGTCAACAACTAGCCAAACCAGCATTGGCATAGCCAATAGGTCTCGCTTTTGGGACCTTATAAGTATTTAGTTATGCAGCACAATATCCTTGGTGCAACAACATCAACTGTTGCATGGCTAAACACTTATAAGGTCCCAAAAGCGAGACCTATTGGCTATGCCAATGCTTGTTGAGAGGCAGCATTAGTTTGGGGATTTTGTCGCCGTGCTGGATTTTCACTGATTGTGTTTGTGTGCTTGCTTTTTCGGGAGCAGCAAGGCAGGGAGAGCAGGAGTGGAGTCCCGCGCTGTCATCAGGACTCCCATTTACAGTACTTGGTTTGGGTCGGTGGTTGTGGGTGGTGGCCACCGGTGCTGGTTTTTAGGTCGAGCCTCGAGTAGCGCGCAAGCGCTGCTAGAGGCGAAGACTTTTAGTACGTGAGTTTGAAAAGCAGTCCAAAAAACGCTTGTGCGTCGTGGCTGGCCTTTTTGGGATGGGTACGCGCGGCAAACATGTGTTTCCAATTATCGTGCCCAGACGCGGGTGCGATAATTGTAAACACATGCCGGCAAAAGGCCATGACGCACGAGCGTCTGGTCAGCTGAGCAGGCTGCCGCGCTCCCTCCTCCCCCCCCTCCGCTCCTCTGTGGTGCGCGCGCACCACGGTCTCGCCATAGACCTGCGGCCCCTTTCTTTGCAAGTGTTCATTCATTGTCTGGAAGCTCAGATAGGGGACATTAAAAAAAACACAGAGATCGCGCGTGCAAAAAAAAAAGTAAACTCGACAACTAGAGATGCTCTTTGTTCAGTGCGTTGGGAAAGCAGGTCAGCAGCTGCCGAGAGAGCTCCCCACTGCTGCTTCAGCCTGCACTCTCTGCCGTTTACTTTTGCACTTTCACTAAAGGAACCCCTCACTGTGCCCAGACCGAAGTGGATGTCCGAGGTTCACTTACAGCTTGTTTATTTATGTTTCCGTCGCGCTGTTCCCGTTGCACACACTTTGCTTATTTTGCGGTACCGCGCTTGTTATTGTCACTGTTATGACTCCACAGCGTCTTTCCACAGAGGTGTCCTTTACAGCCAGACGCTCTGCCTTCAGCGTTTCCCATCCTCAGTGTTTATTTTACGGATTGCAAAACTCACCGAACTTCGCTTTTCCTGCAGCCAAATCGAGAATGCTATGCACACAGCGCTTCATGCAGCTTTGCTGGCTTTTGAGCACTACCCTACCAATGTCAAACAGCGGAACCATGAATATGTTGTATCTCGTTTGCCTCCTTTCGTCTTTATTTGTTTAGCTTGTTTGTGAGCGCAGGCACTACTTTTGGATGCCCCCGAGTGACAATATAAATGTGGCGCCTGTAAGGTGACAGCCTCACTCCAGACACTGTCTCCAGTCCACACCTTTTCACCTACAAATCGCTGATTTCCGGTTTGTTAGTCTAATTAGTTGCGTGGGTCAAGAAAACAAGACTACAAGACCCAGAATGCATCAGGCTAATCACAGGATGTCCAGGGCTGCGAACAGTATCCACGGTGACCTAGAGTAAGGCGATACCTGTAGGCCGGCCTGTCATGGTAAACAGGGCACCTCAACAGGCGCTATATGACGTCAGTGTGGAACCAAGACTGTGCCTTATGTCGTGATGGACAGGAGTCCCCATTGGGCACCACAGCAGGGTCTCTGCGTTTCCTCGTTAAAGGCAGAGCAGCTGCAATGTTGTTAGAATTGCCCATCTTTCAGGCCATTGGCTAACTGATGACGTCACCTCAATCCTCCCAGTTTAGGCCACCTCTGGTAATAATATTCTGTATACATGGGTGGCCCATATTATGCATTTCAGATATGTAGATTTGTGTGTGGGGTGGGGTCGCGTACACGTTGTAGAGACTCCCCAATACAGACCAACTCTGCGCCTCTCCGCAGTTAAATGGGTAAAATTGCTGAACTAGTAAACACTCGGAGCAGACAGCACACGTTCCTGGATGAAAAGCCAACTCGGCCCTTCATCCTTCCGAGGTCTAGTATTTAGGGTGATTTGTAAAAACAAAAACTGAATATATGCAAGCAGTAGCCATAAACAACCAGGACGGAATGGGGGTTATCTGAACTGGTGTCTGCTTTTTTCTTGTTCATTCTTGACATTATGTTTGTTATGGTACCTTTTCCTGATAATGAAACACCAATACAAAGAATTATATTTTAAAATTAAAGAACAAAAACGGTGGCATTACATACTGTATCAAAACAAGTTATTGTAATGGTCCTTATTCTATTTCCTTGGAGGGCTCCACTTCCGGTCCTTTTGACCGTCTTCCTGTTGTCCTGGATACAACATCCTAGAGGCCCCTCCTGCCCCATTTCTAGTCGTTTCACATTCTGTGCCAGGAGCGTTCCTCGCCGCTGTTCATCTCCAGGCCTTGATATATGAAGGAGACACAAGGGGTTGCAGGAACTTCATGCTGATGTTCACACCGTCTTTACTTAAGTGGTTTTGTAGAAATAGAAGTCTCAAAATGAAGACAAGCCAAAGCTACATGTCAGTGGTAGGGTTTGCACATGCGCAAATTATTCTGAAGTTGATGGTAGCACATCCTGGCACTCCCCTCTGGCAACTGTTAGAAGGAGGCAAGAATATAGAGTGCTGCATAACTAAACACTTATAAGGTCCCAAAAGCGAGACCTATTGGCTATGCCAATGCTTGTTAGGGACTGGGGCAGAGTGAGAGGAACTGGAGGGCGGAGACGGGGAGAGGGCAGGTGTGGAACGGAGCCTGCAGGGATAGAGTGGGGAGACAGGGAGCATTTGGTGGTGGCTGATGTGGGTGTTGGCCCCGCATTCGGCGGCGCCGGTGGTGAGCTTTTGAAGGGGGCTTTGAGCCCCGGCACTTATTGTTTTACAAAATAAGCACTGCTTCAAATAGTTATGTTGAGATGCCTAAATGCCATGAATTTTGTTACATCTTAGGGATTGTCTGTATCTGTTCCAGAGGGCTGGAAGCCTTATCGAACTAGGAGAAAGGACAGCCTGACTCTAGTCACACTCTTTTTTTTTTTGTTCAACAATTTTTATTAATTTAAGAGAGAGAGTATAAATAATTAAGGTACTACAGCATGTAATACATACAAGTCATCTTGACCAATAAATATTTAACAAACACATAAATATAAGCAATATGATAAATAGTGGGCAAAATCTAAAATCAGCAGGAATATAGGAACCTATTCATGTGAATTCATTTGTATTACATTAACTAGCAAAGGACGAACACACCAAAGAAAATAATAAAGAAAGAGAACGTAAGCAACAAAAGGAAAATAGGAAAAGAGACTGATGAAACAAGAGAGCGAAAGGGAGAGAGAAAGAGAGAAAGAGAGAAGAGGAGAGAGAGAAAGAAAGAGAGAGAAAGAAAGGGACTCCAGCCTTAGTAAAATAAAGAGGGCAAATCAACCATCAGTGGAAAAGGGGTACTGAGCGATTAGGCCCTGAGAGGCTAAGTGAATATATTTATCAAGCGATCTCCAGACACCAGAGGAAATGGAGGGAGTATAATGTTTCTCCTCTACCGAAGTGTGGGCACCACGGAGAAATGATACCCATGCCCACCACGTATGGTACGATAAGGCATTAAATGATTTCCATTCTGACAAAATAATTTTAACAGCTATGGATATTAGTAAGTCTAAGAGTTGAAAGTCTACTTCATCTAAAGGAAGTGGAGATGGCGCTGCCCAAGGACCCAACACGACTAAAGGAAAGGAAAGCTCGAATTGAATATCAAAGATTAATAATAAATGTTTATGGATGAGATCCCAGAACGCATGGAGAAGGGAGCACTCAAAAAACATATGTTGAGGAGTGCCTGCAGCACTTCTACAATTCCAGCAAAGATCATCATCTTTAAGTTTGAGTATATATAAACGAGCTGGGGTCCAATGTAAAAGGTTGATAGTAAAAAACTTTGATTGAATCAGAGAAGGAGCAACTTTGTTCCGTAGGGAGAGTTTCCCAATAGTTTTCCACGTATCCGATGTAATATGTGACTCTAGTCACACTCTTGAGGGAATTGATCCCTAGAATCGATTTGCTGACTTCTTTGGAGTCCAATAGGTGTACTCACTTTGAGAGTGAGTTGATGAAGATTTTATGTTGCTGAAAATAGATCAGCATTTCCATTGCAGTTATTGATCAGAAGCATCCGGAATTGTAGAGGCAGCAGTACTCTAACTCAACATCCTTGAAGTCATCAGATGCCTTACCATTTGCTTTAATAAGAATGAGGAGTATTCGTAACATCGCAGCAAGTCTCTCCCAAATGAGACCCTCATGGGGAGAGTAATGCAAGTTCCTGGTTTTCCTTCAGCGCCTCTTTTGAACATTTTTGATAATCTTGTCCAAAATGACTGTAAAGGCTTGGTGTAGCGATCTAGCTCTCACCAGGTAAAATTAAATAAACGTTTCCGAGGCAGCTACAACTAGGTGGTGCTAAAGCTGTGCCCCACCAGCAGAGAGAGAGACAGGTAGAGAGAAAGGCTGCAGTTTGCAGTTCTAAGCGACAGAAATGTAAACAGACTGATAATTATTTCACTTTAAACAGACTGATAATTATTTCACTATGTCTGTTTTGCATTTCTGAGAGCTGTGTGCAGACAGCACAGAGTGTACAAACCGCACAGGGTAGGAGGCATTTGACATCCTCATGGATTACGCATGTGTGAAGGGTGGTTTTAATTTAGCCCTCTTCACACATTCATAATCCATGTTTGTGCTTGCGCATGCCCTGTGCAGTTCAAGCATGTCAAAGATATGAGCCTGCTTGATGGGGACATGTTTTTTTTTATAACACATTTTTATTTAATTTTCAACAACAACACAAAAATGTCGGTTATCCGCCAATCAACACATTAAAGACACAGCATATTACAGTTAATACCCACATCCAGTCCGTAGTAGGCCCACCATCTGCCCCAAAATGCTTTCATGCTTGTGAGGGCAACCTCTATCCTCGTAGATAGGGCGCTCCTGATGAGCACACCAGTTCACCCCTTCCTTCACTTCGCCAATGAGGGGGAGACTGGGATTTCCAGTGACAGGCTATGTCCCGTTTCGTCACAAGTGTCATCACCCCAATAAAAGTACGGTCCGATAGGCCGGATCATCCCATCCTTCAGTAAGCCAGTCATTTCAGAGCGACCAACTGGGAGGCCAAATAGTAACAGTAAAGGTCTGCCGTGCCCATCCCCCCATCATAGGGGGAGTGACGGCCGTTGGCGAAGGTCACTCGCAGGTGTCCTCCAGCCCAGAGGAGCATGTTGGCCTTTGAAATCAGGGTTTGGAACCAGCTTCGTGGATAGGGTGAGGGAACGGAAGCCTCTCCAAACAATTGCAGGATCTCTGTACAGTAGGGGCCCGAGGCCTGTGGATTGGCCAGAAACACCAAGATATCATTGGTGTAAAATGCAATGCATTCCTCTGCCTGCCCACCCCAGGACCACCCCTGAATACGAGCATCACAGCCTATGAGGCGTGCCAGGGGCTCAATCGCCAAGGCGAACAAAAGAGGAGAAAGGGAGCAACCTTGGCGGATAACTCTGCGAACCAGGAAGGGCAGGGACAGCATACTGTTCACCCAGACCTGAGCGGTGGGGTTGGCATAAAGAAGTCCAACAAGGGCACGGAAATGAGGGCCGAGCCTATCTCTCCGCAACACAATGTCCAGTTATGTCCAGTCAACGGTGTTGAATGCCTTTTCAAAATCCACACGGAGTAAGGCAGCGGGGTCCTAGAGGCAGTGGGCGTGGGAAAGAGCCTCCTGGATTCTCTGGCTACAATGTCGAGTACTCCCGGTGGGCATAAAGCCGCATTGGTCAGAGTAAATCAAGTAGGATAGAGTGTGGGAGAGGTGATTGGTCAACACTTTGGCAAATACCTTAATGACGGTATTTGTAAATGAGATGGGCCGGTTATGAAGGGCAACGGTCTGCCGGTTGGCCCGGATTTGGGAGCACAATTATCGTTGCTGTGTCTAGCCCCACCAGAAACGCCCCTTTTTCTGCTGCTTTGGTGTAGAGTGCCAGCAGATGGGGAAGATGAGAGACCAGAATCTACAAAGGTATTCCATCAGGAAGCCATCTGGACATGGAATTTTGCCTGGGGCCATGGCCAAAAGTGCCTCTCCGATCTCCTCAAGCGTGATCGGCTGGTACAAGTCCCTCGCAAGAGACAGGGAGATCGAAGGCAATGGGATATCTGAAAGAATCGGTTGAATCCTCTGCCAGTGGGGTCGGGGAACTGCCATGTATAAAGTGCCCTAATAATCCGCAGACAGCTGGGCGACTTAGGGGGCCCGCATGTGTACGTGACCCCTGGCCACTCTAGATACAATGTTCCTGGTGGCCAGGCAATATAGGAGTTCCCCCGACTTGGCCTCGTGTTCATAAACCTGCTGCGTTGAAGCTTTCCAGCATTGCCATGCCTCTTCTAACGGAATTTTGCAAAGGCGGGACCTTGCGCAGACAAGCTGCTGGTTTATTTCGGGTGAGGGCTGCCATTGCGTCTTTCGCTCTAGGGCGAGAATAATAGCTTTTAAGAGCCATTACTTATGAAAGCTTCTGCCTTTCTTTGTCCCAGACATAGCTCTTAATTAACCCTCTGAGGGTGGGTTTGCTAGCTACCGAGAGCATCCCCGGAGAGGGCACAGTGCCGTGATTCACTTCAAAGTAGGAGCAGATCTCTGTCTCAACGAAGTCCGAGCATTCTTGATGTTTAAAAAGCAAGGCGATGATTTGCCACATGGGGCGAAGAACCACCTCGGGGTTGCTGAGCTGGAGTGGTCCGAAATGCCCCGGGCCTCAACGTCTGAGATCTGAAGGACGTTGGATGATGGGAGCCACACCAGGTGAATGCGAGACAGAGTCTTATGAGTGTAGGTGCAGCCTTGGGGTGTCTTGTATGCCACGCATCGCAAATGACCCAATAAGTCAGTCCAGTCTAGAAGCTGTCAATTGCGCATCTGATGCCATAGCCGGGGAGGGCTAGATGCATCCATTACGGGATCAAGAACGGCGTTGAAGTCACATGCCATCAACATGAACTCCTGAGGGAGAGTCACGAGAAGTGATCTAAGTGTTTGAAGTGTGGGGTGGAGCTGGGGGTGTGAGTGTGGGACAGAAACAGAGAGGAAGTTATAGTACCCTCCAACCTGCTCTCCACACCCACGTAATGGCCGTTGGCATTAACATGTGAGCAGAGACCAGGAATGGGAACCCCTCATGTAGCAGGATGGCCACTTCTCAAGAGCCCTGGGAGAACCTCGCATGGTAGACACGGTTCTATTCGAAGCGCCCTAGAAGGGGGCAGCGCATACCCATCAAATGAGTTTTCTGGAGGAGAACCACCGCTGTCTGGAAGCGTTTCACGTATCTAAGGATGGCCGACCAGCCTCTTGATACGGTCCAGGAAGCGATACCTCAACCACATCTGTACAAAGGACTGTCTCATAATGGGTCATGTGACCCGCTGGGTCACTCAAGGAGGGGCACCTGAGTCACCACTCTGTGATCGGAAGAGGTCTGGGGTGTCAGTTAGGGCATCATCTCACTCAACTTCTACCTGTAGCGCACCCTCCCGGACTGAGCCAGGGGACTCACATCAGTCCCGGGGGTACCAGCGAGCCCAATGGGATCGGGCCCATCTCCTTCTAGGTAGTTTAGAAGGGAGACGGGGTCGGAATCCTCCAGTTGACCAGGACCTTCTGTTTGTTGGAGCACTCTCTGTTCTGTCGCCCACTTCCATGATGCCTGATTAGGAGTCTCAAAGAAGTAGGTATTGGACTTGGAGATAACTTTCAACTTTACCAGAAATATAAGCATGTACTGTAGGCCGTGGGCACAGAGCTTTTGCTTGACCCCCTCGAAGGAGTGTCTACGTTGTTGAATCACTCTTGTGTAATCTGGAAAAATCATGATCTTTGAGTTTTGGAAGTGGAGCTCCAGGTGACCCCATGCCTCCTGGAGGATTGCATCGCGGTCGCGATGATTGAGGAACCATGCAATCACCGAGCAGGCAGGTGCCACCGGAGGAGGGCAGGAGGCCAGGGAACGATGGGCCAGCTACAGCACAAACCAGGGTGACAGCTTGTCCGTGGGGATCCAGGACCTCAGTCATGTCTCTAGAAAGCATTCTACGTCAAGGGTTTCAATCCCTTCAGGGAACTCAATGAAGCAGAGCTTGTTCCTGCCGAGCGGTTTTCGGCATCCTCGGCTTGTTCCTCCAGTTGTGCCACAGTGGAGAAAAATTAGGAATCTTGCAGCTTGAGTGTGGCTAGGTCATCTTCTACTGAGGAGACCCGGGTTTCGGCCTTGGTCACTTGAGCAACAACATTTCAGAGATCTTGGTGAAGCAAGGATACGTCCACCTGCACCTCACCAACCTTGGCTTCTACTGCCTCACGGGACTCTTAGAACACCTGCAGTATGGTGGTATGGTCAGGTTGCGCAGTGGGCCACTGCACCCTGGAGGAGCATCGGGGGGAACAGCGGCCATCGAGGGCGGCGAGATAAATTGGTCCATCTTGGTTTGGGTGGACACCAGAGGCAGTGGCTTGTCCTGCTCCATAGCAATGAATGTCCAGATGCTGTAGGCGGTGACAGCAGGGGGTCGGGGATACCTGTCACCTCTAAGCTCGTGGCCCGCTTACCCGAAGGCAGCACGAGCATCCAGAGCGGCAGTATCCTCCAAGTCACAGTTCAGGAAAGGGGAGGATCTCGGGGTGTCCCACTCCCGGCTACTAAGGCCTCAGGCAGTGCACTGGAGCACTTAATAGGGAGTCCTCTCAACAGTCTGTGCCACAAGGGGTCAGATAGGAGGAGGGAGGTCACCATGCAGCCACAGAGCCTCACCTTTGGGGAGATTAATCCCCATAAGCACTTCACTTCAGCCTGTTGCGACTAGTCTCCGATCCGCTCCACTCATGCCGGGGGGGCCCGTGCATCTCTGGGGGTAGGGAGGAAAAGTGGGAGCCGACCGCATGGTTGGGATATACTCAGTGGGGGGAGGGGCAGGCCAGGGCCAACATCTGGTCCTCAAGTGCGCCTGCAAGGTCCACTGTGCTGCCAGCCCCCATGGGACCACTAAGGAAGGGGGTTGGGGGCCTGCTCCAGGCCAAGTCCAATATGTGATACCAAAAGGGGATGATGGACAGAGCGTTTGAGCTAATCAAACACTCACCCCCTGTCAACTGATCTGGGTTTAATCCATCATCATTCTTTAGCTCACTCCACCACCCCAGTTCAGACATGGCCATATGCAAATCAGTCTGACCCTGTGCCTCATGGGAACAGTCCAGCCCGAACTGCCAAGCCATGTCTTCCCTGGACCGGAAACAAGCATCCTGGGACCGGTTTCTGGCTATTCAGCCGTCATCAGCCAGGCTAGCTTGAATCCAGTGGCAAAGTGAGCAAGGGACCCACGTCTGGGCATACCCTGCCAACTTAGGGCGAACAAAGCGATACCAAAAGGGGATGATGGACAGAGCGTTTGAGCTAATCAAACACTCACCCCCAGTCAACTGATCTGGGTTTAATCCATCATCATTCTTTAGCTCACTCCACCACCCCAGTTCAGACATGGCCATATGCAAATCAGTCTGACCCTGTGCCTCATGGGAACAGTCCAGCCCGAACTGCCAAGCCATGTCTTCCCTGGACCGGAAACAAGCATCCTGGGACCGGTTTCTGGCTATTCAGCCGTCATCAGCCAGGCTAGCTTGAATCCAGTGGCAAAGTGAGCAAGGGACCCACGTCTGGGCATACCCTGCCAACTTAGGGCGAACAAAGCGATACCAAAGGGGATGATGGACAGAGCGTTTGAGCTAATCAAACACTCACCCCCAGTCAACTGATCTGGGTTTAATCCATCATCATTCTTTAGCTCACTCCACCACCCCAGTTCAGACATGGCCATATGCAAATCAGTCTGACCCTGTGCCTCATGGGAACAGTCCAGCCCGAACTGCCAAGCCATGTCTTCCCTGGACCGGAAACAAGCATCCTGGGACCGGTTTCTGGCTATTCAGCCGTCATCAGCCAGGCTAGCTTGAATCCAGTGGCAAAGTGAGCAAGGGACCCACGTCTGGGCATACCCTGCCAACTTACGGCGAACAAAGCGATACCAAAAGGGGATGATGGACAGAGCGTTTGAGCTAATCAAACACTCACCCCCAGTCAACTGATCTGGGTTTAATCCATCATCATTCTTTAGCTCACACCACCACCCCAGTTCAGACATGGCCATATGCAAATCAGTCTGACCCTGTGCCTCATGGGAACAGTCCAGCCCGAACTGCCAAGCCATGTCTTCCCTGGACCGGAAACAAGCATCCTGGGACCGGTTTCTGGCTATTCAGCCGTCATCAGCCAGGCTAGCTTGAATCCAGTGGCAAAGTGAGCAAGGGACCCACGTCTGGGCATACCCTGCCAACTTAGGGCGAACAAAGCGATACCAAAAGGGGATGATGGACAGAGCGTTTGAGCTAATCAAACACTCACCCCCAGTCAACTGATCTGGGTTTAATCCATCATCATTCTTTAGCTCACTCCACCACCCCAGTTCATTAAACCCAGATCTGTGACTGGGGGTGAATGTTTGCCAATGTGCAGCATTCCGTCCATCACCTTGTGTGTTTTGCATTTCGCCCTAAGTGGGAAGGGTATGCCCAGACGTGGGTCCCGTGCTCACTACGCCACTGGAGTCAAGCTATCCTGGCTGATGAAGGCTGATAGCCTGAAACCGGTCCTAGGATGCTTGATTCCGGTCCAGGGAAGACATGGCTTGGCAGTTCGGTCTGGACTGTTCCCATGAGGCACAGGGTCAAGACTGATTTGCATATGGCTATGTCTGAACTGGGGTGGCGTGGTGAAGCAAAATAACGATGGATTAAACCCAGATCTGTGACTGGGGGTGAATGTTTGCCAATGTGCAGCATTCCGTCCATCACCTTGTGTGTTTTGCATTTCGCCCTAAGTGGGAAGGGTATGCCCAGACGTGGGTCCCGTGCTCACTACGCCACTGGAGTCAAGCTATCCTGGCTGATGAAGGCTGATAGCCTGAAACCGGTCCTAGGATGCTTGATTCCGGTCCAGGGAAGACATGGCTTGGCAGTTCGGTCTGGACTGTTCCCATGAGGCACAGGGTCAAGACTGATTTGCATATGGCTATGTCTGAACTGGGGTGGCGTGGTGAAGCAAAATAACGATGGATTAAACCCAGATCTGTGACTGGGGGTGAATGTTTGCCAATGTGCAGCATTCCGTCCATCACCTTGTGTGTTTTGCAAGTCCAATATGTCCCACGTTGGGCTGTTGCCGGAGTCCAAGGGACGATGAGGCCGTGGCCACAAGGCCAGTGCAGTGTCAGGGCCTGACATCCCTTCGTCTGCCCCGGGTCATCGTTCACCTCCCTCTCCAGGCAGGCACAGCAAATAGTAGCATGGGGAGAGACCCACCCCCCCACTGGCACACGGTTAGTTGCTTGGCACCGGATCACCTTTAGGCCTCGATGAGGCACGGTCTTCCATGGAGGCCCAGCCTCGCACCACCGTTGTGGCCGGTTTCGCAGGCCTCCTAGGTCGTTGCCCAGCTCCTCTTCCACTTATGTGGAAGGCGTGTAGTAGGCTGCCAGGCCACGGATGGAGCAAGATGAGCGGAGGGGGACAGGGTGCAATGTTAAGTTGTGGTCGCCATCTTAGCTGCCTCAACCACGCCCTGTGGTGATGTGTTTTTACCACACTCACCCCATGACCTGTCAGAATGCAGGATAGAAGTGAGTCAAAAGCATCAGCTCCCAGCCCTATTCTCACAGCTCCTGACGAGCGGCACGGGTCGCAAATCCAACTGAAACAGATAAGAGGAACCTTGGAGGAGCCTGCCAGCTGTAATCTGACTAAAAAAGTAGCGGTTCGATGATAATTAATTTCATTTCTATTGCGTCCCTCCTCATTAATGAAGGAACTGGGTCATGAGGAGTGCAGATAGCCACGCTGAAACACTATTTTCTGTTTTTTTAACTTTCTTTTGTAAAGAACCTATCTTCTCTGACCAGAAATATTGCTCATTCTTTCTACATTTACTGGAAGCCTGGAGTTTCTCCTCAGTGCCCTCTGGTGGCTCGTAAAAGTGAAGGACACTGGGCACTCTACAAGCTGTGGTAGCTTTGAAGTCTGTAAAATGCACACTGGGTCGTAAGTAGCAAATAAAAGATCAAGTATATTTAATTTGGTTTCCTGTTACTGAGCACATGTGCAGCAAGTTCACTTTCCTTGCAAGTAGCCAATCCCGTTCAACTTTCTGTCTTACATTTTGAAGCCTCTTCAAATAGTTTTAACTTAGTGAAAATCTAAGACTAATACTGTCTAGAGTGTGTGGAATTTTAAAAGGCAACAAGAAGATTCCCAATGGCTGCATGTCTACAGTCTTCTAATACCAAGTAGACAAGCAGAAGTTTGGCAATATATTAACATGCTGTCTGGGAATGGCCTTGACCGGCGAAACATTGTTCCAAGCCACACATGGATCAGCCATGTCAAAACACTGTACTGCAAGTATATCTCCAGCACCCTTCCAGACTATCAATGATTGTCTACAAGTACCAGCCAGTATAACGTCACTGGAAAAAAATCGGGGTAAACCAAATAACTACTGAAGAAACAACCGAACCTTTGGATGTGCACAACTGTGTGCAAACAATATTAAAGAACATCAGAAGTAACGGAGCACTAATGGCCTACCTGGACACCTATTCAAAGAGGACTACGAGTTCTGGGCAACTATACTTACCTCGTTTTACCAGTTTTGCATGACCAACACAAGAATCCCCGAAGACTGGAAAGGTTCCCTACCACAACCGATTCACAAAAAAGGTGACACTGCAGACCCAACCAACTACAGGATGATAGCCCTTCTGGATATTGAGGCAAAGGCATACGCAAGTCTTCTTTTACAATAACTACAAAACTGGGCTAATAAGGATGAAAAACTACCAGCATATTGATCAGGCTTTAGGGTCGGAGACTCAACATTGGACAACATTCTAGCCCTAGCTTACCTGGTTGAACAGTCCCCCCAGGACAGCGCCCTCTTTTTGCGTGCTTCATAGACTACTCTGCTGCGTTCAACTGTGTTAATAGGAATTTACCCTGGCATAAACCTACAAAACTGGTGGATTCCAACTACGCTGCTGAAATCCATTATCGCCCTCCATACCAGAACCTGGGTACGTGTCAAACTAACCCGGAACGCAGCAACAAAGAAGGTGTACACGGACCGAGGGCTGAAACCAGGCTGCGTATTGGCGCCTCTACTTTTTAATTTATATACTGAAGACCTTGGTAAATCAATATCAAAAGCCAACCTGTTAGCATCTAAAATCGGGCAGACCAGATTGTTTTTAATGCAGTATGCAGATGATATGGTCTTAAAGGACCACACAAAGATGGGTCTGCAAAGAGCACTGGACACACTAAGCCTCTACAACGATGAAAATGAATTACCAGTCAACACCAGTAAAACAAAGGTAATGATCTTTGAAAAATATGCTAACAAACTCGAATATCATTGGAGAATGGGTAAGTTGAAAATAACTAACACATCTAAGTATAACTATCTGGGGGGTTGGATCATGAGCAATAAAAGCCCACTGCACATATTGCATCCATAGAATCAAAAGACAAGGCGGTGATGTATGTTCTCTGCAAACTTAACTCCAAATTGCGCAGCTCATTCCCCGAGCCAATCCGAAAGGTCATAAAAGCTTCAATTTCCTATGGGCAACTAGTCTTCCCTGGGGCACTGATCAACATCATGGAGGCTGCTAATTGCCGAGCGTTTAAACAGATTTTCCAGATAACTGCCCATGCACGGAATGCTTTAGTACAGTTGGAATTCGGCCTAAGCAAACAACTGGGCATCGATCATCTGCTACTATCGAGGAATATGTGTAGCTCCCCCAAAAACAATGAAAGCAACCCTAAAATAATTTTTCACAAAAGGCAAAAATCCTTGGGCAGACTTCCTGTCTACCTCCTGCACCGAACTGCACCTTGACTTGTCCAACTGGGGGGATTTTATTCATCAACCTGGAATCTTAAAAAACATTTTAAGGCAACAAGTAAGACTTTTATCTAAGCAAGATGACCTGGGGCTTATACAGTCCTCTAGCAGTAATATTGGGATCCTAGCCAGCTTCTACAAGGACAAATTGAGCCAGCCATATCTTGACTCAGCACTGAACAAATCAATTTTAAAGCAAATCTTGTCAGTCAGACTTATGGTCATGCCAATAAAAGATATAAGTGCTCTCGCTGGAAATCCCTCAAGACGGTCACTTCATGCAGATTGTGTCATCAGTACGTGGAGTCTCTGGCTCACCCCTAGTTTGTATCTGTCCACATCTGAGTCATGCACGCTGCACTTTATTGAAACACTGTTTTTAAAATATGGCACCCGGAATTGCCCAGATGCAGTGAAACTTCTTTTTAACCTAGAGACCCCCACGGAACTGGCTAGGCTAGCGAAATTTGCACAACAACTTAAAGAACTCATTAGCAAAGACCAAGCCCAGGTCTAAAGGTAGACCAAAGGCCTAAATTAGTGGGTACATATCAAATATTATGGGCTCTTATTTTTATGCCCAGTGTAACTGTTTGAAATTTACTAAATGTAATGATACGATGTTGTTTTTACCAATGATCTAAGAAGGTGTGCGGAAGACATACCATGCACAGTCTATTTGTAACCATTTTTATTAATTGAAACACATCAATGTATTAATTTATTCATTACTGTCTATAGTGTGTACCTCACTATGTCGAATGTATTCTGGCTCTTAGACCACAACCATTGTTTTTTCCTATATTGGGGGTACGCAGGATAACAACTTGAGACAGACGAAAGGCTGACTCAGTTCTGCTATATTTCCAACTAGTGAAGTGCTTATTAACAGATAAATGGTAGCATTAGGCACTCACCGCCAGCAACTAGACACAATAAGTGAAAACTGCAGTCTCTCGAATCCCAGCTTTCTCACTGCATCATTCCTTCCCCAGTAGGTGATATGAGAACCGTGCATACCTGTCTAATAGGAGGAACTGTATTTTTTAATTAAAGTGCACTTGAATGTCAATAAATCCAACCCGCATTTTAGCTGAGAGCTTGTTTAGAATCATCAGAGTGGCATTAGAGGCCTGAATAGAATGTTCTGTAAAAATGTGTACAAAACCCATAGGTTATTACTGAACATGGGTAGGGAAATGGATATAAATTTGGCAGTACAGTTCAGTGTTTCACATGCGCTTTTGGGAGTTGCCTTGTTCGCTTAGAGGCCTATTATGTGTGATCTCGAGCAAAACAATAGATTTTTAGATGGCCTCAGAAGAAAATTGCAAGCCCTGGGAAACAGAATTGTGGGCATTGTTTGAATCTGCTTGTAATGTGTTTTTGAGACAGCCAGACTGTTTGCCTTGGTGGTAATGGAAGCACGAGCTGTGATAAGGTATTTGAGTGTAGTTGATGAGTAATAATAACGATGCTATTTGCAAAGCGTATACCACTATCCGATGTACAATTAGGCACTTCAACAAGGCCTGGGCAGTCAACTCCGTTCACAGAGTTTGCGGAGTTTTTCGCACTCCGTGGAGCACGCAGAGTTCTGAAAAACTCTGCTCCGCATAGTGGAGTTTTTTTCCTCGCTCGCCAACGCCAAGTTGGTGAGCGCCAGCGAGGAAAATCCACCTCCCGGCGAGATTTCTCAATGCGGGCAGTCGGATTTCTCAACGTGGGCGGTCGCGGATGGTGGCGACTGCTCGTGTTGAGAAACCTACAGTTCGTGTTGAGAACGCTGCCGCTTGAGCAGAAAATCTACTCGAGTGGTAGTAAAGAAGCAGCACCCTCTTGTGCTACTCATGGTGCCATTCAAGCTGATTTTACAGCTGAAAATCAATGTGAACAGCGTGATCAAACAAACTCTGCTGCTTGCGGAACTCCGTGTAGCACTGCAGAGTGTTTTGGTCACTTTTAGTGGAACTCCGGGAACTATACCCAGGCCTAACTTCAACAGCAGCAATCACCCCAATTAACAGTGCAAAAGTCATCAACCTTGGAACAGTGAAAAACTGCTAGCTCAGTCCCAACATATTACATGCATCCCTATTAGCAGATGGCATGAATACTGTAAAATAGGGCAGAGTTTATACAGATCTATAGTTTACTTGGTTGCACTGGGTGCATTCTTTTTTGTGACAGTTTGTCTCTGACGCCTTCTTGCCACCTTAACATGACATGTATTTGTAAAGCGCACGTTCACCCAAGGGTATCTTGGCACTGAATAACAGATGTTTATTGCTACCCAACTTAATGGTACTCATTTTATGGACCTCAGAAGGATGAAAGGCTGAGTGGAGCCACTCGGATTTGAACCTGTGGCCACGAGGTCAAACACAGGCCCCTACAGTGGATGCATTAGTACACTAAGCCACCAGACCCAGCCTTATGTTGTTCATTCTTTCTTTTCAAGATTCCCCCGTTCAGGTTCATCGCTCTCTAATCATAACCACCGTTTCAAAATGACCGGAGTGTAGGCAAAATGTACAAATATGTCTCCTCTTCTCATATTTTCCATAGAGATTTCAGCAGTTTCGCATTCTTAAATAGGATGAAGGATATGTTAAGTCACTGCAGTATATAATAAATCAGCTGAGCCCATTTCCTTTATTGATAACTGAAGTGCTTGATCCTTTGAGGTCCTCATAGCACTACTGACCTCGTGCAGTTACTCCAAGGAGTTCATTAAATCATTCACTGTGATAATTCAAGCCCAAAACAATTGATGGAGGTTCTTTACAGCGTATGCAGGCACACCATTGAGCTCACGTCTGTACCCAACTGAGTTCGTGCAGGTACTGCTTTGAGATCCTGCAGACACTAAAATGTATTGCTCGCATAGTTCTGCAAGAAAAAACTCAGCTCTTGTAGTGCCTGAACTAATATCCTGCTGTCACTCACATGACAAGCAGACATTCGAAGGGGCTCTTGCACAAACCTGATCAGACTTGCATAGTCAACCAACTCAGATCCTGGATGCATATAGTGGAGCCTCTGCAGGCACCACTTATATTTACAGGAACCCCACTTAACAGCTTTTGGCAGCTCACTGAGCTGCTGTAGGGAACTCACTGAGATCCTGCAGTCAATCAACTGTGTGTATGTGAGTCAGTGTGTGTGTATGTGAATGAGTGTTGCATCTGGTTAAATGGATTCCAAAGCGGCACATCAGTGACATATACGTGGGACTTCATGGCAACGTGGACCACCCATGAATGAATGTGGTCACTAATGGCAAAATTCTGGCTATCCCTTGAATAATAGTGGTCGATCCTTGACATATAATGGCTATGTTTGACATATTTCTGGCTATCCTTGGTATGTTGCGTGAGAAAACCCTTGCCAAATGATGGACATCCTTCTTATTTAAGAATGATAAATGGACATGAAAGGCAGAATCTCTCTATGTGACAGTAATGTGAGTCTGGTGAAAATGGCAAGCGGATCTTTGTGGACCAAACGTGCATTTTCTATGATGGGGTTCGTTGGAAAAAATAAGTGAGGAAATGTGAGATAAGCATTCTGAAAAACAATGGCCACATGACCCTGGATAATTCAATTTTCTTAACTGCCTGTATTGCAGTTGATTAGCTAATTTTAAAGAAGGATTATATTGAAAAATGCACTATTTTATCCAAGCTTTTTGAGGATGTGAGTCCCACAACCTCTCTCACTAAACTCCCAAAGAAGGAATGGCTTTCTTGGCATGCCACAATAGTATCTGAATATTTCATTAGTTCACTTTCAAAACATCTGGCCTTCTAGCCAATGTATGCAAAAAGTGTGGTGCAAAATGCACCATTTGACCGTGTTTTTAGGAAAAATACTTGCAGGCTTTTTCACAAATGGGATGATGAAGTGCCCTACCACTTTCATAATTCACAAGCCGCCACTGGTACCTTTGGCTAATGAAAAATTCTGCCACGATTTACAGCCTGGAGGATGGGTCGTGGTAAAGAAGTATGTGACGAAGAGCTGCCTGGATACAAGTTGGCAAGGACCCCACCAAGTGATCCTTGTGTCAAACACTGCTGAGAAGTGTGCAGGTTTGCCATAGTGGATCTACACATCTCACACAGAGAGTTAAGACTCCAGATGAAGAATTGGTGACACCAACCATTAATTCACAGTATCAACCATAAGTTTGATACGTGGATCCAGAGTGGAGAAGATATTGCTCAAGCATAACACGCACAAACTTCGCAAGCTCAAAGAAGCACAAGACACAGTGCACAAACTCAAACTCAAGAAAATCAAAAAGCAAAAGTTTGAGTTCCAACACCCCCTGACCAAGTCAAACTGTTCCAGCTGAAGAATGCACGAATTGAGTTGAAACTGAAGATGAAGATGCAGCATTTGTCATAAGCGTGTCTGAAGATGAAAGCTGGCTTCAAGTTGGTATACCTGGAAGTACGAGAAGGAGAGTGCACAAAGAACGCCACAGACATAAATCAGTAGAAACACAACAGACAAAGCAGATCAGAGTGGCAAAGAATCAGAGGAGACAGTCATTAGATCTACAAGAATGAGAGTGCCATACAAGAAGTATAAAGCCGCTGAATGGACTTACCTGTCCAAAAATGAGCCAGAGCAAGAAGACCCTGATTTAAAAGACTATTGGTTCATTTATGAAGAATCCCGTGAACTTGTGAAACGTGATTGGAGAAAATCAGTAATGAATAATTCCTTCAGGAATAAATCCTGATGGGGAACTGAGCAATACATTTTTGAGATTTTGAATTTTTTGAAATGCCTACAATACTTATTTAGTTAGAGTCTGTTTCCTGAAAAAATAAAGAAGAATTTTGTACCTTAGGTGTCCAGTCAAAGATAGTAGGTTTTCTATGGTAATTTCTTGAACTGAGCCTCTTATTAATGATATTGACAAGTGAAGCTTTGGTGATTTTTGGGTTTCGATTTTTGCACCCTACTAGTAGTTTAGATTTTTGATTTTAATAGGATTAACTTTGTTTATTCGTTATTAATACATGAACCCCCGCCTACACCCCAAGGCCAGCGGGAACGTCTGGAAACGAAGATCATGGAAAAGTGTGATAAACACGTCATGTTCACAATTGCCAAGCATTATAAGATGCTATTGGGCAAAACAAAACATCATAAGATCTATAAAAGAACTCCCCTACTAACTCCCCTCACCCAACACCCCAAGGGACACCCTCTACTAAACAGTGCCCAAAGATGTATGCACAGGCAACCCAAGCACCCTCTGCAGCTATGATGTGGACGAGACAAGCTCACATCTGTTTGTGCATTTCTGTGTCGCCGGGACAATATTCAGTACTCGTAAGTATTTAGGACAAGTCACCTCATGGAATTCAGTCAAGAGTGTGGTGAGACATGCCTTCCAAAGGGAGTCAAAGCTGTCACCTCTACCTGCTAAGCCTAAGGTGATTTTTTTCCATCCCCATTTCCCACACCCGATACAGCTAAAATCTATATGTGGGTGTATCTTCTATTTCCCAAAAGCTCAATATGGCTTGTTTAGCTGCTTCCAACAAGAAGGAGATTTGGTGGTCTCTGTGTGACTTTAATGAGTACGAGAGTCGATCTGCCGTCCCCAGAATGACATATGCCAGCAACCACAACATTTGAATCCAGTACATTCAGTTGATCTCATTTAAAACCTCACGCCAATATCTCTGAAGTTAGTGGCAATGTCAGAGTAGGTGAAGCAAAGTCCCAGCATTGCCACATTTCCTCCAGCAAAGGTTACTTTTATGTGGGTCCCACTTATGTACTCTGCAAGGAGTGTAGTACAAGTAGTGTGCAATATTTTAAGGGGTCTCTCTCTCATCGATGTGCTAGCATCACTTAATCGGGGTCTCACTAATATCTCTAACCACTCCTTGTGAGTAAGTGTCCTATCGATCTCAGACTTCTACCGGAGTTGGCCTGCTGTCTGGGTAAAGGAAGGATCCAAGTTAAGTGCCTTATAGATATCAGAAATCAACATCCTGTCCTCGGTCTTGAGAAGGATCCAGTTCTCAAAAGCGGCCATAGGGCAAGAATCCCTGGACCTCATGCTTTTGTGAGTCGCTCAGTGTCTCACCAGAAAATATCACAGTCTCTCAGGTTTATGTATGTCATAATCCCTTTTAATTTGTTCAAATGTTTTAAATCCCTGGAGGTCAAACAAGTCATCCACTTGCTTGCAGCCAGGAGTCAGCCATTCTGCGAACTGAATATTGTCCATGCCCAGGGTAAAATCTAGATTCCCTATGATGAGAATGAGATAGTCCTTTCCTAATCATGACTTTGTCCCAAGAGGCAAGCGTGGCCCGTGTGACTGGGGAGGAGTCAAGACCCCACACCCGGGATCATCTAGGCAAGTGGTTTTTGAACTTTTGACTTCTGTGAACCCCCACGTAATCATTAACGTAGTCTGGGGACCCCCACTGAATCATTATTGGAATCCAGGAAGCCCCCTCTACCCCCACCACCACCCACTAAGTCATTCCTGGGAGCTGAAGACCCCGGCCTGAACAAGTTTGATCATTTCAATGGCAAAAAATACACAAATGATAAAGTATTTTATTCAATTTACAATCAAATATAAAATAATCCAAGTTTAAATTTTAATGGAAAGGTTGGAGCTTTTCTAAACTCAATTCAAGCCACCCATCGTCTATATAATCTGTTTGATGCACTTGCGCTGCTCCTACAAATCAATCTAAGGAAAAAAACGAAATTATTGGCCTGCAATTTCAAATTCCTACACATTTACAGAACGTTTTAAAATGTTCAATCTTAGTTAAAGTTCACCTTTTATTCGGGGGCCCACAATAGCTTCTCTCGAATCGATTACATCCTTACCCCTTCGGACCAGGTCAGATATATTCACTAAATTAAGCACCTGGCGAGAGGCATTTCGGACCATTCCCCAATATGGGTGCAGGTGGAGACGGGGAGCAGTAGCAGTACTCGAATAGCACCTATCAATCCATGGCACCTTCGCAACCCGAGATTCAAACATAAGGTCACCCAAGAAATTGATCATTACTTTAAAGAAAATGAAGGGTCGGTAGAATCGGCACGGACCCTCTGGGAGGCCTTCAAGACAGTAATACGGGGGCATGCAGTATCTCAGATAGCAGGCGCAAAGAAGGACAAGAAAGCAGGGCTACTCCGATTAGAGCAGGAGATATTAAAGTTGGAGAATGAAGTCACTAATCAATAATCACAGGAGAATGGATCACTTCTACCAACTACAACTACAATAGCAGAGTGCTAGACGCTACATAAACCCACCTTCTGAACTTAGGCCATAGTTGGTTGATTATAAAAGCCCACACTAGTATATGCAAGTTACCACATAATCTATTGCGGCAGTTCACTCACCATCTACAGTGAACACTTACTGATCGCATGGGGCCCACAACCCCTCTCCCCATGAATGGCTCTCTGAACATCTGAAATGTGTTAATTAACCCTGAAACTATTTCTGCCCGCCACATCAATGTATCTACATTCATGTTTTATCTTGCTCAGCGTTAAAGGTGTTCCTCAACATAATAATTGATGTCTTTTAATATACTGTTGCAAGCATCACCACCACATTTTTTTTTCAAACAAGTTTTTATTGGTTTTCTGAAAATGCCATACATATTATTCCATGAGCAACATAGGATAATAACTGAAATATGGACGTACATTACAATTATAAATGGTGGTAGGCTTGCACCCACTCCAGCACTAACTGCACCCCAATAAGTCCTACAGGGTTTCGAGAGTACTCAAGCAAGTCCCGGCCCTCCTCCCACAGTTATCCCAGCACGCAGTTCGGCCCATCTCCAGGCAGGATGTATTCCTCTAGTATAGAGCCACATAAGAAACCCCCAACGCCCTCCCTCCCCACTCAGTCCCAAAACCCCCAAGTAAGACCCCCCCATCCACCCCCCAAGCATGCCGCTGACCGTTGAAATACCCAGGGAATCAATCAGATCTCCTACACCGCCCACCAGAATCCTTGCTTCGTAGGTCCTAACCTAGGGTAGCCCGGGCACATCGAGGAAAAGGCCCTGCGGGAGCCCCAACGTTCGTCCCATGCCTCCCTGCCATCAAGGGGCGGTCACACCATCCGCCTGAGTGCCCTCCATCTCATCTAGTAGAGTCTCGCCATCTATAGTTGGGTGTTTGAGCAGGTGTACGAGCGCCACACACGCCCTAGCCATCTCCATGGTCTTCTCGTTCCCAGTGCGCCTGGCCATGCCCAGCCTACAGTTCCCTTCACTCTCCGCCCACTTCACTAGTTCCGTGCGCCAGCGCGCCAGGACGGGCCCCTGCCTCCCCTTCCAGTGCGCAGTAAGTTCCCTTTTTGCAAGGACCAGTCCCAAATCAATGAACTTACTGGTGATTTTGGTCTTGGCAGTGTGCGGAAACCAGTGCAATAAGCAAGCCCGAGGCGTCATATCTATGTCCCTCTCCGTCACAGTTGCCAGCGCAGCCGTCACCCCACGCCAATAGTCCCCCAGTACTGGGCAGTCCCAAAACATGTGTAGAAACCTTGCCCCCTCAACATTACAACGGGGACAGGTAGATGATGCCCCATAATAGTCGTTAATTTTGCCAGGTGTCAGGTATGCCCTATGTAAGACATAAAATTGGATCAACTGGAAGCGCGCATTCCGGGAGCTCTTCCACGCCCGCTCGACAACTGCCGCCCAAGGTTTTTCCCCAATAGGTTCCCCCAAATCCTCCTCCCATTTGAGTCGCAGCGCCGTTAAGGGTTGACGCAAGTCCTGGGTAATCCGCTGATAAAGACAAGTTACCGCTTTAAGGGTACCCGCTGCTAGCACCACATATTGACAGGCAAGAGACGTGTCGGGCTCCTCCAGGCCCCGCCGCCAATGCCTTCTGATTGCCGCTGTCAGGGCCGCATGGAATAGAAAATCTCCTCGCGGTAAGGCATGGCGCTCTCGGAAATCGTTGAATGGGAGGAGATTGCCATCCTCGTAAAGGTCTCCCAGTGTGAGGACTCCTGCCTCCCCCAGGACTGCAGTTTACTCCAGTCGCCCCCATGGGGCAGCACCTCGCACATCCCCAGCGGGATCTCAGGTGCGTACGGGATCTTAACGCGCACCCTCCTGGCCATGCGCGTCCAGCACTGTCGCACCACTCGCAGATCCGGCGGCATCAGCCCACCCCTTATTGGTACACGCAGGAGAACATAGGACAACAGTCGCCAACTCGGATCAGACCCATCCAAAGCCTCCGGGTGTCGGATATGGCCCGCCACCCATTTCGTAAACCATTGGAGTTGCGCAGCGTGGTAATAGGCCTCAAAATCTGGCAACGCAAGGCCCCCTCTGCCCTGGGCCGTTGCATAGTGGTCAGGGCGACCCTCCGTCTCCCAGTCCCCCACAAGAAACCGGTAATTAAGGAGTTAAGCTGGGTGAAAAACCTACTGGGGATCCAAATGGGGAGCGTCCCAAAATAATAGAGGAACCTGGGCAGAGTGACCATCTTCACCAGTGCCACTCTACCCGCCACAGATAATGGAAGAGTTCCCCAGAAGTCGAAGCAGGTTTAGTGCTGCGCAGCGCCCGTCCCACATTACCCTCTAAGAGATCGGTAGGATCGTGATAAATCTGGGTCCCCAGGTATGACAAGCAGCGAGGTTCCCAGGAAACCCCCCCCTCATTTTGCGGGTCCACTCTTTCCGCCTTGACGGGAAACAAACACGACTTTGCCCAATTCACCCGCAGCCCCGCCAATCTCCCCAGGGTCTCTAACAATTCCCTCGCTGCCCGCAGTGCCTCCCCGGAGTCTCGCAAGAACATGAGTAAATCATCTGCATACAGCGCTATATACTGGAGGTGTCCCCCCACCAATAGACCCGAGTAATATCTTCCCGTCCTAGCATGGGCAGCCATAGGCTCCATCGCCAGGGCAAATAATAGAGGGGACAGCGGACACCCTTGTCTCGTCCCCCGGGCAACTCCACAGGCGGCAGAAATCAGGCCCCCGTCCGGACTCTAGCTGTGGAAGCACTGTACAACAGCGCCGTCCATCGGACAAAGCTTTCCCCTAGGCCGAATGCTCGCAATACATTGAAAAGGTAAGGCCACTCCAGACTATCAAAGGCCTTTTCAATATCGACCGCAAAAATGCAGGCCCGATCCACATCATAGGAGTCGGACCCCAAGATTCGCATGAGTCTGCGAACGTTCATCGCTGTATTCCGCGATGGTATGAATCCGGCCTGATCACCGTGAACCAATGTCGTCATATGAGGCAGCAAACGACTAGCTAATACCCGACTTAAGATCTTATAGTCTAAATTAAGCATCGCGAGGGGCCTATATGAGGAGCGGTCCCAGGCAGGTTTGCCTGGTTTGAGAAGGGGGACTATGATGGCTTCGCGTGTGGTGGCAGGGAGAACACCCTCTTGAAGCGCTCTATTGTACATTGCCACCAGGCAGGGAACCAAGGTATCGGCATAGGTCGCATAAAATTCCACAGGTAGCCCATCCGTGCCCGGCGTTTTGTTCCTGGCCATGTGTTTTATAGCGCTGCGCACTTCTCCCGTCTCCACGTCTCTACCCAGGGTTTCTGCCTCCTCGACCTCAACGGTAGGAAGCTCCACTCCCAACAGGAATCCCTCGTCACCAGGAAGACCAGGATCCAGCCTACTCTGGTATAGCACCGTGTAGTATTGTAAGAACTGATCATTAATAGCTCGCTGGGTATAAAACACCTCATCATTCTGGCCTCTCAGTTCCAGTATCGCTGTCCCTCTCCGCGCAGGATTGGCGAGCCAGGCCAGCAGCGCCCCCGACTTATCGCGCTCCGCGTGTGCCTTGTCCGTGTAAGCCTTATAGTCGAAACAGCGTAATCTTTCCAATTGGACCGCCAGTGCCTCCCGGGCCCGAGCATCACCACCACATAACTAAGATCATGGTTATCACAAAAGTGTACAATGTATAAACTGTATTACCATGACCTTTTCTTTCTCTTATCAGTTATAGGTACTTCTGACTGATAACTATTGAAGAGTGGTAAGTCAATGACCTACCTTCCTAGGCTGCTCAAATAGCAACCTTACTTATACACAGGTCCTGAAGAAAGCCCCCCGACCCGGTTGGGCAAAAGAAGGGCTGAAACATGTCGACCACTCACATGGACAAACAAGTGCGATAGATCAGTAACTCCTCTATATACGCACTACCTTGATTTTACTTTGCCCCATCTCTAACTGAATAAAGTTTTTTCTAGTCTGGAGATGTAGGCAATTTTAACTCACTTCACTCAACCACGTTTTTTCATCACTGATCACTACTGTAATTACCAGTTGGTCTACCTCCGGGTGGAGGAAAGCATATTCTCCCCAAAAAAAACAATGAGGATGCTTTCACTTTGAAATATAAGGCGGATAATCAAGATATACCGCCCGACCACCTTTGTACGTGAATGAGGGTTTTTAAGACGGTCACCATACCCGACCCTGGTTACACAGGTACAAGTGATCCATTCTCCTATGATTATTGATTCTCGTTGGGAGCCGAATGGATCTCAGCTTCTTTCTCCCCCTTTTGATTTAATACGAATAAAGTCACTAGACAGGAAGGCCGGGATAGTGCACACACTCTTAAGCTTAAGCAAACCAAATACAGAGATGAAGCAAGAGAGATGGCAAAAACATTAGACAGACACAAGCTTGGGCGCATTTATGAGTTGGGAGATAAAGCCGGTAAATTGTTGGCCTGGCTCGATAAGAGAGAAATGGCTAATCGGCTGGTCACGGAGTTGGAGGGAAATGCAGGGGACAGTCTCAGGGATTCACAAGACATTACTAATGCATTTGCTAGGTACTATGAACTGCTTTACACATCCAAATTTACTAGACAGGATGGCGAGGCGGCACAACTACTGTTGGAAATGCAATTACCGACGTTAGCAGAAGAAGACAAAGCCTCTCTAGATAGTGATCTCTTCCAGGAGGAAATAGGCCAAGCCATCCGGACCCTTCAGTCTGGGAAGGCGATGGGCCCAAACGGGCTACCCATTGAACTCTACAAATTGAAACCAGACAGAATAGCCCCATACCTTAAGTCCATGTATGAAGAGAGCCTGGAGAAGGGATGTCTCCCACAAGACCAGAGGATAGCCACACTAGTGGTCATTCCTAAGGAGGGGAAACCCAAACATAAATGTTCGTCATATAGGCCCATATCACCACTAAATGCCAAAGTCAAAATACTGGCTAAGCTACTGGCCACCAGATTGGCCCGTGTGATTTTCGGGCTGGCCCATCCGGACCAGTCCGGCTTTATACCGGCCAGAAATACGTCACTGAAGCTGCAACGACTACCTGGGGTCATGGGAAGGGTGGGCACTTTGAGAGAGGATGCAGTGGTGGTGTCACTAGACGCCACCATGGCGTTCGATACTATAGAATGGCCGTACTTGTTTCCAGTTTTGGAGAGGCTGGGCTTTGGCCCTAGATTCATAGGTTGGGTGCGACTACTATATTCGGAACCGCTAGCCCAGGTTGTGGTTAATAACAAAAAATCTACTGTTTTCCGTCTTCACAGAGGGACGTGTCAGGGGTGTCCCTTATCCCCATTACTGTTCACACTAACGTTGGAGCCTCTAGCTTGCTGGATCCGTAAGGACCCTATAATTCGGGGATTGAGATGGGTAGAGGGCTGGGAGGATCGCATATCCCTCTATGCTGATGATATTTTGTTATATTTGGCTTCGCCAGAGAGATCATTGCATAGGGTCCTTAACATTTTCACAAATTTCGGTACCTATTCTGGGTATGCAATAAACTGGACAAAATCGGTGATATTTGTGCTGCATGGCGACCCTCCCATCCTTCCCAGGGATTGTAAAGTGACGATAGCTAAGGACGGATTCAAGTATTTAGGGCTGAATATTACTAAAGATCCTAAACTTTTCTATATTACCAACCTGTTGCCGCAGCTACAGCGGCTAAGACACGATGTGGAGTATTGGAAAGCTTTGCCTCTCTCCCTTTTGGGTTGAGCGGCGCTATTTAATTTGATGTCCTTACCACGTTTTTATGTCTTGCATAATTCGCCAGAAGTGGTTCCAGCGTCGTACTTCAAAGCTGTTGAGAGCGCGCAGAGAGCGCTGCTCTGGGGCAATGGTCCGCCACGAATAGCATTTTCGAAATTGGTAAAAAGCTGGTATGATGGGGGAATTGGGTTGCCTAATATCAAAAAATACTATTGGGCACCGCAATTAGCTTCCATTAATTATTGTATTTATCGACCCCATAATGATCCAGGATATGCAATGGATAGGTGGCTTTTACCAGGGAGTAATTACACGATAGCATTGTATTCCAACCCGGTGAAGCTAGGGTTGACAGGGCCTACATATCATGTGGTCCAGGTGTGGCACATGGCGCAGTAAAGTATGGGATGGGCAGGGACCATAACCCTGGCCAACCCACTGTGGGATTCAGAACAGTTGAGATCCCTTTGGAGATCGAAGGGATTTGATAAATGGGACACTATAGGGATATTGAGGGTGGGAGATCTTTGGAAAAAAGGAGAAGTGGTGACTTTTGAGACCTTACAGCAAGAGTATGAACTAGTGGAGAAAGAGAGGTTCAGGTATTTGCAGGTACGGCATGCATTGAAAGCAGTGGTGCCTCGAACTGTGTCGCTGCCGGAGGCCTCGCCCCTTGAGGATCGGCTCCTGGATGGATATATGCTGCGCAAGGCGATTTCGCTGACCTATTCAAAACTGATTAACAACTCCCCTGATCGAGGGGCGTGGCTATGGAGCAGAAGATGGCGGACGCGTGAGCTCTGAGATCCGCGCCAGCCTCGTCAATTCTCCTGTTTACCGGTGCATCCGCCCGAGCCTGGGGGCGCGAGAGCTCGGTGTGACAGTGGGGGGCCGCTGCGGGAGCGGTTCGCATTACTGTACGGGCTCGAAAACCGGCTGCGAGCCCTAGCGGAGCGGAGCTGTGCTGCAGGAGGAGGAGGCCCTAAGATGGCGGCGTGGCCCTGCAGAGTGAGTCGAGGGCTGGCCATGACGCACTGAGGCGACCCGGTGTTTGGCTGACGGACCCCGGTTGGAGCGTGGCAGGCTCTCAGTGCGGGGCTCTGGGCTGATCAGTGGCAGTGGAGTGAGGTGCCCAGGTGCCCGGATTTAGTGGACTCCTGTCCCTGCAAAAGCTTGAGGCGGCGGTGGGAGACGCTGAGAGTCGGCGGAGTGAGCAGCGGCCCACTGCGGAGGCGAACTACGGTGCAGCGGGGCCCCCGATTGCGACTCGCCCCCGGGTACGTAGCCCTGTGGACCGGAGGGCCCCGGCTGCTTTTTGCCTGTTTTGTGCTGCGCTGCTGGGAAGGCGGGGCGGAACAGGCCCAGGGGGAGAGCTGAGGACCTGCGTGGAGCTGGGGCCTGAGGCGCCATTTTCTGCGGAGGGCTGCGGAGCGGCCCGGTCCCCGGAGGAGTCCCTCTCTCTGCCTGGCTGGTGCCCCTGGTTCCGTAGATGGCCTGAGAGCCCAGGTCTGAGTCCATCGAGCGGCAGCTGCGTGGGGACTGGCCTTGGTGCGGGACTTTGTGTGGCTTGGCGGCGCCTGGCCTCCTGCCCCCACTCTGGCGGGGGGATCGGGGTGCCCCCCAGGAGGTGGTGGAAGTCACCTGGGGTCGGCCTGAGGAGGTTGGGGGCCGCGGCGCTGCGGTGCCTCTGGGGGTTGGCCGCCAAGCGGCATTGAGGATTGAGGCCACGCGCTCGAAGAGGGGGCTACTGTCTCTGGGGCCTGAGGAGGTGCCCGACCCGGGAAGTTCGGGAGCTGACACGGAGGTGAGGAGCATTGATGGCCCAAGGCGGGGGCCTCCGGGACTGTGGGCATTGAGCGGGGAGTCAGCTCTGGACTGGGCGGACTTGGACTTCTTTCCCTCCCCCTTTGTCCCAGGGGGGTTGCGACCGCAAGCCTCAACATCGAGGGGGGCGCCCCAGCCGCTGCCGGCCTCAGGGGAGAGAAGGGTGACGATTGCCCTGGCCCCAGATCAAGTGGGGGACCGACACACAGGAGTGTGAGGAGACCCCAACGGGGGCATTGCAGCACTGGAGTGGTGGGCGTTGATGAACCTAGCGAACGCACCTTGCCCCCCTAGGGATCGCAGGGCGCGGGCCGAGGCGAGGGAGCGAGTGGCATCTGAGATGGGGAAACCGCGGGGAAAGCAGCTTGGTCCCCCGCCGGAGCAGTAAGACGGCAAGCTTGACACTGCTGCGAAAGAGTCCGGGGATGATCAGCCAGAGGTACCTGTACATCAACAGCTGGCCAAAATCCTTGCAGCCATAGCAGACGCCAAGGCGACCCTGCACCAAGACATCAGCACGGTGACGGTGGGCCTTGGCCTGCTGCGGGCGGAACATGCTAAATTGTCAGATCGTGTGAAGCAGACTGAATCGGCCTTGGATGTATTGGCCCCGGCACAGCGGGCTCTGACGTCGCAGGTGGGCGAGCTGGCAGGCAAGGTCCAGCAATTGGAAAAGAGGGCTGAAGACGCAGAAGGGCGCAATCGACGGAATGTGCGGGTGGTGGGCCTTCCGGAGGGCGTGGAAGGGCAGGACATGGTCGCCTGCCTAGAACCCTGGCTGAAAGAAGTGGTGGCCCACCGGCGCCTAGCCGTCCGCCCCGTGCAGTGGTGGCCCGACTGCTGCACTTTCGAGATCGGGACCTGCTGCTCAGGAGGGTACGCGAGTCAGGCCCGTTCACTGCACCTACACGCTGTAGGTGCAGCGACGCCACTCCTCCTTTCTGGAAGTTAAGAAGGCTCTCCGCGAGGAAGGGGTGCAGTACTCTTTGATGTTCCCGGCCCGGCTTAAGATCATGCTGGAGGGAAAGACACACTTTTGTGAAGCCCCCAAAGATGCCTGGGACTGGGTTGAATCTTATAAGGCGGAAGGACGCCCCGGGCCACATGCGGAGCGCCCACCTATCGGAGTAGAGCGTCCGGGGAAGCGGATGAGGCGCCGTCAAAGGAGGAGGGAGGCCAAGAGACCGAGCCCGTCCCAGACAGCGGTGGAAAGGGCTGAGGCGCTGGAGGCGGTGGCCTATCTGATGCACGCTAGAGACTCCTCGTCGGAGAAAGACTCTGAAGCAAAATATGGGGAGGAGGAGACGGACTCGGACGCTTCCCAGGCCACAAGTGGAGTGTTGCCTATAGTGACCCCGCAGACATCAAACGACATGTAGTGCTGGCTGTTCTGCAGCGGGCCTTCCCCCCCCCCCTGTTTTCACTTTCCTTTCTCTCTTCTCTCTGCTGACCTCCACTCTGTTTTACATTCTCTCTTTGTCTGGTGGTGTGGGAAAGCTGCCGAGGAGATATCATTTTGCTGTTGACAGATAAGAGTGGAGGGGTGGCGGGGGGGGAGGGGTTTGGGTGAGTGCCCCCGGGCTCGGGCCGGACCGGCCCTTTAGGGCTGACACCGTAAGAATGTGAGAAATCTTTTTTTACAAAGTCAAAGTACACTGCACTTGCTCGCTACGCCCCCAGGCAGGTCGTAGCCCGGTTTGTCTTGGGCCTTTCCGAACTGGAATACATTACCACCATGCGAATTGTGTGTGAGTTTGGGCAGCTGACCGTTGTCAGTCCGCTCTTGGGATGGGGAGTTGGTGTTTTTGGGTTTGTTGTGTTAGGCCGGGGGGTCTGGAGTGTCTCGGTTAATTGGTGCTGGGGTGGGAGAGTTTGGGGGGAGTGGCGCGAGATCTGATGGCGGGTTCTGATTGTCATCTTGAGGGGTTTAAATTTATGACCTGGAATATCAGGGGTCCCGTCTAAGCGATATAAGATCCTGAACTATATTAAGCGTAAGCGCAGGGGGTCGCGCGTGGTGTTACTGCAGGAAAACCCACATTACTGATGTGGAAGTTTCGCGCCTGAGCCGACGGTGGCGAGAGCAGCTTTTCGCAACTACGTATTCAGCCTTCTCCCGTGGGGTTTTGGTGTGGGTTCGACCTGGGGTCCCTTTTCAACTTTCCCGGAAGGTGGTAGACAGCGAAGGGAGGTATGTTGTGGTTTCTGGCACGTTGAAAGGGAAAGAAATCACGGTGGGTAGCATATATGGGCCCAATCGAGACCAGCTCTCCTTTCTTGATAGGTTATCTGGGGTGGTGGCGGGATTCCCTCATGAACGCTTGTTGCTGGGCGGGGATTTTAATTGTGTGTACGATATACAATGGGATCGATCAATCCCACCTCTGCGGGGTGCCACGGCGGCCACCACAGCTAGGGGGCTCCGGGGCTGGGCCACGGGGTGGGACCTGCAGGATGTTTGGAGGCTACAGCACTCTACTCAAAGGGAGTATTCGTTCTATTCTCACTTGTATGATTTGCACACTCGCCTTGACATGTTTTTCTGTTCAACCACGCTCTCCCCCATGTTGTCTGGTACGGAATACTTGGGCAGGTCCCTTTCTGATCATAGCCCGTTGCTTATGGAGTTTGTCCCAGTCCATGAGAGAGCACCGATCCCACGATGGCGTCTGAGCCCGACCATGTTAGAGGATGATGGCTTCCGGCAGGGCTTATCTGAGGCCCTCATTGACTACTTTGCGTCCAACCATGGTACCGCTAGCTCTCCCTTGGTGGAGTGGGAGGCATTTAAGGTGGTGACGAGGGGCCATTGCTTGGGCAGGGCGGTGGGAACAAGGAGATTGGTCACTCAAGAACTGGATGACTTGGAGGCCCAAATTCTGACATTGGATAGGGAGATAGCTGGAGGGGCCCAGAACCAAGGGAAACTGGCGGAAGTGAGGAGCCTGTACAATTCCACCTGGGACAGACTGCGGACCCTAGATTTCAAAGCGTATCGGGCCGCGCAGCACAGGGGAGGGGGAAGGGCTGGGAGACTGCTAGCATGGTTAATTAAACCAGATGGTAGGGGCTCTCCTATAGTGAGTGTCACGGATTTCCAGGGCCACGTTCTAACTTCCCAGGAGGCAATCAACGACGCGTTCAGGGAATACTATGAGATGCTCTACGCCTCCCCGGGGCCGCCGCATGGGGAAACACTGAAGATATACCTGGCTGAACAACGTTTGACACAGTTAGATCGTGGCGCCAGCGAGCAGCTGGACCCGCCTCTTAAGGCGGGCGAAATTCGGGCGGCAATTCGGGAAATGGCCCGTGGGAAAACGCCTGGGCCTGACAGCCTGCCGGCTGAATTTTACGGTGCTTACGTGGACGTCTTGGCCCCACAGCTGGAACGTATGTATGCCTCTGCATTACACGAGGGACTGCTGCCACCCACACTTCGGGAAGCCTTAGTGATTCGGTTACCCAAAACTAAGACGGCCCACGCTAACTTAACCGAATTTCGGCCTCTCTCTATGTTGAACTTGGACTTTAAGACTTTAAGCAAGGCTTTGGCCTTGAGGCTCCTCCCTACTATGCGTACGTTGGTCCATGCGGACCAGAGTGGGTTCATTCCCGTGCGCTCGACGTCCAATAATCTTCGAAGGCTTTACCACGTTATGTTTCATCCAGACCTGCGCGAGTGGCCAGACGCAGTGGTGGTGGCGATTGATCTGGAGAAGGCTTTCGATACACTGCGTTGGGATTTCTTGCTGGCGGTAATGGGTGAGATGCAACTGGGAGAGGGGTGGTTGAGCTGGGTTCGGCTACTACATGGGAACCCCGTGGCCCGAGTGCGCACGGGCTCTGCGATATCGGCGTCCTACCCCATTCACAAAGGGACCAGACAATGGTGCCCTTTATCCACGCTGATCTTTGCCCTGGCTATGGAGCCCCTGGCGGAGCGAGTCTGGAGAGAGGGTGAGAGGCTGGGGATACCCCTTGACGGGGTCCATCATGTCATTTCGTTATATGCCGACGACGTGTTAATATACCTGAGGGATGGGAAGACGGGGATCCATCCGGTACTGGCTATCCTGGACGAGTTCGCAGCTTTTTCGGGCCTGCAGGTGAACAGGAGGAAAACTTTTGTGTTCCCGCTCCACCCCGAGATGAGCAGACCCTTAAGCCTGCCGCCCACGTTGACTTGGGCACCAGTGCCTGTCAAATACTTGGGGATTCAGATTTACCACACGCAGACCGATTTGTTTGAGGGCAATCTGGGAGGGGCCCTGAGGACGCTGAGGCCTCAAGTGGCCTTTTGGCGCACCCTTAAATTGCCCATAATGGCCCGTTTGGCCTTGTCTAAAATGATAGTCCTGCCTCGGCTATTGTATTATTTTGTTAATCTTCCAGTCCTGATCCCGAAATCCTGGTTTAAGCTGTCAGATGAACTCTTAAGGGACTTGGTATGGGACGGTGGCCGCAATAGGGTGTCGCTGCAGACTCTACGTCTTTCGATTGTAGATGGCGGTTTGGGGGCCCCGGATTTTGAAGCCTACTACTTGGCGGCCCAGCTTCAGTGGCTGTCCAGATGGCTGGAGGGCAGAGACTTGAGCACATTCTCGCTTCCAGCGGGGGCGACCTTTTCTCGGTTGATTCCCAGGCTATTAAATAAGCGTCAGAAGCTACACCATATGGGAACTCTACTCTCGGTGGCGGTGAAGTGCTGGGATAGATGTGTATCTCGCGCCAGGGATAGGTTTCTGTACGCTCCAAGTCTCCCTCTCAGGGGGATTCCCCAGGCGGGAATGGGCCCCCCTCTTACGCAACGTCAATTGTCGGGATGGGAAGAGGCGGGACTGCGGACAATTGGGGACTGTTATAGGGACAGGGAGTGGATTCCACTGGATGATTTTTTAGAATATCATGAGCTTCCGGTGGGGCAATTCCTGAACTATCACAAGGTGATGGGGGCGTGTCGGAACTGTGGGGGGTGGGTACCGACGAGCCAGACACACTCCAAGTACTGGAGGCAGTCATGACATTGGGATCGGCGGGGCATCTCATACGATGGCTCTACCTGGCGATCAGGGATCTGGCGCCTCGGCTTGAGGGGCCGTTGGGAACACTTGCTGAACAGACAGCTAACTGATAAAGAATGGCAAAAAGCCCTCGCAGGCCCTAAGAAAGTTTCACGAAATACAGCGTTTAAGGCCCTTCAATTTAACATTCTCCACAGAACCTATTTGACTCCGCACCGGCTGAATGTGGTCTATCACAGAGATGACCTGACCTGTGCCAGATGTTCACTGGAAGATGCTGACTTTGATCATATGATCTGGTCCTGTCCGCGACTTTCCGAATATTGGGGTAAAATAGTGGCCATGGTCAACAGGACGCTAGCACGCACGTTGTCCTGCAGTCCTGCTGTTTGCCTCCCGGGTCTCTTCCCGAGGCGCGCAAGCTGGGGCACGGGTTTGCCGATTTGGCCCTCCTCCTGGCCAAAAGGAGGATAGCTCTCCATTGGAAATCACAGACTGCGCCACTGGTGACTGCATGGGAGGTAGATGTCTCGTGCTGGGCAAGAGCAGAAGAAGAGGCGCTGATAGCAGAGGATAGGATAACTAAGAGGCGCAAGCCGTATGCGGAAGCCTGGGGGGACATCATTCGGGCATGGGAGTCACGGCAGACGGTGGACCCTGACAGTCAGAGCGAAGTGGTCGGGATTGGGGAGTAGACGCACCGATGGACAAGGGTCTGGTTCCTTGCCCTGCTGACTTGCTGGGCGGGCTTGGACGTTTCCCCCCTCCCCCCTGTCCCCTCCCCCCCTCCCCAGCACAGGACAAACGGTTGGATATATCTGCAATTTCAGGTGCTGAGACGCATAGACCCCCGGCAGTTATGTTATAGAAGGTTTTTGTAAGTTTCTTTTTGGTTACTGTGACTATAAAGTGATTTAAACTTGGGTTGGCCTTCCCTACCCCCGACCATGGTTATGCCGTCCTGTAGTGAGTGAGGCGCTCCACTATTGAGAGATTCAGGGAGATAACCCGCTTTCTTTACAGCTGGTGGGCTCAACGGAGGGTTGGGCCATGGGGGAGAAAGTGGACTGGGCAGGGACCTATGTTTCGGATATCGATGGTTGGTGGACCTTGAGTTTCCTTTGCATGTCGGGAGGGAGGGAGGGATTGGCGACTCTGCATGCAAGTTACAAGGTACAGATGATAATCGGCTAGAATGGGGAAGACCGTACCAAGATATAATCTCCTTCCTTGATAACATGACTCCCTGTCCATCTACGAGGGGAGAAGATTGTAGATTGTGTTTATTTATGCGCCTAGGAAGAAGGTGGAATTCCTTGACTGTTGTCACGATAATGATGTTAATTGTAATTATGAATATGTCTTTAAAAGTCAATAAAAAAAGTTTCAAAACAAAAAAACAACTCCCCTGATCCACTTCCGCGCTTCGTGCAAAGTGGGAACGAGATCTTATGGAATTGAATGAGGGGGAATGGCGAGAGGCATTAGCGTCGCCCAGAGAAGTGGCGATATCGTCCAAACTGAAGCTAGTACAATTGAAAGTGCTGCATAGAATATATTATACAGGACCCACACTAGTCAGGATGGGCTACAGGGAGGATGCTAGTTGCAGACGGAACTGTGGTCGAGAGGGTAGGTTCCTGCACATACTATGGGATTGTCCGTTTATAGCTGGTACTGGGAGGCCGTCTTCAAGTGCATGGGGGACGTATTGGGAATACACTTGGAACCAAACCCTAAATTGGAGCCAACGGACCTAGGAACTAAAGAGAGGTTGTGGGTGGCACTAGGGGGACTGGTAGCTAAAAGAAACATTGCAAGAAAGTGGGGGGCACACGATGTACCAACAACAAAGGAATGGAAAAAAGATATGGATTGGTGTATGTTTTGTGAGAAAACAGTGTATGTATCCAGGGGGTGCCCGAGAAAAAGTGGATGCAAATATGGAGTAAATGGAATTCTTATAGGGGAGAAATATGTACTCCGCCCAAATTACCGGAGCGAACCTCCCTGGGGGACTTAGAGGTGTAAAGGACGGGATTTACCAATATATCGTGGAAATAATTACTGTAAATGACTCAATTGTGTCCTATTGGTGTTGAAGGACAAAGGGATAATGCATTACTCGCAAATTTGTATTGTTTATTGTTTGTTCTCAATAAAAAGAAACTTAAAAAAAAAAAGAATTTTAAACAAATGAAGGTGCACTAAACATACTACAAAAGTCCAAATCATTTTCTTTCTTTTCGTCCTTTATTTCAAACTTGACAAAGGTGCACAGAGACAGCCAACACGTTTCGTTCCTTAAAACCACAACAGTTTTTGGAACTTCATCAGGGCTGTAACAAATAACACAAAAATATATATAAGACAAATAAAATAACAGAAATTGACGGACAAAACTCATTTATATTCACAAACGTAACCTATACAAAATTTCTTTAGGAAAATAGTGACCCACATTAATACACTACAAAAAAAAAAATCACAAAAAAAAATCATCATATGTACACAAACAATTAAAAAATCCATATGTACACAACGAAGAAACACTTTTCTACAATATACATACAAACGTCTGACAATAAAAACATTTATAATAAATAATTTATTTAGAAAAGTTAAAATTGACAGATTAGAATAAAAGAATAGAGAGCAGTTACGAAGAAGCTGTATTAGAAGAATTTAGAATTTAGATTATTAATTCAAAAAAAGGTTAAAAAACAAATTGAGACAAAGGAGCAAAGAACAACTAAGATAAAGTGTATTAGAAAATAGAAGATCATTAAATAAAGCCTAAACCAACCTTTGGTGTAGGCAAGAGAGGATATACACTCACTAATAACTGAAGAAAAGAGGCTACTTAGCCCACCATGAAAGAAAATTGAACAACAATAATAATACCTCACCTTAGCCAATAACGAAACAGTGAGCTCAAATCTTACGTCAAGGTAATAACGCTGAGTGCTTCATAAAACACAAAGATCTTCTGACACCGCTTGATAACTGGCCTGAACTGATAAAACATGACACTGGTAAAGTAGCTTGTAACCATAACGTTCAGAAAAAAGATTTTTGAAAGCCAAAGAATCTCACCTAATGAATAATGCAAGCACATGAAAAACCTATAGTGCTTATGAGAAAAGTTGTCCCAGACTTTGGTTATAATAATACCTAATGAAAGGGAACAAGAGTTACACTAATAAAAATACCAGAGAAGACATGACACTGAAAAAAGTAGCTAGTTAATAAGTAACCCTAGCGTTCAATGCAAAATTTCTTAATGTAAAAGAATCTCACCTAATGAACAATACAAGCACTTGAAGTAATAACAAGTGCTGATGGTAAACGGTTGTTCCGCGAAATTGGTTATAGTAATACCTAACAGAGGGAACAAGAGTTGCAGTTACTATAATATCACTAATTATACTGAGCTAAAGTGGATTTGAGGGGCTCAATATTAAAATGCCTCACCTTCAGTAATGCAATGCCTGGTAACATAGAAATTACTCCATAATTTGTTCCAAATTCAAAGGTCAGTGTTTAAGTCAGCATCAAGTAATGCTGCCACCTACGCAAGCAAAATATATAAATAAGTATATGAGACGTACACTTTATCAGACTATAGTCAGCAACGTTTCATATATACTGGGCATACTCCACCCATACATCCTAGAATAGTCCTCTGTAAGTAACAAAAGCCCCCGATTAGGAGAAAAAATGAGGTTTGTCCATTCAAAGCCGAACATTCCTAGTAGACCATTTGTGTTAATGGTGATAACTGGTGTGTAGTTACTCATCCCACCAGTAACCCTTAAATACTGGACATGAATTTATCGCACCCGAAGGTGGGTACTTAACCCATCCATGATAGACAGGAAGGGGGTAAGAAAGGAATTGTTTTTAAATTAATACAAAATCGGTAATTTAAAGAAAAAGGGTTCAGCTCCCCCTTCGCCCTACTCGATATGCAACTAAAAGGGAGAGCAGTCCACCATCATTACTCCCGAAAGAAAAGGTAGAGTAACCGTACTAATTCTTACCGTAATACGTAAACAGAAAATAGGCCCAGGCACCAAAATAAAAGTGGCCCTATTAGCGATTTAGGTAGCTTTAAAGTGGCCCTTATTTGCAAATTGGGGCAGTTTTGAACAAACAGCGAAAAACCGGCCCACATACTGACCTTCAGACCAGCCCATTGGACACTGCCTGATTTCGCTAAAGGCCAGTACGATCTTGGCGGACCCCCAGGGGTACCAGGACCACCGGTTAAGAACCACTTGTCTAGGCAACCAAGGAATCTTCCAAATATGGTCCCTTGCTGTTGCTTGGTCCATAAAACGCCAAGACTTTTCTGTGGCTGCCTTCCCCCATTCCACCATGTATCCGAGCTGGGCTGCATGTTAATAATTGACTGTATGAGGTATGAGGTATTCCTAAGCCTCCCTCCGATGGGTGGCTATACATTGTTCATTAATGAAGTGTGTCTTTCTTGCTCCCCACTCCCCCAGATGGAGGTATAATTGTGCTTTAAAGATTCCTCAGAATCCCTTGCAGCGGTCAGAGTGAAAGGGATTGGGCGAGATAAAGAAATCTAGGGCGAGACGTCATTTTAAGTGCTACCATGTGGCCAAGCCACTACAAGCCTACAATATTCCACTTGTGAAATTTGTTCCGAACATATCGCAGCAAGTCTAAAAAGTTTGCCCAGGCAGTGTCTTCCAACAAGGTGAAAATCTTGAACCCAAAGTATGTGATAAATCTCTCAGCCCACACCAGCGGGTATTGCTCCCATACAGTTTCTACAACATGGCGCAGAAAAGATAGGTTCAAGAGTTGGGACTTCTGTAGGTTTATCTTGAAACCAGCCGTCTAAGAGGGGGAGACAGAGTGACACAAGTCTGTTAGCGTTAATAGCACATAATTGTCGTAAAGGCATATATTTGGGGACCTCTTTGCCAAACTGCACCCCCTGAATATCTTGATTTGTTCTGATCACATTTGCTAGCGGGCCCATGTATAGCGAGAACAGAAGGAGAGACAGGGGCAACCCTGTCTAGTCCCTCTCCTAATTCTGAAGGTATCAGTAGTCCTCCCATTAACCTGGACTCTGGCCACAGGGTTTGCGTATATACTAGTGATCCACGCACTATATTTAGGAAAAGACCAACCCTTTTGAGGATATTCCGCAGAAATGGCCAGTGCACCCTACTGAAGACCTTTTCGGCATCTATCACTAGAAACAGGATTTGGGCTTGTAATATGCGTACTTTATCGGCAAAGTGGAGTGTGTGTTTGGTGCTGTCAGCCGTATTCCAGCTTGGGATAAACCAGCTTTGGTCAGGATCAATGCAGCCCTCCATAAGCTGAGCATGGGGACTTGCCAGAATACCAGAGAAGATTTTGGCGTCTGTGTTTAACAAGGATGTAGGGTGGTAGGATGAGCAGAGTGTTGGGTCCTTGCCCGGTTTATGGTTAATGACTATAAAGGCCTCTTGCATGAAAGCCGTGATTGTGGAGGCTGTGGCGAATGAGTTGTATAAGCGATTAAGCACGGGGCCAGTGGGTCAGAAGGTTTTATAAAAGAGGCTTGTGAAGCAGTCGGGCCCGTGACTTTTCCCAATTTTAGTTAAGCAATCGCTGTGATTACTTGTGCTACATCGATCGCTTTATCCAAAGCATCCCTAATTGAGTGTGGTAAGCGTGCAAGTGTATTCTCCTTGAGGTAGTCCTTCATGGTGTAGTTCTCAACACTTTCCACAGTATATAGAGTGCTGTAAAAATTGTTAAACTCCTTGCGAATGTCTGAATTTGTGCTGAGCAGTATCCCTGCCTCAACTTTAATAGAAGGAATAGCTTCTTTTTGGAGCTTGGCCCTCAGCTTGGCAGCCAGTAACTCCTCAGCCCTATTGCCCCGCTATAATATCTTTGTTTCACCCGTAATAGCGAGTATACAGCACTATCGTTGTCTAGTAGCTTTAACTGTGTGCACATCTTCTCCAGAAGCTGCAGATTAGCACCCTGTTCGTTTGTGCACTTCCTCTAGTTCAGCCCTTTTTTCTCTTCTGTCTCTGTTGATTTGGGCAGCCAAAGCAATAATGTGACCCTGAATGTAGGCCTTCAGAGCATACCACAGTGTGTAAAGTGATACTCCCCTGTGTCGTCATTGGTGCGATATGTCGACAGGGCCTCCGTGGCGCGCTTAACATTGATGTCAGGGGGAGCGTGGCAGTGACCGACATGGCCATCTAGTCGTGTAGCTCCGGAGCTCGAAGTTCAGATATAGTCATGCTGCCGGGAGAACTCACTGATGAGTGCTCCCTCTGGCTTGGGGGCTGTGCCGTCTGGGAAGGAAGACCTGCTAATGCCCTCCTGGTGAGCCCAACACACTCGAGAGCCAGCGGTGCCTGCAGTAGGCCCGCGCTGCCTGGCACAGCCTCAGAGGCCCTGCGGCGACAGGGACCGTGGGTGAGCCGGAGGCCGAGACCACCGGTCTCGCTGACTGGCAGTTTCCCCCATCTCCTGTCGGGTGCATCTCCAGAACGTTTGCTTCTTCTGGCTCACCGCCTCTCCTACCTTTTCATTGAGGCCTGATCCATTTGTCGGCTGAGGTCCGGGCCATCCGCCTGCCATCTTGTTGTATCCCGTCGAGGGCTGTGGCTCTGCCTGGGTGGGATGGGGCGGCAGGGCATCTCCACTGCAACCTTCTCCTGCAGCGCCCGCGGTCCTCCCCACTCTACATCGCAGGGGGGCCATTTGCCATCAGCTACATACACGGCTCAAATTAATGCCGGCATAGCGTGGATCAGCAACCTTCTATTTAGAACAAGTGCATGTCTGCATTTGAGTGGGAGTTTTCTTTGCACCCATACCAGCTCCTTCCACTGCTCTCTACCCTGTGCAAATGCTCATATTGGAAGCCCTGAATCTGCATCGAGACCGGGGGAGACAGTTCCTGATCTGGCACACACGCTCCTACTCGACAGACTTCGGAATCTTCCCTTGAGCAGTGCTGTGACACCACTGGTTAACCCACACAATTCCAATCGAATTGAGTAGTGGTGGGGTGCCTCTCCACACTTTCTGACTGGCCCACCAGTGCCGCTACATCCAGAGCCCTGTCCCCACAGCTTGCTGTGGTCCTCACTGCACCTAAACCTGCCGTGCCCACTCTCTCCAGCCACTACACGCTGCGCCTCACCATACTCGCTAATAATGGGCAGAGGCAATCCAAAACAGTGCAAGCTTCTGTTTGAACAGTCCATGACCCCACGCCCAGGAGGATCCCACTCGGATACTGATGAACTGTTAAATTTCGCAATGAACCCCGAAGGCCAGACGAAGACGGTGGCAATAATGTCGGAGATCAAAGGCGGATTCCACTCCATTGATGCTCGCTTTGAAACACTTACCAACCACCTTGACAGTATGAGCAAACACCTGGAGCACCAACACACCAGATTGGACAGTGCTGAGGAGAGTATCTCTGGCCTAGAAGACGGCCTCACCCCCATGACAAAACGCATGGACAAATTGGAACATATCCTTAAACCAGTAGCCACGAAGAATGAAGATCTGTAGGCCCGCTCCCACAGGAACAACGTTCGCATTGCGGAAACAACAAACATGGGCCGCCCAGATGCCTTTGTCAAGTCTATGCTTGTGAACTTTTCGACCGCTTCAGCTTCTCCTCCACCTTCGCCGTGGAATGTGCACACAGATCCCTTGGCCCTCGCACTCCAGTGGGCACCCCATCAAGATCGCTGCTTGCCCGTCTATTGAACTATAAAGACAGAGATTCTGTGCTTCGTTTGGCATGCGAGAAGGGCCCAATCCATTGCCAAGGGTCTACACTTAAATTTTTTCCTGACTTTAACCCCACAAGACAGAAAGCCCGGCACAACTTCTTGGATGTTAAGAACTCACTACGCAAGCTAAGCCTAAAATACGCCATTCTCTACCCAGCGTGTCTCTGTGTTGAGATCAATGGGAAGTTCCGTGTCTTCAACACCCTGTTTGAATTCTAAGCAGAATTCTCCCGAACATACAAGTTCTCCACTCTCGGCTGAAACTGCCCCTGCTGATTGACCTAACTATGACCTGCTGTCTTATCAAACTCCTCTTCATCACCACATACTTTGGGACTGTTAGAATATACATGTAGCTCAAGGATGGCGTCCTGCTGGCAGCCCCGGGCAACTCATATATGATCTTTACATATTTTTCCTGTTGTTGTGTGATGCACGTCGGTTCTGCAACCTCTAATCAGTTATGGACTGCGATCTCCGAGGCGTTGCCTCCCCCAATGGTGTACACCTACCTTTCTAATTCGAAAAAGGGTATCCTCTCAAGGAAAGTGAGTGGTCAAGAGAAGAGGAAGATTTTTTATCACACTCAGAGGTGGGAAGAGGAGAAACCTCTTTTTTTATTTATAACCTCACCCACTCTAGTAGTGGCATGCATTCATCATTGGGTTCACCCTGACTCCTAAAGGGCAGTGTGGGCTCAACCTTATTCCAGGAGCACTTAGAAGACAATTTGTTTTTAATGTTAGGGTTTTTTTACATTTAGATAAAAATCAGTAACTCACCTCAGGTATCCCTTTATTAGCAGGGTGAGCGGGGATATTAAAAATTATAGGAAGGGGCAATACGGATATTGTGGTCCTATGACCCTAATATAAATGCGCTAACATGTTTCTGCCCTACTCTGTTGACCCAAGTGGGTCCGGGGCATTCATCAGGGCGATACTAGAGAAGAGATCCCCCAGTAGTGTCACCTTGCAAATTTTACAAACGTAAAAACATTGTTGAAGAGAGGCTTCAGCATACAACAAACAAGAAAAACAAATAAAATACATGTACTAGCTGTTATTTGGGGAATTACCCTGTGGACAGAAGTACGAAGGAGACAATAACCTGATTAGGTTCACATTTCACTCATCATCTCTGAATCAAAACCAATCACTGGAGAACAGGCATCTGACAATGATCATATCCTGCAACCATGTTATAAGCCAGCCCGCGAGCTTCGTGTTTCATAATTTGCACTTAATTAGTCATCCGAATTTGTGGTTTATTTAGAGATCAGAGTCTCATTAATTGCATGATTCTGCATAGGCACAAAGAACATGGTACCAAATAAAAGGGAAGTTATTGATAACAATAAGTCAAGTATATAAAGCAGTAACATAGCGAAAGTGTGACTTGCATGCTCATATATTACAAATTCGATGTATATGTGGGAGGTATCGAGTTCATTTTAGGATAATGCACCTGTGTGACTTACCCCAGCTGTAGACAAGAATTACTTACCAGGGGGCGGTGGTGGGAAGGCCCTGTAGTTACACTCTGGTGTAGAGGCAAAAATCAAGGAAAAGGAAAAAATGAAAGGCTGAAATGAGCTTGGGCTGGAGGGCGCTGTCGTAATTTGCAATCAGAAGCATTTTGATGGAGTAAAAATGACCAGCTCCTCGTTTGTTAAATCTGGAGATAATACTCACTGCTCCAAGGATTCCAACCCGCAGGCAAACCTATTTGTACTGACCGCTTCCTCGGCTGGTAGCGTTTTGTTCGAGCGGAGCTTGTTTTAACACCCGGCATCTGTGTTCAAGCGCCCGGTTTCCGGACACGTGACGTCAGTGACGTCATGGCGTGTGCGCAACCCGGTCTCCATGCCAATCAAATGCTGAATAGCAGATCGTGACTCCGTTACCTTGAAGCTAGACTACAGATATCTGTAGGTAGCTGGCGATCTATATTGAGTAACGTCCCCATGAGGGTCGGTGGGTGCAACATTTTGGCAGCTAAAAGTTTTGTGACATCTTAATGCAAATGGACGTTCTGAATACTTGGGTTAAATTGACTTGTGGGATATGTAGTGCTGTATTGAATACAGCATTTGTAAAGAACGATGTCAGAAAAGGCAGATAACGTTAGGCGGGGCTGCTCACCCTAATTCGGTTTAGTATTGGAAGAGTGCCTTCATATGGGTTGCTAATGTAAAAAGTAACAGACTCCTGTATTGGAAATCACTTTCTCTTTTACCCTCATTATTATATGGCACCTAGGTATTAAGTGCTGCGTTTGTGAGTGGGAGTGTCTTGCTCAGGTGTGTATGTATACAGTTTCTATAGGTTTATTTTGTGCCATGGGATTTCATCGTTCAGTCCCAGGATATTTGTCTGTAGTTTATAAACCCATCTTTGGTCCTTTTCCAAACGTCTTCTGCTGGTGTTGTGGCACAGTGTCAGTTTTTCCATAATGGACCACTGTAGGTCTTTATCTGAGTGGTTGTTCTCAATGAGAGTGCTGTCAGTTTAGTTGACTGTTTCTTACAGCGTATTATACTCCTATGCTCGCATATGCATATTTTTATTTTTCGGGTTGTCATGCCGATATAGCATAAGCCACAAGGGCATGTGATTATATACACCCTTACTGCTGTTACAATTAATATGTGATATTTGTTCCCATGCTTTTTCCAAGCCTAGGTTGAGGGTGCGTGTGTGTGTGTAGTGAGGGCACAGGATGTACAGTTACCGGAAGGGTAATGGCCTGCCACTTGGGGTAGACTCCAAAGAGTATTTTGTCTGTTTCTTTTCAAATGTAATTAATGTGGTGTATATAATCACATCTGTATGTAAAGTCAGTGCACACCTATTAAAAGATACGATGATGCTGAATAACTACACACGATTGCGTGCTACCCAGTGTGAGACAGCCAGCCTCTAATTGCAAATGACCTATCTGGTGAATGTTCACCAGTGTACTGGATGCACAGCATAAATGTAAGAATCAACACTTAACAATCGTACACAGCAAACAATAAACTATATCTTTCAGTATCTTACACTCGAATTTAATGTTAAACCACAAAATCCTTGAAAAAATCTTTTTTAGTTGCAGCAAAGCATGCTGATTAATTAAATGCTCAACAAAGTTCAAAGCAATTTTTGAAAAAAATCAAAACATGATACAATCTCATCAATAATAACGTTGCATGTTACAACTCTATTACCCAGCCCAGCCCAATGCATTTCGGGATTGATTCCATCCCTTCTTCAGGGGCCACTGTAAGAAAAAACATCATATCAACCATCTTAAAATCAATGTTGTGAACATAAACAGTCTGTTTCAAGAAACGCATTTAATGCTCAGTGGAGGAATAAAAATGCCTGCACATGTGTTTGCATACGGCAATACAAGAAAGAAGAAAAAAAGAAGATGAATCAAACTTGTATAAAAATAATTATGTTGGATGACAATCGAGTGCATTGCGAAATCCAGAAAACTGTGCTTAGAACCACTTCGCCAGAATGAAAACCCAGGTTAGAGAGAATTCACCGATCACCCGATGTATGAAGCACCAATCTGGCTTTCTATACCAGATTTATTGACGATATTTTTCTCATTTGGAACAGCACAGAAGAACATTTGCGATCCAAAATTCACGAACTGAATTCTAAAAACGAGCGCATTAAATTTACTCATAACATCAGTGATACGAGTGTGACATTTCTTGATGTATCAATCACAAAAGTGAATAATAAACTACAAACGACTGTGTATACTAAACCAACGGACAAGAATAGTTTGTTGTTGTTTTCAAGTTTTCACCCACCATCATTATTACAAAATTTACCATATTCTCAGATGTTACGAACCAAGAGAATAGTATCTAATGATGATGAGTTGGAATTGATTTTGGATGAACAATGCAATAAGTTCAGACAACGAGGTTATCCACAAACATCATTGACTAAAGCATTGATTAAAACGCAACCCTTGAAACGAGATGAGTTATTGGTGTCGAAACCGAAGATTGTACAAAACCGACATGTGTTTGTATCTAAATTTTCAACCAAATCATCCACTATTAAAAGGATTATCAAATCTAGATGGGAATTACTCAAACATGAACCAGACTTCAATGGTTTGTTTGCGGAAGAGCCACTGTTCGCATACACGCGCAGTAAAAACATCAAAGAAATATTGTCACACAAATTTGAATTGAATCCTGATAAATATATGGGGATGCGCAGATGCTATAACTGTGTTAACTGCAACAATGTAATGCCAGGTAACAGCATTAATCATCCACACTCAGGGAAACTTATTGTATTCAGGCACAATGGCGATTGTAATTCTAGTTACGTAATCTACACGATCAAATGTCCGTGTGGGTTATTATACGTAGGGAAAACAACACGAAAAGTGAAGGTACGCATATCAGAACATAAAAGCACAATTCGCACACAGAACATCAAGTCCCATCTGGCAGCACATTGGTTAGAGTACAAGCATACAATCGCGCAACTAAGATATACTGTGTTAGAACTATTAACGTGTAAAACTGGTTGTGACAATTCTAAACTGTTATCACAAAGGGAGGTGTGGTGGATCAAAATGTTACAGACAATGATGCCAGGTGGTCTCAATGACAAATTGGAGATGTCGTGTTTTCTTTGATAATTGCATTTTGTTTAATTGTTTTTTTCAGATTGTTAACGCATGGTTTTCGTACGGCAACCATTAATAAGTTTTTCAATTCACTGTTTTTTATTATTTCGTATTCCTTTTCTCTAGGTGGTTTCGCTGTCATTTTTTTATTATTTTTTTCAATTGATTTACTTTTTGGCACGTTTGGAGATTATTTTACCTTGTCGCTTCCAGCACACTCGCAAGGCTCGTTGTTATTGAGATTTCGAATATCTTTATTTTGGTCTTTCTGTTTATCAGCACATTCGAAGAATCGTTTCTGTTTATACTCACTAGTAGTGTGGTTTGGTTACATCTATGGCAGTGTGTGTTTACGAGTTGCGTGTTAATATTTTTGTATACATCCATGGGAATTACTTTATGGTTATCTCATTGTTGAATTATTGGGTCATATTGTTTCATTTGACATTTGTTGACACTCAGTCATTTATATGTTTGACATTTACAAGCAGAGTTATCATATTACGGAGATAACCAGAGCAGTCTGTGGTGTTAGCTTGTCCGTATCTTTCACACTAGTTTCGGCATTTACTGGCCCAATATGGCGATCACAGTTTTTTCCGAGTCCGTCCTTTTTTTATTATTATTCATACGTGGGCACGTTCTTACCCGGAAGAGCATTGTGGTAACGCTCTTAAACTACAGCAGACAGGCACTTGGCATGCAACGCGCTAGTTTGGAAGACGCGATAGCCTTGTGGAGTTTTCAGGCGTTCCAGTTCCCGACTTACTGGTGAGTGATATTCATGCGTTCATTTACGCCAGTTTGGTGTATAGCGAGGAGTTAGACTGAGATCAGTTTCGGTATACAGCGAGGAGCTTAATTAAGATCAGATTTCATGTCTTGGTTTCAGGTGTGGACATTATTGGAGTATCGAGACGAGGGGAATTTGAACGTGTAACTTCTGTACCTGGGAAGGTCATACACATGATTATCCGGGCAAATGTAAGTTAGGTGAGTGGACACATGTGACAGTCAACGAGTAATAATTTAGAATCACATGATGAGCCGGAGTTCACATTGGGCATCATACTTTGGTTTTATGAGTGTACACCCTCGGAATATTGAAACGTGGTAATCACTACATTCGAACGGCCGCTATTTGGATTATAGGGGTAAGCCTCCCTTGGGAGTTTTGCAGTGGGTAGGTTTGTAGGTATTTGCAACAGTGGAGTTTTTGCAGGTTGTGACTAAAGTATCTAATGTATACGAACGGACTTATGGCCTTACAATATGTTCATTTAATGAAACACGTACTTTATATTATCAGGCTGGTGACAGTGAGACATTGCGGTTGTCTTTTCCAGCTTTTCACTCATTGTTCTTCGTTTTCCACTCCATTGTTAATGTGGTTTCGTTACCGCAGTTCATAGTAAGTGAGTAGAGTTTATTTAATTAGTTGTTGATTTGGCATTCACTGGGTTTCACATTTTAGTGGGTTTGGATCATAGGTGTAGTGTAGATTCTATGGTTACACTATATCTTGTTTGATTAGTTTTCTTTGATCACGGGTGATCGGTGAATTCTCTCTACCCTGGGTTTTCATTCTGGCGAAGTGGTTCTAAGCACAATTTTTCTGGATTTCGCAATGCACTCGATTGTCATCTAACATAATTATTTTTATACAAGTTTGATTCATCTTCTTCTTTTTTCTTCTTTCTTGTATTGCCGTATGCAAACACATGTGCAGGCATTTTTATTCCTCCACTGAGCATTAAATGCGTTTCTTGAAACAGACTGTTTATGTTCACAACATTGATTTTAAGATGGTTGATATGATGTTTTTTCTTACAGTGGCCCCTGAAGAAGGGATGGAATCAATCCCGAAATGCATTGGGCTGGGCTGGGTAATAGAGTTGTAACATGCAACGTTATTATTGATGAGATTGTATCATGTTTTGATTTTTTTCAAAAATTGCTTTGAACTTTGTTGAGCATTTAATTAATCAGCATGCTTTGCTGCAACTAAAAAGATTTTTCAAGGATTTTGTGGTTTAACATTAAATTCGTGTAAGATACTGAAAGATATAGTTTATTGTTTGCTGTGTACGATTGTTAAGTGTTGATTCTTACATTTATGCTGTGCATCCAGTACACTGGTGAACATTCACCAGATAGGTCATTCGTATATAATCACATGCCACAATGACCCTCCATCAAATCATGAACACTCATAATCTTGCGGATGTTTGGCGCCAGCATCATCCTACCTACAAAGATTACACTTTTTATTCCTCTCCTCATGGAGTGTGGACGCGGCTGGATTACCTACTGGTATCCGCCAACGTTTCCCTATGGACCACTGATGTACATCACCTCCCTCCCCTCGCACATTGTCAGACCACTGCCCAGTGGTCCTGCGCCTTGGAATCCAAGGCAAGTTTACCCTACGACAACCCTGGCGCTTCCCAAATAAAGCCCTGCATGATCAAGTATTTCTCTCCGAATTGCATGATGCTGTTGTTGAATACTTTGCCTTTAACACAGGCACAGTATCCTCCCAGTCCTCTCAATGGGAGTCCTTTAAAGCCTACCTACGATGTCGAATACTTGGGCTATGGATTCTATCAAATACCTCGGCATATATTTACACCTTGACAAAGACCAAATAATACGACTCAATTATGGTCTCTCCATTGATAGACTTACCTCCCAAGTAGAACACTGGATAGGCCTCCCGCTCTCCATGGCCGGATGAGTAGCAATAATTTAAATAGTGATACTTCCTCAGTTCTTATATCTGTTTTTAAACAGCCCTATTCCGATCACCCAACATTTTTTCACTACACTGTGCAGCCTTCTAATATGATTGATCTGGGCTGGTCGCCGACCCCGTATCCAAAGGGACACTTTCATTCTACCTTATGACTGCGGCGCGCTTAGTGTCCATGACTTCTATCTCTATTAATTGACTGCACAGTGTCATTATTCCTATTTCTGGTACCACCCGGATGCCTGCGTACCCTACCTCAAACCCGAACGGGATCAGGCAGGACAGCAGCCTCTCTCTTCTCTATGACCGAAGGGCATCCCCATTGACCCAGCTGATGGTCCAGACTCTATCCACCACCTGCTGGGCCTGGAAGAGACTTTACCGCACCCTGGGGAGTGATATCCTATATTCCCTGCTATCCCAATATCAAACAAGCTATGGCTTCCTCTCACCCACGAAAAATTAGTCCAGCAAACCCTCTCACGCCATGGACTTCATACTTTTGGTGATCTCTTTCCTGACGGTCATGTCCTCGGTAGCCTGTATGAAATTGAGAAAACCAAGAGTAGGCTAATCATACTAAGTCACTTTGGTTTAATCCATCAGATGGTGCCAACGTTATTAGTAAATGAAAAATGCTTTGACTCCTGCTTTCCCCTGTCTGCCCAGTGGGTGTGCACAAAACCTGAAATACCTGTACTGGGTTATATAACATTGATAAACGTATAAGCAATTGAACATTTTATTGCCACCTCTTTAACCATGCCCATCTGAAGGACTGGCACAAAACCTGACAAACCAATCGAAAATTAAACCTTCCAAGCTTCTGCCAAATTTCATGCAGATTCACCCCACATTACCAATGGTATGAGCAAATGATCTTTTTTTTTGCCCCCTGTTTTGAACTTGGGACCATCTCCTCCTTGGTGGATCTGCACAAACTTAAAAATACTAAAGGAAAGTTATACATACATACTACGTTTGTGCCAAATGTCCAGCAGATCCATCAAATGGTGCAAAGCTATTAGCAAATCAAAAATATTTTGGACCCTCCTTTAAATTTGCTCCCCAGTGGATCTTTACGAAACCTGCTATGCACTGGGCATCAGTTGCAAACTACATGCCACAAGTGACTCAGACTGATCACACAGAGCCAAATTTATAAGCAAGTTAAAATGTTATGGATACCCATCTAACTATGCCCCATTCCCTTTATGGACTGGCACAAAACCTGTCACACCAATAAAGGACTAATTCTTCCTAGCTTCTGACACATTTTGTGCTGATTTATCACACAGTGCCAAATATATTACCAAATTAACACTTTTTGCCCCACCACACCTTTTTAACTGGGCACCCCCTTTATGGAGATGTACAAATTTCAAAATAATACTAGTAATCTGAATATACTAAGATTCTGCCACATTTCAGGCATATTCATCACATAGTGTCAAACTTATAAGCAGATTAACAAATGCATTTTCAACTGACAAAATATACAAAAATGGCAACCCCTTCGAGCCCACACAGCACCTTTTTTAAAATGCTTATATATCAAAAACTACTGAACAGATTTACACCAAATAATAAAATGCAGATATAATGCAAGTTCCCCACTCATCTATTAGATAATATCAGCGTACCACCCACACATCTCACTGCCACCAATATCAATCTTCTTCCTGTTGGTGTCTATCTGCATGCGTTACTCTCCTTTTCTATGCTGGAGTTTTAAGTTTTGGTGTCAATATTTTTTCAAACTGTCGGCCAAGTTAATATAAGGACTTTGTCACAAAGGATTGTGATTACTCTTGAATTTTCCTCTCTTCCCCTTTTTTTCATGGATAAGATGCAATGCACCCCTACCACCAATACAAGACCACTGAACATCATTGTCACTAAACATAAATGGCCTCACTAGCTACATCAAAAGAGAGAAAACCTTTTTATACCTTGACATGAAATCACCAAGTACATAGTTGCCAACTGTACCATTTTTGCAGGGACAGTCCTGGCACGTTATTGACTGTCCCGGGTAATATTGTTGCAGAAACTGTTCCTCTTTATTACACATAGGTACGCAAACAAGAACTTTCTATCTGCAGCAGCCCTGTGCTGCAAAATGTCACAGGAATGTTTTTTCAAATGTTGGCAACTATGCAATTATTGGCTTGTCCTACTACAAGAAGCACATCCCACTGCCAAAGAATCTGAAAAGCTTAAATAAATTTGGCTGGGGAGAGTTGTATACTCTTCTAGTATATCCCTCTCAGATAATGAATCCTATAACAGTCATGGAAGTAGGAAAAGTGGTGTTAGTATCCTCTTCCACAACAATATCCCTATCTAACTGCTAAACATATGGCCAGACCAGCCAGAAGATTTGTCTTTGCCAAATTCAAGTCACAGGAGAACACACTGGTGGTGGGATCAATCTATGCTCTCGGTGGTTGCACCACTGATGTCTTTGCTTCATTTAACAGGTTTCTGATCACATCCTTCATTTCCAAAGTTGTCATTGGAGAAGACAGGAATTTAGCTCTGGGAAATCCTTCCCCATAGGAAGTAGAGACAGATAAATACTACAAGATTATACCCTAACAGACCTGTGGAGGCTGACTGTTAGAAATGGGGGTCTCTAGTTGGCAGAGGTAGGTACCTTTGTCCAAATTGGGACCCTTGCTTCTAGTCAGGGTAAGGGAATACACACTTTGGAACCCCTGCTCACCCCCTGGGTAGCTTGGCACGAGCAGGCAGGCTTATCCCAAAGGCAATGTGTAAAGTATTTGTACTCAAAATACACAGTAATACAGTGATAGCACCACAAATGGACACCACACCAGTTTAGAAAAATAAAGTATCTTTATCTAAACTCAACAAGACCAAAACGACAAAAATCCAACATACATGTAATAAGAATATGACTTTAAAAAGGTTTTAAACAACTGGGTCCATAGAAAACTATGGATGCATGATTTCTCACAAAGTATCTGTAGATGTGTCAAAATTCACAAGGCCAAACAGCCGCAGAGATGGGAAGCGTCGAGAAACAAAGAGATACGTCAGTTCCTGAGACCTTGGGGAGGCGATGCAACAGTTCTGCTGCGCGCAGGAGAAGTGATGCGTCGAATCCGGTCTGTAGGGGGAAGTGATGCATGACTCCAAGACGATTCTGGTCCACGGGTGATGTGTCGGGAAAACTTGCTTCACAGGTACGATGCGTGAAAATCCGGGATGCGGCGGCGATCGATGTGGCGGGGTCGAGCGGCTACGTCGGTTTCTTTAGCAGCGATCCATCAATGCGTCGGTTCTTGCAGCCACGACAGGCGCTGCGTCGGTTCTGCAGCAGAGCCGCGATGCATGGAGATTCTTCTAGCACAGCGGTGCTGCGTCAGAAAAACAGCCGCAAGAAGAGCGATGCATCGATTTCTTTAGTTCTTCTTTTCTTCCAGCTCCCAACAGCAGGAACAAAATCCAGAGGCCCGGAATGGGAACAGGCACCTCCTGGCAGGTCAGAATTCTCCGCAGAAGAGTTCAGGGAAGCTGGGGGTGAAGTCTTTGTGTCCCAGAGACTTCAGAACAGGAGGCCAGTACACACAGCCCTTGGAGATCTTCTTCAAGCAGGTTCAAAGCAAAGTTCCAGTCTTTGTCCTTTCCTTGGCAGAAACATCAACTGCAGGCCAACCCCACAAAGCACACAGAAAAGGGGCAGTACTCCTCCTCACAGCTCTTCTCCTTGGCAAAGGTTCCTCTTGAGTCCAGAAGTAATCTAAAGTTGTGGGGTTTTAGGTGTAATACTTATACCCCAAAATGTCTTTGATCTCTTTGTGTAAGGGTCTCTGAGCCCAGTCCAAACCAGTTCTGTCCTCACTGGTGCAATATGACCACAGGGGGTGGAGACAGCATTGTGCAAGGGAGACAGGCCCTATTTGGGTGCAAGGAAAACCCCTCCCCCTACTCTAAATTCAGCCAAGGTCTATTCAGCTCAGCTGAGTCATCCAGGAAGGACCAGGCACACCTCAACCCCCCCAGTGGCAGTCTACAGTCAATGCACATTCCCAGCCCCTGTCACTCCAAAACCAGACAGTCAATACACAAACAGGCAGAAGCACACAGAATGGTTAAACAAGAAAATGCCTACTTTGTAAAAGTAGCATTTTCAAACACACAATTTAAAAACCATCTTTACTACAAGATGTGTTATTACATTTTGAGGCCAGAGAGCCTAAACTTTATTTCTCTATCTTGTCCCAATGGGAAGTTATACTTGTAAGATGTTACAAAGTATTTCCCATTCTATCCTATGGGACAGATAGCCTTTCAAAAGTGAAAAACAAACTTGGCAGTATTTCACTATCAGGACATGTCACACACACCAGTACATGTCCTACCTTTCACATACACTGGACCCTGTCCAGGGGGGTACCTTGGGCCTACCATAGGGGTGCCTTACATGTAAGAAAAGGGAAGGTTAGGGCCTGGCAAGTGGGTGCACTTGCCAGGTCGACATGGCAGTTAACAAACTGCGCACAGACACTGCAGTGGCAGGTCTGAGATACCTTTTCAGGGCTACTCATGTGGGTGGCACAATCAGTGCTGCAGGCCCACTAGTAGCATTTGATTTACAGGCCCTGGCACACTCAGTGCACTTTACTAGGGGCTTACCAGTAAATTAAATATGCCAATCAGGGAGAACCAATTGTATTCACATTTCTGCTACAACATGACATGGGCTAGATAATGTTATGTTATCAATACTTTTAAAGTGCATAAATACCCAGCAGTGTGTTGACGCTACCCCTGTCATAAAGGTCCGAAAGCCCTACTAATAATTAAAAAGCCAGGTTTTTAATGCCTTCCTGAAGGATGATGGAGTCATGGATTTAATGTGCAGAGGGAGAGTGTTCCACAATTTGGAAGCACTCACTACAAAGCTTCTATCACCCCATGAGAAGCATTTGAATTTAGGGGCAACAACATTTTTGGCACCAATAGAGCACAGCTGCCTATTAAGGCAGTACCATTCAAAACTAGTTTTCAAATATTCTGGGCCTATATAATGAAGTGCTTTGTAGGTAATGCACAAGGCCTTAAAGCTGATTCTCTGTTTGATAGGTAGCTAATGAAGCTTTTGCAAGGCGTGTCTTAGAGATTGAAATTTAGGAAACCCTAACAACATGTGTGCCGCTGCATTTTGGAGAAATAGGAGCTGGTTCAGAAACTGCTGTTGTATGTTCAAATAATGACCATTGCAATAGACTAGTTTAGACATGACTAAGGCTGTCACAACTGCTTTTTGTCGAGCCTCTTTGTTGGTCATGGCCCTTTTCGTAGGGTTGCGTGTGTGGCACTGCCTACGGAATTTGAGGCGCAGGCATTTTGCTCTTGTCCTTAGAGCAAAAGTGCGTGAGGAGAGTTTTTTCCTTCACAAGTGCCACGAAAACCCCGGTGTTAGCGAGGCAAGCCCAGTACAGTGCTGGGAATCCAGTCGGCGCTGCTCCACTTCACTCCGGGCAGCACAGCACAGCGTGAGGACATCTTTTGAGGCCCCATGACCCTCTTTTCTGCTGGCACATCTGTGGGAGGATCGCTCTCAACGAGCACAGCGCAGCATTCCTGAGGGCCCATTGCCAGGAGACAAGCCCGTTCCTCGAGCCGGCAGGCTCGCTAAGCAGCGGAGTTCCCATGCTCCGGCCGACGCCATCGCCCAGGTTGGAACAGACCTTTGAGGCACTTGGGTTGAGTGGAGCTGTGCGTGGGAAGCTGCAACTTCTGCTTGGACTGCGGAGGACTGAACGAGGTCCCTCTGCAAGTTCCTACTGCTGGGGTCCCCCGCTTTCCCCTGTGAATAACGGGACAGTGGGGGGCATTGATTTGTGGGCATTTGTAGTGTGAAACCCTCCTTAAAGGCCCCCCAAATGGCATAAAGCTGCTGGGAGAAACTAAGTTGCTTGGGGGAAACCTCGACAAATACCGTATTTCCGGTAGTAGGCACACAGGTTCTCCTGTAGCCTATGTGTACATCAGCAAGCCATAGTGTTCTTTGGCAGAAAGACTCACTAGGATTACCACAGCCCCGCTAATAGGAGCGCAGAGGTTCCGGCCTGTATGAGGTGGTTGTGGCTGATAAGTTTATGGTGATCTAGGCATTTCTCCCCCAAACTAGAATGCTGTCTTTCATGTGCTAATGCTTCCTGATGTAGGTTGCTTTGCCTTACATTGCTAGGTTTTGCATAGTATGCACAGCATTTATGATTCTATGTGTTTCTCTTCCTAACCTAACTGCTACATTTCATGCCCTGATGTTATAATATGTCGTTTTTGCCTTGCGTAGTCAGCATAACGAGTATTATTTCAGGATTGACATTTATATGTGCAGTGATGGCGTTTTCATGACGTGTGCAACGTATAAGCCTTTATCTTATTGCACTAACTGTGATGTTTTGACAATTGCCTAGTTGGCAAAGTGATTACTGGTTTATGTTGTTTTGGTCTATGTTTATATACAATACAGATACGTATTTTTATAAACTACTGTGTGGAGTCTCTTTTGTGGTGTATTTATTGTGTCACTGGTGTGTGTGTGTTGCGCAAACGCTTTACACATTGCCTCTGGGATAAGCCTCACTGCTCTGGCCAAGCTACCAAGGGGGTGAGCAGGGGCTATATTGGGTATGTAACTCCCTTACCCTGACTAGAGTGGTGGGTTCTGCCAGGCTTATGTGTATATCCAAGCCAATAAGAAACCCCATTTCTAACACGCTGGAATATAAGCGAGGATTTTCTTCACTATCTTCAGTGTATAGGAGGAGGAAATAGTGGCATTGACTTGATCGCCATATGCGAGCTTGCTGTCAACTAAGACATCTACATTTTTTACCTTCCTAGCCGGTGATGGGAGAGTTTCTAGCTCTTGAGGCCACCAGGATGGGGACCAAAAGGAGACCACTTTACCGAACAGGAGGAGCTCTGTCTTCCCAGAGTTTAACCTAAAACAGTTTTTGTTCATCCAGTCACTGACTTCCAGCATACAGTTACGAAATCTGTTGCTGGTGTTATTGTCACTGCTATTTAGGGAGACTACGATCTGAGTGTCGCCCGAATAAGATGCAAGGGACAAACCAAAAGATTTGATCAGCAAGGCCAGTGATGTTACATAAACGTTAAACAGTGTCGGGCTCAACGAAGACCCCTGAGGACTCCGCAGGGTAAAGAGAAAGGTTCTGATTAAAACTCCTCTAATGACACTGTTTGTTCACTCCCGCTAAGTAGGGAACTTAGAAGGGCCAGAGAAGCCCCTTTGAGTCCAATCCTAAAGAGATGGGCAATTAGTAATCTGTGGTTGACTGTATCAAAGGTCAAGTAAAATGAGTTCTGCTCTCCACCCACTTCTCAAGAGTTGCTCTATCAAACTATCAAAGCCGTTCCAGTGCTGTGGCTACTCCTAAATCCGAACTGAGTGGGATCTAGGAGCTGGTGTTTCTGTATGAAAGTAGCTAATTGCTGCTTCATCACATTTCCCCCGATTTTGGCAGGAAATGGAAACCTAGAGATGGGGTGGTTAATATTTGGGTCCCTAGGATTAAGGTTAGATTTTTTTAGTAACGGAAGGGTCAATGCTTTTTTTCCATGCTTTGGAAAATAGCCAGATGTAAACATTTTGTTGAGATGATTTGCAATAATGTCGGTAGTTAAATTGTAGCAAATGAATGTCACTAAATACTGAAGGCCAGGTGAGAAAAGACTGCTACAACAACATCTGGCCAAATACTTAGACATTAATTAAAACCCAGTATCATCTTTCCAAACTCTCAGGCCTGGGCAACTGATAAAGGATACTTACGAGGGAGTATAATGAGTGACTCAGCAATAATGAAGAACATGGCCTCTGTGAAACAGAAGCCCCAGAGTTACCAAGTTGATTCCTCACCCTCCAATAAAACGCCAAGACCTCAGATGCGTTCCTCAGGCAGCTTGAAAAAGCAGAATGTGACCTAAATTCATTATTTACATTAGATGCGGAATATGCACTGCCCTTCTTAAATGGAGGATTTATGTGCAGGGCAAGAAGGCCAGAAGGCTACTTCCACTACAGTTAAAGCAAAGAGAAGTCACAACTGCCATACATGCAATTTGAAATGAGAGAGGCCAACTGATCAACCACTCAACAGAAATGACAAACGAATTTGCAAGCTTCTGTTTTGACCTGTATGAACTGGAGGTAGACAGTTTGTTAACCTGGGGGTGCCTTTTTCGGTACATTGTTTCTGCCTAACCTCTTATTTAAAGCACAAGAGTCCCTAAAGATTGAGATCAATATATTATGAAATCAAGCAACCTATCAAATGAATGCCCATCGGCAAGGCCCTGGGGAGGAGCTTTCCTACTGAACTATAAATCAAAACAAAACAAAAACATTATTATATGCAGTTTTAAAAAGGTAGAGTACTCTAGTTTGCTTTGTTCAGAATTCAGTAAGGCTACCTCACCATACAGCCTGAGCCTGGCAAAGATCCTCTATTATGCCCTAGTTATAGGCTGATTTTACTGATAAATCCAGACACTAACACCCTGGCTAAATTGTTGACCAACCACTTGAAAACAGCCTTCTTTGTACTCGTGTCTCAGATCACAAGTGGCTGTAATTGGCAGGTCATCCAAGAACCATTTGCATATTCCATCACCTGCGATTGCACATGTACAATGATCCAGATGAAAAGGTGGTGCTTTCGCTTGATTCTTAGAAAGCGTTTAACAGGGTTGAATGAGTCTGAACCTCTACAGAACTCATGCTTTTGAAGGCAAAGGGCAAGACTTTACCAAGAAGGTCAAGCGGTTCTATCAGGGACCCTCAGCCAGAGTAAATTGTTGCACCCGCCAGGAATGTCCTTTACAACCCCTCCTGTTTGGGTTAGCCCTTGAACCCCTCACTTTAGCGGTTCGGTTATCCAGGCAAATCCACGACATTGAGCCTAGGGCAGGAGAAGCCAAACTCTTCTAAATGCAGATGACATGTTATTGACCCTATAAACGCTAACTGAATACATCTCGCCCCTGATGAGTTTGCTGTTCTACTTCTTCTACTTCTCAGGATACAAAATAAACTGGACAAAGAATGAAGTGCTATCATTAGCCAAACAAAGTACTAGACATTAGCTTGAATATACCCTTTTGAATGGATTACACATAAATATGAAGTCATTAGTGTCTGTTTAACACAGGTCTGGCAAACATGGTACGTTATAACCAGGCTAGAATCCCCTCATCATTAAACCTTCAATGGGTTTTCCTAAATGGATATCTCTAAAATTATTCCTGTGTCACATAGCAAAATCTGTAAATATGGTTGAGGCACCCAGATTTAGCTATCTCTTTGGCACTAAAAATCCCTCAAATTTTGCAGCACCAGGACAGGAATGGCAGTGGAACACGCATTAGCTTTTTCTAAACAATTCAAGGGTGCTATGAAAATTTAGCAAGAGCCACATAGGGCTTTCCGAGAAAAACACATATTTTTCACACATCCATAGGACTTACTCGTGAATCAACTATATACTAATAAATACCACTTTAGTACCCGTCTAAATACTTTCAGATATTGACCCTATTGCTTATCAAACCATGCACCGGTGCTCCTTGAGACAGACCGGCGATGCAAGCCCAAGAATGCTAGGAGGAAAATTCTCTACCCCTCAATACTGCAAGATCCAGTCTTGAAAGGGGAACTCTGCAGGCAGATTCAGGACTATTTCAAGAACAATGACAATGGAGCAGTGACTCAATCAAACCTTTGGGATGTGTTTAGGGGGGGTCCTTCGGGGCAACTCTATTGTACTCATGACGAATGACAAAACTCTTACATGCCAACAAAAAGAACAACTTGAACGAGAAAGGCAAAGTACAGACTTAAAATACAGATCAACTCCTTCCCCATGTGTCCTTCGAGGGTAACAGCTCTGAGGGCAATTAAGAACCCTAGATACAAACAGAGCCGACGCATTTATCCTGCGATTGAAAAATACACATAATGTTGAAGGGTACAGGGTAGGCACATATCTGGAGAAGCAACTCAGGCAGAAACAAGAGAGAGGCTATGTCAAGGAAATTTTGTGAGACTCTGCCGACCGACATTATGAATAAAGAAGAAGGCAAGATAATGGTATTTTACAACTTTTACACCACCCTATACGCTGCTGCCTCACTTCCTGAAGGGACTATTTAGACAGAGACCAATTGCCACAGTTGCTACTAGAGCAGAGAGAATCCCTTGATTCTCCAACAACAGAAGAGTAAATTAAGGCAGCCATAAAGACATTGAAGACAAACAAGTCGTCAGACACTGGTGAGTTTTATAAACGTTTCTCAAGGAGTGGGAGTCACTCCTACAATGGCAGAAGCAACAGTCTCCTGCATTCACAAAGAAACAATCCTAAGCTTTGCCTCTCCTCAACAGCATTGCTCAATATAGATATCATGATTTTCACGAAAATCCTATCCGTGCATTTAGGGAATATCATTCCTAGTCTGATTCATCCCAATAAGTCAAGATTTATAAAAAATACCCAGAAACATGATAACTTGTGCAGGGTGGTTTAGCTGGTCGAAACGGCAAGGAAGAACAAGTTACTTACCTTAAGTAACACCTTATCTGGTAGAGACTCTATTTAGCTACAGATTCCTTATCTTAGAATATTCCCCAGGTGTCACACTAGATCTGGAAACCTTTCGAGCAGTACCTCTGCGTGCCGGTAGGTGGCGTCATTCGGCTTTGTGTCGTCTGCGCTGGAAGTTATGTGCACTGTGCCTATATAGGCCCAGGGCATTGACATCAGTGTCTTTTTGCAACATTTCCATGCCGTAAGCATGGAGCCACAAAGGTTGCTGATCTACCAGTGTGTAGACACAAAGGATTTCATGATGGTTACCCTATATGGAGAAATCCGTTGGCAGAGCGGGGATGATCAGTATGTAATCCGCAGCTCGATAAAGTCTCTACCAGATAAGGCGGTATGGAAGATAAGTAACGTGTTCATCTGATAGAAACTTCTAGCTACAGATTCCTTACCTTAGAATAGATACCCAATGCATACCCAAGTATTACCTCCTCGGGACGTGGGACTACGAACAAATTTAGACCAGCCAGACCTGGAAGACCGAACGGGCAAAACGCCTGTCACGACGGACTTGGCTGCCCAGACAGTAGTGCTTCGTAAACATGTGCAGAGAGCCCATGTGGCAGCTTGAAAGATGTTCAGAAGAAGGACTCCATGACCTAACGCAATGGTTGCAGCCTTGGCTCTGATGGACTGAGCCCGCAAGCCATCAGGGGGTTGCTTATTGGCAAATGTGTAGCAGATTTAAATGCAGAGCACAATCCATCATGAGATTGTTCATTTCTGCATGCCCTTCCCTTTCTTTACCCCAACGAACCCAATGAAAAGTTGATCTTCCACAATGAAATTTCTGGTATGCTCATGGTAGAATGACAACTCGCTTTTTGGGTCAAGTCGGTGGAGTCTCTACTCCTCTTCGAAAGGGAGTGACAGAGCAAAGAAGGTAGCCAATGTGATGGTCTGGCCTACGTGAAAAGGTGTTACCACTTTTGGCAAGAAAGAGGCATGTGTTCCCAAAACTGTGTTGTCTGGGAATAAATGTCTATAAGGAGGGTACACAGAAAGTGTTTGCAGCTCACTAACCCTTCTGGCCAATGTAATGGGCACTAGAAAGGCTGTTTTTTAAGGTCAACAGGCATAGAGGGCAACTGTGCAAGCACTCAAAGGGCGAGCACATCAGGCAGGGCAAAACTAGGTTCAGGTCACACTGGGAGCATGATGAATGGTTTTGAATGGAACATATGCTGTAGTCCTTTTAAAAAACAAGTCAAAACAGGTGGTTTGAACAGGGAGAGCTGGTCCCGGCTACCACAAGAATGCCGATATGGCCAAAAGGTACTCTTCAAAAAGAGAACAGCAAAACCTTTGACAAGGGCGCAGAAAGGAATCAACATTTTTGGAAGCAGACCAAGTCACAAATTTGTCCCAACCGCAGGCGTATACAGTCTTGGTTGAGGAACGCCTTACTGCTAGAATGACATCACAGACTTCTGGAGGGAGATCAAAAACTGTTAACTGTCGCCACTCAATCTCCATGCACTAAGGCATAGCGTGTGCAGGTTCGGGCTCAAGATTCTGCCCTGTTGCTGCAACAGTAGATCCTCCCGAAGAGGCAGCCTGATCAGAGGACCAATGATTATGCATGAGTTCGGGATACTATACTCTGTGCCCAATCCAGAGCAAGAACAATGACTTGGGCCCAGTCGTGCCTGATCTTCTTTAGAACTCTGGGCAAGAATAGTATTGGCAGAAAGACGTACAGGAGACCTGAGCTCCACTTAAGACATAAAGGGGCTCCGAGCCCGAGTCGCCTTGGAAACTCCAGCATGTAGAAGTGCTGACACTGCGAGTTCTCAGCGGTGGCGAATAATCTAAGCAAGGTTTCCCCATTTGTTGATGAGACCTTGCACCACCTCCAGATGGACACACCATAAGTGACCCGCTAGGCCTTGACGGCTGAGTTTGTCCGCTCTGGTGTTCAGAGAGTCCGTCAGATGTTGAACCACCAGGGAAATGCTCTGATGTTCCAGCCTTGTCCAGAGACGCAGGACCTCTTGTCCACGACACCACCCCTCCATGCTTGTTGCAGTACCACAAGGTGAAGAAAGAAAGGCTTACAATGCCAGTTGGATCGCTCTCAGCTTCAACATGGTTTAAGTGGAGCTGAGACTCTGCCGGACACCAGTGTCCTCTGATATCCACCTCCCCCAGGTGGCCGCCCCAACGGAGGAGTGACACATCTGTCACTAAAGTCAGCTCTGGGTGGTGAATGGAAAGGGGTCTGACGCTGACCCAATTGCGGTTCGTCAGCCACCACTGCAGGTCTTTTGCTGTTCCCTCCGATATCTGGACCAGGTCGAAAATATTCCACTGATGGTGTGCCCAGGGAGACCTCAGGTCCCATTGCAGAGCGTGCATTTCCAACAGGCAAGTATTACCAGCAGGATGCAGGAGGCCATGAGGCCCAGCATCCTCTAAGTCGGTCTCAATAAAATCCAGGATTGAGGCTGAAACATCAGAATCATACCCCGAATATCCTAGACTCCCCATTCTGGAGGATAAGACTGAAACTGCACTGTATCCAGAAAAGCTCAGATGAAAGGGAGCATCTGAGAGGGAGTCAGGTGCAACTTCAGCACGCTTTTAGTGAATACCAGCAAATGCAGGAGGTTGAACGTAGTCAGGAGGTGGAGACGGCTGCCTGGGGGGAGCCAGCCTTCAACAGCCAATCGCTGAGGGAGGGGAAGAATGGAACCCTTTACCTCTACAGATGAGCTGCAACCACTGCCATTTCCTTGGTTAACACCTGAGGGGCGCTGGTAAGGCCAAAAGGGAGCTCAGAGAACTGATGCTTGTGGCCCACTGTAAACCGCAGGTAAGGCCTGAGGGCATGCAGGATGAGAATATGGAAGTAGGCATCCTGCAAGTCCAGCGCTACCATCCAGTCTCCAGAGTCAAGGGTAGACAGAACATGAGTTAACATGAGCAACTTGAATTCCTCGTTTTTCAGGACAAAATTGAGAGGGTTCAGGTCTCGGATAGCACCAATGCCTCCGTCCTTCTTGGGCACCAGAAAGTAGTGGGAATAGCAACCATGAACTACTTCTGATACCAACACCCTCTCTATTGCTCCCTTGGCCAAGAGAGTGACAATTCCTGGCGGAGTAAGGAGATATGGTACTCCCACAGCCTGTTGCAAGTGGGTGGCATGGGTGGAGGGATAGTCACGAAGGGAAGGGAGCAGCCCCTTCGGACAATCTGGAGAACCCAGCAGTGTGATGTTATCGACCTCCAGTGGTGCAGGTGATGGCATATCCTGCCTCCCACTGGGTGCCAATGATGGTCAGAGGGCAAACTAAAGAGGCTTGAAGACTGAGACTGCCGGGGAAGTGGTGGACTGGCCTATCCTCTGGCTACCTGTGTCGTGTAGTTCCTCTATTACCCATACCGGATCTGCGCGTTCCGGATAACATAAACTGTAGGATTGGTGGCAGACTGGCTCTGAGCACCCCCACCGAGAATGTTAGCCTTTCTGTTTTAGCTAGCTCACAGTGCCACTAGACTCTCCTCTTATCGGGGAGAGAATAGTTTCTGGCAACCTCAGAACATGACAACCCTGATCCCCCAGGATCGTGGAAACAATGTACTAATTTTCGCTCAGTCACGCGTGCTCACTTATTCGGTCTCAGAGAGTTACAAAGAAGAAACAGTTGGGCGTGTTACAATAAGAATTTATTGCACAGTTGTTCTTCTAGTGTAAAATAGATGTGCTGCAACAAACGTTAGACAGTAGCAGATATATATGATTAGCAGTACAGTGAAAATAAAAGGATAGTACAGTTCTACCATCTTGCAATAATCATGGATACATACATGAATATAAAATGCATGATAAAAATGCGCGTACTCCTACGATGCCTATCTAGATGTACCTAAGTGTACCTAGCATGTGAGTAGGTGTGAAGCCAAGAATCCCTCTAGGATTTGGTCGAACCCCATTACCTGGAGAGAGAGATTGTGGGACCCCGTCCTGGTCTCGAGTTGGACACCCCGCGAGGGATGTGTTAGACCACTGTCAGCTGGAGCGTCTGCATGCAGGAGCCTCAGTGTCTCTGGTCAGTGTGTCGGCCTGGAAGTCTCGGTTCCCTCTGCTAACCCTAGCAAGATGTGCTGTATTTATACAAAAAGTATCTAGGGTTTCTTTGTCCCTTGTTTCTTGTATTAGCCATTGTTGGATTTGAGGATGACGTATGGGATGAACCTTGTACGTAGATATTATGCAGGTGGTGTAGCCCCTGCCTGGTTTCCAAGAACCCTCATGAATATTCATTCATACTGTATGAGTCCATTGATGAAGTTATAGGACGCTATTGTTCAGGGAAAACCCTCCTTCTGCGCCCAGGACTAGAACTAGGTAAAGGTTCAATCCTAAAGGCTTGTTACTGTGTAGTATAAGGGAGATAATGTAGGTGAAGGTGTATGATATTACCCAGGCCTATATTAGGGTACCTATATAAAACATAACACCTACCCACTGGGTCTGTGGGTATCGCGTCCTCAGCCACGCAGGGGCTGGAAAGCTTGCATGCCGTGGTGGCTGGGCAGGTAGAGACATGGCTGGAAGCCCCTTCTGTGGCCACACAAGGTGCGAAAGGAGGACTGGAGTTGGCGAGGGGCCATGGAAAGGCCCAAAGACCTGGCCGTAGCTCTGCTGTCATTGAAGTGCTGAAGCGCTGAGTCAGCCTTTTCTGAGAAGAGACGGGAGCCTTCAAAGGGCATGTCTATGAGCAAGGGCAGGACATCCTCTGAAAAGCCAGGGTTCTCAACCAGGCGTGGCGTGTAAGGGCCACCGACGAAGAAATTGCTCTGCCTAGTGAGTTGGTCATATCCAGTCCACAACGTATGGTGAACTTAGCTGCGTCTCTCCCATCAGCAATAGTTTCGGAGAGTACGGGAGTATCGGTTCAAAAGGCAAGCGGAGTTCACCGCCCGCAGTGCCAGGCTGGCAGAAAAAAACTTCTTCTTTCCTAAGGTATCCAGCCTCTTGGATTCCCTCTCTGGTGGAGCGCTAGGGAATGCGCCAGGATTTAGTTTGGAAGTGGAGACTTGGACCACCAAGCTCTCCGGGGTGGGGTATAGGGTGAAAAAGTTCTGGTCCCCTGGGGCGGGCCGATGGCGGAGGGCAACTGTCCTATTCACAGGACCCCCTGTGCAGGGTTTGGACGAGGTCCAGAATAGGATGTCCATGAGGGCTTCATTAAAAGGGAGAAGCGATTAAGAAGGAGTGACTTCCAGGTGAAGAGCCTCCTTCAAGACTTTCATATTAAGCGCAATGGAGGGAAGCTGAAGGTACAGTCCCTCAGCCACCCTCCTGACCACCATTGCAAGTGAGGTTCCCTCCTCCGTAGCCACGGTAGAAGGAGAGACCAAGCCAGTACCTGGGAAAAGTCAAGTCCACTGGCATCCGCCAAATCCTCACACCAGTTGTCCTCATTAAGGTCTAGGGGCTGATAAGGGACCAGTGGCCTCTCCCAGTCTTCTCCAAGTCCTAGCCCATAGGAATAAATATTAGGCTCCAGCCTGGATGGAATGCCTCCAGTCAATGTCGGACAAAAAAAACATCCGGCTCCATGTTGGATTTGAGGATGAGAATGGGGGTGGCGCCACAAGTGGGCGCCGGAGGCGTCGGCAGTGGAACTGCGCCGGGAAAGGTTGAGGTGTTTCAACCGGCATCGGTGTAGATCTGTTCTTGGATCAAAGGGGCCCGACTTATGCCGGTGGCAAACCTGCAGTCAGAAAACCAGTAGGGGCCCCTTCCAACACCGCTGGGCCCTAGGGCACACAAGTCGGGACGGGTGGCCCAAATAAGAGGTGCATGGCCTCATAAAACTTACAGAGTTGAGGGGGTCGCTCCAGCTCTAGGAAACTTGGGGAGGCGCGAAGACGGCCTTGGCTTGACCGCGGAGCCAGGCCTTGCATGCCGACCTTCCCTCATTTCGTCAGATTACTTCGACGCACAAGGCGAAGTTGAAGACCTCTTTGACTTCTTAGTTTTCTTCTTTCTGTGGGACTTACCCGAATGCCTGGACGACTTCGACGATGATCGATGGCTCCTCAAGCGATTCCAGGACCTTCCTCTAGACCGGGATCAAGACGGTTGCGGGGTCGTACGCTGAGTGGCAAGGAGCTTGAGGGACCACTCCTTCAAGGCATTGGGGGTGAATGGAGTGACAATCGATGCAAGTCTTGATGTTGTGGTCACGCTCGAGACACCAGAGGCATAGACGGTGTGGGCCCGTCACCGACATTTGACGGTGACAGGCGCAACAGGGCTTAAAAACAGCCTTCCTCGCAAACAACCATGCCACACCAGGTAACAATGTCTCAAAAAAATCTTCGACAAAAGGTCGAAAAAGGCCAGTCAAAAAGTGACTGGGGGTAGTTCTTCTCTGGATCTGCGCTGACTACTGTGAAAAGAAAAGAACCAACGTCAACGCGCTAGGGTGGCACCTATATAGGCACCGTGCAAATCACTTCTGGCACGGACAATGCCAATGACGCCATGCGGAGCCGAACAACGCCACCTTCGGTGCGCAGGGGTACTAACCCAATTCTTTAATTAGGGCGGCCGTGTCATATGATTAAAAACATAACATGATACAAAGAGGCATTTACTGAGCCAGTGTGTTTATTCTAGATCCTAGAACAATATCACAGGGCCACTCTAATTAAAGAATTGGGCTAGGGTCCCCTGGAAATATTCTGATATGACCTTAAAAACACAGTGGACCAGAACAGAGTTGCTGCCCTTCTTCTCTTGGCTTTGCTGCGGCCTTTGACACAGTGGATCATTATACCATCATCCAAAGACTTAAGGAAGCCTGAATAGAGAGCACAGCTCTCATTTGGATCACATCCTACCGACAAAACAAAACAAATATTGAATAATATCCCCCTCTCCATTCTCTTCTAAACCCCACAACTTTAAAGCAGGAGTCCCTCAAGGCTCAATCATCTCACCCCTGCTTTTCAACATCTACCTGAAATCATTACCAGACCTGATCAATTGGTTTAGCATCACCTGCTATAACTACTCAGATGACACACACATATTTCTGAAATTGGAAAGCCCAAAGGATATTAAAACTCTTTAATTACCTCCTGGCCGTTGACCAATGGATGACATGGAGCCATCTCAAATTGAATGCCTTCAGAACCAATATATTCCCCTGTGGTGAATAGAAAACCCTCTCTGCACCTGGCCTGATGTTCTAGGACCACATCTAAAAATATCTAAGGGGGTAAACACCTTGGAATGACCATAAACGCCAAACTGCCAATGAATCCACAAGTGGATAAGGTAGCAAAATCAAGCTTTCTCTCATTGAGAACACTGCAATGCATCTTCCCACATCTATGATTCCCACACAAGGGTCAAGCTACCATCTCTCTCTTGTCCTTACAAAACTGAACTATGCTAATGGTCAATATCATGGCTCAACTTTGTTTACTATGAGAAGACTACAAAGAATTCAGAACGCTGGCAATAGACTCCTACATATAAAGCCACAATCACACATCGCCCCTGCCTTGAGGGCGCTACACTAGTTACCAGTTGCCAGAAGATCCTCCTTCAAGCTGCTTTGATTCAAATGCAAAGTAATACACTGCAAAGGACCACTTTTCATCAGAAAGAAAATCAACAAATACATACAGCAAAGAAACCTACGCTCAAAAATGGCTCACTGCCTCATAATTCCTAGATGCATGAAAGAAACCATGGGTGGAACATCTTTCTCTGTTCAAGCAGACAAACTGTGGAATTCGCTTACCGCAAACATAAAATCCACAGACAACTATCTCCAGTTTAGACGATTAGTCAAGAGCCTGCTCTCCCCAACATGACGTCTATACTAACAACTCAAGAATGTACCACAACAGTATACTTAAACACTACAAACTATACTTCTCACAGAATGGAAAAGAGCTGTCGTTATACAAGTACATCACTGTACTTTTAACTATACCTGCTGTTATAAGCAGATACATGTATAAAAGGCAAAAATGATATATTACACAAAAAGAAACGTGTGTGTATCAGACCATGTAAAAATAGCTGCTTCTATGTTCATATAAGTTCATTTATAGAGGGTTTTGCCTTTTACTAATAACTTCAATAAGGGCATGTGTATACTTATCTATACATAAGTTAACCGCTTGACCGCGGCGGCAATTCCGCCGCGGTGCGGCGGTTTAGCGGAGTGGGCGGGGCCGCGTCAGCCAACGGACGTGCGCAGCACTACAGAGGTAGTGCTCGCGACGGCCGTTGGCCGACAGAAGCACGCAACGGGTTAATTACAGTTATAGAAACCCTTAAATATGTACCACAAGATAAATGTGGACAGCAGACCATGTAAATATTGCTGCTTCAATGTACATACAGGTGTTTATATAGAGGGGTTTAATCAAGCAAACAAAATTTTACCAAGCATCATAGGTATATAGATGTATGTATACATTATTTACATTTTGATATAAACAAATTAAATCCCTTCCATCCTTCCCATTCCTCCTCCCTCTGATTCATCCCAAACCTTTCTGTCTACTATGAACTCCCAAACGTCCTTGTCAAACTTTCACTCCTCCTTTTTAGCCATAAAACCCAACTAACAAGCACACACGACCACTACTCACAAAAACAAATTAGGTTTTCCCCTTTTTAAATCCATTCCTATCATTCTATTCCTACTCCAAACTCTACTAATAACACAAGAGATCAAGAGCACAAACCTAACACAAATAATGCACAAGAAAACAATTGTACTATTCCAACTACTAATCTTGGGTTCTGGAATAGCGTGCTAATCGCCAAAAAATGCCTCGTTATGGGTTGTAAGCGCCATATAAATACATTTACATTAATTAGTAGTATTGTATTGTATTGTAATTGCATTTATATAGCACTTACTACCCCTGATGAGGCATCGAAGCGCTTTTTAGGCGAGTAGAACGCTACTCCGGAACCCATAAAGGATTAGTGGTGAAATAGTATAGTGAAATTTGAAAGTAATTTAAGTGGTGGATATGTTAGTCAGTTATTTGGATTGAGAAGGATAGTAGAGGGATAGAAGAGGGAAAAATGTTTGCATTTATATAGCGCTTGCTACCCCAGTTAAGTTATTGAAGTGCTTTTTCGGCGAGTAGCACGCTACTCCGGAACCCATAAAGGATTAGTGGTGAATTAGTACAGTGAAATATGAAATTAATTTGAGTGGTGGACATGTTAGTCTGTTATTTGGATTGAAAAGGATAGTGGAGGGATAGAAGAGGGAAGGATTAAGTATTTTGTTAGCTCAGGAGGAGGAGGCTTGGGATGAGTAAAAGAGAGGTGGAGGGGGAAGAGCCAGAGGGAAGGGTTTAGAAAGGCTTGTTTGAGAGATCTGAATAGTAAAGAGGTATGCGATGATGCAAGGAGGGGTAGAGTAGGGAAGAGTCTAGAAAGGGTAATTTTGGGGATCATAGTAGTGTTATGGGGTTTGGGATGAATGAGAGAGTGGAGGTAGAGGATATATTGATAGAGGTATAGGGTATGTGCCCGTGTACAGTGCTGTAATGGCCACAATGAGCTCTCTGTATTTCCCACTTCACCAGTTTTAACCAAAGGATGTTATGGTCAATGCCATCAAAAGCAGCCATGTAATCAACAAAACAGGCATAAAGTGGCAGCGATGTAGTTTCTCAAGCCTTAGCTGCCAAATAGGAAAGAGCGCTAGAGTTAGCCATAGTGGAAGAATTTGGTCTGAACCCTGTCTGGTCTTGAGGTATGATGTTATTCTCACTGATCCAAGCCTCCAGCTCATTCAGAATCACTTTTGCAGAAGCCTTACCGTCAACGTCCAGTAAGGCAATCAGCCTGCAATTTTCCGAACAGGAATCATCTCCATTTTTATGCATAGGATGCAAAATGGAGCCTTTCCATGAGTCCGATATGGCTGAAGTTCAAATACATGCATTGAACAAGCTGTGCATATAGGGAGTCCAGTAATCCCAGTCTTCGTTAAAGATGTTGCCCGGTAGGCCATTTGGTCCATGGGCCCCATCCTTCCGAATGCTCTTCAAAATACTTTTGGTCTCCTTTTCGGTTCTGTTACTGTCATTCAAGACTCCTCCAAGCCTTCTGGATTATTTTCAAGTGCCTTCTTTACAGAGCCCCTGGTTTTATCAGGGTCAACGTAGAGTTTTGCCCTGGTTGTCACATCCCGCTCACCGCCTTCAGTCACCTGTGCTCCCTTCCTCCCTCCCCCTGAGGGGTGGATATGCCCGCATGTGACTCACCACCCCCAAAATGCTGCCAGTGACCTGCAACCTGCCCTAAATTGGCAACACTGTAGAAAAAATCTCACCACCATCTACCTCAATATTTGTTCCTGACTAAATGTAGCCCTCCCGGCGGTGCTCAGGAGTCAGGAAGAGGCTGGGCACGCCCTTCCCGACACCTCTATAACACCCTAATTACCCCTAACTGGTCTATCCCTCCCTGTCCTGTGCTTGACATGCTCAAAGCACTCCGGGGGAAGACTAGTCTGCGACAGTCACTTCCCCCGGGGCCCAAAATTCTTTTCTGGAATGGGTGAAGGAGTCCACAGCAGAGAGCCTGTAACTATTCAGTCACCTCCTTCAGTGCTTACAGCGCACAGAACATGGTCCCTCCTCCACAGCTAAAAGCTAAAAGCATGGTTGTACTTGACTCAGTATCTTGGCACAGCAGTTGGTTTGAGACGATATTAGAAAGTACTACAAGCTTAACGAGGCTGGTAGATTTCAATGAGATTGATGTGGAATCCACTTGTTTTAAGTGCACAAAGTGATCAATGAGCCTTATAACTGCCATTACGAGAAGTACTGTGTTTCCTTACTTGGTGCAGTTTACGAAAGGGAAGCTCATCGAAGGGCCACAATCATGCTAAAACAGCCTCTGCTTCACTACAAGGAGAAGATTACAACGTCAATGCCAGTAGACATCGTAAAGCGTTTAAAAAATATAAACACTGTGTTTTGTTGTGAAGAGTTCATAGGAAAGCACACGATTTAGATGGGCTGTCCCAGGTAGGGAGCAATTTTTCCCATACTCATTGGTGCCTGAAAATACTAGCAGTATCCATTTAATTTGTATTGTTTGATGATATTACTATATAGGCAATACACACACATTACAAATAATATAAATATTGTTAAAGTATATATAAAAAGTTCAAAAAATTCAATAAAAGCCCCCTTAACGTCAGTCTTTTCTACTACATTAAAACATTTCCCCAGTTTATAGTGTAAAATATTCTTTTTACACTTCATTATAAAAAGAGGTAATTCAGTTGCTAAAAAACTCCTTAACATCTTCAACAGTTCCCCTTGTGGAAACTGGCATGTGTTGTCCCACTTATTAAAAAAGTTACTGCACACCTTTAAGTCTTGTCCATCCACAGGCCCATGTCCCTACTCCCAACTGTCCACCAGAATTCTTGAGAAACCAAATAATTGTCAATTATCGAAATAGCTCGAATCTAACTCCTTGCTTGACATCTCCCAATCAGGTTTCGGATGACATCACAACTGAACCCATCTGTAAGTACTTGACTGAGGAGTTGGGGGGTCAGCAACAATCATACTAATTGATTTCTCAGCAGCCTTTGATAACTGTCTCCAATGTCACCATTCTTGACCGTCTCTTCAAACTATGTGTCTGTGGCTCTTCCCTGAACTGGATTTCCTCTTTTTTAACTAACCGCTCTCAGATGGTCATGACCTATCCTTTTAAATCTTGAATATGCATTTCTCAAGGCTCTTCATTGATCCCTGCTTTATTCTATGTGTACATTGCTCCCATGGCTAAACTAGTGCAGTCCTTTAGACTCAATAACATCTTACAAGCCGATGATAACCAATATATTGCTTCACTTCTGGAGAATTTTGGCTTTACTCACAGCAAGTTTGAAGCGGGTCTTTCAGCAGTTATCACTGGATGCAGCACAGCTGCTTTTCAATTTGTACAAAACGTAGATCATTATTTTCAGTAAATCTAGCTCAGTGTGGTCACATGCCTGGAGGCCGCAAACTTGGCATGCCACCAGTTCTGACAACATCAGCCAGATGATTCAAAATGCATCCTTCTCCACACAATTGCTACAGGTTCAGCAATATGTTTTTCTTTACTAAGATCACTCAAAAAGATTCTGGATCTTAATTCTACATCCACATAACAGTCATCTATGACTTGATCAGTTCCAGACTTGATTAGCGGAACTCTCTGCTTCTCGTAACTCCCACATATCTGTTCGAACGGGCGGCTCCAGAGCAGGCAGAATGCTTCAGCATGGCTTATCCTGAACATCCCTTGACATTATCCCTTCTCTTCCCATTTGAGAGATCTTCATTGGCTTCCTCAACAGAAAAGAATTTGGCTCAAAGCTCCTACTTTCACCTTTAGGGCTTTATCATGCAAATATCTTTTCAATCTGCAAAATCTTGTCCAATGGTGCACCATTCCATGCACCGTTAGATCATCATGAAGCAGGCTCCTGATGGTCCAACATTTTCGATGTGCACAGATAGAATGTCGTTCTTTGCCTAGTTGGTGGCAAAGACCTGAAAAGCCCTCCCTCCAGATATCCACCAAAGCTATCAATCCATAATTTTTGGGTCGAGATTTATATCCGGAGACCTTTAATGCTCCATCAATATGACCCTGGAATTATATTAGAGTCCATTTCTGCGTTGATTAATACATATAATAATGAGGCCCATAGACTAGAATGTAATTTCAATATATTTGCAAGGATTTAGTCCGGTCCTTGTGCTCTTGGTGAATTTGGAGCTTTGATAAAAATCTCAATTTAATTTATTGTTGGGAGGTCAGGCATCCCTTCTTCTAAATCTTTAGGTTTATTAGCTTATAAACTTTTGTATAAGTGTTAGAATCTGCCTGAAGCTGTATTGAATTTAGGCCGTATCATTTTTTTATATACTCAATCCATGCAGACCCCTGATGGATTCTTGTTATTTTATGTTATCTGTATTTTTATAGAGTGCTAATCACCTGTGAGGGTATCCTGGCGCTGGTAGCAGGTGGGGACAGTCTGGTGCGCTTACTCAAAAAGCCAGATCTTCAGCTTCTTATGGAAATCAAGAAGAGAGGGGGAAGCTCTGATGTGTTGTGGGAGGTAGTTCCAGGCTTTGGAGCAAAGTATGAGAAGGCTTGACATGCTATCCTGCTTTTGCGTACGCACGAAGTGTGTGCTAGTGAGAGTCCGGCGGAGCTGAGGTGTCTGGAAGGTTGGTGGAAAGGAATGCGGCTGTTCAGGTAAGCATGGCCAGAGTTGTGGAGTGCTTTGTAGGTGTGGGTGAGGAGTTTGAAGTGTTTGCTTGTGTATCCGGAGCCAGTGGAGTTCCCTGAGGTTTCATGTGATGTGGACTTGGCGTGGGAGGTTGAGCACTAGTCTGGCTGCTGCATTCTGGACATTCTGAAATCTTCTTGCGAGTTGGCTGATTATTGCTGAGTACAGGGAATTACCATAGTCCAGTCTACTAGTGATCAGGGCTTGTATGATCGTGTTTCTGATGCTCTCCGGTAGCCACTTGAAGACTTGCTTCAGCATCCTCAGGGTGTTGACGCAGAAGGAGGCAACTGCGTTGACTTGGACGGCCATGTCCAGTTTGTTGTCTATAATGAGTCTGAGGTTTCTTGCTTGTGAGCTGGGCGTGGGGGCGGGTCCGAGGTCTGTAGGCCACTAGGGGGAGTTCCATTGCTAGGTTTCCTGAAGACCACTACTTTGGTCTTCTTCTTGTTCAGCTGAACTTCATCCATTCTTGCTGTTTGCATTGAGGGGCATAGCTTAGTCAGTGAGCTTCTCAAATTGTGAATCTCATGTGATTCTCTAATTTCCCAGCTAAAAAAGTAGTAGGCCGCAGGGTGGAGGAGTGTGAAGACTAAGGTTCGGGATTCACTGTTTCCATAAGGAACAGGGTCAGAAATGATTTGCACTAGGTGGGCCTCTGTCTGTAGTGGCACAGTGGGCCAAAAAGGATACGCTGGAATTCCACCCAGAGCGATTGCCACTGGTTAGACTACTTGCATGCATTCATCCCATTACCCTTTGGGTGCTTGATTGCCAGTAGTATGCCTGAAAACGTGAGACTGGCATAGCTTTCCAAACCTACTACTGCAATATTTGTGAATTCCCAAAAATTGTAGATTTGTACCCATTCAAGGAGAACTTAGGTGGGTGATGATTAACTACATATATTTAAGTTTCCACTCCAAAAAATGAACAAGTTAACAGCTCTTAGTGAAATGAGAATGACAAGGAAAACTGACACCCTCATAGCAGACCCGACTCAGGGCCCTCAGACCCAACTACCGAACCAAGAATGCATTTGGGATGAATCACAACGCAACCCCCACATCCTGCTCAGGCACCACCGTAGGGATTACAATGTCCCTTTCTGCCTGCCCTTTCATGGCGGTTCACCCGCCATGAAAAGGAAGGCGGAGAGTGACTTTGGGGGCCCCTAGTATGGCCCCCTTGCCCCTGGCCCTCCGCTCTGGGGGGCACCTATGGTGTCCCCCTAAACATCCCTGCACCATGTGGCAGGCACCGCATAGTGCCTGTCATATAGAGCATGGATGTTTTAGCCTCTTCCGTGCTCATGATGGCCCCCGGCCGTCATGAGTCACGGTGGGCGTGTGCTCACGACGCGCGGGGGCCGTCCAAGCCACGCCCGCGATCGGAATGTCCAGCACCTGGGCAGAATTCCGGCCGCAGCGAAGCGGTTAAGTGTGATTCTTTTGTATTGCGGCATGTGCTGCAGCCAGCAGCACACACCACAATACAAAATATACACATTGTGACCACCGTGAAGGCGGTCGTATCGTAATGCAGACAGCGAGACCGCCGACTTCTAGTTGGGCGGTCCTGCTTCCGCCATGGTTTCGTCTGACCGGCATCATAATCAGGCCCTTAGAGTCCATGCACGAGCCAAGCAATGAAAACATTCAGCTCTCAATGAGGAAGCAAAAAACACGGTCTCATTCTCTTGCTTTTTCACCCTGCGCTTACTCAGAAAAAACTTCAAATGCCTCTCCTTCAAAATCAGACGCACCGTCACCCAAGCCTTCATCACCACCGCCTGGGCTACGGCAACTCCCTCTACGTGAGAATCACCGTTCAACTACTCCAGATCATCCAAAACCAGTAACCAGGCTCGACCTCCCGGATCCACATCTCTCCCACCTCAAAGCCATACACTGGCTCCCCATCAGCAAACGGTGCCGGTTCACACTGCTCTCCCACGCCTACAAAGCCCTTCACAACAAGGGTCCAGCCTACCTCAATCACAGGGTGAACTTCCACCAGCCTACCTGCATACTATGTTCCTCATCCCTTTTCCTGACCCACACCCCTTGCATCCACAGAAGCAGGAGCAGTGGGTGCGCCTTCGCACACCTGGCGGACAAGTCCTGGAATGGCCTTCCACTCCACCTCCATACATCCCCCACCCTGCAGGAGTTCAGGAAGGCCCTAAAGATATGGCTCTTCAACTAACTGATCCCAGCAGCAACAGCATCCATTTCCCCCTGCATGCCACCCTCCCCCAGTACTCGGATACCCTAAGGGGTGATAAGCTGTGCTCTACAAATCCTATTTGATTGATTGAGCAGTTATTATGCAACAAAATCATGTAAAAATATGATTACAGTCTGTTCAAAATTCGAATGCGGAAACATTTCACCTTAGTACATTATATTATATCACCACATAGACAGGCATTTATTAAAAGTGATAGTTTTTAAACACGAACTTAAAAATGTCTGCTCCCCCAGTGACACTGCCATTTGTTCACCCTAAGTTGGCAGGGTATGCCCAGACGTGGGTCCCTTGCTCACTTTGCCGCTGGATTTAAGCTAGCCTGGCTGATGAGGGGCTCATCCACGCACACAAGGCACTCCACAAGACTGGCCCAGCCTACCTCAACAGACGACTCCTCTTCTACGTCCCCAACCGCCAACTCCGCTCCGCCGACCTCTCCCTCGCCACCGTCCCTCGCATTCGAAGAACTACCACCGGCGGCAGATCCTTCTCCCACCTCGCCGCCAAGACCTTGAACACCCTTCCACTAAGCCTACGACAGACCCAAGACCTGCTGACCTTCAGGAGGCTACTCAAGACCTGGTTGTTCGACCAGTAGCAGCACCCCCCCCCCCTTTTTTTCTCCCCAGCGCCTTGAGACCCTCGCGGGTAAGTAGCGCGCTTTACAAATTCTGTGATTGATTGATTGATTAGCCCGAAACCGGTCCCAGGGTGCTTGTTTCCGGTCCAGGGAAGACCTGGCTTGGCAGTTCGGGCTGGACTGTTCCCATGAGGCACAGGGTCAAGACTGATTTGCATATAGCTGGGTCTGAACTGGGGTGGCGAAGTGAACTCAAGAACGATGATGGATTCAACCCAGATCTGTGACTGGGGGTGAGTGTCTGAAAAGTTTCAGCACTCCGTCCATCATCTCCTTGTGTTTGCTTAGTGAAACAAGAGGCACGTCAGTAGTCATGTAAACCCTAAATGAGGCCTATATTCGTATTATAGATGAAGCATTGTTATAGAGTATTAAAACAAACATAAGAGGTGCTTATACAATGCACGTCATGAACTCAGCTATTTAAAAGAGCTTTCATATATGAAAATAAAGAAAAAAGAGGCTCTGTGAAATAAAATGTTTGCGTAGGATCACACAATTTGGACAAGCAGGGAAGTCAGTACTGATTCCAGGTTATCTGGCTTCATATTTTGACATTTGGCCACCAGATGGCTATCTCTGTCACTCTCTCTCTCTTGTTTTACATCAAAGGTCACTTTTTTGGTTATTATTCTTCGATAATGACAAGAAAAACTGACACAGGCGTAGCAAACTTGACTCAGGGCCCCCAGACTCAACTACCACCCAAGAATGCATTTATTTGGGCAGTGTCACACCCCAAACACCACCCCTGAAGCTACGCCCCTGAGTAGGCACCAATATCGATTTGTACTTTAGGTTTTGTGTTTGCTTGTGTTTCTTTGCTTGTTTTTCTTTATCAAGAGCTCCCTCAGTTCTGTTATGAAATTAGTGAGTTTTAAAATATTTTTTCTGGGGCGATATCTTTTACTTCTGTGATTAAATTCATATGTTCCTCTAAACATCGATGTTTTAATGTTTTTTGACCAAAGTATTATTTATTTATTTTACTTGTTTTTATTAGCATTTTCCACGGAAAATACAAAAAAGAGCAAACACAATTTAACATTGCAGAATTATCAGATACAAAGACATATTTACTAACACATTGTCTGTGAGATGTCTCAAGCAGCCCTCACTGAGTGGGTTCTTTCACCCTCATTTCAACGTCAACTACCACATTGTACAATATCCAGCAGGTCCAGCCCGGGCTTCCAGGCCCAACTCACATTCAGTCTGCCAATCCCCACCCACAGATGTAGGCACCGTGCTCGGTGTCCGCACTCACCAATATCTAATGAGTCATCTGCATCATCGCAGCAGGAGACTGCGGCGGTTCATCATTCATCACATCCACCTCTCCCAATCGTTCCACCATCTCCCCCCAAAGTTCCAGGTCCCATTCGCTTTCTTGTCTGTCCACACTCGCCACAGCCTACATTCCTCTGCCATAGACCACTCGCTCAGGTCCGACAACAATTAATGCCACAGAGGGGGTGTGGGATTTATCCTGTATATCGCTATGCGTGTCCGGGCCAACACCAGTCCCAGCAGCGCAAATCTGTATCTTATCTGATTTTGGGAGCTTCAAAAGCCTGAGCAGGCAATAATGCGCCATCCTTTACAACTTGTTGCCTGTGACCTCCCTGAGTATCCACACCACTCCAACCCAGTAAGCCCCCAATAGTTGACAGCTCCATGCCATATGGAGAAAATGGGCCGGGGGCACATTATATCTAGGACATGAATCTGCACGACCTTGGGAAATCCTATGCAACCGCTGCGGTGTGAGATACGCCCAGTGCAGGTAATAAAACTGCGTGAGTTTAAAGCGTGCATTACTAGCTGTGTCCTTCATCTGCGCACGGGCACGCTTCCATTTGACATCCGTGAGGGGTCTTGCTGTCCGCTGACCAGCTAGCATGGACAGGCCCCATATCTATGTATCTATCAGCCTTCAGTGTTATGTATAATCAGGAAATGAGACCCCAGTTCACTCCCAGATCTAATATGGCACTAAGCGTATAAGATTGCTCCGATTCCTCCAGAACAGTCAACTAGACCCGTTGGGCCGTGCGGGAGAGCTGGGCATATTGCAGAAAGTGTCCCGGTGCTCTTTGGAACAGGGCGGTCACCTCCACCATTGTAATGAAGGCTCCATTTAAATATAGGTAGGCAGTCGGGTTTTAGGTTTAAACCTATAATAACTGATAAAACCCCACCGAGAGGGATATAGCCCTCACCAGTGTAAATATATAAACACTGAAAAGACCTGCACAATCAAAAACTAAATGTCATTCAAAGAAAGGAAAAGGAGAGTGAAAGAGTCATTTTTTTTCTTCCCGAAAGTCCCAATACAATGTAACTTTGTTATTACAAGGTAGCAGCAAGAAAGACTGGGCTAACATTATTTTGCTTGAGTTTTGTTGTTTAGGGATGTCACAAAAATTCTTCTTCCTTTTGATTTTTTCAGTTTTGTGGTCTTTGGTTTAAAGTTGCGCGGTTTAGAAGCATGTTTTAGGTCTTGTTTAATTATTTTATAAACTGTATAGAATCAGGAAATAGAAAAATCATATTTGATATTTTGGCTGTTTGATTCTTTCACTGATAGGTAAAATGGCTGGTTTCATAAGAATCTTTCCCAATATGTGCCATCACATTTACCCACAGAGAATGGGTAAACACCCTTGATACATCAACCCCCAGTTTCTAGTGAGTCAGTATTGATAGTAGGGCAATTGCCAACACCTCAGGCTTTCAACATTTACTGCAAGGTATAGTGACAAGTATATGTGAAAAGAGTGCTATCACCAAGCATCTGGGATAGTGGTGAAAACATGACACCAGACTTTTGGAAAACATTAAATGCTGCTGCAAAAAGGTTCTTTCCAAGTTCAACAAAGATTGGAGTGATAATGTTTGTATTTGCAGTGATTCAGCTAAATATATGAAAAAGTTGTTTGATGACCTGTCAAAACTGATACCTGAGCTGAAGTGCTTCCCTGTAAGAGATCCTTGCCACTTGTTAGATGGTATGCTGAAAGCATCCTTACAATCTTCAGAGTTAATGAAGAATGCTTTTGACTTTTTAGTCCATTTTGATGCACTGTTTTGTTATGCGCGGGAACTAAAACGCAAATATTTCTCATTTCGTGCTTTGTGTGGCATCAAAGAAAGAGTCATCCCAATTGTGTCACTTACACTTAGCCGATGGTTCTCAGTCCAAGGGAAGGGGCTGTGAATGCTATATTATCCATGTGGCTACCATGTACAGACTTTTTGATGAGTAATGATGCCAAAGGCAAGAAATGTGAGGATCTTTGGTCACACATTGATAGTGATGTGAAAAGAAAAGAAACCTCTACTGCATTCTTAGATTTTTACAGGAAAAATAACTGCTGTAGTGGACATAATAAACAAGCATTGGCATAGCCAATAGGTCTCGCCTTTGGAACCTTATAAGTGTTTAGTCATGCAACAGTTGATGTTGTTGCACCAAGGATATTGTGCTGCATAACCAAATACTTATAAGGTCCCAAAAGCGAGACCTATTGGCTATGCCAATGCTTGTTTGCCATGCAGCACATTATCCTGGGTGTAGCGGCATCGACCAAACACAAGATCATGAGCTAGAAAGAAGCTGCTGTGCACTGTCAAACTCCATTCACAATAGTTTACCACAGAAATAAAGGCAGACAGGAAGGGGCCGGGAGAAAAACAGGGGCATAGATAGTCAGAGGGACAGGACTGGGATAACATAGATGGACAGATCCAGAGACGAACGGGCAAAAATATGACAGAGGGACATAGAATTAACACACCTTTGAAACAATAGGGCTTGTTAATATGACTTTTTGTCCAGATTAAAGCGTATCGGGTTTGTGAATTTACGACCCGCGCTTTATGTAGATGGTGCGCAGGAGAAACATTACCTGAAGCAAATAAAAGCCCCGCCCCCAACCAAAGTCATTGTATGTAAAAAGAGGTCGGGTAGCTGCTCCGTTTAGTTGTAGAGGGAGGAGTGGGGGAATGGGATAGGGTCACAAAGTCAGTTCCAAGAATCCAAGTGGAGCGGTCCTGGTAGGAGAAAGACCTCATGGTTTAAAAAGAAAATATCCATAAAATTCTCACTGGATCTCAAGAGCAAGAGAGCTTTCTTCATCTACAATGCTTTGTGGAGCAAGCATTACACATTTATTTTACCTGAACCTTCACTCTGGGTAAATACCTTAAATAGTCGAACTGCTTAAAATTCGTCATTTTAATATATTTAGCATTTACTGATGTGTCCGCGCAGCACCCCTGCACTTTATGGTTGATTAACCAAACAGCCAGAGAGAAGACCGTACAACACAGAGCATTGGAATTTTGACCCCCCCCCTCCATTACTTGATGTGCACATTTCGCACATCCCCAGAAGCGGTCAGTCGTCCGGCAAGAACCGTTTGTGTACCTTTTCAAAAGATGCGCCCCTGAGACGAGGAACAGCAGGGAAACATCAAGTGAGGGGTGCGTCAGGCCTTTAACACACATGGAGATACAATGTACACCTTTGAGCGGCAAATGGAAAATCGGGAATGCATCTCCAGGCTGAGGACATCTGATAACCACATTTTTTCTTGGTAAAATGTTTGTGGGGCCGATTTACGGTTTTTATGAGAATCGATTTCAGCAGTGAAAGGTCATCTATTTACCTTTCTTGTTTATTAATGGATACAAGTAAACAAAACCCGAACAGAGCAAACAAAACACGAGCAATGAAAAAGATGAAGCGCGGGCGGCCGTGAACTTTTTTAATTTTTTTTAAATCAACCGGATAAGTTGCAATATAAATGCTGCCCAAAACCTGAAGTGCGACATCCGTGGGCATGTTTCACCGGTAGAGGGTTCGGGGAAGCTTCAGTAAGCGCGAAAGAGGGCGGCATCTCGCAGAGAATGCATGGCAGCAACTCTGAAATAGAGGGACGAGCAGGAGGAACCCAGAGTGCGAAGCGAAAGCTTTAATAAACAAGCACGCTAGTGGAGAGCGCAGCCACAGCGTGACATCTGTTTTTCATTATCGCACACGCACATATTTAAACAAGCCGCTGCAGCGTCAAGAAAAATAACAAGCACACGAGTGGTGCGCGCGCTTGCGAGCAGCAGGCGTGACCACACGCTTGTGCACCATGGCCTTTTGCTTGCGGGTAACCGCAGGGAAAAGGCCATTGTGCACGAGCGTGTGGTCAGCTTTCGAAACCCCTACATAAAGTCTTGCCAGAGCAGCGCTTGCGCGCTACTCGAGACTCGACCTAAAAAATGAGAGTCTCTCTTGTCTGCCAAGTGTTCAGCATACTTGGTGTAGATGTGAAACATCTCCTTGAGAGTAGGCTAGGCGACACCTTTAGTGAATTTGGCACTGCAACATGTTCCATGTTAGAGTGCTTGCCACTTGGTAAACAAAGCAATGTTGAAGAGCAATTCAGGAGCTTTTATTTTACAATGTATGAGAAATGGCTTGCAATGATGCATAGAATTGTCCCTTCACCAACCATGGCATTTGAAGTCAAGGAAACCTCACTGTGGTACTCTGTAGAAGTTCTAGATCCCTTCCACAAAGGGAATCTTCTCCGTAGTTTCAAACGTGCTGCTTCATTTTTGACCGCTTCAATAACTCTGAGGGCATAATCGCCCAGTTTAACGCAAATGTTGCAGAATCTGCCCAGAGATTAGCAATCTTCAAGTGCACTAGTATTGGCATGGAAAGCTATGTCAGGTGCCAGAGTTAGCAAACTGTGTACTGGCTGTTTTGGCGTTGCCTGTCTCAAGTGCCAATGTTGAGAGGGCCTTTTCACAGAAGAAAGATTACATGAGAAGGAAAGAGCGAGCGCACGTGACCAAAGACTCACAGAAGAAGTATTGTATGGTATACTACAATAAGTTTGATTTGCAAAAATGTATTTGGACCTTGTATACACTGTACATACACTGTCTATATACCATGCACTATCAGTGCAGAGAACAAGCAATAATAAAAGTAAAACGTTCCATAAACACCGGAAAAACACTGTTTCTGTTGTTTCTAATGGCGTGAAAATGTGTAACCACTGATAACCACTGTTTTTTTAAGGTATTGAAATCACTTGAAAGCACTGGAAAAAACCACCAGAATTTACCAAAAATAGAAACTGAAAACAGGAAAGCCTAAATATAGGTCACCCGCTATTCGGCAGCCGTCCGCCAGCCACTGAGTCATATCCATCAGCGACTGTACTTGTTCGAAAGGCTTCAGCAACCAAAGAGGGAGAAGTCGAGCATACCGTCCCCTACGCAAGACTCGCTTTACCGCCTGTTTCCAGACCATCGTCACCTGTCTCCCAATGTGGGGGCAGAGCCCCGGCACTCCAGCGCCACACATCAGTAGCCTGGGGAGATTGCCGTCATCCACCAAGCTGGCCAACAAGCATTTCTTTCTATAGGTGCTGTCAGCACACCACAACACAACGTACTGCAGGAGTCCAGCCATATAATAGAGCTGCAGGTCCGGGAGCCCCAGTTCGCCATCTTCAGGGTTCAGTTTGAGGACATCCAATTTGACCCGGCTCCTCTTGCCTGCCCACACCAAGGACACCAGAAGACTATTGAGTTCCATAAATGTAGCTCTCGGCAAGTCGCAGAAAGAATTCTGCATTGTGTACAGACAGCGGGTAGAAGCACCATTTTGCTCAGGGCCACCCTGTCCATCACCCAGACCGGGAGTGTGTTGACTAAATTATTATTATCATTAAATGTTTACTATTTTGCCAAATATCTTGAATTTTTCTGTATATATCCCACCTTATATAAAGAGGTCTGTGGTCACTTCCTTCTAGGTAACCTACTTTCATATAAATTATCAGATTAAAGTGCTCTGATCTATCCTGAGAACTTGTCTTTCCGTTACTTAAGGTGCTTTGAGCTGGCTGATTACTAAGTGTCATATCATTTCCATTCGCTGTGGTAAGATTACAGCTTTTGCAAATTCTGGCTTACTTTTTCCTCTTTCATTGAGTTTAGCCAGCAGTTTTTAAAATGCGTACAGGAATACCCACTGTATCATCGTAGTATTTATAGAATTAATCTTTCACCATCTCTGAAACAATTCTTGCATTTAGAACACCTAACAATATGATTGAATACAACGGATATTTGACTTTGCTATTTCCCAGTAACTTGAATAAAGATTTTAAATAGCTGTCAAAGTGATGACCAGCAGGAATACATATGTTAATAACAATTAATCATTCAGGAGTCTTCGATGAGCTAATTTTATCCCCTCTGTCAATCCAGTCACTAAGACTGTAAACAACTTTCCAATGTATTTCTGTTATGCTTAAGACTAGCTATATTCCTTGATATTATATTCAGCAAATACGAGTTAATTGAAGCCACAATCCAATTACATCCTGCCCCAAGCGCCTTTTTGTAAACCTTCAAAATTTTCTTCAGTCTGGATTAATCTCCTGATCCGGTTCTCCTTATCATGATCCTTGGAAGATTGTAATCCTTAAGGAAAGTTGGGCTGGCCATTCTCTTTTCAGTTTTTCCATTTGAAGCGGTTGTCAAATGTCCATAGTTTGTTTCCCTGACTCACCTAACTGACGACTATTTTTTATTTGCTTTATTGTATAAACATCATATCCCAAGAACCTTAGACCATCCCTTCCCTTTAGAATTTTGTCCACTTTCCAACTAGAATTAAAATTTACAATCACTGTACGCACTTGTTTAGCATCATATGCATCTTTAGGGATAGTTACTAACTGAATATCTTCTGAGGAGGTTTTCCTTATACTTGGGACTGTCTGTAATATTGTGAGAATGTTTTAACAGGTTAAATAATACACATTGTATGTATATTTTAAATATTTCGGGGCTTGGCTTGGAGCGTCAAGATGGCGGTCGCACTCTAAGAGTGCTCCGGACCCCTCCATCATCCGCCCAAGCATCCTTCATCATCGGCACGATTACAGCTGCCCAAAGCCTGGTGACACCCCACCAGGGCCGCACAGAGTGTCCCGGCGAGAAGTGGCACAGCTGAGTGGCCGCAGACGGCTTACGTTGAGAGGCTGCAATCCGGGCACCCTCACAAGATGGCGACACGACCTGCGGCCTGAGGCCACGAAGCACTGACGACCGGTGTGGATCGCCTTGGACCCTCTGGCCCCGTGTGGCCAAGAAGCGAAAACCCTGCAACGGAGCCTCCGGACCTGAGAGGAGACCCTGGCGCCGACCTGCCGCGCTGCTGAGGTGTGGGGACCACGGACTGGGCTTGAGGCGGGCGCTGCCGGCGAGGGGACACCGCTACAGTGGAAGCGGTGAGCGGGGAGGCCTACCTGCAGTTGGTGTGGCGTGGGCGGCCCGGCGAGAGATCAGGCCCTCAGAATTGAGCTCTGGCCGCGTAATTGAGGCCCGGATGAGCAGCGGCAGCCCGCGCCCCTGGGTTCCCTCCTGTGGTGCTGCTGGGAGACGCTCTTCGCTGGAGAGGCGTGGGCACCTGATCGCCTGGGCCCGTCGCAGCCCAGCCCAGCGCAGCCCTCTGTGCCTGACACAAACTGAGATGCCCAGACCGTTGTCCCAAGTTTTTGTCGTTGTACCTTGTTTGTCACACCAGCATTCCTACTCTGCAACATAACAGCCGCATATACAACCCGCAGGACGGCACTACAACTATCGCCTTGCAGCTAGAGCATATCCCAATCAATCCCACATCCAGCCTAGGCCCCTCAATCTTCCAAGCTCACCCACACCCAACATGACACATACACGAAATAGCGGAGCTCCCCTCCGAATACTATCATGGAATGTCAATGGGCTGCTCGACAGGGTCAAACGGACGGCAGTCTTGTGATATGCCCTACGCCAGGCATCCGACATACTCCTGCTCCAAGAGACCCACCTCATGGATAATAACTGTCCCTTTCTCGCAAGATATGGCTATGACAGAGTTTGGCACTCAGGGTTTGCCCGAAGATCACGGGGTGTGGCAATTCTCCTGAGGCGCAATCTCCCCTTCATACTCACACAAGCCACTAGCGACCCTCAGGGATGTTTCGTGGCTCTGAGTGGAACAATAGGAGGGAACGGCCTTAACTTAGTATCCATATACGCCCTTAACTTAGTATCCATATACTCTCCTCCCGCAACGCTCACATTGACCTTGAAACTTACTGCCGATCTTATTGCTTCTCTACCCCTGGGGATGACAGTGGTTGGAGGCGATTTCAACGCGGTTATGCAACCAGACCTTGATATCACAGGCACACCCTCCACCGCAAGGACCGTGCACAATAAACACCTAACAAACTGGGCATGTAACCTGGGCATCTGTGACACCTGAAGGACTTGGCATCCCCACAGCAAACAATTCACTCATACCTCCGCAGCACACCACACTCACGCGTGAATCAATAGCATTTTCGTGCCCGCTCTTGACTGCCAGAAGATCAGAGATGTCACTATCCTTCCCAGGGGCATCTTGGATCACTCACCCCTCCTGAATGTGGGTGATCCCCCTGACATACTCCGTCCGACATGGAGGATGAACGCATGGTTCCTCCAGGACAAAGACTTTAAGAAGGCAGTTGAAGCAGAGCTTCAGCAATACTTTCTCACCAATGACGGCTCCGTCTCCTCTCCGGGTACCTGTGGGAGGCAGGTAAGGCCACCATCCATGGCTTCGCCAAAGACCACCTCAAACTCAAACGCCTGGCCCACGACAGCCAGATTACCCTCCTGGAAGCCCAGGCGACCCTCCTCGAGAGGCGCCCGCCTAGAGACCGGGACGACATTCAGACGAGGCAGCTTGCGCACCTGAAGGATGAAATCAAACAAATCTCCATGGAATCCGCCAAGCTACTATGGAGATCCTCCGTAGCTAGGGTGTACGGTTGGGGGCATAAGAACGGGAAGATTCTACATAGACTAGCCACATACCCCATGGCCAACCGCATAATCCCAGAGATCAGGGTTTTGAAGGACCTCATCCACCGCTTTCCCCCAGCAATGGCCCAGACCTTTGCCACCTATTACTGTAAGCTCTACTCAGCGCAGCGACCTGAGGCTTCCCTCTTGGAGTTGATCACCCTGGAACGCCTCCGCCTCCCCCGCCTCAGTGCGGCGGAATCAGCCGAAGTTGACCTCCCCATTACCCGGGAAGAAATCAATGAGGCCATATCGCGTACTGCATCGGGTAAAACTTCAGGCCCTGATGGTCTCCCACAGGAGTACTACGCCGCCTACCGGGAGATACTCGTCCCACACCTCTCTGACTTATTTGCTGAAGTCGCCGAGAAGGGCTCATTTCCCCCAGAATCAGATGCTGCTACCATCGTCGTCATTCCTAAAACACAGCCACCCTCATCAAACTGTGCTGAATATCGCCCAATCTCTCTCATTAACACAGAGGTTAAAATATGTGCCTCTGTCCTGGCCCAACGACTGAGACCCTCCCTCACCAAATTGATCCATCCCGACCAATGTGGATTCATGCCATCTCAGGGGACTAGGCACTGTCTCCGAAGTCTCCACCTGGCCCTAGCAAATCGCCAATTATTAACTCCATATCTAGCACTTCTCCTAATTGATTTCGAGAAGGCCTTTGACTCTGTAGACTGGCAATACTTGGAGGATGTATTGGTCGAAATGGGCCTGGGCCAACATTTCCGCAACTTGGTTAAAGTCTTGTACTCTCGACCTCAAGCACGGGTGCTCATCAATGGGGCACTTTCGGAGATGTTCCCCATTAGGAGGGGTACGAGGCAGGGTTGCCCCCTCTCACCCCTCCTCTTCGCCCTGGCGATGAAGCCCCTGGCATGCCTTATTCGGTCCGACGACCGAATCCAAGGATGGAAGTGGCAAGACTCAGAGGAAGACAAAATCGCCATGTACGCGGATGACGTCCTGCTCTTCCTCGCGGAACCGGTCTGTCTGGCCCCCACTGCCTCCAGGCGTTGCGCTCCTTCGGACAGGTCTCCGGCCTACGACTGAATCCAAGAAAAATCTGTCTTGGTCCCCCTACAAATATCGAGAGATTGTTTCGACTGGCAATCCACAATACCTATCAGGCGGCAATCGTTTAAATACCTGGGAATCTGGGTCGCATTGCTCCCTGACCTCGCCTGGTCGCTCAACGTTACCCCATTAGTTAAGAGAGCCAGAGACGACCTCCGCAAGTGGCAAACACTGCCGCTTAACCCCCTAGGGAGAGTCGCCCTCTTCAAAATGATGATCCTCCCTAGATTCCTCTACATGATCCAAAACACCCCATTCCACTTCCCACGGACTTGGTTCAAAGAACTGGACAGTCTAGCCACTAAGTTCCTCTGGGATGTGCCGAGACCTCGAATGGCCTTATCCCAATGCCAGATCCCACCCTTCGACGGAGGCATGGGCATGACCAATCTATATCAGTACTACCTGGCAACCCGCCTACTCCCACCGCTTGACTGGTTTAATGGGGGCTGGTCTGACCCAGCATACAGAATCGAACTGAGCGACCTGGGCCTTCCCAGGATCCAGGCAATGATGTATGGAGGACCTATACCCAGAACTCTGCCTGTGGTGACACGAGCAGTTTTCCTGGCCTGGCGCGCCTCTCTGCGCCATACCCAGTGGACGAACAAACTGACCCAATGCACACCACTGCGGCAGGGCACCTGGCTCAGGGAGTTAGTGAACTGGAGGGGTTCCGGGCTTGGGACCTGAATGGTATCTCTCAGTTGGGGGACGTGTGGGCCAGCGACCATATGCGCACTTTACATGATTTGCAGGCCTGCTACTCCCTACATTCATCACAATTCTACAGATACTTGCAACTACGCCACGCCCTCCATACACACATACCAAACGGCACACCACTGCCAGAATACAGCCCTCCAGAGGCACAAACCATGATGGGAAATCTGGGGAGGGAAGGAATCTCACGAATCTATCGTTCCCTAACCAACAACACTCCAACCATGCTGGACCATCTCAGGAGTCAATGGGAGGGCTGGGTGGGACCCCTTGAGGAAGAAGATTGGAGGGAGGCACTGATGGCACTCAAAACAGTCTCCACCTCAGCCAGGCTCTGTCTGGTCCAACTGTACTACCTGCATGCTGCCTACTTGACCCCAAAACGTCTTCATAGCGCTGGCTTGAAGCCGACTTCACCCTGCACTCGCTGCGAACAAGACCAGGCAGACTTCTTTCACATGGTGTGGACCTGCCCCCGCCTAGCGCAATATTGGGAGACCTTGGAAAGGGAACTCACAGAGGTACTGGGTTGAGAGGTCCCACACAATCCACTGAACACGCTCCTGGGGATCACAGATGGGTTAGATGGGTCCAGAGCTGATAAGCTCTTCCTTAACCCGGCCATGGTGGTGGCCAAAAGAGATATCGCTGCCAACTGGAAAAACCCTATTCCACCTAGTATAACAAAGTGGCGCAGAGGGGTGGATTGGTGCGCGACGCAAGAGAAACCTCTTTATGAAGCCAGAGGATTCCCCGCTAAATATCGCATGGTTTGGGGCAAATGGTTGGGTCAGATAGAATAAACAAGCTCTATTCCACTGACTATATATATTGTATGTGGCCTCATGGGATCATGGACTGCAAAGAGTACTAAACTCCAGAGACATAATGTGGCGACGATCTATCATTGCTGTGATGTGCTTTAATTTTTCACTGGTGTTTTCTTGCTCAAAATTCAATAAAATTGAGTATAAAAAATATATATATTTCTTCAAACAGAGAGCAGTTGGAGTTTGAAACAATTTCTGGACTACCAATGGGTTTCCTGGAATTTCCTTTAGGTTTTTGCTTTGTCTCTACAGTGCATTCTTTTCCTTACAGTAACTTGTACTAGTTGTTCTTTAGAACACTCTGGGAAGCTGCAGTAGAACACAAAGGAATCAACTGACAGGCTGCTCCTGTTGAAATATAACAGGAAGATATTTGAGATCTCACTTAAAACATGTCCTAATTTTTCTTTCTACAGCACTAACCATACTTTCTATGGCAAAATGAACCCCCTCATTTTGTTCCTTTTTAAATTAAATGTTTTAAGTGTTACCAGTTTATTCCAAACAAGATGGCTTCAGGTGTGCCATACTTTTGTCATAAGTAAGACTGTTAGCTCTCTAGTTGTTCTTTAGAACACTCTGGGAAGCTGCAGTAGAACACAAAGGCATCAACTGACAGGCTGCTCCTGTTGAAATATAACAGGAAGATATTTGAGATCTCACTTAAAACATGTCTTAATTTTTCTTTCTACAGCACTAACCATAATTTCTATGACAAAATGAACCCCCTCATTTTGTTCCTTTTTAAATTAAATGTTTTAAGAGTTACCAGTTTATTCCAATCAAGATGGCTTCAGGTGTGCCATAATTTTGTCATAAGTAAGACTGTTAGCGCTCTAGTTGTTCTTTAGAACACTCTGGGAAGCTGCAGTAGAACACAAAGGCATCAACTGACAGTCTCTGCCCTTGTTGGATGTACATGTTTTACTGAGAATGTCAGACTTCATTCTCACATGACTGAGAAAGATAATGTGAATTTACAGAAAATATGCTCTCATTTTAGCTTCTGGAGAACCTTCCAAAACTGTATGGGACAAGCATGTGAAAATAGTTTTCTCTCAACATGATTCATGATATCCCAGCAGAAGGTTTTTCACAGGGTAAAATCACCTTAGAACACACCACAATTCCTGAAATTAGTATGGTACCATCAACAAATGAATTCTAATGTAACTAAAGTCTGTTATCACCCTTTATAGTTCTCCTTTTGGTAACCCTCAAAATCTTCGATTCACTACAATGCATTTCAATGGGGTACTATCATTTATATTGGTCCCAAGATGGCTGCCAGCAATTCCTGGATGAAGTGCTGACAGCCAATCAGATCTCACGATGACATGTGTGGTTAGGCTCCGCCCAGATATATATGTGTTTTCTTTTTCAAATTTCTCAGGAACTACTGAACGGATTTACACCATTTAACCAAAAGGCACGACTCTGAACCAAGGGCTACCTTTTTGCCAAATTTGGTGTAATTACGTTCAGCAGTTCGGGCTGTAGCTGCGATGAAAGGTTCCTATGGAAAATTGCATGGGAAAACACGCTTTGGGACCCCCTTTTCTCGGCCCCCACTTGACGAATCACCCGAGACTTTCAGGATAGGAGCGGACCGGAGCGCCCCACGAGTTTTGAAAATTTCGCGAAGATTCGTCAACCGGCGCTAAAGTTATTTCAAATAGAATGTTGCGATTTCCTATGGAAAATAGGTCCTAACTATAACTATCTACTGGCGACCGCCAGTAGATAATATATATATATATATATATATTATCTACTGGCGGTCGCCAGTAGATAGTTATAGTTAGGACCTATTTTCCATAGGAAATCCGCAACATTCTATTTGAAATAACTCTTGCGTCGGTTGACGAATCTTCGCGAAATTTTCTAACTTTATGGCCCGCTCCGGTCCGCTCCTACCCTGAAAGTTTCGGGTGATTCGTCAAGCGGGGCCGAGAAAAAGGGGGTCCCAAAACGTGTTTTCCCCATTCCTTTTCCCATAGGAAACTTTAGCCACGGCTACAGCTCGAACTGCTGAACGGAATTACACCAAATTTGGCAAAGAGGTAGTTCTTGGTTCAGAAAGAACCCTTTTGTTAAATGGTGTAAATCCGTTCAGTAGTTCCTGAGAAAATCAAAAGGAAAATCACATATATATCTATGGCCGCGTCGGATTCGCGCACCCTGAGCGCACCCTGCGCGCACCGTCCCGATCACGAGCTGCATGCTAATTGGCTGTCAACACTCCAAATCAGGAAGTGTTGGCAGCCATTTTATGCCTCGGTAGAACCGAGGCACAGAAACAAGTGCGCAAAACGCACAAAGGGGCAGGGTAGAAACACCCTGACCCCTAGGTCTGCTCAGGGGGTCCCACAAGGACCCCTGGGCAGAAAGCATTTTTTTTTAAACGGCGGGATGCGCTTAGGGTGCGCGGATCCCGCCGATTAAAAAAAAACACAAGAAACATAGTGTGCAAACGCACAAAGGGGGCAGGGTAGAAACACCCTGACCCCTAGGTCTGCTCAGGGGTCCCACAAGGACCCCTGGGCAGAAAAAAGCATTAAAAAAAATAATAATAATAATAAAAAAAAAAACGATTGTGCCGCAGGCCCCGCCCCCTTCCTTTACCACTCTGCAAATTGGCCCCCTGGCGCGTTTGCAGAGGGGGAACGAATTCCCCTTGAATATTGGGGGTCCCTGGGGGCCAACTAGCCCACCAGGAACCTCCAGTATGCGCCAGGGGGATGCGTTGCAGAGAGGTGTACAGAGGCCACGCCCTTTACACCTCTCTGCAACGCAGCTCTGTGGCGCTTTTGGAGGTACATGGTGGGCTAGTTGGACTCCAGGGACCCTCAGGATTCAAGGGGACTTAATTCCCCAACTTAAAACGCGCCACGGGGCGCGTTTGCACAGCGGTGAAGGGAGGGCGGGGCTTCAGGTGACATGTGTGCAAACAGGCCCATGCTGCGTTTTAAGATGGGGAATTAAATCCCCTTCAATCCTGAGGGTCCCTGGGGGCCAACTAGCCCACCAGGTACGTCCAGAAAGCGCCACAGAGCTGCGTTGCACAGAGGTGCAAAAAGGGCGTGGCCTCTGAACACCTCTCTGCAACGCAGCTCTCTGGCGCATACTGGAGGTATCTGGTGGGCTACTTGGCCCCTAGGGACCCTCGGGATTGAGGAGGATTTAATTCCCCATCTTAAGCACGCGCCACGGGCCTGTTTGCAGACATGTCACCTGAAGCCCCGCCCCTCCCTTCACCACTGTGCAAATATTCCTCTAAAATCAGCCGAACTACGAATTCCGATTTACTCACCTGTTATCAGGAGAGACCTCAGTGCTGCATCTTTGAGCCCAGTACTGATCCTGAAAAGTAATTTTAACCGTACTTACCAGTAACTTGAATTTCCTTCCATAGGATATCATTGCCTGCTTTTTGCTGAAAAAGTTTCTGTCGATTTTTGAAACATACAAATATTCCTCTAAAATCAGCAGAACTACGAATTCCGATTTACTCACCTGTTATCAGGAGAGACCTCAGTGCTGCACCTTTGAGCCCAGTACTGATCCTGAAAAGTAATTTTAACCGTACTTACCAGTAACTTGAATTTCCTTCCATAGGCTAACATTGACTGGTTTCACTTGGAAATTCTTCTAAGTGTGGAGTTTTGGAACTTTATAATATTCCTCTAAAATCAGCCGAACTACGAATTCCGATTTACTCACCTGTTATCAGGAGAGAACCCAGTGCTGCATCTTTGAGCCCAGCACTGACCTTGAAAAGTAATTCTAACCGTACTTACCAGAAACTTGAATTTCCTTCCATAGGCTAACATTGACTGGTTTCACTTGGAAATTCTTCTAAGTGTAGAGTTTTGGAACTTTATAATATTCCTCTAAAATCAGCCGAACTACGAATTCCGATTTACTCACCTGTTATCAGGAGAGACCTCAGTGCTGCACCTTTGAGCCCAGTATTGATCCTGAAAAGTAATTTTAACCGTACTTACCAGTAACTTGAATTTCCTTCCATAGGCTAACATTGACTGGTTTCACTTGGAAATTCTTCTAAGTGTGGAGTTTTGGAACTTTATAATATTCCTCTAAAATCAGCCGAACTACGAATTCCGATTTACTCACCTGTTATCAGGAGAGAACCCAGTGCTGCATCTTTTAGCCCAGCACTGACCCTGAAAAGTAATTCTAACCGTATTTACCAGTAACTTGTATTTCCTTCCATAGGAATCCATTGTCTGGTTTTCAGCAGAAAAGTTTCAAAGTGTCGATTTTTACAAACTACAAATATTCCTTAAAAATCGCCTGTATGACTTAAACGCATTCTTTCAACTGTTTACAGGAGATGCACCAGTGCTGGATCCAGGATCCACCACTGAGTAAGAAAAAGTAACGATAACACTACTTACCTGCTAAGTGAATTTCCTCCCATAGGATAACATTGGTGATTCTATGTGAAAAAGTTTCTAAGTGTCAACTTTTTAAAATACAATAATATTCCTTAAAAATCACTACTGTAACCAAAACGCTTTTACTCAACTGTTTACAGGAGATGTCCCAGGACTGAATCTAGGATCCAGTCCTGTGGTTAGAAAAGTAATCCATAAAGTAACTAATTGCATTTAACTTGAAATTCACATTGAGCTCAATGTTGCATTGTGTTTGAAATTGCGTTGCCCATTGCAACAACTGTAACTACTGTACTTAAAAGTCTATTGCCTATTTGCAAAGTATTTAAACTAAAGTAATTCATTCTGAGAAAGTATATTTTGTAATGTAATGTATAATGTAATTATAATGTAATTTAAAAATAAAATATCTAAAAATAAATAGTTTAAAAAAATGTAGTAAATCAGTATCAAAAAATAAATATAACAATTAATACATTTAAAAATTGTCATTTACAAAACCTTTGAAATTCACTGAAAAAAACCATAGGTTTCAGACATGTTATAGTTAGGAATTAGCATTTAAAAAACCTTTGAAATTCACTGAAAAAACCATAGGTTTCAGGCACGTTATAGTTAGAAATTAGCATTTAAAAAACCTTACAAATTCACTGAAAAAACCATAGGTTTTAGGGACAGTTATAGTTAGTTGGACATTGCACTCGTACAAAACCCGTGAAATTCCCCGTTATAGTTAGTTCAGGTAACTATAACTCGCGCCCCGCAATGCACTGCTGATGACGTCACATATTACATCACTCATGACATGGTCAGTGACATCACTGATGACATCTCAAATGACATCACTGATGACATCACTGATGACATCATCCATGTGATAATTTGATGCATCTTCTCACACCCTAATATAACTTTTGATACACCCACTGTAAATTACAGACTGCCATTGTCAAAACCATAGACACTCCAACAACAATTACTATATACACACTCACTGATTCTTAGGTCTACACACACACATCTACTCACTCACCCGTACAGTCACTCATACTTATAGTCACTCAGTACAGGACTATTATATGCACTCATACACCTATATAAACACTCACACACCGCCACTCATCCATAGAGGTACTCACACACCTAGTCAGTCATGCAAAAAATTAAGCACACACCCATTTACTCACCTATACAGTTATACACACACCAGCTCACTTACTCATACAAATACTAGCACATTCTTACGCTCTTATACAATCTCTGATACAAGCACACACTCATCCATACAGTCACTCTCACAATCACACACTCTCGGTTATAGCTATTTATATACTCCAACACACATATATACTGCCTTTCACATATGTAGTTACTCACACATGTACCACTGGGACATACATTCACTCACTAACACACTCTTACACACACTTACCCACCCATACAGTCTATCACAGATGCACTCTTGAAACCATCCACCCAGTGAATCACCCACTCACACATCTATGCACAGAGTCGCACACACCCCACCCACACAAACACTCAGGCACCCATACAGATACTCAGACAACCAATCAATAACTCATATAGACACTCATGTAGCTATTCACAAACCCATGCAGCCACTTACACAGCAACAGACAGACGGATACAGACATTCACCCAGTTTAGTCACTAACCCATGCATTCAGTAAGATACGTTTAATCACTCACTTATAGAGTTAGTCACGCACCTACTAAATCATCCATTCAGACACTTATACACCCACTCATTCTTCAATACGCCTTTCCCTATATATATTAAACATATTTAAACTTTACAGAAACACACAGTCACTGGATGATGTCATCAGTGATGTCATTTGAGATGTCATCAGTGATGTCATCAGTGATGTCACTGACCATGTCATGAGTGATGTAATATGTGACGTCATCAGCAGTGCATTGCGGGGCGCGAGTTATAGTTACCTGAACTAACTATAACGGGGAATTTCACGGGTTTTGTACGAGTGCAATGTCCAACTAACTATAACTGTCCCTAAAACCTATGGTTTTTTCAGTGAATATATATATATATATATATATACATATATACATATAGATAACCTTCCCAGGGGCCCCCTTTAAATCTAGGGGCCCAGGCAATTGTCCATTTTGCCCATGACTTAAAACTTTTCTGCTTGTAGGAGTATTAATCTCCAACAGCTTGGTACTCTAAATGTAGCTTCTCACGTTCTGCACCTCATGTAGGTTCAAATGAACCATGGCCTGCTTACCATGGTCCAGTGGTTAAATCTCTTTCACTTGATTGTAGTGATTGTGAGTCATATATACTATTGACCGGGCTACATCACAGCACTAACTTTGCTCATTGTCTGAGTCTTTTATATGCTCTGGCCAATTCATTGCTTTGTGCTGAATATAATGAACAGGAACCATGTAAAGAGGCTGTTCACATTAATTCATGGAAATCTTATCAAAATAATATTTATGAGACCAGGTTCCTTCTGCAGATTCTTGCAAACAGATTCAAATGCAGTGATAGACAACTACAAGAGGTAGCATAAATCCATCTGTACTTTTGCAATCACTTTCCTTAGAGTCACAGACATTGTAATGCCCAGAAAAATGGCACCCCACGAAAGGGATACTGGGAGAAGTATGAAGCCATCCAAGGGACCTTATAGACAGCTTCCTCTTTGCAAAAGATTCCCAAATTCCCAGTGCAGGGTGTAAGCCTTCAATGCTTTTGCGAAACCAGAGCCTCCTTCACAAGCCAACATTTAAATTGTGTGGAAAGGAGTACTGTGCATTTGCTGCCCCCTTTATCTTCAGATTTTGCAATGAGTACCATGCACGTTGCAATCACAATTCCGACTTGCAATGAACTTTACCACATTGCCGTTTGAAGGTTTTCCCTTTGTATTGCTTTCTACTTTGAGCAACATAAGATTTGAGAAAGCCTTTTAGACTAAGGGCCCTCTGATCTCACTTGACTATAATAATAATCATCCATATTTGTAAAGCGCGAACATATCACCCCTTACGGTTTCAAGGTGCTGGGGGCGGTCGGGGAGATTAAGTGAGCTCTTGCCTAGAGTCACATGGTGCTGATCTGAACTGCCGCCGGCGATCGAACCGTGAGCCCCATGCTCCGGAGTCAGCCACTCTGGCGGCTGCGCCACACCTCTCCCTCTGACTATTTTTGGTATGACTTGTGTAGGGAAATTTATGTTGAAGCTTGAGGACTATATTTGACTTATTATGGTTTTATCAAATGGTCCATGGCGCAAATTTGAAGATGTTTATTAATTGGAATCTGTTTTAATGGAAATGATTGCAATTCTAAATAAACATCGTTTATTATAGCTCTGTCCCTAATGTCTGCAGCTCTGCAATGTTGCCTGCATCAATCTGCCACAGTAACAACCTGCATGTCCCATTGTTCTGCCATAGTTTTAGTGTGGTTCTTGACACTAAAGTTTGTTGCACTGAGCTCTGAGAGGGTCTTTCAAAGAGCCTTTAATTTTAGTGGTCATTCCCCTTCTAACTGTCAGGATGTCGAATGCTCTTTCCTTGACATTAGTGAGGTCTATACTTCTGAATCAAACAGGGTTGGACTGGGCCTACAAAATAGGCCTGGGTAACAAATTAAAAGTGGCCTCCGTTACCAAATCAGATAGCTAAAATCTTGGAATGGTTATGCACATAGTGTATCACTATTTTACCGCTTGAAGATTGTGAACACTTTGTCTCTAAGGGCAATATGTATGAAAGGGTTTTGCCCATCCTGTCAATGGGAAATTGTGTTCGTACATATGCCCTAAATGTGGTAGCCACATTGGTACTTTAAAACAGCAATGCTCTATGTACAATAGCATTGCAAGATATCTGCAGTATGTTCAATTTTATTTTTTTATTGCAAGCAGGCAGAAGCATGTTTTCTTTTCACTACATGAATTATTTTCATTTATCCTGCAAATGCTGTTTAAGTTTGTGTTTTTAGGTCTCGCCTACGCAGCGCGCAAGCGCTGCATAGGAGGGGACCTTTAGCCATCGCTCAGGACTTTTGCCTAAACGCGTGCATGTTTTCCATTGGTTTGTATTGCCACTCGTGCACGTTTGGTGTTTCCCTTGCGGGAGCGAGCAGCGGCGCCATCTGTTTTTAATTATCTTGATCGCGCTTTCAAAACAGATGGCGCCGCTGCTCGCTTTCGCAAGTGAAATGCCAAACGTGCACGAGTGGCAAGGTAAACGCTGCGCGTCTTGCACTGTCCGGCGGCCATGCTTCTCTGCAGTATCCACTCGCCCTTCACGCCATCCTCTGCGCTGTCAGTTTATCCTCTTTGTACTGTTGGCCTGTCTTGTAACTCATTCTGTGCGCTGTCTGTCCGTTCTGCACCTTATCCTCAGCGCTGTTAGTCGGCCCCGCAACCTTTCCTTAAACCGTCTGCCTGCACCTTATTCTTTGCACTGCGAAACTGCCCGACCTTGCCATACAGTGTTTGCCCTGGGCTCTGTCCTGTATCTATTTCCCACCGCTGCTCTTTTCCTCTGCATCGCCAGCTTGCCCTGCACTTTTCCCTTTCACTTTAGTCTGCCTGCAGATTGGCATCAACTTTATTACCAGCCTACCATGCCCCCATTACTTTCCGGTGCATATCTGCACTGTACCTCTTACCAGCATACCCCTCACCTCTTTCCAGTCTGCCCTGTACTTTAACGCGTGTGTGTTGCTACCTCAATCCGCCTCCATAGCCCCTCAATTCTATTTTTTTCAAAAGAGCGCCTGTATATATCTGCTCACGTGCTGCGTATTCAGTTTCCAACTCCCAAACCACAGCGCTTCCCGCCAACCCCAGCCCTAATCTCTCACTGCTCCAAGTTAAATCCATCCAATGTCCTCCTAACTACGTGCCGCTTTGTCCTTCAGCGACTTCTGCCAACCTGAACCACTTCCTGAAATCCTCTTCCGCTAACCATTTCCGGCTTCCTGCTAATCCCCCCAGCTGCTTCCTGTTTTCCTCCAAACGCTGTTGCGTTTCCTGCTAACCGGCGAACAAGATCTTTAAAGCCTGTGCTGACACCTCGCCTATAATTCTGTCACTATACTGTCATTGCTACCGAGATATGCTGAGTTGAACACATTAAAAATGTTGCACAGTGCTGAGGAGTATGTGGTCTTGCACCGGTAAAATATTTTTTTTCTTGCATGGGTGAAAATATGTGTCCCCAAGTGGGCAGCACTTCCCCTTCGCCCCCGCCAAATGTAGGGTCTGACTCTGTTGTTTCCACCCCGGAGGGGAGTTTCCTGGGTGAGAGAGGGTTGGCTCAGCGTTTGGGAAAGCCACAAATGCACAAGTTTCTGGGCGTTAACTTGCAAGGTTATCCGTACCTACTGCCAGCTCCTTTCCAGGTCCACCTGCTTGATGCCTACTGTCCAGCTCCGAGGATGCCCACCCCCAGCCTGGAGCCCTCTGCCAGCAGGTGCCAACCGGCTGGGAGTGTCTGTGGGGATGACGAGGTGTGTGCATGAGCCACGCGCTGCTCTGCTTGACTTCACCTATGCTTTATATTCTTGTCATAAAGGAATGTATAGTGCAAAGTCAGATCACACACTGTAAACATGTCTATGTCAAAGTGACGTGCTCTGCTTAGAGGCTGAACGGAGTGAATGTGAGTTCAATAAGTGTGGACAAAATGCGACAAAATCACCATGCTGTGCCTCAAAAGTCCTGTTTTGGTGCCGCAATACTTCGTAATCAGTGCCTCCATATCCTGGTGGGTCTCTTAATCTGCCTCCTGCGCAAGGGGGGTTGTCGTTGGAAAATGAACAAGCATTGACATAGCCAATAGGTCTCGCTTTTGGGGACCTTATAAGTATTTAGTTATGCAGCACAATATCCTTGGTGCAACAACATGAACTGTTGCATGGTTAAACACTTATTAGGTCCCAAAGGCGAGACCTATTGGCTATGCCAATGCTTGTTTTCCTGTGGCTGCTGGTAAGTGGGTAGAGGCCATAATGATTCCTTGGGCTACTGGTTGGATGCTTGAGTGCAGGGAAGAAAGACTGAGTGAATATATGATTACTTAATGTGTGCCTCAACAAGTAACTGAAGAGGCACTTCAGCTATAAGCCAGATTTATTGGTATTGCCGATGATTTTTTCATGCGGGGTTTGATAATTTAGTGTTTCAGGATGGGCAGAATTAGGCAGCTTTGTGGTGATACTTTTATGAATGTGGCCAAAGATGAAGGCAGGGTTTCAGCATATACTGATTGTTAGAAATGGGATTTCTGGTTGGCTAGGGCAAGCGCCTAAGCCAGGCAGAAACCACCACTCTAGTCAGGGCAAGGGAGTTGCACGCTGAAGATAACCCCTGCTCACCCCCTTGGTAGCTTGGCACGAGCAGTCAGGCTTATCCCAGAGGCAATGTGTAATGCGTTTGCACAACACACTCACAGAGCAGCGACACACTAGGCACACCACAAAAGAAACTCCACACAAGGCTATATAAAAAATAGCCTTTGTTTTACTCATAAAACACATTAGAACGCGATCACATATATACACTGTGCCACCTGGCACTAGGTATGACTTTACAGGGGATTATCTACATTACAGGGCCAATCGGGCCACTGTCATCACCATTAGAACACACAAGTAGTGAAAATAAAAACAACCAGTACCTACTGGCAACAATACACTCAGCATAAACACATTATGCATAGACATATTAGCATATTATGTAACACATAATCACCAGTAGTGTAGTACATCACCACATCCCATCCTGCCCACCATCGTCAGCAGTGCACGTTAATCACTTACTAGGTGCACACATTACCACCATGGCCTACACCATGGCCTAAGCACATTATGCATAAACATCACTAGTAGTGCACCATAGGAGCTACTAGCAGTGTGCACACCGTACAGTAGAATCACTGCTAGGAAAGGATCACCACATACACATTTCAATCAGGGCAAAAGCTGTAAACATCCGGTCTAATTACACCCCAGAAAAACACTGTAATCACCATATGGCACTGAGGCATAACATGGCATCACTCCTATAGCAAGTGAGGTTAGCACAACACATTTCTAAACATGCCGACTATAAACATGGGACACCAACTGTCCCACCGTAAATACAGGACACCGCAGTATCCAGCACATTTACTAGGAGGTATACGGTAACTCAACTTCACACGTAGGTGTCAGGGCCTCCTGTCTACCTATGACAGTAAATGCGGTAATGTATGGGGCCAACCCGGATCGGGACCTCCACAGCGAGTTTACCCCGACCTGCCAATAGGAATTCCAGTGCCCACCCCGAAGGTATGTGCAGTCACAGGGGGGGGGGGAGCACGGAGGGAGAAACTGACCTTCCTCATCGGCGGGGCGACCTCTCTGGGTCCCCCGAGCCCGTAATCCAAAGTTCGTCCCCCGCCAGCATGGAGCGCCATACACCACCTCTGGGACCGCTCGGGTCCGATATCCTTTAAGGAAGTATGCGCCTCACTACAACGAGGCACTAGGTTACTGAGGGGCGCAGAGACGTCCTTAGGAGCGCCCGGGCCGTTCTCCGCTGGCCCTTGCAGACCCCGCCTTACTCCTGCCGGAGTCAGGAAGGGCGGTGCTAACAACGCTGACCCGGTGCAGCTGCGACGAACACGGAGCGGAGTCTCCGTCAACGAGGCTTCTTCTCTGGGGAACTCACCTCCCCGCCAGGCTCTCTCTGCACAGAGCGAAGTCTCCGTCGACTTTGTCTCCCCTCACTCGACTCCTCCCGGCCGCCGGACACAACCACCCTCCAGGTTTGGCAACACGCGGGCTCTCCTTTTCCTTACGGGAGCCCCGCCTACAGCCAGGCTTCCTCTGCCTTACTTCCGGGCCGTCGCGGAGCGCAGTCTCCGGGGATCCTGCCCCTCTCTTCTCCCACACACGGTGTAGCAGCCCGGGGCCACTCAGCAGCGCCCCGGTTGCAGCAATCAACACCGATGTGCCAACACGGGGGGACAGCGCTCCACTTCCTTCAGCTCTCCCCTCCTACTCTTACCCAGTGCTACGGTCCCTCCTGAGGGAGACTAGCGAACCGGGCACAGCGGCCCCGGGGGGCCCCCAACACTGGTCCACAAGAAAATGGGAAAAGTATGAAGCGCTCAGCCTGCATCCCCCTGCAGGACACAACCAGGGAGCAGGCAGCGCTCTTTTCAAGGTATTGGCAAGGGTAGAGCTGGGCACAGGCAGGCCAGCGCAAAGGCCTGTGAGGTAGAAGTTGCAGTCCTTCCCTCACCAGCAAAGTCCAATGGCGGTTCCTCCTGGCGTACTGCCATCCACGCAGTGCTACAGCTCCACATGTTCCAAGCCAGTTCACAGCACCAACAGCACACTACATGGGGTCACAGCCCCAATACTTCTACTGTATATGTTTTTTGTTCCCCCCCCTGGCAAAGGGCTCTGCACCCGGTCCAAACCAGTTCTGGAGGCACTCACACCTTTCTCTAAAGGTGCATGACCACCTCCTTTGTCAGTGTAGGCCCTGGCCCCAGACAAACCACAGGGGGGCGGAGCCAGGATTGTGGAAGGCAGGCACAGTCCCATTCAGTCCCAGGTGCTACTCCTCCCACCACTCCAAATGCAGATTGGCCTATTCAGCCTAGCGCTGACTCCCCCAGCCCCTCTAGAGCCACTGCACCTCCCCAGCCCCTGTCACTCCAGAGCCAGACATGCAATACACAACAGGCAGGCACAAAGACACATAGCACACAGAAATGCCCACTTCTAAAAGTGGCATTTCTAAAATAGTGATAATAAATCTGCGAACACCATTACGCAGCATTTATTACCACTATTCCAAACATGCCAAACTTGACCACTCTACTCTTCTCAGGTCAGGAATTACCACTGAAGCACATATCAGGGATCCCCAATGCATTCTTATGAGAGGGCAGCCTCACAGTAGTGAGAAACCAAAATGGCTGTTTGTCACTACCAGGACATGCCACACAGTTAAGGCACATGTCCTACCTTTTACCTACAGCGCACCCTGCCAATAGGGCTAGCTAGGGCCTACCTTAGGGGTGTCTGATATGTAGTAAAAGAGGAGTCACAGACGTGGCAACCACTTTATGTGCCACGTCACAGCGGCAGAAAACTGCACGTGCAGGCCCTGCAATGGCAGAGGCCTGAGACAGGTCTGAAAGGCTACTTTGGTGGGTGGCGCAAGCAGCGCTGCAAGCCCTGCAGTAGCATTTAATTTGCTAGCCCTGGGTATCTGAGATACCACTTTACAAGGGACTGATAGGTAAATTAAATACGCCAAACAGGTGTAGACCAATCTTACCATGTTTTACCATAGAGAGCACATGCACTTTACACTGGACAGCAGTGATAAAGTGCCTAGAGTCCTAAAACCACCAACACCAGGTCAGAAAAAATACCAGGAGGAAGGCAAAAAGTTCAGGGATGACCCTGCAAAAAGGGCCAAGTCTAACACTGATGCTAAGTTAGTCAGCTATGTGTATCTCAAAGCTTTGCTAGGTTTGTTGGTTTTTAGGAGCGTGAAGGTCTTAGTCTGGGTATTTTCTCTGAAGGAGAAGTTTTAAGGCTGTGTTTTGTCTACTGCAAGGAGAAGTACAATGCCGTCTCTCATTTTTACTTTGCCAATTAATTAATAGTGTGCTTAAAGGATTGAGTAATACTTGTATTCTCAGGATGATAGCTGTGGTTCATGGAAGTAGGGAAACTGTTCAACCATGATAAAGAGTTTGTGTGGAGCGTAGCTACGTCCATTTCATTGCACCAGATTTATGCTATTCCTGCCTTTATTTGTGCTGATAATTCAGTATCCTGGGTTTCTTTCCTCACTGTCTAAAGAAACTGTGGGTATCTGAGTCTGATGACTGGAACTACAGAAACAAGCATTGGCGAAGAAAAAAACGTCACACCTTAGTGACTTCTTAACTTAACCAATGCTTTTTGCCAATGCAAAGCAAAATGTTTTAAGCTAAATGTTTTTGTCAAGCTTTATAGCATTGGCAAAACAAAAGAAAAGAAAAAAGGCATGAAGCTGCAATGCATGCATGAGGGCCTAGGGCGTCATGAGGTCATGCATCCGTGTCATTCATTCCATTCAGTAGGTGTGTACCTGTGTCACCAAAGATGTGCATACCTACTGAATAACACACTAAGGGATAGAAAAAAGTGATGGATGGAATGCTTGAATTAACTCAGCCACTGGTAATTACTCAGGCCGCATCCCAGTACAACATTATTTTATACACCATTCCACCTCTATTTGGACACAGCTATATGCAAATCAGTCTTGACCCTGCTCCAATAGGAACAGTCCAGCCTGAAATATATAACTTGGTTCCAGTGACAGGTGGATCCAAACTGAGTACTCTTTAGTGTGTCCCGCTAAGTGGGTCAGGTATGCCCAGACATGGGTCCCATGCACACTGTGTCCCTGGAGCCAAGCTATATATGGCTGATGAGCCCTAACTAGGGTAAAATAGTCCTGGGATGCTTATGTTCTGGTTCAGGATGGACCTTACTTGTAAGTTCGGGCTGGACTGTTCCGACTGGAGAAGGGTCAAGACTGAGTTGCATATAGCTGGGTCCAAACTGAGGTGGCATGGTGTGCAAAATAATGATGGACTGGGATGCAGCCTGAGTAATTACCAGTGGCTGAGATTAACTCAAGCATTCCATCCATCACTTTTTTATATACTTTAGTGTACCGAGAAACACAGGCACCATTTTATTTATTTCTTTTTTCTTATTAACCGATCCAAGACTGTGGGCCCCACTCAGAACGGTAATTTAAAAAAGGAATTTTTACTAGCACAAAAGCGCATTTGTGAAAGCAGAACAGTCTGGCAGCAAATCGGGGCTGTCCTGCATTCCAAAAAATAAAAAAATAAGTATTTAAAGGACTGTGAGACAAAAAGACGGGAATATTTCAGGGTGACAATGTGTCCTCTCTCAAGAGAAAAAAGCAGACTCTTGTGAGAAAACTCCAGTCAGAAGTTTGTTTGGAGAAACAGTTTATAGTGGGGACGACTGTTTCCCTGTTTGAAATCGCCTTACCATCAAAGAGACCGAGTGAATTTAGCTCAAGTAACCCTACTAGTTTTATATCTCAGCATCTCTCGCAAATATTAATCCTATGTTCAAATCCACATTTTCCGTGTGGTTTATGTTTCTCTTTGTAGAGACTGGCTGTTTCTTGTGTCAGCTCAGTACATGACCACTGCTCCAATAAACCTTCAGATACTGTCTAGTATTGACAGCCACCGTGAATCCTGTAAGATGTGTACCACAACTTGCATATCTTTATCGTTGACTCCCTCCTGAGACCCGCCATCTGCTACCCTTCCATCACAGATCAGGCTGTGAACAGCGGCATGACATGAACAGTGTATGCGCACCACAGACAGGTCTTGAAACGCAGATCAAGGAGATTTACCCTGATAATCTGCTGATAATCTCAAAATAACTTTTTTTTATAAACTCTTTTTTATTGGTTTTAAAGATTTTAAACAGCCATACAGATATAGCGATAACAACCCTTTTGGGCCTGAACAATAGAATCCAAAATGGAATTCCTGTGATCCCTCATCCACTCTCCGTACCCAGTCCAAAGTAGTGCAACCATTTACCCCTCATTCTAACATTTTAACGGTAGATGGGCTCCACCTGCTGAGCACACCAGTCCACATCCTCACACCAAGTCTTCAACAAGGAGGGCGTTGGGCTTTTCCAGCCTTGGTCAATGTCTCTCTTGGCCAACAGCGAAGCCATGCCCACCAAAGCACAGCCGCTCTGCGACTCGCCTAGCTACTCCAGGATACCCAATAGAGCTGCTTTCACCGTGAGGTCAATATTGTCAAGCTCACTTTTAACAAACCAATGCACGTATTATTCCTCAATCAAATTTTAGCAGTCCAATGAAAGATAATTTACCAACATGTAATCACTCAATAGATATAGTGTAAGGTTTAAGAGTCTGATATGTCCATCTCTCCTTAACAATATGTCCCTCCCAGGCCTCACTCCATCTTGCTCTGCCACACCACATTAGAGCCATAGTCACACACCAATCTCTCACTGAACATCTTCTGGAGGTATTTGTTATCCTCTGTTTCCTGCTCTCATGTTGTCTCATTCTGTTTGAGATCACCAGCAGCTAGAAGAGTGGCTTAGAGCGGCTCTAATGAAGAGTACTGAGAAGCAGGAAAACTCCTAAATCGCCTGCTCCAAAAGTTAGAAAAATGTATTTCACAGGAAGCAGTAATATAAATTAACTCAATAGCATGGCTATCATAAACTAGGCAATAAAGACTGTCAAATCCCAGTGTGTGTTTCTAAATCGTGTGATACTTCAGATGGTAATAAATGAGTGTACATCATCTGCAATTTCTATGGATTTGGTTGTTTATGAGTTGTTGGCATGACACTGACCTTTGCCAGGAACAGAGCACGGTATGGAGGGGGCTTCTCAAAAGCCTCGTACATTTCAATGCAATTCTCACAAGGAGCACTCTGCAGATTGAGACAATATACAATAACTTGTTGTACATGGCCTTAAGACATTGTAGAAGGGGAGGTAGACTCTGCGTCCTGCTTGAGTGTGAGGTTTGGCCTTATTGCAATCCAATAAGGGCCAGCATAAGTGAGCCAGCTGTAACCAGATCACTTGTTATGCTGAAAAGACACATGTGGCCGACATTTTGGTCCCCTCCTAGAAAGCTGCTGAATAGCAAAAGAGGACGCAATTATTTGAAATGCTTTTAATTCAAATGCAACCGGGACTCGAGTACTGTCCAGGAAGGAGCAAAGCAAGACCTTGGTTTCCATGTACATGTTCCTGTTACATCTGCCACAGCGTATAATAAGGCAAAACAAAAGAGGCCTGTTTTTGGCCTGCAAGAGGAGTTTTTTGGGAGAAACCCCAGGATGCACCTATCAAACTTCAATGGCTTATAACTCAATAATCAAGAATAAATCGTAGGTGGCAGGTGTACGTTTGAATTTGTCGCTCACTGGCAGTTTTCACAGATTCGCACAGCAAGGTATAGACTAGATTTTGTGTAAACACTTTTCGTGCAAAAGTGGCAAATAAGCTGTCTCACAGTTGGAAAATATAAAGTTGATGTGTTACTTTTGTGAATGTAAGTAAGACACACACATGTGCATACCCACACGCGCACACAGACCTACATACGGCAGGGCTTTCTTTAAAATAGGCTCCTACCTTGAAATTAAGCAATCCAATTGCGGTCTCCACAAAAGTGATTAGATGAATAGGGTCTTGAAGGGTTCGTCCTTGTGAGTAACGTGAAAACGTTTCTGCGAGCTGTGGACAGAGCACAGGACATTTCAGACAAGATAAACAACCACTTTTACAGGCTGGTCATAGAGATGACTTGAATCAACAGCCTTGCAACCCCACGCTCGACGCACCAATTACAATTCCTCACAAGCAAAAGACGACCCTGCCTAAAGGACGTGTGTGCCTAGGGCTTCCCTAAAAATGCCTGCTGCAACCATCTGAAGCTTGCTGCCATGAATATTTGCTGTGCACCGTCCACAAATGACAAGTCAAATGTAAATTCAAAGGCACTAAAAAACAGGGGGCACACTGGCCTAATGTTCTGTTTGCTTCCAGACTAATTACTTACACGTCTGAACCAGCACAGCCGCCTTCTACCCAGCCATCCTGCTACTCACTAGTGAGCCATGCACCCTTTTGTTCTACGGTCTTTTCTTCACATTTTTAGTTTACCTAAGAAAGCCTTAAAAGGAACTTTTAATTCTTTGAAGACCAAAGATTGCCATTTTTTTCCTTCATGAGACCCGTTCACAGTTAGCTCTGAGCTGCCAGTGGGGTAGCCCAAATTCCAAAATCTATCAGACTGGAAGCATACAAAAGCTTTTTGCACAGATTTTCTTTTTTTTTTGGGCTGAAAGAAACTCTCCCCCCCTTTCTTAGATCATGCATCAGCAATGTTTGCCCAGATAGGACAATGCGTGGGGAGATAAAAAAAAAAATAACAAAATCTCTTTATCGTAGGTAAGATGAAGATTTTTTTTCAATAAAAAAATCGCAAAATAACACGATCGACCATTTTAGTTTTATTGAATCGTCAACCCTTGATAGATATCAAAGGGAGGAGAAATTTTAATCATCTCTCTATTCAATCTCAGTTGGTTAAATCATATCTAAGAGATTTGCATAAATATAAACCATCAAAGACTTTTTTTTATCTTCAAAGGGGGTTTCAAGACCCTATAAGCTTTGTACTGTAATCATCACAGGTCACCACCCTGCAGGAGTAAGGCTGCTATGGCAACACAAAAAAACTAATGCTTAAGGCTTAGCATAATATTCTGACTAATAGAAAGGAAACTCATTTAAAAGCAGCCAGCCTATTTACCAGAAGCGGGATTAGACGTGTTATTTCCCCTTTTAGCTTCTCCCTACTGCTCTGTAACCACCACTTTTTACCAGCCACTCCCCCGCCAAAACAAGAAGCATCTAATCAACTGCAGGCTTCGAAAAGCCCTCACACAGTATGCCGTGCCTTTACAGTTAGACCAACAAACCCAACATATTTATTTGTTTCTGTATTATTTTTATAAACTACTTTAGCGCTAGCTTTTGTTGGATTGAAGGGGTGGCCGGTGAAAAATGCTTCTTTTTCTCACAATGCCAGATTCTATTTCTATTGTGGTCATTATAAATCTTGTCTGTTACTTTGGTTGATTGTTTTTACAAATGCACCAGCGGATCTGTAAACCGTTTTGACCACTGTAGTGCCAGGTCTGGGTCTAGCCAACAAAGGGTTTATAGATATGCTCAAGTTCACGAGTTGCAATGGCCTTAACCCAGTTGTCGCTTAGAGTGCATTTCACATCCTATTCTGCATTAACCTTGGCTTCGTACACAAAAACAGCAGAAGGGTTTATGTTCCTTCCTTCTGTTTCTCTTAATTTGTAATAAGCTCAAACACAAAGGTAGCTTGTGGAGAAGTTTCAATTAATTTTTCTTAAAAGGGGACAATTAAATGCTTCCGGCCTAGTAAAGTGTTCAGTGAGGTGAGGTGGAGAAGAAAAAAAAGAAAAAGAAAAAAAAAATGCAAAACAAAGAGATTGGGGAGGAGATGAACTAGCAAGCCTCAGCAATTCTTTCAATTCCAATGCAGTTCCAATAGTGTGTTGGGAAGAATGCACCCTGTTCAGGATTTGTGGGTGAATTGTGCCTTGACAAAGGAGGGAGAGCTACGCTTGTTATAGTCCAATAAGCCATGCCAGTCAAACAAGTAACCGTACCAAGGACAAAAGCAGAGCAAGAGATTCTCACACAAAAGGAAACAAGTAAGCCCATCTTTTAGTTGTGCTTTGGCTCCAAAGGTTTATGCTTCTCATAAATAAAAGTGGAGAGGAAATAAAACCGCAAAGGGTGTCTGGATGGCTTACAATCCCCCTTTCTCCTCTCCTGAATCCTTTACAAAAAAACCAAACAAAAAACGACCAAGTACAAAACAGCTAGCATGAAACACGTTCAACACATACTTTCTGATTAAAGGCTTCAGAGTCACAGAAACAAAAGCCAAAAACCCACAGCCACCTGACCTCGGGTGGTGGTTTGTAGCTGCATGAGAGAGGGGGGTGTGGTGTGGTGCGTCTGTCTGGAGGGCAGTGTGCGTTTGGACACAAGCATTAATTTCGAAGTTATTGTAACATGCTTTAAATGTTTACGACCCCTCTCTTTCTCAGACATGAACACACTCAGATAGGATGTCGCGGAAAGCATGCCACGTCAGACTAAGGTGGCAGTACGCCCATGGGATATACAGCCTTGGTAATTGAATTATATTGATTCTGGTTTCTGTTTCCGGCAGGAATTTGTCGACCTGATATACCACATACAGTTGTTAAACGACACGAACGTACCTTGTTGGGCTATTCCCGCCATGCTGGGAATGCTAAGTGCCCTAAACTGTCCTTCGTCCCTGGCATGCTCAGAGCACTGACCTTGATGTTGGGGGTACTGGAATTATACAGGCCATTGTCTCCAGTTGTTCAACAATAATCACAGCCCCAATAAAAGGTGCATTTTTTTCTTTTTATACAAGGACTGCAGACAAAAAATGAGGGCACCTACCCATTGGCTTCTGCGGCCCTTTATTGGCTCAAACCTCACTCATGAAACAAAAACACACCTGCCACCAATTAAAACACGAAGAAATAGAGAAACTGCGCCGGAAATAATATCCGTGCTAATTAAAAGCTCTATTTAAATGCTTCCTGTTTGCTCCCTTGGTTGCCCCGAGGAGTGACCTTTTTTCTTTTTTTTTATGCTCTTCAGACTTGCTTTGTTTGATGCGCTGAGAGTACGCTTTCTCTCCCCTTTGTTTAAAAACACATTATGTGCGTGTGCCTGTGTGCAAATAGCTTCTGTGTACCAGTCATCTTTGATTCTGCTATGAATGCTCCTTGATTGAGGGTAAAAACATACAAACTAAAAGGATGCCTATTTAAAGAATCTTCTTATACCACCCTCCCAGAGTGCTTTGCAGTCAGTCCCATTTCCTAAGTTAACACAGAAAAGTATGACTGTTTGAGAAATAAATAACACAACAACATGGTTACTGGATGAAAAACACATTATTTTCTGGCTGGCGATTTTGAAACACGAGACTTGCTCCCAAAATACGGATTACCGATCAAAATATATATGGAAGCCTGTAAATGTCACATACCATGTGTGTGGATAGTTTTAACGTGGACAGTTAACAGTCTGACTTTAATCATTGTTTTATATATGCATTACCTTCACGGCTCCTTTTAGAGGTTTATTTGTTGACATTTTGAGGCTCAGTGTGAATTACTTTTAGGAATTACACGTTCGTATTTGTATTATATATATATAATATCTGCAAGGGAGCAAGAACTGCTAGTTGTAGTTGAAGACACACTATAGGAATGATCTCCTTATGGGAACTGTTCGCTCAAGATGCATCATAACAAGGATTTCCATAGTGGACATTTTAAAGAATCTGTTTGCTTCTGAAATGACGTGTGCAGAGAAGAAAAAATATATATATATAAACCATAGAGAGACACACACACACACACACACCCACACGCGCACACACACACACACACACACACACACACACACACACACACACACACACACACACACACACACTCTCTCTCTCTCTCTCTCTCTCTCTCTATGAGAAGCAGGGCATGAGAGGGGGCTTAAGGAGCAGTAGGAAGGGAGAGGAGTGCGGATTATGAGGTGTATGTAAAACTCCATATTTTTTAAAGTAGCTATTTTTTTAAGACCTTTAAAACAGAGATGAGAGTGTGTGCGTGTTTTTATCTGTATGTGTCAAACACAAGGAGATGATGGAGGGAGCGCTGAAACTTTTCAGACGCTCACCCCCAGTCACAGATCTGGGTTGAATCCATCATCGTTCTTTAGCTCCATTCGCCACATCAGTTCAGACCCAGCTTTTTGCAAATCAGTCTTGACCCTGTGCCTCATGGGAACAGTCCAGCCCGGGCTGCCAAGCCAGATCTTCCCTGAACCGGAAACAAGCATCCTGGGGTCGGTTTCGGGGTAACACCCCTCATCAGCCAGGCTAGATTGAATCCAGTGGCAAAGTGAGCAAGGGACCCACGTCTGGGCATACCCTGCCAACTTAGGGCGAAGAAAGCAAACACAAGGACATGATGGACGGAGCGCTGAAACTTTTCAGACAGTCACCCCCAGTCACAGATCTGGGTTGAATCCATGTGTATGTAAACATCCCAAGCTAAATCTGATGAAAACCTCACCATACCCGACTTAAAGCACCTGTACCCAACTATTTACAACGGAATAAAGTTTTTAGGGGGTGTAACACCCCAAACACCCTCCTGAAGCTACGCCCCCGCTTATGATGCATCTTGAACGGACAGTTCAGCTAAGGAGATCCTTCCTATAGGGTGTCTACAACTACCAGTTCTTCCTCCCTTGCAGAACAAATATCGCATTTCTGAGTTGGCATTGAATCAAGGCTTCATCCGCAGGATTGTCACTCACCCATTTAATTTCTTCTGCATTTTCAACCTTTGGCAACATCAAACTTGAAGGCAGGGACCTCGCCTGCAAAATAACCTCCAGATCCTCTCCAGCAAGACTGCTGGATACTGCATTGATCCTGACGCACCTTTCTGCAAGGCCAAAATCAAGCTCGTCAAGAGTCTTCAAAATCTGTGTCCTTGCGTCCGCCTGTGGAGCAAGAAATATAACATTTATTCTGCAGGTGCTGTAAAAACGCACTTCCAATCAACAAGAAGATATTTACAAATCAGTGTTTAAATCGCGAAACATGACTGCACCAACTCTATTAAAACGGCATGTCCGTAAATGTTATTTTTTTGGCGAAAAAATATTTAGCAAGTTATGTGGTGCTACAAATCTTTATAGTTGAGTTGAAGGATTGTTACCCATTAATGTATTTATGGGTTTCAGTGAAGTCCTTTCTACCTTAGGTGTTAGTGTGCTGTACAGTTTTTATGTTGATACAAACATCCTGGTTTATGATGAGTCTCTGGCGTTCATTCGGCTTTGGTTATGTTTTACAAACATTTTCCTGGAAGGGTCTGTAGATACATACACCAGTGGCTAGATCTTTAATTGATGGGGAATTACTCAATAATGCCACATTCATTTAAAGAGTAGGCTCCTCCATTCACATTTTCTTCTGGTGCTTTAGAATCAGGACAACAATAAAAAAAGTTGAATCACCCCTACCTACAACCCCACCATTTTCCCACTACCACAGTATATTTCCCATATTACAGACTGTCAGGGACATCGTTGAAACTCTAGTGCAAAATACAGGAGGGTGAGTAGTGGTTGATCTATGTGTCTGAAAGTGATGGGTGTGAAATACTGGTGTATGAGTGTCTCAATGGGTCTGTGAGTGAGTGAGAGCATAAGTGACTGGGAGGGTGAGTGTCTGGGTGGGTCTGCGAGTGGATGCATGAGACTTGAGTGGGTGGGTGCATGTATAACTGAGTGGGTGTGTGAGTTTCTGAGTGTAGGAGTGAGTGACTGAGTCCATAAGTCTTTGAGAGGGTCTGTGACTATGTGTGGGAGTGACTGTATGGGTGAGTGAGTGCGTGTATGAGTGTCTGAGTGGATCTGTAAATGGGTGTATGAGTGTCTCAGTGGGTCTGTGAGTACATATGTGAGTAGGTCTGTACATGGGTGCGTGACTCTCAGAGTGAGTCTGTAAGTGGGTGCATGAGTATCTGAGTGGGTCTGTGAGTGGGTGCAAAAGTCTCTAAGTGGGTATGAGACTGTCCGCATTAGTCCATGAGTGGGTCTCTAAGTAGGTGCATGAGTCTCTGAGTGGGTCTGTACATGGGTGCATCACTCTCCGAGTGAATCTGTATGTGGGTGAATGAGTACCTGAATGGGTATGTGAGTGGGTACATGAGTATTTGAATGGGTATGTGACTGAATGTATAAGTGTGTGAGTGGGTATGTGAATGTGTGTATAAGTGTCTGAGTGAGTTTGTGAGTGCATACATGAGTGTGTGACAGTGACCGGCGAGTGTTTAGAAGTATATATATATTTTTAAATATTTTCACCAATATTCACGATGAAGTTGTGATATTTGTGATGTCCTCGTGACGGTACATGGGGAGGCGCTGGCAATCACGTCATCGTCGCGAATATCAAGCGTGATTAAAAAAAACAATTTTGGACACATAATTACTGTCACTAATGCTCCCATTTCTCAAACATGGGGTCAGTGTACTTCCACCCTGACCCCTTATGTTAGCTTTCACAGACATTTTCAGCCCCGGGAACCGTTCCCAATCAATAGAATGGTGGCTGCAACTTTCTGTTTAGGTTGCGTCCAGCCAATCAGAGCATTCCCATTGGAGCGGGCATTCGCAATTAATCGAGAAATCGTCATGAAATATCCACGGCCAGAGATATCACTATAATTTTCGCAAAAAGTACTGATCGGATTTGCATTAAATAACAAAAAGCACAAACTGCCTAACAACATCTAACTTTTTGCCAGATTTGGTGTAATTCCGTCCAGCGGTTCGGGCTGTAGATTCGACTATGCGTTCCTATGGGAATAAACATTACAAACACACCCTTATTTTGCTCCCCTATTTCTCGGTCCCCACTGCACGGATCACCCCCAAACTTTCTATGACACACCGAACCTACTTTGACACTTTTTGGGGAAAATTTCATGCAGATTGCTCAAAGGACGCCAAAGAAAAGGCAAGTAAAATAATACTTTTCCTATGGAAACTTTTCCTACTAGAACTACCTACTAGCGACTTCCAAAAGGTACTATATATATGTATATATTATCTACTGGCGGTCGCCAGTAGATAGTTATAGTTAGGACCTATTTTCCATAGGAAATTCACAACATTCTATTTCCAATAACTTTGGCGCCGGTTGACAAATCTTCGCAAAATTTTCAAAACTCGTGGGGCGCTCCGGTCCGCTCGTATCTTGAAAGTCTCGGGGTGATTTGGCAAGCGGGGGCCGAGAAAAAAGGGGGGTCCCAAAACGTGTTTTCTCCATGTTAATTCCTATAGGAAATTTTAGACTTGGCTACAGCCCGAACTGCTGAACGGAATTACACCAAATTTGGCAAAAAGGTAGCGCTTGGTTCAGAAAGCGACCTTTTTTTTAAATGGTGTAAATCCGTTCAGTAGTTGCTGAGAAATTCAAAAAATAAGAGTCAAAAAATCAATTTCCCATAGGGAACTTTGTGCAAGGCTACAGCGGAAACTACTGAACGGATTTACCCCAAATTTGGCATAAAGGTACTGCTTCGCTCAGAAAGCGAACTTTTCAAAAATGGTGTAAATCCGTTCAGTAGTTTTTTAAATATTAAAGGAAAAAGAGCTATATATATCTGGGCGGAGCCTAACCACACATGTCATCGTGAGATCTGATTGGCTGTCAGCACTTCATCCAAGAAGTGTTGGCAGCCATCTTGGGACCAATATACATGATAGCACCCCAATGAAATGCATTGTAGTGAATAGAAGATTTTGAGGGTCACCAAAAGGAGAACTATAAAGGGTGATAACAGACTTTAGTTACATTAGAATTCATTTGTTGATGGTACCATACTAATTTTAGGAATTGTGGTGTGTTCTAGGGTGATTTTACCCTGTGAAAAACCTTCTGCTGGGATTTCATGAATCATGTTTGAGAGAAAACAATTTTCTCATGCTTGTCCCACAGAGGTTTGGAAGGTGCTCCAAAAGCTAAAATGAGAGCATATTTTCTGTAAATTCACATTATCTTTCTCAGTCATGTGAGAATGAAGTCTGACATTCTCAGTAAAACATGTAAATCCAACAAGGGCAGAGACTGTCAGTTGATTCCTTTGTGTTCTACTGCAGCTTCCCAGAGTGTTCTTAAGAACAACTAGAGCGCTAACAACCTTACCTATGACAAAAGTATGGCACACCTGAAGCCATCTTGATTGGAATAAACTGGTAACACTTAAAACATTTAATTTAAAAAGGAACAAAATGATGGGGTTCATTTTGTCTTAGAAATTATGGTTAGTGCTGTAGAAAGAAAAATTAGGACATGTTTTAAGTGAGATCTCAAATATCTTCCTGTTATATTTCAACAGGAGCAGCCTGCCAGTTGATTCCTTTGTGTTCTACTGCAGCTTCCCAGAGTGTTCTAAAGAACAACTAGAGCGCTAACAGCCTTACCTATGACAAAAGTATGGCACACCTGAAGCCATCTTGATTGGAATAAACTGGTAACACTTAAAACATTTAATTTAAAAAGGAACAAAATGATGGGGTTCATTTTGTCATAGAAATTATGGTTAGTGCTGTAGAAAGAAAAATTAGCACATGTTTTAAGTGAGATCTCAAATATCTTCCTGTTATATTTCAACAGGAGCAGCCTGCCAGTTGATTCCTTTGTGTTCTACTGCAGCTTCCCAGAGTGTTCTAAAGAACAACTAGAGCGCTAACAGTCTTACTTATGAAAAAATTATGGCACACCTGAAGCCATCTTGATTGGAATAAACCGGTAACACTTAAAACATTTAATTTAAAAAGGAACAAAATGAGGGGGTTCATTTTGTCATAGAAATTATGGTTAGTGCTGTAGAAAGAAAAATTAGGACATGTTTTAAGTGAGATTACAAATATCTTCCTGTTATATTTCAATAGGAGCAGCCTGCCAGTTGATTCCTTTGTGTTCTACTGCAGCTTCCCAGAGTGTTCTAAAGAACAACTAGAGCGCTAACAGTCTTACTTATGACAAAATTATGGCACACCTGAAGCCATCTTGATTGGAATAAACCGGTAACACTTAAAACATTTAATTTAAAAAGGAAAAAAATGAGGGGGTTCATTTTGCCATAGAAATTATGGTTAGTTCTGCAGAAAGAAAAATTAGGGCATGTTTTAAGTGAGATCTCAAATCCTCTTCTATTTCATTAGAAAATTCTGACATGCAGACTGAAACAATCACTTTCAATACCAGCAGTAGACTTCCAGTTAACTCCCTGGTGAGCAGTAGCTTTACTACAGTGATCTAATGAGCAACTAGAGTGCTAACATTCTGAATTTATGGCAAATGTGTGACACATCTGAATGCCTTCTTGATGGAATCAAAGTAAAAAACTGAAAGCATTTCCTACTGAGGAGACTGCAGTAAATGAGGAAATTAGGAAACTTCATAACAAATAAGTATCCCATGATGGCCACCAGAGAAAAAAGAGCCCAAATGTAGCACAAATATCACCCACATGTAGCCCACATATAGCCCAATGACAGAAGTGTGGAAAACACTTTTTATTTTTAGTTTTTTTGCAGTTTTATATAGTGCAGACTGGTGAGGTATTGGAGCGTTGCATCTTACTTGGACCCCTTATTGCGTATTTTGCACGAAGTACATGAGATTGATCTTGCGAAACATTGAACTTTACTATTCTGTTAACCTGAAGTTGCTCTGAACCGGGCTTTGTAACACCCGTTTTTACCTACTGGTTTTAATTAATTCTCACTGTATTGTATTAAGAAAGAGGATTTACTGTTTTTATGTACACTTTTATGATCTATGTTTCTAAATCAGATCGAATAAAGTTTAATGAATGTAATTGAAGTCTCCCAAGATGGCCACCAGAGAAAAATGAGCCCAAATGTAGCACAAATATCACCCAGATGTAGCCCACGTATAGCCCAATGACAGAAGTGTGGAAAACACTTTTTATCCTTTGTTTTTTGCAGTTTTATATAGTGCAGGCTGGTCAGATATTGGAGTGCTTTACATGAGCATTGGTTACATCATACAAGGACAAACTCATTTTGGTTGTAGGCATGGGGAGATTAAGTGATTTGACCAGAATCACAGAATGACGAGCTGAAGCAGAAACTTCAACTTGGTAACACCACATTTTCTCCCCTAAGCGTAACATTTAATCAAGTGGTCAACTGGATAAAAAAACACAGAGATAACAAATAATTCAAAAGTGCTTTGTCGCTATTTGAGAACTGCTTGGCTCAGAAAGCGACCTTTTTAAAAATGGTGTAAATCCGTTTGGTAGTTGCTGAGAAATTGTAAAAAAACAAATATCGATATATAGAGGCGCGGTGGATCCGCGAACCCTCCCGACCACGAGCATCATTTTAATTGGCTGCCAACACTCCAAACCAGGAAGTGTTGGCAGCCATCTTGTGACTCGGTAGAACCGAGTCACAAGAAAACAGGGAAACAAAGGTGAAAAAGAAGAAAAGGGGGCAGGGTGGAAACACCCTGACCCCCTAGGCCTGCTCAGGGGGTCCCACAAGGACCCCCAGGGACAAAAAAAGCATTTTTTTTAAAAAATTGGCGAAATTCGCGCTGGGGTCGCGAAACCCGCCGAAATGTAAAAAAATGAAGCGCGGGATACCGCGCTTCATTTAATTGAGACCCCCGGGTGGGCCAGGTCCCGGGGGCATTGCCAACAAATATATGCAGGGCCCGCGGGGGCCCCGCAGCCCCGGGGACCGCCACCTCCCGGGGCTTGTTTTTAATGTTTGGGGGCCTCCAAGGCCCCCAAGCCCCGAGGACCGCCACCGCCAGGGCTTTTATCAAATAGGGACCCTCAGGATTCAAGGGGAATTAATCCTCCAACTTACCCTGAGCACTACTGATGCAGTCCAGCCATCGCCCTGTCACTACCCATGCACTCCTCCAATCAACCAGCGAGCACCATGTACTTATCCAATCACTCCGCCAAAACACAAGCACTTATAAATTCACCATCCACTCTCCTTGCAGTACTCTAATCATCCAGTCAGTACCCATGTACTCATCCAATGACCCAGGCACTAACTCATGGCAAATACAGAGGAGGTCATGCTAATCACAGGGGTACCCAACGCATTGTGTTCCCTAGTGTATGTAGGTGTTTTCACTGTATTCTAAGTGTCTTTTACCACCAAAGACAGAGTCAGTTACCACCAGTACCCATCAGCAAAAGTTGGGGGCACAGGAGTACTTTCTACTCCTCTGTTGGTTCTTTCTGCACATCTCTTCCTTCTTCTTGCACTTTTCTTCGTCTTTCTGGACTTCTGTTGCCTCTTTCTGCATTTGTCTTCCTTCTTTCTGCGCTTTTCTTCTTCTTTCTTCACATGTCCTACCTCTGTAGGCATAGTTAGAAACTAGCATTTAAAAAACCTTTGAAATTCACTTAAAAAACCATAGGTTTCAGGCATGTTATAGTTAGAAATTAGCATTTAAAAAACCTTTCAAATTCACTCAAAAAACCATAGGTTTCAGGCACGTTATAGTTAGAAATTAGCATTTAAAAAACCTTAGAAATTCACTGAAAAAACCATAGGTTTTAGGGAAAGTTATAGTTAGTTGGACATTTCACTCGTACAAAACCAGAGAAATTCCCCGTTATAGTTAGTTCAGCTAACTATAACTCGCGCCCCCGCAATGCACTGCTGCTGACGTCACATATGACATCACTCATGACATTGATGCATCTTCTCACACCCTAATGTAACCTTTGATACACCAACTCTAAATAACAGACTGCCATTCTCAAAACCATAGACACTCCAGCAGCAATAACTACATACCCACTCACTGATTCTTAGGTCTAAACACATATCCACTCACTCACCCGTACAGTCACTCATACTTACAATCACTCAGTACAGGACTATCATATGCACTCATACGCCTATATAGACACTCACACACCACCACTCATCCATAGAGGTACTCACACACCTAGTCAGTCATGCAAATAATTAATCACACTCCCATTTACTCACCTATACAGTTATACACACACCAGCTCACTTACTCATACAAATACTAGGACATTCTTACGCTCTTATACAATCACTGATACAAGCACAGACTCATCCATACAGTCACTCTCATAATCACACACTCTCACTTATAGCTATTTATATATTCCAACACACATATATACTGCCTTTCACATATGTAGTTACTCACACATGTACCACTGAGATATACATTCACTCACTAACACACCCATACACACATCACACACCCATACAGTCCATCACAGATGCACTCTTGAAACCATGCACCCAGTGAATCACCCACTCACACATCTATGCACAGAGTCACACACACCCCACCCATACAAACACTCAGGCATCCATACAGATACTCAGACAACCAATCAATAACCCATATAGACACTCATGTAGCTATTCACAAACCCATGCAGCCGCTTACACACCAACAGACAGACGGATACAGACATTCACACAGTTTAGTCACTAACCCGTGCATTCAGTAAGATACATTTAATCACTCACTTATAGAGTCAGTCACACACCTACTAAATCATCCATTCAGACACTTATACACCCACTCATTCTTCAATACGCCTTTCCGTATATATATTAAACATATTTAAACTTTACAGAAACACACAGTCACTAGATGTTGTCATCAGTGATGTCATTTGAGATGTCATCAGTGATGTCATCAGTGATGTCACTGACCATGTCATGAGTGATGTCATATGTGACGTCATCAGCAGTGCATTGCGGGGCGCGAGTTATAGTTAGCTGAACTAACTATAACGGGGAATTTCTCTGGTTTTGTACGAGTGAAATGTCCAACTAACTATAACTTTCCCTAAAACCTATGGTTTTTTCAGTGAATTTCTAAGGTTTTTTAAATGCTAATTTCTAACTATAACGTGCCCGAAACCTATGGTTTTTTCAGTGAATATAGATATGTATATTACCGACTGGTGGTTGGCAGTAGGTAGTTATAGTTAGGACCTAGTTTCCATAGGAAAGCTCCCGCGCTTGCTTTGAAATAACCCCCAGGTGGGCCAGGTCCCGGGGGCATATGATAAATATAGGAGGGGGGTGCACCGGGGCTTCACTCCTAGGGCTATTCAAAGCCCAGGGGACCGCCACCTCCCCGGGCTATTTCCAAATATGTGAGGGGGCCTCGCGGACCCTCCCTGCCCCGGGGACCGCCACCTCCCCAGGGCTAATTAAAACAATATGGGGGGGCCTCGCAGACCCCCCTGCCCCAGGAACCACCACCTCCCCGGGACACACTTTTTTAAAAGTAATGCAGGGGATCCCGTAGGACCTCCCCTGCTGCCCCAGGACCGCCACCTCCCAGGGGCACATACTTCATTTTTTTTTTAAAACAATGCGGGGGAGGCCCTATGGGCTCAACCCCAGCCCCGGGGACTGCCACCTGCCCGGGGCTGAGTCACACAAATTTGGGGGGCCTCGCGGGCCCCCCGCAGCCCCGGGGACCTCCACCTCCCCGGGGCACACATACAACAGTTAAGGGGGTCCGGTGCGGACCCCGGCCCTGGGGCCCACTACCTCCCTGGGGCGAATTTGAATGAAGGAGGGGGTCTGCGTGGCCCCCCCTCCAGGATCCCTACATGGCCCTTGGGACTGCCACCCCCCAGGGCCAGCTCCAGCAATGTCCCGGAGTGCCCACTCCCGGGACATTGCAGTTTGCTATGGCTTGGCGGAAGCGGCCAAGCCATAGCAAACTCTAAACCGCTTCGTGCAAGCAAGAACAAAAATGCTCTCGCTTGTACGAAGCGGAGCAGAATTGCTTTTGGACAGAGGGAGCTGCATGACAGCAGCTCCCTCTGTCCAAAAGCAATGCCTTCCACTACTCTGCAAATGCGCCTCCTGGCGCACTCCTGTTTGGGGGGTGAAGTCCCCTTGGCTGCTGAGGGTCCTTAGGGGCCAACAAGACCTTCTGTTACCTCCAGTATGCCCCGCACAGTGGGATTGCTGAGAGGTGGTCGGGAGCCACACCCCCTTTCTCCACCACTCTGCAAACGCACCTCTCAGCGCACTGTTGGTGGGAGGATGAGGTCCCCTTGCCTCCTGATGGCTTCAAGACTAAAGTGGACTTCATCCTCGAAGCAGTAGTGTGCCAGGAGCTGCATTTGCACAGTGGTAGAGAAAGGGGGCATGGCCTCTGACGACCTCTCAGCAATGCAGCTGTGTGGGTCTTACTGGAGGTGACAGGAGGGTAAGTTGGCCCCCAAGGACCCTGAAGAGCCAAGAGGACTTCATCCCCCAACTAGTAGTGCGCCAGGAGGCGCATTAGCAGAGTGGTGGAGAAAGGGGACACTTTACTCCTGAGGAAACTTGGGGGCTAGGAAGACACACAGACAATCATACAGGTACTCAGACAACCAATCAATCACCTATACAGCCACTCACGTACCCACTCACCAACCCATACAGCCACTAAGACACCAACTGAAAGACTGATAGACATTCGCACAACCTACTCACTCACCCATACATTCACTGAGACACCTAATCACTCACTTATACAGTCAGTCACGCATCCACTGAATCATCCATACAGGCACTCATACACACACTGATGTATATTTAACACTCATAAACATTTTTAAAAACACTTACAGTCACTGGATGTAATAAGTGATGTCATTTGAGATGTCTGTCATGAGTGTTGTCATCAGTGATGTCACTGACCATGTCATGAGTGATGTACTATGTGATGTCATAAGCAGTGCATTGCGGGGGCACAAGTTATAGTTAGCTCAGCTAACTATAACTGCTGAATTTCTCTGGTGTTGTACGAGTGAAATGTCAGCCTAACTATAACGTCCGTGTAACCTTTGTTTTTTTCCAGTGAATTTCTAAGGTTTTTAAAAATTATATTTCCTAACTATAACGTCCCTGTAACCTTTGTTATTTTCAGTTAATTTATATATAAATTATATATGACTGCCCAGCTTTTCCAAGGCCATAGCAACAGGGTCCGGGCAAAGGCCCCTGGGCGAAGCTGGCACTTTTTTCCATTTGCTGTCTCTACGCATGTTAGGTCTGCAAGGCAAGCTCTCTTTCTTCTCCTCTTCAGGAGGTGACAGGCCTCCCTTAAGGATTTAAGTTGAAGAAGCTTTTCATCCCAGCGGAAAATGAGGTGGAACGGGTGCCCCAATTGTAAGGAATCCCCTTGCTTCTGAAAAAGGTCGTAACTGGTCAGAAGTCTCTGAATTTCTGAAGTGTCAAAGCCGCTAAATCCTGGTATAACATCAGTCTGTGGCCTCGGAACTGTATGGGGTGTGCATCTTTTGCCTTATGTAATATGGCTTCTTTTAGTTGAAAGTCGTGGACACTGGCACGGATGTCCGGTGGGCAGCTTCCATCTGCCTGAGGGACTCCCACCCTATGAACTCTGCTCAACTGCACCTCCATGTCTGCTTGTGAGTCCAGTATCTTTAGGAAAAGGGCCTTCACATAGGCCACAATGTCTGTGCTCTCAGCCTTATCTGGCATCCCAAGAATGCAGATGTTGTTCCTGCTGGAACCTTTTTCGAGATCCTCGGCGTGGCGTTGTAGGGCAATCTGCTGGTCTAGCAATTGTAGAACTTCCTGCTGTAGGTGTTCAATCTCCTCATCCCATCCAGACTCATGTTCCTCGAGGGTGGACACTCTGTAGCCCACATCCGCTAAATCTCATTTAGCCTCCTTAAGGTTGTGACCCACCTCCCCTTTCACTGCTTGAATATCTTCACTTAAGGATGCTAAGAGTGGGGGGCGCTAGAGGGCGCATGGCAAGATGGCCGCACCCTAGTGTTGCTCCGCCTGACCGGGCAACAATCCGCCTAATATTTGCCTAAAATCTACGTATTTTCTGCTTCAACTGGGGTGGAATGTGAAGCGGAGCCCTTCTGCAGCTACGGGAGGCGATTTCTCTCATCTGCAGTCGCCTGGACATCGCTAACTCGGACTCCTCCACGGCCCGGCGAGCGCTCGCAAAATGGCACCCGCGGTGATCCTCTGAGCCGAGACCTCTCTTCGGCGTCTGGCGCCTTGCGGTGTGACATACCTGCATAACCTACACGGCGCGGAGGCACATTGGACCTGATCACTCGTCTCTATCGCAGCGGCTTGCCCCGGTGCTGTGGATCTGCGCGCGGGCGACGGCGCGGAGAGGATTGAGGAGTCTGACTGACGGCGCAGCCGTGTCCTGAAGTTCCTGGGAGCGCCTGGCTGCTGATTGCGTGGTCCCTGCTGCTGGCGGTGGTGAGTGGGATGCGGCGCCTCGCTGGGCCCGCGGCTGCGGAGGCGGGTGAGGGCCCGTGCGCGGCGCTGCGCTCTGCGAGCTGCTGCTTGGCCTCGGGGGGCTACGTGCGTGGGGAGGCTGGGTTCCCTGCGGACCACACGGGCGTGAGCGGCCGACTACCGGCGCTGCAGCTGTGGATGGCCGGTGAACCACGAGGCTCGACGCAACTGGTTGCCTGAATTGCTGTGGCCCTGTGAGAGAGTGCGGTCTAGCTTGTTTTGTCCCCCTGCCGCTCCTTGGAATACCAGCTTACATTTACCTGCACGTCACAGACGGTTGGCCTTTGGTTGGAGGGTTGTTCTGTAGAGTGGTGTGCCCTTTGAGACCTGCAGTCCCTGTTGGGCCTACTAGCACAGCGCTACTGTGAGCGGGCCTATACTACCTCCACTGCATGCGAGTCCCCCTCGTATAGGGGTCTATCCCACCTCATTTTGAGGGACGATCTGGTACACTGGGCATATTAACTGTGAGCTATCTGGGGGATTGTGTGTGTGCCACCAATACCATGGGGAGAACGGACAAGACGCAACCCCGCCTTACATTTGAGGCCCGTAGGCCTGCCAAGTCCACGCAGAAGGCCGCCTCGGACGCGGATGCCCATGGGGACACCCCGCCTTCATTGGAAACGACTTTAATGGCGATGCAGCGCAGCCTCCAATCCATAGAAGGCACAATGGCGGCGGTGAACCAATGCCTGGACCATTTGTCGGCGCAATTTGAAAAACAAAATGCCCGCATGGGGGAGGTTGAGCAGCGGGTCTCGGCAACAGAGGACTGCCTAAGTGAAGTGACTGGTAAGACACTCAATATGGAAAAAGTACTCTCCCTTATCCAAGCTAAAAACGAGGATTTGGAGGCGCGGTCCCGGCGCAATAACATTAGACTCACAGGGCTTCCAGAATCCACCAATGTGGGGAGAATGGAAATTTATATTGAGACCCTCATCAAGGATATCTTTGGCTCGGAGCACCTGTCCCCCATGTTTATTGTGGAGCGTGCCCATCGCTCACTTGCGTCCAGACCGCCGCCTGGCGCCGCTCCTCGCCCAATCATAGCGAGACTATTAAATTACAGGGACCGGGACACTGTTCTGCGGCTGGCCCGGGACAAGGGGACGATTGAGCATCAGGGCAATACACTAGCCTTCTTTCCAGACTTCACCGCTACTGTACAATCTGCCAGGAGGGAGTTTGGTGCGGTGAAGAAATTCCTACAGTCGGAGCGAATACCCTATGCTATGTTGTACCCCGCACGCTTACGAATAGGGCTTGATGGTGATTCTAAGATATTTGTTAACCCCAAGGCCGCCATGGAACATGTTAAGCAACTGAAACGCGGACGGCGTGAGTCCGGCACGCCTAATGACTCAGACGATTGAGTTGCAGTGGGGTTTCATACTGTTATTGTGCTGCCAGGGTTGCTGTTGCTCGCTCAGGAATGTAATATGTCACAACTTAATATGTCATAATGATATTAGTGAAATTGCCTTTTTTCTTTCAGGCTGCCAGTATGGGTATGCGCTATTGCTCGCTCCTGAGACACTGATTTATTTTTAGGCACAGCACCTAGACCTGCTCGGCCACCTCTCACTAGTTGGGAGGCTAGTTGCCCTCTGCGCCCCCCAAATGGGAGTACCCCACACGCAAAGTTGTTTTATTTCTACCTGTTGGGGGGGGGGGTTCACTGACTTGGGATGGCTTTGGCACAGTTTGGGACGCTGAAGTGGGTGGGGGGTTGGGGTTGGGGGGGTTCTATGGGCGATTGTTGCGGTGTTACTCTCAAGCATCGGCTGTGCAGATCTGCTGAGGCATCTTTTGTTTGGCCATCTCGATGTATTGCGCTGGAATTTATCCGCTGTTGAATGGACTGCATGAGTGGTGTGGTTAAATTCATTACCTGGAATGTGCGTGGTCTAAACACCCCGAAAAAGATCAGGTCTGTTTTTGCGCATTTAGATAGATTGGGGGTGCAGGTGGCCCTACTTCAGGAGACCCACCTCACCAAAGACTCAGCACAAAAAATAGGGGTGCGATGGGCAGCGGTGAAAGTTGAGTCCTCATTCTCTACCTATTCTAGGGGCGTGATGATACTTATTAAAAAAAGGGGTTCCCTTCACTGTGATTAAAACTGATACGGATGAGCATGGGCGAGTGGTGATAGTGCACGGACAATTGGGGGGCAAGACTATCCTCTTAGTCAATGTATACGGGCCAAACACGGATGACCCGTCTTTTTTCTCGGATGTGTGGCGCCGAATCTCTGGGTTCCCATCGGCTGAAATAATCTGGGGAGGTGATTTCAATGTATGTCTGGATATTACTTTAGATGGAGCTGGCAGTGACGCAGGTAGACTAAAACAAGCAGCAGAGTCCATTCTGGGGATCTTAGATGCGGGCCACCTGTTTGATGTCTGGCGTCTTCAGCATCCACTGGACCGCGAAAGCACGTTCGTCTCTTCTGTGCATGGGTCATGGTCCTGAATAGATTTCTGGCTCGTCTCTGAGGCAGTCTGCACCTGGGCAGTACGAGTTGGGCACACGCCTCGGACACTATCCGACCATTCTCCAGTGACATTAGACTTACGGATACCTTTATGTGAGCGACCACCGTTTGCATGTGGAGACTTCAGCCTACTGAACTTACGGATCCAGTTTTTAAACACACCATAGGAGAGGCTATAAAAATTTTTTTTTCGCAAGAATGAAGGCTCAGTTGATAGTGCTGGAGTGCTATGGGAGGCGTTCAAGGTGACGATCCGCGGGGCTTGCATGGGAGCGCAGGCCGGAGTGTTGCGCGATCTCCGGCGTAGAATAAATAAACTGGCGTCTGAGATTTCTGCGCTTGAGCGTGACTATGAGGTGAATCCCTCCCCACACACGTTAGCTAGGATACGTGACCTGGTCACTGACCACAATGAAACGGTCGATCAGGAAATGCGGCACCTTTCTGGCGTGCGACTGCTCGCTACTACGGGGAGGGGGCCGCCCTGAGCTCGCTGATGCGGAAATTATCAGCGCTCGCGTGGGCAAGAGTGTATTAAGGAGCTATTGGATGAGGAAGGAACAGCACATTACTTGACTCCAGAAATTAGCGATATAATTGTACGATTCTATACCACGCTTTATGAGGCCAGAGATGCTCCTGGGACGGTAGAGATAGACTCCTACCTTGAAGACGTCGCGTTAGGGTTGCTTTCGGAAGCACACAGGGAATATTTAGTGCAGCCATTTGACGAGGAGGACGTCAAGCTAGCTATTATGGCATTGCCCACCTGTAAGGTGGCCGGTATGGATGGGCTCCCTAGCGAATTTTATAAAGCATTTGCTGCTGATCTCGCACCTAGGCTATTGGCCATGTTTGCGGAGGCCTACGACGAAGGGAAACTCCCGCCTTCACTGAGAGAGGCCCTGCTGGTCACCTTGCTGAAACCGGACAAGCCCTCTGACCGGTGCGAATCCTACAGGCCTCTCTCAATCATCAATATTGACGCCAAAGTCCTTGCAAAGATGATAGCCACTAGGTTGCAACCACTAATACCTCTTCTGGTCTTGCCTGACCAGTCCGGCTTTGTCTCAGCGCGCTCCACTACGCATAACTTGCGCACCGTGTTTTCCACGCTCACACTATTTCGACCCGGATTTCCAGGCGGTGGCTGTGTTGCTTGATGCAGCAAAAGCCTTTGACTCGCTTAGCTGGGATTTTATATTCACAGTCCTAACCAGAATGGGGCTCCCACAGTTTTTTCTTAAATGGCTTAAGGTATTGTATACTACACCAGCGGCACGGGTGCGGGTAAATGGCTGGGTTTCCTCGATGTTCCCCGTAGGTAGAGGCACGAGGCAGGGTTGCCCCTTGTCGCCGATGCTGTTCTCCTTAGCGCTAGAGCCTCTGGCTTGTAAACTCAGACAGAAACACGCAGCTGCGGCAATACGATTCCGGCAGAGACCTCTTGTGGTTTCCTTATATGCCGATGATATGCTACTATACGTCCGAGACCCCGCTATCCATCTCCCTGGCCTGCTGAGGGAATATGTGAAATTTGAACGATTTTCTGGCCTCGGAATTAATTGGTCAAAGTCAGTGGTGTTTCCGCTGACGGCTGGTACGAAAGAGGTTGAACTAGATTTCCCACTGAAGTGGACTCAAGATCCGGTACGGTATCTTGGGGTTTGGCTCCACAGGGACCCTGATAGGGTGATCTCCAAGAATTATGGTCGAGCCACCACACGTATCACCGAACGAGCGGAGAGATGGGCGTGTCTGCCTCTCTCCCTTGCGGATCGGATTGCAGTTGTAAAGATGACCTTCTTGCCGCAGCTGCTATATTTCTTCGTCAATATTCCAATTAAGTTAAATCTATTGCTCTTCCAGACGCTCCAATCTGCAGTTCTCTCCTTCGTGTGGGGTGGGAAGAAGCCTCGTTGTAGCTGGGATGTCTTAACGAAACCGTTTGATCGGGGTGGGTTTGAGGCTCCCGACTTTCGGCTCTACTACTTATGCGCTCAGGCGCAGTTCGCACACTTCTGGCACTATCCACCACGGTTTCAACCCCATCTTGCCATTGAGTCTGATGCGGTTTTTCCACTACTTTTGCAGGCGGCGACCCTCTCTGGGGGCTCGGGAGGTCCGCAGACCGAAATTGCTCTAGTGTCCTGCACGGCGTGGGCTTGGAGGATGCTTGCTAAAAGGGCGCAGCTCTTATATCTATACGCCCCGCTACTGCCACTGACCTCGCATCCGGGCATTTCAGCTGCCAGGGAAAAACCGGCCATGCGGGAACTAGCAGCTGTGGGAATAACCCGGTTGGGGGATCTGTACAAACAGGGGCAGTTCAGAACATTGCAAGATGTGCAGGTGTCTACAGCTCGCGGATTCATGTTGAGCTTCAGGTATGTTAGAGTCCGACAAGCGGTCAAGGCTATTTATCCGGATTACCCGGAGGAACCCAAAACTTTGCGGGCACTACAGGCTATGCTGGCGGTGGAGGAGCGAAAAGGCCTCATCACTAGACTATATAACGCCTCCCTGCGGGAGCGAGAGCCTGAAGAGCAACCCTCCTTTCTTAGATGGCAGACCGTGCTAGGGACGACATTTACATTAGATGTTTGGAAGGCCTGCTGCGACCTAACTGGTCGTCTTACGGCGAACTGTAATCTCAGAATACTCCATTTCAAATATCTGCACCAATTATATTACACCCCCCTGCAGCTTAGAAAGTATGGGTTACGTGAGTCCGCTAACTGCGTGCGCTGTGGTCAGGCTGACCCTGATTTCTTACACATGGCATGGATGTGTGCTGGAATATCTGCTTTTTGGTCCAAGGTGACAAATATACTTACTGATGTTATATTGGAACCGGTGCACTGTACGCCTGAACTTTGTCTGCTTGGATTTGTGAAGAACTTGAAGCCCTGTAAAAGAAGAATAATTGCAATTTCCACCTTGTTTGCTAAGAGAGCTGTAGCACTCTGTTGGGGAGCGAGGACCACCACAACTGTGAAAAAATGGATCCGTGATCTGCTTTACTGTAGAGATACCTTAGAGATCTATGCCGAAGAATTGCCTGTAGCCTCAGGTCCAAGGGACTTCTGGGCACCTCTTACCTCATATTTGCTCACTCATCCGGCTTTGATTTGAATTGTTGGTATGCATCCCTACTGTTTGGTGGAATGTGGTTCTCGTGCTGGGGGGCCGCGCCTGGTATAGCCATTGTAATTTCACCTTTAAATGCCTTCGATATCCAATAAGTTTCGAAACTGTAAGATGCACTGTCGCTTGTTCTTGTTGGGGGGTTTGGGGGACCTGTTTCTTTCCTCTGATACAATTATTGCAATGTACCTATTTACATGTCATTATGCGAACCGAAACTAATAAACAGATTTAAAAAAAAAAAAAGGATGCTAAGAGTGCTTCTATAAAGGATCTCGTAAACAGGGCCTCTTCTTCTCCCCCGTTGGGCACCGGACTGGTCTCTCTGTTTGTGCACTCCCCTGGGCCTGAGTTCCATCCGACGTGTACGCATGTCTTTGAGTGAGCGTTTTTTTCTTCCTTCTCATTTCCTAAATAATGTCCGCCTTATGCAGCCCGCAAGTGTCGACCTTCACTTACCAGAGCCCTTAGAGTCCAGTATAGTGTGTCATGCGACTCCCACGCGGGCTAGTAATATGTCCCAAGGTGTCACTATACCCCCCCGCCCCCCAACGGGGCTCCGCTCCTGTGTCGGTGGCTGCAAGTGCCTGGCCGAACCCCCCAGGCCACTATGGGGCAAAGGAGTCCCGCCGTGGTTCAGGTGGCGAAGAAGAGTCTTGTCAGCCGCCCTGTGGCCAGGGGATGTACTGATCTTGGATTCAGTCGAGGAAGCCCAGCGGCTGCGCTCGTTATAGCTTAGAGGTACATGACCACCTTGTCTAACCAGTGCGGTGTCTCCCAGCAGTTGCTTGCAGGCATCTAGTCCTTATCGGGCTGTTGGTTCCTTCAGACATGCCCTGCCGGTGCCCAGCAGACCGCTAGGGGGCTGGCTTCGTCACCCTCCACTGCCGCCCCTGCTCCCCTTCTTCCGTTAATTGTACGCTGTAGGGGGGGCTGTCATCGGGGAATATTATCTCTCTCCGCTGTTCATGGTGGTGATACGCGGGTCGTCTCGCAGCCCCCGTCGCCGCTCACACACAGCCCAGGCCGGACTCCCTTGCAAAGCTGCCTCAATGTGCTCCCACCGAGCAGCGAGGAACTGCGTGAAGCTGCACCACCTGCCTTCGGTCTCGGATGACTCTGCGCATCCCCGCTGGGGCCATATTGCTCCAGGCGAGGAGAATACCACCCAGTATCTGGCCGCTCATCGTGTCGCTGCAGCCGGCCTGCACCTTGTCATCGCACGGCTGCCGCCATATCCCTACAGATGGCCAAAGGTATCGCCAGTCAAGTGGGTCCTTCTGCCAGCGGTTAGACCGCAGACCACACTCCAGCAACACCAGTGGCCTCCCTGGCTACACCTAGTAGCCCCCCCTCCAGGGCTAAGGCTCAGCAGTAGATGCTCTGTGCAGTGTCGGCCAAGACGGAGGAGCGGGACAATGTGCCCTAACTGTCCGCCATCTTGGCCACGCTCCCTCCACCTGTCATTTAGAGGCATGTTTCTAGGAAGGAGACTATCAGGCACATGCATCAACGTAGGCTTTTGCAAGTCCTTAATTGCGATAATTAAGGACTCGCAATTAAGGACTCGCAAAAGCCTATGCATGTAGGAATCGCTATTAAATTAGCGATTCCTACATATTCTTATTTACGACTGCTAAATTGCGAGTCGCAAATAAGGAATGGCGTCCCATTCATTCCTATGAGCCTACAGGCGCATAGGAATGAATGGAAATTGCATGCGCAATTTGCGAGTATCAATAGGTATTCGCAAATTGCATGCATTTCAAGGGTGCAAGGGTGTCAAAGGACACCCTGTTGCACCCCTGAAAAGTGATGTGCACCCATATTGAAAGCACACACATGCCCCAAGGGCATGTGTGTGCGCAGCATGAAACTTTGAAAAATGCACTTTAGTGCATTTTTCAAAGTTTTTGCAAATTACCGACCAGTTTAATTGCTCGGTAATTTGTGGCCCCAAATAGCGAAATCGCTATTTTAAAGTGGTTCTTGCATTGCATTTAAGGAATCGCAAATTGCGATTCCTTAAATGCAATCACAATTTAAGAAATCGCAATAAATTGCGAATTCTTAACTTGCGAGTGCCTTGAACCTTGATGCATCGCAAAAGCCCTTTTTGCGGGCGCAAACGGCCGATTTTTGCGAATCGCACCGTTTGCGCTCGCAAAAAAGGTTGATGCATGTGCCTGTAAGTCCTTTCCTTCCACTCCTTCAAGAATTCCCACTACTCTGATGCTGCTGCACCTTGCATGCCCTTCAGCATCTTCCACCCTATATTTAAGGAATTGTACTCTATTGGTCAGATTGAGGACCTATTTCTGTAGGTCATCCATTATGGATCATACTTCATTAAGCAATTCCTCCATCCGTTTGACTACGTCAGACAACTTCCACTGCTCATCAAGTAGCAATCATGTAGCTTATTACAAGAGAGCCTGTCTTACCTTCTGATACTTCCCTGGGTACAGTGCTAGCATCAAACCTTTGTCCAGCTCATCTTGGAGCAGGTTGGTTTGTTCACTGACGACTTGCCCTTGAATCACTTTTTCCTCTTCGGCTCGGGCTTCCATAGTTTTTCTCTTGAAATCCCATTATGCCACTTAGGTTCACGGTAGTGCAGTGCCTTCCCATCTGCAACTTTGTAACTAACTATGTGCTGTGGTTAAAGGGATTAATCTCAGTTCTCATTCTGGGAAACATCTGTGCCCCGGGGTGGAGTGGGGGTGGGCACTAACTGGAGGCCCAAAGTGGTCACACTAGCAGTATTACCAATGTATCACTAGTTGGAGGGTCCATCCTCTCTGAGGCTTAATATAGTTACCATTTGAGGGGGCTCCCGGTCTCCCTTATGGGCAGAGTTGTCCTCTTTAAAATGATGGATCTCCCACGTTTACTGTATGCTGTCCAGAATACCCCATATTGGATACAGGAAACGTTCTTCCACGCGGTTGAATCCGAACAGCGCAAGTTGTTATGGGGGCGGAGGGGGGGGGCAGTCCTAGAATTGCGCTCAAGAAACTCCAGAAGGGTGTATATGAGGGGGGGCTTGCAGTTCCGGACATTAGAAGATATTACTGGGCATCTCAACTCATTAATATCAATGGATGGGTTTTTTCCCCGCTTGAGGAACCAGCGTATAGGGTGGACAGATTGGTGTTAAACAACCGAAGCTATCTAGCTGAACTATACTGGAGGGGGCGGGGTAATGCACATCTCCCGACACATACAAGGACAGTTATTGAGGTCTGGCATAAGACAACTAAAATGACAGGCTGGGAGAAGAAACTCACAGAGCAGACTCCACTATGGGAGGGAGATTTTCTGAAAGAATTACGACGGCTTCAGGGCTTCCGGAAATGGAGCCTCATTGGGATTGATGTGCTTGGGGACATCTGGAAGGGAGGCAAAATGGTGACATTTGATACCCTATGGGAGGACTTTCAATTGGGGGGAGGTGAATTCCTCAGATACCGACAATTGCGTCTTGCGCTTCATTGCCATCTGACAGAAGGGACTGTGCTACCCGAATATTCTCCCTTGGAGGATAGGATCCTCTTAGACCCCATGATTTGCAAAGCTGTGTCCCTTACTTATAAAAAACTGATGAACAACTCCCCAAATTGTGTGGGTTCCTTACGGGAGGCCTGGGAATCCGACGTGGGGCTACTGGAGGATGACGACTGGGCGGAGGCCCTTCAGAGTCCCAGAGACATAGCCATTCGAGCACGCTTTAGGCTTGTTCAACTCCGCATTTTCCACAGATCATATGCCTCACGGGTGGTACAGTTTCGTTTTGGGGGTTGTGTGTCCGAGCTGTGTGCTAGGGGGTGCGGCGAGAAAGGGTCCTTCTTCCATATATTATGGTCTTACCCCAGAATTCAGAGGTATTGGAGGGGTCTGACTCGCATAATGGAGGCAGTGGTGGGAGAGGAGGTCCCATTGGAGTCCAGATGGCACATCCTGGGCGTCACGGGAGAGATCACATGGCCACAATGGGCCAAGTCCTGGCTAGCCTTAGCAGGAAGGGTCGCAAGCGGAATATTGCCCGGGCATGGGGGGCAGCAGAGCCCCTGACAGTGGAAGCATGGATGTGCGATATGGATTGGTATTATAGCGCGGAACAAATGGTCTATCAAATGATGCCCCCGAAAGTGGAAGAAAATATGGGGGGCATGGGCTCAGTATAGAGACCTGGGATTGGGACCTTGAGGTGTGTCCAATATGTCATTCTATGAGAGTTAAGCGATGAGTTCAGTCATGTTCCGTGATGAAGTACGCAACATGTAATTGGGTGTGATATATTGGAGGGGTTACCGGGCCATTTTCATAACCCGCAAATGTATGTCTATGTATGCTCTGTCTTTGAAGCTTGTTCTTTTGTTTAATAAAAAGAATTAAAAAAAATATATATAGTTACCATTGAGTTAAAACTCTGTACACTGAGGACAGCCAAGGAAGCCAGTAATGTAATTTGTACAGCAGTTACAGCCTGCCTCAGTCATAGTGCACGATGACTCAGTGTAAGTCAACTCGTGGACATTTGGGGGCGCTAGAGGGCGCACGGCAAGATGGCCGCACCCTAGTGAGGCTCTGCCCGGCTGCGCCACAATCCGACTAATATCTGCCTGACAAACTTACAATCCGGTGGCACAGAGGGGCGCATCTGACGAGTGAAGTGCTCCCGCTTCAACTGGTGCCCTTGGAACTGCCCAAGACTGGAGGAACTGCGTAATTTCTGCTGTGGCGGCCTGCGGTCGAGCGATCACAAAATGGTGGCGCCCGGGGGGCTCTGAGACTGGCCGCCTTTGCCGGATCATTGTGCCCTCTTGGATCCGCGAGCGTTCGCCTAACATCAGCGATCGGACTGGGGAGGACGTCGCTTCACCCCTGAGATTGCTGTACCTGCTGGTGATGCTGCAACGGGCCCCGTGAGGCCGTGTGCGGAGGCGGCGATTCCCGGTGCCTGTGGCGGCTGCGGTGGAGACGGGCCCCTGTGTCCCCGGCGCCGGAGGTGGTGAGTGCGACACGGCCTGGCACAGGTCTGTGGTTGCGGAGGCGGGTGTGGGCCTGATGCGGGCTGCGTCCTGCGAGCCGCTGTAGGGTGCTGTGGAGCGCGGGTGGCCTCGGACTTACCTGCATGCGGCAGCGGACTTCCGCACATTGGGAACGGACAGAATATTAGGCCCCGGTCCATTCTTCAGTGGGGCTTGCAGGGATCTACTTGCCACTACCGCCTGCGTAGGAGGGTGCGCGCCTTCCTGTGCCGCCTACAACTGGGACCTGCTTGGCGCATTACCGGCTACTTCGCTGGGGGACTTGCGACGGCCACGCTGAGCTGCCCGCTCCTGGGGTCGATGTCACCTGTATCCTTTATTGGCCACCCCCCTCCCAAGACGGAGCGGTGTTATCGATGAGAGCGCGTCGTCTATCTGGTACTGGACTTGCTGCGGCGCTCTGACCTGCCATAATTGCTGAGGTTGTGGGGCCCGGTCTAGGTCCTGGCTACTGCTCTGCCTGCTGAGCGCTCTGATCTGCGCTGCTCGCCCACGCCTTTCTGCCACTCTCTCGGTGCTGCTGCTCAGCGGAGGGATAACTGGCACCGGGGCCATGGACACTGCGTGGCCCACCTGAGTGAGGCGGGTTTTGGAGCCACTACTGCGGAGCCCGGAGCGAGGTGCACTCCCCTGTGGCCTGGGATTCACGCTGGATTGGGCCCCGCGCTGTCTTGCAGGCGTTGTGGCGTCTCTGCTGGTTGTGTTTGTGTGGGTGAGCACCCCCTCTCCAACTTGGGTCTGCTTCGCCCCCCTACTTTAATCGGATTGCGGACTCTACCACCCTCCGGTTGGGGGCCAGCTTACGAACGCACTTCTACTACGCAGGGGGCCTCTCCTTTGCTTTTCACTAGTCAATCCACCTATTGCTATTGATGGGAGTTTACACCTTTAGGCCGCAGCCTTGCAGCCACCTGGGGGAGTGGACGGCGGTGGAGGTACCCACGGATCTTTGCTTGGCTCCTACGGAGGACGTTGTGGGTGCCGCGCTCCACGCTACTTCCTGCGGACAATCCTATCTGATATCTGTGCGACATGGGCAAGACGGACAAAACCCAGCCTCGCCTCACGTTTGAGGCACGAAAATCCACTAAGGCACTGCAGAAGGCCGCCTCAGATTCAGAGGCGGATGCGCCAGAAGGGCATCCCTCAAGCCTCGATGCCACGCTCTTGGCGATGCAGCGTAGCCTCCAATCTATCGAGGGTACAATGGCGGCTGTTAATCATCGACTAGACCACATGTCATCGCAGCTGGAAAAACAGAACGCCCGTATGGGGGAAGTGGAGCAGCGGGTCTCTGCGGCAGAGGACGGCCTGATGTCGCCGGGAAAACTCTCAATATGGAAAAAGTCCTGTCCGTCATCCAAGCTAAGAATGAGGATTTGGAGGCACGCTCCAGGCGTAACAATATCCGCCTCATCGGGCTGCCGGAGTCCACCAACGTTGGCAGAATGGAGACATTCATTGAAACATTGATCATAGATCTTTTTGATACAGAGCAGCTGTCTCCCATGTTCATTGTGGAGCGGGCGCATCGCTCGCTGGCTACTCGTCCGGCTCCGGGAGCTCCCCCTCGTCCCATTATTGCGAGAGTATTGAACTATAGGGACCGTGATGTAATATTACGCCTGGCACGAGAGAAAGGCACCGTTGAACACCAAGGCAATAAACTCTCCTTCTTTCCGGATTTTACTGTGGCTGTTCAAGCGGCGGGAAGGGAGTTTGCGGATGTCAAAAAATGTCTCAAGTCCGAAGAGGTCCCGTACGCCATGCTCTACCCTGCCCACCTGAAGATTGGCCCGGACGGAGACTCTCACATCTTCAACAACCCCAAAGCGGCCCTAGAACATGCCAAACGCCTCAAGCGAAGGCGACGTGAATCCCGTACGCCGTCAGATACAGAGGAACACTAGGCCCATAGGGAGTACCTGCAGAAATATCCTGCTGTCTGGATTGCTCCTCAGTTGTCTATGATTTCACTTCAGCTCAAGACGAGTTACTTATATATATGCCTTGCTCTATTCCCACACACAAGTGGACTCAGCTGGGGTCAAATGTGTTATACATGCTCTTATACTATGTGTGGGTTCCAGGGTATCGTTTTTTGCAGGCACAGTTACAGTTCCCGCTCAGCCACCTCCTGCTAGATGGGAGGATAGTTGCACTCTAGCGCCCTTGAATGGGTACACCCCAACTAAGGTTTGCATTACGGTTTGCATTACGCCGCCACCGATGACATCAGGACCCTGCTAGACAACGGAGAAACAGCAGCCCTCATCCTCCTGGACCTATCAGCCGCCTTCGACACGGTCTGCCACCACACACTACGAACACGCCTTCACGACGCCGGGATCCAAGAGAAGGCCCTGGACTGGACCACATCCTTCCTTTCCGGCAGAACACAAAGCGTCCGCCTCGCCCCCTTCCGATCCAAGGCCACCAAGATCATCTGCGGCGTACCCCAAGGCTCCTCCCTCAGCCCAACGCTGTTCAACATCTACATGGCACCCTCGCCCACGTCGCCCGACAGCACAACCTCAACATCATCTCCTACGCCGACGACACCCAGCTGATCCTCTCCTCACCAAAGACCCTCACACCGCCAAAGCCCACCTCCACGAAGGAATGAAGGCCGTCGCCGAATGGATGAGGACCAGCCGCCTGAAGCTGAACTCGGACAAGACGGAGGTCCTCATCCTTGGTTCCAACCCTTCAGCCTGGGACGACTCTCTGGTGGCCAACATCACTGGGAACAGCCCCGCCACCCACCGACCACGTACGCAACCTAGGGGTCATCCTCGACCCCACCCTCTCCATGACTAAGCAGGTCAACGCCGTTTCCTCATCCTGCTTCAACATCCTCCGAATGCTCCGCAGGATCTTCAAGTGGATCCCCACCGAAACAAGAAAAACAGTCACCCAGGCCCTCGTCACCAGCAGGCTGGACTACGGAAACGCCCTCTACGCAGGAACGACGGCTAAGCTCCTGAGACGGCTGCAACGCATCCAGAACGCCTCTGCACGTCTTATCCTCGACATCCCCCGACGCAGCCACATCACACCCCACCTGAGAGACCTGCACTGGCTCCCTGTCAACAAGAGGATAACCTTCAAGCTCCTCACCCACGCACACAAAGCACTCCACAACTCCGGACCAGCCTACCTCAACAGACGACTCAGCTTCTACACCCCCACCCGCCAGCTCCGCTCGACCAGCTTCGCCCTCGCCACAGTCCACCGCATCCGGAAAACGTCCGCCGGCGGCAGATCCTTCTCCCACCTCGCCGCCAACACCTGGTACACCCTCCCCACCAACCTCCGACAGACCCAAGACCTACTGGCCTTCAGAAGACTCCTCAAGACCTGGCTCTTCGATCAGTAGCAGCACCACCCCCCTCTTCCCCCAGCGCCTTGAGACCCTCGCGGGTATGTAGTGCGCTTTATAAGTGACATGATTGATTGATTGATTGATTGATTGAGGGGAGGGGTGGGGGTAGGTTGGGATGGCTTTGGCGAGTTGTGGTTGCTGAAGTGGGAGGGGGGACGGGGGTTGCAAAGGGGGGATACCCTCTGGCACTGTATGTTTTGTGTTTTTTTGCACTCTATTTTTCCTTTCACCGCAATAGCACACACATGGCTCTAATGTATCTAATTGCTCCGCCACCTCGCAATTCACTGACCGGATGAGTGGAAACATACGCCTCTTAACCTGGAATGTCCGAGGCCTCAACTCCCCTAAAAAGATCAGGGCAGTGTTTGCTTATCTAGACAGAATGAATATCCAAATTGCTTTCCTGCAGGAGACCCATCTTACGAAATCGTCGGAAAAGAATGTGGGGGCCAGATGGGCTGGGCTACGCGTAGCCTCCTCCTACTCTAGTTATGCACGGGGAGTGTTGATTTTGATTAAGAAAGGGATACCTTTTCAGGTCACACGTACTGAGATAGATGACCTGGGCCGAGTGGCGCTGGTGCATGGTCTGCTAGGTGGGACGAGTGTTCTGTTTGTGAATGTGTATGGACCAAATGTTGACGACCCAGCATTTTTCGCTGATGTTTGGCACCGTATCTCAGGGTTCCCTGACGCGGAGATCATATGGGGGGGGGATTTTAATGTTTGCTTAGATATGGATGTTGACCGGATGGGAAGTGACAGGGCACGGCCTAAACAAGCTGCGGAGACATTACTTGGCTTGATGGATGCAGGATGCCTGAGGGATGTCTGGCGTCTGCAGCACCCGGGTTTGCGGGAGAGTACGTTTGTGTCGGCTGTACACAGGACTTGGTCCCGCCTGGACTTCTGGCTGGCCACGGAAGCTGCTTGTTCCTGGGCGGTTGGGGTGCGTCATTTAGCTCATACACTATCGGATCACTCTCCGGTGCTTTTGGATCTACGGGTCCCAGCATGTGAGAGACCGCCGTTCCAGTGGCGACTGCAGCCATCTTCCCTAACGGACTTAGTCTTCAAGGCCACGGTGGGGGAGGCTATTCGCAATTTCTTTCGGGACAATGCTGGCTCAGTTGATGGCACAGGTACCATGTGGGAGGCATTCAAGGTCACTATCAGAGGGGTCTGCATAGGGGAGTAGGCTGGAGTACTGCGGGATTTGAGACGTAGGATTCACAAACTGGCTAATGATATCTCCGCCTTAGAAAGAGCCTACGAGGCGAACCCGTTGCCCGAAACATTGTCCAAGATTCGTGAGTTGGTCACGGAGCACAATGAAACTGCCGACCAGGAGATGGTACATAGATCTAGACGTAGTAAGGCCCGATATTATGATGAGGGAGGTCGGCTGTATCATTCTTGTGTGTGCGCCTATCAAGAGCCAAATTGTTTTTGATTTATTAGTCATATTGTTGAAGTGCCAGAGGGGGAGGGAGGGGGGGGACTCTGTTTGTTCTTCGCAAATATTAGTCGTTATTTATTTGTTTCTTCTATTTGCTAATGCACAACTGGAGGTAACACAAAGTCGATAACTACCTGTCTAACACGTCCTTCTTGACGCGGCCGGCCCGAAGTGGTTGTAGGCGGCTTGCTGTGTATATTTCTCCTGCCCATACTGCTATGCATGATTATATCTTATGCTGCCGGCCCGCCCAGGGATGTAGGCATTATGCTGTGTTCCACATCTTTCGCCTTCAATAAAGGTTTTTTGAAATAAAAAAAAAAAAAGAAAACTAGTGGACATTTGTCCACTGCCCGGTGTTCTCCGCGATACCAGCCACTGATTGCCTGTCCAGGTGCCAATTATAGGTATGGGTCAGCCAAAATATCCAAGCTTGCTTGTAGGCAGTGTCGCTCTTTATGCCTCCGATTTGCCTCCCTTTTCATTGCTCATTGGTGCTCTGAAACAGTTGGTAGGACTGTGGGTAATCTCTTACCTCTTTGTCCCACACAGTAGTGCAGGCATGTGGATGATTTCCTATTACTTCTGCTCTCAGTGGTGACTAGCGCAGTATCTGTAAGTTTAAAGCTCCCACGGTTGGGCAATGTTGGAGCCTCCTGCAGACCTGAGTAGATATCATGTGCCGTTAACTGATGTTCTAGGCAGGACATTGGTAACAATTCAGTTTGTGGCAAGCCAGCAAGCGTGGAACGAGCCCCTCTACTACTGCCAATGAATGGGGCCTGCCTGTTCTCCAGCAATCTGTTAAAGCTGATGCCAGATCTTCACTCAATGCTCCTGTAGGCATCAAAGGTGTTCAAAGGAATTGCAGGCCTAAGCCGCTGCTGGCTGTTGCTGCTCTTCCTGCAGCACACGACTCTACTGCAGATACGCTGCCCTGCCACCATCATGCGCTCCACAGTTCGGGGTAATCAGCAGTCCCAAGTGCCGGACAGTGGCGTTAACACAAAATGATGGGGCTTATTTGCAGAATGTGAAAATGGACCCCTGATACTTCCATATCGCATAGATATTCATGGGCTTTAGACTGAATCAGGGCTCCCTGAGTTGTATGGGCCCCCCATGTGCTGCAGGGTGTTGACGTTACACCCCTGACGGTGGAGGCCCCAGCAGCTCCATTCCCCAGTTCACTCTCCTGCTGTCCCAGGACTCTGCTGTCTATAGCTCCTCAGGCGGCCAGGCAGATCCTTCACGTAGTTACTAGTTATATCAGGACTTCACATGTATCCAAATGCTCCACGATTTATCTGGTATATTTTAGGAGTGGTGCCTTCCAACACGGACCGTTGGTTAAGCCCTTCCCAGGAGCACCACAGGGCCTGTCTTTTACTCAAAATGACCCAAATACATGGATGGAGATCAAAGGAGCTGCTTCAGCCTTTTTGGGGAGTGGTGTGATTCAGTGGTGCCTGGGAGGAAGCTCTGGAGCTATGTGTCTTACATCAACCCTTTAAGCCATGCCCCCTTTCTATACCTCTCTTTACTGTCTACATAAAACATATTGGGGACCTGAAGAACTTTTACACCAATAAGACCCAAATTTATTGCAAGAGAATGGAGCTCAGGATGTGGTAGCGGTGTTTCCATTAGTCTGCAGCATTTATGGACAGAACGGGCAATAATGATGGGCTAAAGATTAATGAGACTAAAACTGATGTATTGCTGTTTGGGTGCCGGACTTTCCCTTCTCAATACTTAGCCCAAATCATTACTACTGTGCGTAGGCCCACAGGCCTTGGCTGACAACCGTGGGACTGCTATGAGATTTGTATTTAAGGATACATATCCAATTCTGGGCTGCTGTTAATAAGGCGTGGGCACATATTTATCAGTTGAACAGAATTCTACTTTTTCTTCTGCTACTTATCATAAAGTAATTGTTAGAACCTTATTGAGGTAAAAGCTCTACTATGCAAATGACCTTAATCTCTGGAATCCAGACAATAACATTCACTCTGAAAGCTTTCATATTAGTTATGTATCTAGATAACTTCTGGAGGAAGATACAAATGATGAAACTTTAATACTTCATAAACATGGCTATAAGAGCACAAATTCTAGGCTCAAAGGGAGATTCTCACTCTATTTCCAGCTACAGACGTTTTCTAAATGATGGATGGGCAACATTTAATATCCTTGCTTGTAGCAGAACCTAGGGTTAGAGCTGTTGGAGGTGTCTTGAGCAATTGTTACCCCTTCATTTTAAATAGGGAATGAAATGAGCTACTTATCTGTTACTCCAGCTTTCCAGCATTAGGTATTTATAATATTCCCATGATTGAATCATTCCGCCTTATTACGGAATCTACAGTAAGTTTAAATAGCAGTAACGAGTGTTAAAATGACCATAAGTCTTAACAACAAGCACAGTTATTTGCTTAGTAGCACATCCATCTCATTTGAAAAAACCTGATCTTCAGCTAGTGTACTGAAAGTGCTGACCTCTCCTACTTCATCTAGAGGCCACCATCGCTTAGATTGCATAGCACAAGGGAAGGCTAGTTTTGATAGAAGTGAGAGACTGACCATGCAGGAGGAAGGGTTGCATGTAAATATATGAAAGATAGCATCACTGGAGAACTGGAGTTACAGGTAAGTAACAATTTTTTTCTCCAGCTTTTGATCTTTCATATATTCAGATGCTTGAATCAGAATAGCAAGCAGTACATAACACACTGTTGAACTGCTTGTTCCACTGCGTAATCGACTGCCAAATTTAGATCTAGGTGGTAATGGGTGGTGAAGAAATGCCTGCTTTTCCACGTGGCTGCACAGCAAATGTCCTGAAAATACACTCAGGGTGCTGCTTTCATAACCATAATACTTCTGGTGGAATGCACCCACACTTTTCTCTGGAGTGGACGTTTAGCTTTATAGTGGCAGAAAGTGATACAAGCAGACAGCCAACGTGAGAGGCTTTGCTTGGATAGCAGGCCGCTTCTTCCTGGATGGCCGATATAGACAAATAATTGTTCTGCAGAACATAAGTCCTTAGTTTTATCCATGCAGAACCTGATGCACCTGACGCACTAGCGGACATCAAGTAAGTGTATGGCTTTCTCTGAAGCAGTAGATGTATTAGGGAAGAAAGACCGTAAGTGAAAGTCAGAGGGACGTTTAACATACGTTTAGGATTTGTCTACAGAATCACCTTGCCTGTAGTGAAGTGAAGCTATTGTTCCTTTATGGTGAACACTTGTAACACTCCACCTCTCCTAGCTAAAGTGGGAGCGAGCAGTAGTGTGGTTTTCTGTGAAAAGAAATTCAGATACGCTCTGTGAATTGGTTCGAACAAGGCAGCATGAGTTGGCTCAATAGCGTTCAACTCTAAAGTAACGGGACGAATCCTCACTGGAGGAAAGGCACAAAAAGCCCTTTCATAATCGTCTTTCTAACCCTCTGTAAGAATAAGGATGAGGAAGGGTCTTCCGTACTCCGGAACCTGAAATTGTGGGAAAGTGCACTCTGATCTACACATACTCAAGACAACTCCTGTCTAGCTTAAGCAAATGTGGGAACATAAGATGGGGTCAAATTACATTTGGTTATGGCCCTTTTCTTTGCACCACATCCAGAATCTCTTCAACTTAGCACTGTAGGTCTTAATTGTAGTGTCATGTAGCTCCTACAAAACTATATAGGATCTGCGCTTTTAGACAACATAAACTAAGAGATTTGTGTCCAGACTGATTTTAGACACCCCCTACGGATATGTTAGCCTTTAGACCAACTAGCTCACAGTGCCACTATCAGCCCCCTAACCTTACCAAGGTGCAAATAGTTTCTGGCAACTATTGAACATGACAACCCCTGATCCTTCAGGGATCGTGGAAACAGTACAGTACTTTTCGTTCAGTCAAACGTGCTCACTTAGTCTCAGAAAGCTACACAGAATAAACGATGGGGACGTTTTCAATCAGCATTTATTGAACCAGTGTCATTCTAGTATAAAACATGTTTGCTGCGACAATCATTAGACAGAAACAGATATATAAGATTACAAGCACCGACAGAGTAAATAAAAGGTAGAATTCTACCATGGTGCTAAAACAGTGAATATATGCAGGCATATAGATATATGACAATAATCGAGCGTACTCCTAAGATGCAAACACTACCTAAGCGTACCTATGTGTACCTAGCATGTATGTGGGTGTAAAGCCAAGAATCCCCTAGGAAAGAGCCAACCCCATTACCTGATGGGGAGAACGAAGGACCCCACCTTGGTCTTGAGTTGGACACCCCGCAAGGGATGTCAGACCACTCTTTGTTGGAGTTTCAGCGTGCAGGAACTTCAGCGTCTTGTGACAGCATGGAATCTTCTCCTCTGGTTACCCAGTGAAGATGTGGTTCTTTTATACCCAGAAAGGTACCCTCAGGGGTTCAACCTAGATGTGTATTGGTACTCTGGGCCTGTCGTCCAAGGATGACGATAGCGATGACTTTGTACAGAGTTGTTATACAGAAGATGGTAATCCTGCTGTGTACGTCCTGGGCAGGGCATTAAGATATGATACTAAGTATCCTCATGCATAATAAATGAGGTTAGTTTTCGAAGAAAACCACACAACATTTATATGGCACGTAACTAGGTAAAAGGTCAGCGCCAGAGCCGTTATGCAGAGCAAGGTAGGACAAATGAAGGTAAAAGGTCGTGCAACTACCTAGGCCTATATTGGGGTGCATTGGGGCTCATAATAGTAGATGGCACAGAGGCCTGTGCTAAGATGTCTCAGCAGGCTGAAGGGATAGCCTGAAGCTGTCAGGAACCATGCCGATAGGCTCAGTGACTGAAGACTGTGTAGAATATCTCTCTGTTGTGGCTGGAGAGAAGCCTGGGATGGTTCTTCAATCTGACCAGTGGGTACGCTGGCAGCTAATGAGGTCACTGTACCAAAACTGACCAGGCCATGCTGAGGCAACCAGGATCAGGGAACAGTGATCCACTTTCACCTTCCTCAGTGCCCTGGGAATGAGGGGAAATGACAGCAAGTCATCAAAGTCAGCACTGCCCTTAGATCCTTGTTGATTTAACCTGCTGCCGTCATTCCCACATTTCTTGTTCTCCAGGGCGGAAAACTGTCTATTGTTGACTGACTCCACTTTCGAAAGATGTATTCTACTTGGTTTTAATGGAGTTCCCACTAGTGGCAATCGGAGAGGGTGGAGATGAGCGCATCTGCCTGGCCATTCAGGCATCCAGGAAGATCCACTGCGATGTCCACTCTGCTGGAGATGGCCGAGTCCACCTACATCTGTGCCTCTTCTAATAGTGAACAAGACTTCGTTCTTCCTTGTTTTGCAAAGTCCTGACCAACACAGCTTGTTTTGCTAACCTTGGAAGGAACGATTGAAGACCCTAACTGACGACCCGTAGCTCCAGGATGTTTATGAGGAGTTGCTTCTCTACTATTGACCTTAGGCCTTAATGAATGGAACCTCCAGCAGAGCAGGGCTTGTTTGAGCCTTCTGCTGACTTGCACTGTGTTGTTCCATGAGCCAGTCGCCTGCTTCCATTGGTGATCTAGGCCTCATCCGGAACACTTTCCCACCGAGAACAGACCCTCAAATAATTGGTAAAATATTCTTATCCAATCTAACTTTTTGCGCTGTATATCACTCAGGATTTGTAAAGCGCAGCTGCCTCCCCGTGAGGGTCTGGAGACGCAAATACAAATACCACTTCTATGAATATATACAAATATAATATTTATTTGACCATTATTACAAAATCACAATATCTTCCTAAAAGATCTCATAGATCACATTTATGTCTTCTGCGCTCATCACTTTTAATTGAAAATAAACATTGTATAAATAAGTTGTAAATCATTCTATGGCAATGGGAGCCATTGTGTTTTAATGTTTGTGTTGTAATTTTAATACTTGTGTTCATAAATGTGATGTATGAGACCTTTCAAGAAGGTATTGTGAGTTTGTATTATTGCTCAAATAAATAATATATTTGTATACATTCATATAGTTGTTATTTTTAATACACAGTATAGAAAGTGCCTTCAGAAGGAAACCAGGCCAATGTAATAGGATAAACCTAAAAGGGATTTATATGTTCTGCTGGCCACTGTATGCTTTGAGCAAAATGCCTATGCAGTGGCTTAATCTTCTGTCACTCTTTCCTCTGAGTGATCAGTTTTCCCCAGCTGAGTATCCAGGATTGCCTCTAGGAACTGCAATCTTATAGTATGCAATCTTATAGTAAGATGGATGGAAGATGTTTTGGTATTCAGAGTCAGACCTAGTTCCTGAAATATGCTGATGGAGGCACATGTATAAACATGATGTAGCTTTCATGAGCGAGTCATCCAAGTACTGACATACCTGTTGATCTTGTCTTTGAATAAATAGGCCACCCCTGCTAGGCACTTTGTAAAAATCCAGGGTACAGATTTTAGCCCGGATGGAAGTGCCTTGAACTAGTAGTGCTACCCCGCCACAGAGAATCACGAGTACTGTCTATGATTTGGATGCACTGGGACGTTAAAAATTGCATCCTGAAGATTTGGGGAGGTGAGGTGCTCTCCTTCCAAAAGTATCAAAAGGACTCCTTGAGGGTTACCATCTGGAAGAATTGTTTCTTCGGGAACCTGTTCACCTTCTGAAGTCCACTACTGGTCTCCATAGGCCTATTTTTTTCTTGACCCGAACGAATTTGGAGTAGAATCCTTGATTCCTCTGGTTTCTAGGGACCTTCTCAATGGCTCCTTTTAGGGGAGGAGAAGAATCTCTTGCTGTAGCTCACGCAACTGCAGATTATATATTTTTTTCCGTATGGTTTCTGTATCCAATCCAGAGTGTAAACAGAATGCCCTATCTGAAGCAATCTATAGTGATTGTTTCCCAAGTTGGCACAAAAACAAGCATTCTTCACCTGACGAAAAGTACTGGGGTTATAAAAGTGGAGGGCAGCTGTTGAAAGTCAAGCTCTTGTCTGTATTATGCTGGGATCTCTGCTGGGATGCTCCCCATTTTCTTGCCAATGTTTTACCGTGGCCTTGGAGATGGTCTGTATTTGAAGAGTAGCCTTGATCCTACACTTATTGTCTTGGAGGTAGTTTAGTCCTCATTGGCCTTCATTGGGAGATACCTCCTCTATAGGCTTGGGAGCTCCCTGAACCACGAAAGGAAGAGGAAATGGGATGCTTGTGCTGAAACACTCTTTGAGAGCATACTGTGTCTGGGCCCATCTTGATATTTTACAGGGCATCATCCACGTTTCCCAAATAAAGCATGGCCATCAAAAAACATGTTGAAAATCTTTGCCTGGAGCTCCGGACGATAGGAAGTTGATTGAATTCCAGCCCTGCCTATGTAGGACTGCCACCATTACCTAGTCATGTTTGGGATGGCCAGTCTAGCATGTTGGCGCAGACTCTGGCGCTCTGTATTTCTTCTCCAGGCAGATCACAACTGCCTGAACTGGGAGCTGGTGAATTCATCTACTTGAGACCTTCCCACCAGACGAAATCCCGAATTGGAATGGATTTAGCAGTTTTGCAAGGTTGCGCCTTAAAATCATATAAGAAACATTGCTATAGGGAGGTCAATCTTTTTTACTGTTCTTTCCAGTAAGGCATGAAAACGATGATTAGACTCACACAAGAGAATGAGGGGTGAGAGGAATATGTCCCTCCTCGACCTCCCGCACAATATCTTAATCACAACCTGGAAGAGGGACAGGAAATCTTGATAGTAGAAAGTTCGTGTGGGGGAAATACACAAAAGTGATTAAAACTGCCCTCACACACAGCAAGCTGTGTCATGCTTCATCATACACGGCGCCGGGAGAGACAAAGTGTTTGGCCACAGCTACCCTTGACGAAAGTGTGACTATAGGGACCTGTCCTCACTCCCCCGCCAGTTCAAGTCTAGATTTTAAATGAACTCGGTTCCTCTCGGAGAGCAAGGGGCTCTACCACATTTAAACTGAGCAGTGCCTCAGTAGGGTGACTTGTCCTTTACTCCTGGATCGTAAGGAGGTAGGGTCAGTACCTAAGGGGTCATATTGTTGAGAGTCCTGATGAAAGCCGGGGTAGTACATTTTGCCGGCTGAAAAATGTCGACGGTTTTGCAGAGTGGAGGGGTCGGTGTCTCATTATAAGCTCCCCAACCCAGCATCCACTAGTCCATTCTTAATCTGGACAGGGTACCCAGTATTAAAATTGTAATAGGGACTCCCTGATACCAGTTTTAAACCACTATATCTGCACATTTTTTAACGTGTGATCCCGTGTTCTCAATTTATGTTGTATTGTCTTTCCCCTCCCTATTGCTCCCCCTCCAGCGTTGGTCTGCGCGGAGGTGTGTTAGCAGCCCTATGATGAAGCATGACACAGCTTGCTGTGTGTGAGGGCAGTTTTAATCACTCTTGTGTATTTCCCCCACACGAACTTTCTACTATCAAGATTTCCTGTCCCTCTTCTAGGTTGTGATAAAAAAAAAAAAAAATGAAAATGATGATGCCATCTGGCGATTTATGCCATCTCTAGAGAGAATGTAGTCCTCTATTCTTTATTATGTGCATGATCATCTTCATGTCCATTACCAAAAAGTCTGCCCCTTCTTCTCCATCTGAAGTCTGGTCTGAGTCAGAATTGTCTGTTCTCCATGTACTTAGGTATTGGTGGGGAAAGTATAGGTGAAGGGGCAGGTATCTCCTCCAGAGGGCGTGGCAATAGGTGTGTTGGCACCCAAGAAGGAGGAGGTAGCAACAGTGGAGGTTCTAATTGCTGTGGAAGTAAACTTTGAAATGTGTCCACCGTGTGTTGAAACTTTTTCACAAATCCTATCTGCACCTGCATCATCTGTGAGACTGTAGGGACGTTGTGGGTAAGAGTGGTCATATTTTCTAGAGTTTCTTTGCACTGCAGAGGTCAGAGGTTGATATTAGTACTCCTGCTGATATTTCTCCTCTTCAAATTAAGGTACACATTGTACATTCAATTGAGCGGGACTGTAGGCTGTGTCCGACTCCTACTCTTGGTTGCTGGCATGAGCCTCAAATTCTGAATCGAGTATCGGCACCGGAAGGTAGGTCGAAATCTTCATCGGTGACTGGGGGAAAAGGTTGCAGTGTAATTCCAGTCGTAGATGATGTCATTGTCGTGGAGGAGGTCACTACCGTCGACGGTGGATGTATTGTTGCCATCGTCTAAGGTGCCACCCTCGACAAGGGTCTTGTCATCGACTGTGGCTTCTTGCTCTTTGACAATGGTGAGATACTCATCAACCGCATTGGTCGTTGTCGGCGGTGGAGCTGTGGTTGTCAACGACTTGGGTGGTAAATCTGTCTGGATTTCAGACAAGATAGATTTTGCAAAATTTTTTGGGCAGGACCTTCCTCACACATTCTTAATGTCTGTTTGGAAGAAGGTTTTGTCTGATACTTGGAGGAGGCAGCTGAAGTCACTTTTGAAGTAAATTCCAGATGAGGAAGCTCAACATAACTTCTTTTCTGCCCCACTTTCCTGGAAGTGCTTGGCGGGGCTATTTTCATTGAATCATCCACAGATGAGAGGGAATCCCTTTTAAAAAAGAGACTTCTCTTGCTTTCCAGTAAATAAAGAGCCATCCTCCGTTCTCAGTCTTTAAGTTGGTTTGAAGGAAAGAGTTTACATATGTCGCACAAAGACGCTTTATGAGAGGCACAAAGGCAATAAATGCATTGATCATGAGGTTCATTAGTATAGATCTTCTTTTGACCACAGTTTAGGCAGGACTTCAAGAGAGATCTTTTTTCTTCTTAGCTATAGTGGCAGCTGTGGTCTCCTTGTGACATTCTTGAGATTACATTTTCCAAAATCGCCCCCAAAATAACAACAATTGTGTTGACACCTGAAGATAGGGCAGGCAGAAATCCAGGGAGGACGAAATAAAGATTCCAAAGAATCAAATACAGGGTCAAACACAGGTTACAGCATAGGTTTGTTTTCTCAGGGACTCTCATACGCAAGATGTATGGTAGAATTCAGAGCTAAGATGGCCTCTACAGACTGTAGGAGAGCTCAGCACTTCCACCTTATTAACTGAAGTTTGGGTTGTTTCAAATGAGATGGGTGTCTATTTTAACACTTTTTAAGTTTAAGTAACTTTTTAAGTTACCTGGTATTACCAGCCTGATGACGGGGACTGATTCAAGCATGTGACTATATGAAATATCTACTGCTGGAAATGTTTTCGTACTGTTAGCAGCAGCAGGACCACTTGCCACTAAGGGATGAGATGATACCCAGTATTATTAACTGAACCACCCCAAGTTCCAGTGTACTAATGAGGACAGTAAGCTCTTTTAGTGTCACTGTGCTGTGAACCAGATGTCCAATGTGTGCATTAGATCCTAGAAGAAAGATGCCCATCACCATTGCTGACACTGGTGTCAGCACTTGGAAAGGAAGGAATTAAGTATTACCAAGGAGTAATATTGTGCTCCAAATATATTCCTCTTCATTGAGCCACACTTTAGAATTTACGTTCTTCTAATGGCAGGACTGTAGAACTATATCAAAAGGTACTAAAAACCTAATCAGTAGCAGACACTGCAACACACTCCCCATAATGGCAGCCCACATCATGCGTATAGTATCCAGAAAACTCAATTTTAGATTCCCACCCCCAAAACAGCGACTTATGATCTAAAATGAAGGTAAGGGATCTAGGCATATAAAACATGCAGAATACAGTTACCAAATAAGTAATTTTTGCTTCCATCTCATTTATACTTTCTAGTTATTATGTTTCACACACTCAAAAATAGGTGTGGGACCTCTTATACATTCACCTGCCCCATTCAGAGTGCGGGGTATGGCATTGACACTGATAACTGGGCTTTCGTCCGTTCCGCCACTGGGTCTGTTGTATTCATTAGGGAAGGCCTGCCTTCAATGGAGACAAACTGGCAGCAGAATTTAGGATGTCTTGTCCGCCACCATATTTGGCTGCTTCACCTAGGTGAAAGAGCTCTATGTAAATAATGGCGGTCTGCCATGGAGGAGAAGCAACGCGTCCCTGCTGGAAGAAAACTGCTAGCATGTTAGGACAATTTCAGTTTAAGTCCTGGAAATGTTCCCTGATTTTGGGGATAGTTTTACAGGATCACACATTTGTTCCACAGATGACGCAGGAAGGCAATTGGTCTTGAGTAATAAGAGTGGGGAAGGAGGGATATAGACACAGTGGTGGGGCATAGCTGTGGGATAGGTTACCCAAGGTGGATCCAGCCTGCAGATGGGAGCTGCCTTTGGTGGAAAACGAATCAGCACATTAGAGGAGAATGCAAAATTGGGCAGGTAATTCTAGGCCAGTTTTGCAGAGTAGTCTCCTCCACCAACTGGCAGACCAGTTGCAAAGGTGAAAATAAGGCCATTTGTTGTTTATCTATCCACTTGAAGTGAAACTTCGCCCAATGGGTAAGTTGTGTGAAGTTCACAAACTGCAATTCAGTCAAATGCAATAGCTGTGTTCTCTGTACAAATTTGCTGGTGAAACTTCAATTCTGCACACTCATAATATTTGCCACTGGTGGTAAATTTTTCCCAGTAGGAATAACAACCCACAGACCAAAAATAAAAGATTTACTTGAAGGGGCAGTGAACATTTCTGCCATACCCCTGTGTGCAGTGTCTATTTCTAGATTTCTAGGTTGTGCTAGTTCGACATTTAATGCCAGTATGGGATGATCCTGTTTTTCTGGGGGTAAATATTTCCTGTATTAAGAAAGCTAGTGGTAAATCCAATTACAAATACTCAGTATTTTACTTCATAAATCTGGTAGCGAGGTTCTTGCCGGGATGATATTTTCCCCTTATGGAATGGACGATTTTTTACTTGGGCATCATTTACCATTTACCTCGCTGTAAGTTTCAGTATTTATGAAATGTGGTGGTTTCCCAGAACAAATGATGTGGGCACTCACGACAACCTTGACATACATATTCGAGCAGTCAACCCAGCCTTCTGCAATGCTTTATAGTTTCGAATACACTGGACAAAGGAGGCACCGTGCTTTGAGAAAGACTAATATTTTTCAGAAAGGCAATAAATTCTCTATTGATTTCCTCCAGAAATACAATTCTCGAAGCCTGTCTGCCTGCCTGCAATATTAGCATGCACTTGTCATAGGTGTTTTCCAATAAGATTTCAGAAATCGAAGTAAAAAAATATTACCTCCAAACTACTTCGTGTGTTGGTTCACATAACAGGGACGCCTGGGTTCATCATTGCGGGTGCTCAAAAAGAACCAGAATCCAACAACTTACCAACAGCCATTAACAAATCAGCCATGTCAAACGGAACACATATCAAAAGTAACTTCATTGGTGAATAACTTTTTATGGTAACCATAAACCTTTTTTAAGCCTCAAACACGAACATAAAAAGCAGAAACTTTCAACAGTGATCAAAAGACACTGAAACAAAAAAGATCAGTGTTAGGGAAATGGGCAGGCCAAATGGCCAAAAGAAAAAGAAGTTTAAACAAGCATTGGCATAGCCAATAGGTCTCACCTGAGCCAGATCCATTGGCTTTGCCATTGTTTTTAGTTATGTTGTATGGTATGGCATGACCTGTCATTGTATGTAATGGGATGGTATGGCTTGTTATTGTATAGTATAGTACGCTGTGGTATGGTCCATCATTGTATAGTTTGGTATGGTATGGCCTATCATTGTTCAGTATATATGATGCGAAATGGCCTGTCATTAGATAGTATGGTATGGCATAACCTGTTATTGTATTGTATTGCATGGTATGCTGTGGCCTGTTATTATACAGTATGGCCTGTCATTTTTTTAGTATAGTATGGTGTGGTTATCATTGTATTGTATGATAAGGTATGGCATGTAATATGGTATGGTATGGCTTGTCAAATGGTATGGTATGTCCTGTAGTTGTATAGTATGATATGGTATATTATTGTATAGTATGGTATGGTATGGCCTGTCATTGTATAGTATGGTATGTATATTATTGTATAGTATGGTATGGTATGGCTTGTCATATGGTATGATATGTCATGTCGTTGTATAGTATGATATGGTATACCATGGTTTAAGGAACTCTAACAAAATCAGTCAAAATAGTTCTTTTACATAGAGTTCCTGTATGACATGAATTTTGACAAATTGTAGGTGTAATGTGATTATTGCACTTTTTGATCAATGTGATTTATGCATTTTCTTATAGAAATAATTGTTTTCATTCTATGTATTGATTTGTTATGAGCACTAAGTGTATCGTTTTATGTTTTGGCATGCATTTGAATGTCATAAAAATATGCACAAAAGGTGTTTAAATAATGGCAATGTTATAGCCAGGACCAATATAAAGTATTAACATTGGTCCTTAATCTGATAAATAAATAGCAGGAACCAAAATAAGGTGGCCAGATCTTCTTTTTAAAAAAAAAACATTTCCCACGTCCTATCTGGCCATCAAAACAGGGCGTAACCCCACATTATAAGAAATTCAGCAATTGAGTCAGAGCTACTGAGACCTGATGGCAAAAGGAAATTGCAAATATACATAAGGGTGCAGGGTTATCCTCAACATTGTTAAAATATTCTTAGCCCTCCACAGTGTCATTTAGGCTGCAATTCTATAAAACGCACGCCAGTGCAGTGGTAGCAGCCTTAGCCCAGGTGGAATGGGCTCTCAGACCTTCCAGAGGCTGCTTCTTGGCCAGAGCATAGAAGATCTTAATGCACAGGACTATCCACCTCAACATGGTCCTCTTCTGCACTGTCTTCCTTTCTTTGCTCCAGAGAACACTGCAAGAAGCTGATCATCCACTTGATGGCCCTTGGTATGATCTATGTAAAAACCTAAAGCCTTTCTGGGGGTCAAACCAGTGTAGCCTCTTCACCTCTTTTGAGGCATGAGGGAGGATCAAAGAACACTGTTAAAGTGATGTATTGCCTCGCACAAAATAGAGTCATGACTTTAGTAAGAAGACTGCCGAAGTCTTCACCACCAATTTGTCTGGAAAAAAGGTGGTGTATAGCAATTGCACTGAGACTGCATGCAGTTCACTCACATGACAAGCTGACTCTTTCCAATGAAGAAAAGAGTCTTCATGGTCAGGAGATGCAGTCAGCAGCCATGCACAACCTTGAAGTGAGTACACACGAGGGATGTCAAGACCAAGTTAAGGTCCCACTGTGGCATCACAAAAAGGCTTAGGAGAAACATGTGTCAAACCTTTAAAAGGCCTCATCACAACAGGTGATTTGAACAAGGACAGCTGGTCCAGCAAAGGTAAAATGGCCAAAAAGGCAGATGACTAACCTTTTACAGTGTCTACTGCAAGGACTTGCTGGGCTAAAAACAAAATAAATAACAGGACATTTGTCAGCTTTGCCCATAAAAGGCTTGTATTACGGGCACTGCACAAGGTTGCAAATTTGTCCCAGCACCCGGCATAAATCGATTTAGAGGAGGGGTGCCTAGCAGAGGGGCGCCTAGTGGTGAGGATCACATCCACCACCTCAGTGGACAAATGAAACTCAGTCAATTGCTGAGTTGTGGTGTAAGTTGTGTAGATGTAAGTGGAGGATGCTTCCCAGCTTCGGAAACAGAATGTTCTCCCAAAGTGGCAGCTTCATCAGAGGACAGATGCTCATGCTTAGGAGTTCTGGGAACCACTCTTTTCGGCTGGAGGGTTTACAGGAGTTCTTTGTTCCATTCTAGCCGTAATGCGGCTCCAATCGATAGTTCTTGTGGAAACTCCAGCATGCAAAATGTTTGACACTATGTGTTCTCAAAGATGGAGAAAAGATCTAGCTAAGGTTCTGCCCACTGGTGGAAAATGCCCTACACTACCCTCGAATGTAAGTAACATTTATGATCTGCCAGACGATACCTACTCAATTCATCCATTCTGGCGTTCAGGGACCTCGCCACGTGGTTGGTGACCAGAAAGATGCCCTGGATCTCCAACCACCTCCAGAAGCACAAGACAACTGATACAGGACCCAAAACTCCATAACATCACTACTTATTGTTGTACCACATGGCGGTGGTGTTTGTGAGAACCTGCACCAGCCTTCCCATGACGGGTAGCTTGAGGGCCTTCCAGATGAATGGCTTGCAGCTCCAGAGATTGATGGTCCTCAACTGGAGAACAGAGTCCTCTGATCTCCCCCTCCTCCGGTAAAACGACTACAACTCAGCCGTGATGCCTCCATCACCATTGCTAGCTCCGATATGAAAGGCAGAATGCCTTATTGCAAGACAAACTGTGGATGGTCAGTCACCACTGCAGAGCTTGAACTGCTTCGTGTGAGATCTGGATAGTGTTGGAAAGGCAACCTTGCTGCTGAGCTCAATGGGACATCAAGATTCACTGGAGGGTTTAAATGTACCACCTGGTGTGGTTGACAAGGAGGATGCACGAGGCTAAGAAGTCAAAAAGCCTTAGAGCCACCTTCACATGGATTCAGAAGTGAGCTGAAAAATCGGGATCATAATCTGAACGTTGCGGACATGTTGCTGCAGACGGAAAGCCCTGAACTCTACCGTATGCCGGATTGCCCCAATGAAAGGAAGCCTCTGAAAGGCAATCAGGTGGGACTTTGGCACATTTAAGGTGAACCCCAATAATGTCAAAAGGCCCACCGTCATCCAGAGGTGGTACAAAACTGACTGTGCTGCTTCTCCCTTCATCAGTCATTGAGGTTCAGTAATACGGCAACCTTTGACCTCCAAAGATGGTCAGTGACCACCGCCATCACTTTTGTGAACATCCGAGGGGCACTGGTGATACTGACAGGGGAACAAACAACTGACAACTTGTGCAGAACCGTGACTGACATATGCCTTCTGCAGTCATGACATGGCTTAAATCCTGTGATTTTCAGGGGGTCATTGTTCCCTAGCACATTGTGAAACATTTGGAAGACATCGGAAAACAAGACAATTTCGGAAGCAGAACTCCGGATCCATGTCGAAAGGTGTGTAAAGAAAGGAACTGATGTCAGCCCGCAGGTGTGGTGCTTATATGCAACTCTACTCTATCGCTTTTGGAGTGGAATGTTGCCAATGAGGAGCAGCACCACGCCACCCAGCAGCACTCGGAAGAATTAGTATGAAAACTCACAGGATTTAGTCTGCTGTCTGTTCTAAGGTGAGGAATCTGCAGTTAAAAAAAATGAATGGTCCACGTTCTGAGAGTTCATGGACTAGCAATACTGTACTTGGAACTTTAGTTCATTGTGAGCATCAATGAGCACAATGTATTAAATCATTAAAATAATGAGAACACCCAGCAATTTCTTTGATCCATCACGTAAAAGTGGAAAAATGATTCTGCCAAAATTCCCTTATTTGTCTAGGGCACTCTCTGTAACTATTTCTGCATCGTTTAAAAAAAAAAACTTGATGCAGCTATTTCCTCTTTTATTGAAGCCATAATATTACTTCTATGAGGGTTACGGTCCTTCCATAACTTCAAAGTATACAATTGGTATATAATTGGACACCTATGGGCAGGCCTAATCCAGTTTAATCAAATGTGTCTCTCTAAAGGCTTCGGCGGCACATGCCCACTACCAGTCAGACTCACTGCATCTTTCACAGTTATAAAATACAATCAACCAGGACAGGGTAGTGTTTCCGTTCTCAGAGGGACTTTTTGGAAGGATACCCATTGCCCTCTTCCAAGAATGCACTATGGTGAGCACTGCCTTAATGCAACTTGGCCCTTTACAACATCCATGGCCCTGTTCAGAATGGAAAACCTTGTGTGTGCCTCTCAAAGAGACAAAGGTGGCAGGAGGTGGAGAATAGGTGGTGGGCGAGCTAACTTTGCTATTCTGTGCGTGCAACATCCACGCTCCATTTTTCAATCGCCTTGATCACAAATATAACGATGCGCTCAATGAGCTAAGGGTAGCCATAATGACAGCTGCACTGCTTGTTGTGGTGTTGGATGTTGCCCCCCTGGAGATAGGACAGGACACGTGGATGATGCCAACACTTTATTCTCACATCTCAGGGAGAGCCGTCCGATCCTTGTTCGCGCCGCGATCATACTCGCCGTCTGCGTCACGTCACTCCCACAAAGCCTTACGGTGAGTCACGTGACGGCGGAAGGCTAGACCGCGGCACTACACATCTTCCCCCTTAACAACAATGAAAACATGAACAGTAACCGGGGAGACAGTCGACAGCGAGAGAGAGAGAGAGAGAGTTTACAAGTGGAAATCACTGAACCGTTTCAGAAGCTTCATTGTCCGGCCTTTGCGGGTGTGCGTGACGGGTACTTGGATCCTCTGCGCCCTTCCTCCACTGGATCCGGTCGTCCTCGTACTCTCCTCGTGGCCTCTTTCTTGAGTATCCGAAGTCTCTTGCGAGGTACCAGCACTGTCTGTGTCCTGGTTTGGTGGCCCCTGTGTTTGCCGCTTGGCTGTCGGGCCATCAGCAGTTGCCGAGGTACAGGTCTCACTCCCATTAGCAATACCGATGTCTACTCTCTCTGGTTCTGTTCTTCGTCCTCGTTGGCGCTGTAGGTCTCTCCATCAAGATCGCTGGTGTGTGTGTTGTAACTGTCCACTCCCCAATCAAGGATTTTGTTGCACTTGGCCATTCTGGATTGTGACCACACCTTGCCATCGCTCAACAAGGCCGAGCGTGTGTACAGGTCCACCACTCGTAGGGGCTCACTGAATTTGCTGTCTCCCTTTTTTCCTGGGTGGCCCCGTTTGACTCTGACCCAGTCACCCTCTGCCAGCGTGACTTCACGTACATTGTGCCTCTTGTCGTAGTTGGCCTTGTAGATGCGCTGGGCTTTCTCTATGTTGCTCCGGACGACTGCCGGGGACCACTTGCTCTGGAGTCGCATGTTCATCCAGGTTGTATTGTCTCTGGTGAAAGGTTCCCTGCCTCTCAGGATTTTAAACGGGCTGTAGCCAGTGAGGGTGGACGTGATGCGATACACCCACACTGTGCTCCTGACTTCGGTCTCCCAATTCTTCCCGGCACTAATGGCCTCCTGGATGGAGCCCATGATGACACGGTTAAAGCGTTCTACCTGGCCATTGCCGGCTGGGTGGTAGATGGGGGTGTGTTTGGTTTGTATACCATTTCGGGTGGTAAAGGCTGTCCATTTTTCCGATGTAAACTGGGGTCCGTTGTCACTGGTGATTGTTTTGGGAATGCCTTCCCTCAGGAAGGTATTAGTGAGGAAGGAGATGACAGTGTTAGAGTCCACTGATTCACAGATTTCGACCTCAGGCCACTTCGAGTATCGGTCCACTAATACGATGAGGTGCTTGGGCGTGCCCCAGGAATCCAGGATGGGGCCCACGATGTCCACGGATAACTCCTCCCAGGGGTTGTTGGGGGTGTTGAACTCCCCCATGGGGGGTCTCATCGTGGTGAGTGTTTTGTCGGCTCTGGCGCAGTGCTCGCAGGCTCTCACAAATCTCTCCACTTGGTTGTCCATGGCTGGCCACCAGTACAGTAGTTTCATTCTCCTTTTCGCTTTCACGATGCCCAGGTGGCCTTCGTGTGTGATGTGAAGTATGCGATCCACCAACCCTTTTGGGGGGTCCACTCTGTCGCCTCGCAGCAGGAATATGGTGTTGTCGCTAATGGAAAGTTCGTCGCGGACCTCCCAGTACTTCCTGAGGTTGTCCCTTGTGTGCTTCTTTTCTGGCCAGCCTTGAGTAACGTACAGTTTGACCTGTGAGAGTTCTGCGTCCTGTGCCTAGGCTGCCGCCCAGTCCTGGGCACTGACGGTGTGTTCGTGATCCGTCATGAATGCAACGCTGTATTCGTCCCAGTCAGACTGTGGGACTGCCCCTTCCATGGCCGCCGCCCTACTGAGGAAGTCCGCCACCCTGTTCTTTGGATCTGGGATGTATTCGACATCGTAAACAAAGTCCAAGAGACGCAGTGTCATTTTCGCGATGCGTGGGGTGGCCGTCACGTTGCCGCTGGATGTAAGGACTTTGATCAGGGGTTTGTGGTCCGTTCGAAACGTGAATCTTGACCCCCACAGGTATTGTCGAAATTTTTCCATCGCCCAGACGGACGCTAGCATCTCCTTTTCGATTATGCTAAACTTCTCTTCACTGGGGGTGAGGGAGCGCGAGGCAAAAGCCACGGTGGTTTCTGTGCCATCCGCTGCTCTCTGGCAGAGGACTGCCCCCAACCCTTTGTCACTGGCGTCCGTGGTCAGGAGGCTGGGCGTGGAGCCGTCAAATCTGTGCAAGGGAATCGCCCCGCAAATATCTCTTTTGATGGATATGAATTCTGCGTCAGATTCTTCAGTCCAGGAGAAGGTATTCTTTTCTTTCAGCAGTTGACGCAGGCTGTGCGTTTTGGTGGCGAAGTTCCTGACGAATTTACTGTAAAATTCCGCCAGTCCCAAAAACGAGCGGACATCGTCTTTGTTCTTTGGGGTGGGAGCAGACATGATGGCGTCCACGTTGGCTGTTTTTGGGGAGATGCCCGTGTCGATGATCTTGTGTCCCAGATAGGTCACCTTGCGTAAACCAAACTTGCACTTCTCGAGCTCCGCCGTGAGGCCGTTGGCTGCCAGCGTGCGCAGTACGGTGTGCAGGATGTTGTCGTGCTCAGCCTTGGTCTTCCCCATGACGAGGATGTCGTCTTGGAAGTAGAGGACTCCGTGGACGTCTTTGAATAGTGTGTGCATGAGCTTTTGGAAGACGGCCGCAGCGGACGCTAGGCCGAAAGGCAGACGCCGGAATCTATAGCAGCCGAAGGGTGTGATGAATGAGGTGAGCTTCCTGCACGATGGATGGAGCGACACTTGGTGGTACGCGGCTTTGAGGTCAATGGTGGAAAACCATTGTACTCCTTTGGTCTGGGCCAGCATTTCGTTTATTTTGGGCAACGGAAACTTGTCAACGATGATGTTTTTATTCAGCTCTCGGAGGTCAATGCAAAGACGGATTTTCCCGCTCTGTTTCCCCGCCACGACTAAGGGCGCCAGCCATTCGGCGCATTCTATTGGTTCAATGATGTCGTTTTCCTCCAACCGTTGCAGCTCCAGTTGGACTGCCTCTCTGCAGTGGAATGGGATGTTCCTGACTTTGTGGGAGACTGGCACAGCTCCTTCCTTGAGCGTGATCTTGTGGGTGAACTTTGACAATTGTCCGATGCGGTCTCCGAAAACTTCTGGGAACTCCGCTTTCAACGAGGCTGGCGTGGATGGGTCATCCATCATGAGCACTTGTGTGTCACCGCCTGGGTTAAGTTGTATGCCCAGTGCCCCTTGGTCCGCCCACCCGAGGACAGACGGTCCTTTCTGTGCGACATACAATTTTCCTGTCGTGTGCCTGCCTTTGAATTCGAAAAGGAGCCGCCGGAACCCTACCATGGGGATTTTCTCTCCTGTATAGGTGACGGGGTGGACGTCCGTGGGATGAAGGTGGTCCCCCACCACGTGGGCAAAGTCCTTGTCCCATATGTTTTTTTGGATGATCGTGAATGGAGAAACGGAGTCCGCCACCATGGCGATCTGTACGCCCCCAATTAGTAACAGGCAGGATGGCTTTTTCGTGGTGATGCCGCCGACGCCCAGGATTCGGTCGTCGATGCAGAGGACACACTCTTGGTCGGTTTGGTCTGCCCCGTCTTGGTCGTCGGAGTCATATTGAACATACTTGACTGCTGCACTTCTGGGCCTCCGCCTGCAGACTTTGCCGAAGTGTCCAGTGACGCCGCAGAAGGAGCATTTGACATGGAATGCCGGGCACTTCCTGTCGTGCGCCATGTGGGATGGACTGCCGCATCTGTAGCAGGTTCCTCGCTTGTCCGAATTGGCGTGGCTGGGCCCCGTGGGCTTGGGCGTAGATTGTCTGTTGACGGTTGAGCCAGCACTGGCCGTGGGTTTTGCGTTCGGGATCTTCCGGTCTGTTACCTTGCAAACCGTGGGTTGTTGTACAGTTTCTTTCTTGGCGGCGAGTGCGCACCACTTGGACAACTCTGCTCTCTTGACTATCGCGATAATCTCAGGGAGGGACGCCTCGCCACTGACCCACAGCTTCTCTTGGACGCTTGTGTGTGTGGTGTGCATTATGATTTGGTCCCGTATGAGGTCATCGTGCAGGGTCCCAAACTTGCAGTTTATGGCGAGCTTCTTGAGGGCTGCCTCGTAGTCCTCCACAGTTTCCGACTCGGTCTGTTTGCGCTGGAAGAAGTTGTACCTGTCGATGGCTGTGCAAATGACTTGCTGATAATGGCAGTCTAAGTCTTCCAAGGCGTGTTGGAAGACGTCGTCATCGTCCGCGGCTCTAGGGTTCTTCACCATGTTGTCGCAGACGCGCAGGCCTTCTGGTCCCAAGTTATGTAGGAGGATTTTCTTCCAGCGCTTGCTGGGGAACGCCTCCTCGCCTTCGAGAGCCGATAGGTAGTTCAGGAAATACCCTTTCCAGTTGGCCCATTTCATGGCTGGTTCCCCTGGTTTAGGTAGGAAGGGGACTGGATTAGTCAAGGAGAAGGTTTGTGCGCACATGGTGCGGAAGGTGAGGGAGGCGGTGCTCCTTGATGAGGACGGAGGACGCTAGGTGTGCACCTGGATGCGACACGCTGAAGCTTGCTGCCTTGTAGTGGGCAATACAGGGCTATGAACGGGGTGCCCTCGTACTGGCTTGCCTGCTGCGGCGGTGTCGCTGCCCGCCGTGGGGCTGTGGAGCATGCAGACTGGCGCGTGAACGTGCCCCTGGGGCAGTGAAGGTCCTCCGTGGGGCACACCAGCGCGGGGAGAATCGTGCTGACCTTGTAGTCCCCCGAGCCGACTGGTGTAGTGGGTGCAGGAGGAGGATGGCGTAGAACGCGCGCTGAAGTGCGCGCCGAAGGCCTCACGCGGTGAGGACTGTTTGCTGCCGCCTCGGTCCGTGCTGTAATGTATGCGGTGGACTGGTCACGCCCGCCGCATAACCTTCACCGGCTCTCCCTTCAGTAGTGGCGGCTGGAAACGGCCGCGTGGGTCTGCCGCCTCGTCGCCAACTGTGGTGTTGGATGTTGCCCCCCTGGAGATAGGACAGGACACGCAGATGATGCCAACACTTTATTCTCACATCTCAGGGAGAGACGTCCGATCCTCGTTCGCGCCGCGATCATACTCGCCGTCCGCGTCACGTCACTCCCACAAAGCCTTACGGTGAGTCACGTGACGGTGGAAGGCTAGACCGCGACACTACACTTGTCAGTGCTTACTATGTCCTAAGCACACATATGTCGGTGTTCACAATCATTATTACAAAACTCGTGTAGATGTCTGAAAACGTTTCCAGCCATAAAAAAACTAACACTACCGGGTGGGAAGCAGTGGCGTAGCAAGGGGGTGGCACAAGTTTTCGGGGCGGCGGCCTTCCTCGCTCTTACCACGCGGGCAGCAAAAGCAGGAATTTATCGCCCACCCCACTCTTACGGGGCGGCACTAAATGGAGGGTACTATCCCAGCTCAGGGCACAAGCACATAGAACGCGTGACTAGGGAGCACTAGCTTTGCAGTATGAGAGGCTACTCACGACCAAGGGCTCTACAAAATCTAATGGACAAAGAGAAAGATGGTAGGCATGGTAAAGCCGCACAGATACTGGGACTTTTGTCCTCATAGTACTACTCTGCTGAGCAGTGAGACTGGAATTGTTTCGCTAATGTTAAGTGATTTTAAAACAGCATCTTTTGAGGTCGTTCTCTAATGCATCTATTGTAAAACATTGAGTAAGTAATTTCAGTGTTTTGGTATACGCCATCAAACTGAAGACAAGAAGCACGCACGCCCATCATATTTTCACAGATAATTTAGTGGGAAGTTTGACTCTACCCTACCATAAGCCGCCATGCCTCAGATCACATTGTAATGAAACAAAATGCGATGCTGTCCCACTGCTGCATATAAAGTTCATGTCAGAATGCAACAAGAAATGCCAAAAGAAGATGGTCTAATGCTAGCCAGCACAACAAACTGCATAGGTTCGGAAGGTGGGGATGCCAACATCTGTAAAACATGCGGTAGCTGAGTTACAATCCTCTATATCAAACCTTTTTCCTATTTTTGTATTTAAATCAACGGGATTGAATTGGCTTTGTGATGTTTTCATTTGACTTTCAAAACTTTATATAGACACAGCCACGCTTTCTGTGCGAATGTTATGTAAGATTGAGATGCCTGAGTCTAAGGATAATTTTTGAATGCAGATTTCAATTTCTCCTTCTATTAAATAAACTTCCGCCGGACACAGTTAATAAAGCGGTCTTCAGTCCAACTGCTACAGAAATATAAAGACCAAGAGACACATACGGTCTACACATGTTCTTTCTGTTTCTGACTTATGACGCATTCTGATATCCAGCTTGACCCTCTCTTGTCATAAGCCTTCACCAACCAGGCCTGGAATTTGTCATCGACCTCTTCTTGTCTCCCAGCATAGGAGCAATTCGCGCTCCTCTTCTTCCTCTTGAGCGTTCCTAAATTTAGGAGGGCCCAAAAAGGAGGCTGTTAATTCTCCTTGCAGGATACTACCATTTGGCTATTTGAAACAATCCCACTCCTTATCTTCCTTCCCTTCAGATTCCTAGGGGCCTAGTCATAAAGGTAAACTTACAAGTGAATTAGTCAACGTACGTAAATTTAGTCTCACACTTTTGAGTAAATGTACTACTTTTGGCTATTCACCATTTATGAAAGTAATTTTGCTTAAAAGTGCAGTCTTATATGTCTGCACCCCAGAAAACAGGGGATGGTGCCAAATTTACAACTCCAGAGTTACTAATATTAACTGTGAGACTGCATTTTACACTTCTGCACACTCGGCAGAGATCACCACCACCAGGGTGGAGATCTCCATACGGTAAACAATAGGAAAAATGTAAGTATTTGTTCAACTTAAAAATATGTATATATTAAATACTTTTATGTTAAATATTAAAGAACAATAAATGTGTAGATTTATCCTAAGTTTAGAACAAATTAAATAAAATGTTATAGTATTTTTTACTTAATTTTAGATGAAATACATAATTAATTTTAATATATTTAATTCATTTAAAAAATATTTATTTAATTGCTTTAAAATATATTTAAGTATTATTTTTAACAATATATTCCACCTACAGTAGTAACATTTATTTGCTATGTATGAAAAGAAGATAAATGAAAGTTGAGTTCTAAATTAAAAACAAATATTTATAATGATTTAATAGATTTGAAAAATAAATGTATTTTTACATTTAAAAAGTTAAGTTTATTTTATATAATCAAAAAATTACTTTCAAAATTATGAAATTATGTAGAATATTTTTAACATTAAACTAAATTCACATAAATATATATGGCGGCTGAAACGCATCAAACAGTAGCACTTGAAGAAAAAGAGATGAGAAACTCGACTGCGGTATTGCGGCCTCCTTCTGTTTGGATGTATGATAGAAGGTTGTTTCGAGATTCATGAGGATATAGCTGAATGCGCGGTAGGCCGCACGCCTTTCGTTTTGGAAGTACGGTGATGGTCAGCGATACTTACACAGCACATATATATATATATATAATATATATTTATATATATTATATATATAAAGTCAAATGTAATTTCATTTATTGAACATTATTTCCGTTGGGGTTTAAGTTTAGGTTCCTTCTGCCATTATTTTCTACTGGAGGGTGCGGCATGTGTGGCGCTGGACATACTCCAGGTCTAAACTGCAGTACATTTACTACAGTTTTCGGATCTTTTTAGCTGTAGCAGATTTAGAAGTGCACTTTGTGGATAGAAATGGACTAAGTCTTTTGTGAGTGGGTGTCTGCCCCTCCATAAATCCCTCCTTACTCCTTCCTAAACCCCACCTACGTTGAAGTAAGTACACTCTATTTGTCAATCACTCCCCTGGTTCCTTCCACATTTACTACTAAGTATTTAACTTATATGTGTGAGAATCTCCCCATAGAAAAGACAGGAGAGGTCGAGGGTAAAATTTACACTCATAGGTTTGTGAATAGCATTTTGTAGTACTTTAGTACTAATACTAAATGTACAACACAATGCAGTTTGTGAATAGGACACTAGTGTTGTGGCAACCTCCAGGTAATGGTAGAGGTGGGTGAGCCATTAAAGAGTCGAGTCTGGCTCGAGGCAGATGACCAGTTCTGGTTTGGTTGATGTCCATTCGAGGCTTGAGCCAAAAGCAAGCCTAGCCAAGAAGTTATAGATTCTGCCTCCTCCACAGCCCTGTACCCACTATCACATCTTTCTGCCTCCTTTACAGCCCTGTACCCACATCATTCTCCAAGCCTCGTTAGTGCACCAGAGGAGATGCTGGTCAGTGCTGCTGGCTATTTACAATTCCCTTATCAAAATGCAAAAGGCTAATGACACCGGTCGGTCCCTCCTCTGCTGCAGTGAGGGTACATGGAGAACGATGTGGGCAGAGGGAGGAGACACAGAAAGAAGTAACTTGTTGCTAGGGGCTGATACCAGGTTGGTAAGAATGACAGAGGAAGTGAGAGCACGACAGACAGAAGGAGAAGAAGAGAAACAGGATAGAAAGAGAAAAATGGCGCAGTATATAGAGAGGGAGACCAAAAGAAAGTGATAGAAGGCTGAAGAGGCAGAGATGAAGGGAGAGGTGGAGGAGGGAGAACGCAATTGATCTAAGAGAGAACGTGTATCCAGAAAGAAACAGAGAGGGTTAGAGAAAAAGAAAAACAGGGGGAAACAGAGAGAGAGGCGGGGTACCGAAACATCGCACGAGATGTAAAGAGGGGGAAATATGTAGCAGATACTAAGATGGAGGATGAATAAGAAAGTAAGAGACAACCCACATGGCTCATGTTTAGGCTCTTAGAGCCAAGCTGGGTCCATGGCTCAGCTCCCTCTCGCCTCATTTTTTCTCCGGCTTGCTCACCTCTATATATTTGCATGGTCTGAAAATGCTAAATAATCTAAAAAATACTTATTTTGCTGTCATCATTGCTGCTTCAATTAACTGATAACCTTTTTTTAAACATATTTAAGCCTAACTGCCCACTGCTCAGAGCATCAACACCCTCTGCAGAGGCCCTTAATCACTGGTAAACTCGCCTCCCAGCAAAGTATGGGCACCAGTAGAAAGTACATAATGGCAGGAAGAGTCAATTAACAGCTGGTAATGCCTGACAACCAGTGGCATAATACAGGCCCTAGCAACCTCTGCAGTCAGGAGGGCCCCCATTCAGCCCAAGGTCTGTGAATATCTGGGGGATATCGAAGACTGAAGGGCCTCTCGCCACATTCTGCAGCAGGCCCTATTGTTTTGCATTATCCCACTGCTGATAGAAATATGGGTTTTTGCACTGTTATCCTAAAGTCACCCAACACAGACAGAAAGACAGTGATGGGTCTCTATCCTATGTGCCTAAGGCACACTCTCAGTGAGCTTAAAAAGCAGACACAATCAACAGTAGTTAGTGTAGGCCATCTGACAGCTGACCCAATATCAGAACTCCAAACCGGGTGCTAATTTCTAATACCACTCCTGAGACATCCCCTTTTGCATTATATCACTAACTAGGTGTAAAGTTAACCAGAATAAAGCTTGCCACTTCCTGTAATAAATTTTATGGAAGAATGTAAATGCCTTCTGTGTAATCCTCATTTCCTCCAGTGAATCTGTGTTTAATTTTTGTAACCTTTCCCCTTATGTCTTCTTGCTTAAACCATGCACGTTTCAGTATTTCTTGACGGTGTCCACTACAGTTGTGGCCTCTGTAAGGGAAACAGTCTTTTAAATGCTGCATTTACAAAATGGTAAGTATATAAGATAAGTGTGTGTTTGTGTAAGTATACATACACACACACATATATATATATATATATATATATATATAATATATATATATATTTTTCTGCAATAATCTCGCGCTGCCAGAGTGTAAGAAAAGGTCGCACTCAGGGTTTCGATATAGGAGTAAAGTATTTATTGACTTGACGCGTTTCGACAGCACGGTCTTTGTCAAAAAGTCATACAAAGACCCGGTAGTGGCAGTGACCTTTTAAGCATTTCCTGTGTTATACAATAGACATAAACACACTGTACAAAGTAGAAAACAGACTTAAAAACTTTATCGATTCATTATAAAATGACAATACGTAGATAAAGAAACATTTGTGGCAAATACCACTAATGTTACACTTGCGTGTGCTTCAAGAAATAAATGGGCTAGTGCCCTGGTATCCATATTTCCTAGAAAATATCAGGATCTACTTAAATCATAGGACACTGGGTTAAGCCCACTGCGGGTCCGATCACAAAAAAACAAAATTTGAAGGCGCCTGTGATGCTTTGTGATCTAAACTGAAGGGAGAACGCCTCTTTTACACTCTGTTCCAGTAATTTTAAAATTTAGGTATAATTTAGTTTTTAGAAGTAACTGTGTATATTTCCTTGCTATTTTGCACATTTATGCCTGCACTGTTTCTCGAGCTGTGTTAAAGCTCAGGGGGGTAGTTTAACGATAAGTCAGCGTTCTAGTTGCTGACGTTGACGTAGGAGCTTCGGCCCTTAAAGCGGCCGATGACGCGACCGCGCAGCGGCGCCTGTGATGCTTTGTGATCTAAACTGAAGGGAGAACGCCTCTTTTACACTCTGTTCCAGTAATTTTAAAATTTAGGTATAATTTAGTTTTTAGAAGTAACTGTGTATATTTCTTTGCTATTTTGCACATTTATGCCTGCACTGTTTCTCAAGCTGTGTTAAAGCTCAGGGGGTAGTTTAACGATAAGTCAGCGTTCTAGTTGCTGACGTTGACGTAGGAGCTTCGGCCCTTAAAGCGGCCGATGACGCGACCGCGCAGCGGCGCCTGTGATGCTTTGTGATCTAAACTGAAGGGAGAACGCCTCTTTTACACTCTGTTCCAGTAATTTTAAAATTTAGGTATAATTTAGTTTTTAGAAGTAACTGTGTATATTTCCTTGCTATTTTGCACATTTATGCCTGCACTGTTTCTCGAGCTGTGTTAAAGCTCAGGGGGGTAGTTTAACGATAAGTCAGCGTTCTAGTTGCTGACGTTGACGTAGGAGCTTCGGCCCTTAAAACGGCCGATGACGCGACCGCGCAGCGGCGCCTGTGATGCTTTGTGATCTAAACTGAAGGGAGAACGCCTCTTTTACACTCTGTTCCAGTAATTTTAAAATTTAGGTATAATTTAGTTTTTAGAAGTAACTGTGTATATTTCCTTGCTATTTTGCACATTTATGCCTGCACTGTTTCTCGAGCTGTGTTAAAGCTCAGGGGGTAGTTTAACGATAAGTCAGCGTTCTAGTTGCTGACGTTGACGTAGGAGCTCGGCCCTTAAACGGCCGATGACGCGACCACGCAGCGGCGCCTGTGATGCTTTGTGATCTAAACTGAAGGGAGAACGCCTCTTTTACACTCTGTTCCAGTAATTTTAAAATTTAGGTATAATTTAGTTTTTAGAAGTAACTGTGTATATTTCCTTGCTATTTTGCACATTTATGCCTGCACTGTTTCTCGAGCTGTGTTAAAGCTCAGGGGGTAGTTTAACGATAAGTCAGCGTTCTAGTTGCTGACGTTGACGTAGGAAATTCGGCCCTTAAAGCGGCCGATGACGCGACCGCGCAGCGGCGCCTGTGATGCTTTGTGATCTAAACTGAAGGGAGAACGCCTCTTTTACACTCTGTTCCAGTAATTTTAAAATTTAGGTATAATTTAGTTTTTAGAAGTAACTGTGTATATTTCTTTGCTATTTTGCACATTTATGCCTGCACTGTTTCTCGAGCTGTGTTAAAGCTCAGGGGGTAGTTTAACGATAAGTCAGCGTTCTAGTTGCTGACGTTGACGTAGGAGCTTCGGCCCTTAAAGCGGCCGATGACGCGAGCACGCAGCGGCGCCTGTGATGCTTTGTGATCTAAACTGAAGGGAGAACGCCTCTTTTACACTCTGTTCCAGTAATTTTAAAATGTAGGTATAATTTAGTTTTTAGAAGTAACTGTGTATATTTCCTTGCTATTTTGCACATTTATGCCTGCACTGTTTCTCGAGCTGTGTTAAAGCTCAGGGGGTAGTTTAACGATAAGTCAGCGTTCTAGTTGCTGACGTTGACGTAGGAGCTTCGGCCCTTAAAGCGGCCGATGACGCGACCGCGCAGCGGCGCCTGTGATGCTTTGTGATCTAAACTGAAGGGAGAACGCCTCTTTACACTCTGTTCCAGTAATTTTAAAATTTAGGTATAATTTAGTTTTTAGAAGTAACTGTGTATATTTCTTTGCTATTTTGCACATTTATGCCTGCACTGTTTCTCGAGCTGTGTTAAAGCTCAGGGGGTAGTTTAACGATAAGTCAGCGTTCTAGTTGCTGACGTTGACGTAGGAGCTTCGGCCCTTAAAACGGCCGATGACGCGACCGCGCAGCGGCGCCTGTGATGCTTTGTGATCTAAACTGAAGGGAGAACGCCTCTTTTACACTCTGTTCCAGTAATTTTAAAATGTAGGTATAATTTAGTTTTTAGAAGTAACTGTGTATATTTCCTTGCTATTTTGCACATTTATGCCTGCACTGTTTCTCGAGCTGTGTTAAAGCTCAGGGGGTAGTTTAACGATAAGTCAGCGTTCTAGTTGCTGACGTTGACGTAGGAGCTTCGGCCCTTAAAGCGGCCGATGACGCGACCGCGCAGCGGCGCCTGTGATGCTTTGTGATCTAAACTGAAGGGAGAACGCCTCTTTTACACTCTGTTCCAGTAATTTTAAAATTTAGGTATAATTTAGTTTTTAGAAGTAACTGTGTATATTTCCTTGCTATTTTGCACATTTATGCCTGCACTGTTTCTCGAGCTGTGTTAAAGCTCAGGGGGTAGTTTAACGATAAGTCAGCGTTCTAGTTGCTGACGTTGACGTAGGAGCTTCGGCCCTTAAACGGCCGATGACGCGACCGCGCAGCGGCGCCTGTGATGCTTTGTGATCTAAACTGAAGGGAGAACGCCTCTTTTACACTCTGTTCCAGTAATTTTAAAATTTAGGTATAATTTAGTTTTTAGAAGTAACTGTGTATATTTCCTTGCTATTTTGCACATTTATGCCTGCACTGTTTCTCGAGCTGTGTTAAAGCTCAGGGGGTAGTTTAACGATAAGTCAGCGTTCTAGTTGCTGACGTTGATGTAGGAGCTTCGGCCCTTAAAACGGCCGATGACGCGACCGCGCAGCGGACGCGCGCAGCGGGCGCGCCGCTGGCGCGCCAAAGGCGCGCCTAAGGCAAGCCCGTCTGCGCCCGTCCGTGGCCAGGGGCAGGTACCCCTGCTGAGATCGGGAAAGAGAGGATTGTTTACACCGCTGAAGAACTCTACCAGTTGAAAGGAGAACTTGAATGTGAATGTCAACATAACCTACAGGTAGATAATCTTAGCACTTACTGCGCACACTGTGATTTCAGATTTCTAACTACATATCATTTAGGAACCGGTACTGGCAATATAAAACTGATTACGATGCTTTTATTGAATTGCCGCTCACTTTCTAAACATTCGGCTGAAATTTTCCTACTTTTAGAGGAGAGGAAGCCCGATGTTCTGTTTTTAACAGAGACCTGGCTAAACAAGGAGGCAGACGCCGACATTGTTCAAACACTACCTCCTAACTACTCCATTCAGAGGCTTGATCGAAATGGAGGACGTGGAGGCGGATTAGCTATTATTTACAAGGACAACCTTGTATGCCGGTTTACGACTACCGCTATTCCTGACTGTGAAAGCATGCTTTTTATAATTAACTTTTCCCCCAGTTTCACTTTTTCCGGGATCTTAGTTTATCGACCTCCGGGTCCTCTTGGTCTTTTTAACAAAGATCTACTTGAATGTGTAGCACATTCGGTTAGCTCTTCCCCCAATTTTACTATCTTGGGAGATTTTAACATGCATTTTGATGATGCGGAATCCGCATCTTCTTTAGAATTGATTGAGGAGCTTTCTACCGCTCAACTTTTTTTAAAAGGACTCGGCCCTACCCATACTAAGGCCACTTGCTTGACCCTGTTTTCTCTAACATACAAAACCTACAGCTGGGTAATACAGTTCCTCTACCCTGGTCCGACCATTTTTTAATTCCCTTTAGTTGGACTCTAACTGATTTTATTTCGCCCTCTGTGCGTACTAGGAAATTTGCGCGCAAATGGTCGAAACTCCCCGTAGAGGCTTGGATAGATAATTTAAACAACTCCATCCCATTACCTCATTTAAACCCTAACGTGGCTAATGAGAATTTTAATAACTGGCTTGAGATATCACTTAACCGTATTCTTCCCAAAGTAGCGATCTCAGAAAAGGATGGAGGGAAAAATAATCCCTGGTACTCACATAAATTAAGGGAACTGAAACAGCAATGTAAGAAACTGGAAAGAAGTTGGAGAAAGGATTTCTCTATTTCTAGGAAACTTTTATATAGAGAAGCTATCAGAATTTATAAAACGGAAGTAAAAAGCTCTCAAGCCTTCTATTTTCAGGAAAAAATTATAAGAGCGGCAAACTCACCGCGAGAAATATTTAAAATCACTAAAGCTCTCCTTACACCTCCGGCTCCGTCTATTGCTCTGGATAAAGCCCAATTGCGATGCGACCAAATAGCGGATTTTTTCTTTGAGAAAATTCAAGCTATATATAAATCGTTCCCTTTAATTATAGACCAACATTCCTCTCTATTAGGAAATGTAGCCACTCCGGAAGGTCAAACTTTGTTGGAGGATTTTCCGCCGTTAGACCTTCCTACCTTGATTGGGCTGCTAAGAGATTTAAAATCGGGCTCGCCTTTAGATCCTGCCCCGCCCGCGGTCCTCCTTCAGATTTGTGAGGTTGTCTCACCAGTTATCCTTGAGGTGATCAATATCTCTCTCAAATCAGGTATAGTACCGTCCTCTTGGAAACATGCGAGGGTCAAAGCACTTTTGAAGAAGCCCAATCTGGACCCTGAAGACTGGGCTAACTATCGTCCCATTTCTTTATTATTCGGACTAAGTAAACTTGCTGAGAAATACACGAATTCTATTTTATCCACCTTTTTAGAAAACAATAATTGTTTACACCCAACTCAAACTGGCTTTAGACCTCGACAGGGCACGGAAACTGCCCTTATTGCTGTGGTGGAAGAAGCTAGGAAGATTCTGGATTCCGGAGGCTGCGCTGCTTTGATCTTATTAGATCTTAGCGCAGCCTTCGACACGGTAAATCATCAGCTGATGATTCAAAGACTTAGGGAAGTGGGAGTAGCCGGATCAGCTTTAAAATGGCTACAATCCTTCCTTCAAAACAGAGTTTTCACAGTCTTTGAAGAAGAATCCGCATCTAAACAAATTCCTTTGACATGTGGGGTTCCTCAAGGCTCTTCCTTGAGCCCCACTATGTTTAATATATATTTGCGGTCATTAGCAGAAATGGTACACCCCTTTGGTATACAGATTGTCACATACGCTGATGACACTCAATTGATCGTCTCCCTGACCCAACATTCCCAACAAGGCCACAATCTAGCTGCATGTCTTGAGAAGGTTTTTTATTGGATGAACAATTCATTTTTAAAACTCAATGGAGCTAAGACGGAACTTATGCTGCTGGGGAAGTCTGCCCCCTAAATATTGATTCCTGCTGGCCCAGCTGCCTAGGCCCTCCCCTGTTCCTAAGCAGCAAATTAAAAGTTTAGGAGTTTGGCTTGATTCAAATTTAAACTTTACTGAACAATCACGGAAAGTAGCGGCCTGTTGCTACGGCCTTTTAAGAATGGTTCGGAAGATTCTTCCTTTACTACCTTTTATGGCCAGACGATTGCTGGTCCAAGCTCTTATTCTTTCACGGCTGGACTATGCGAATGCTATCTATTTGGGAGCCCCACTATCTACTACCAAAAGACTTCAAACAGTGCAGAACTGTGCGGCGCGTATGTTGTTAAATATTCCGAGACGTATCTCGGCTAAACCCGCTCTCACCTCTCTGCACTGGCTTCCGGTCTGTCAAAGAATTCAATTTAAGGCAATGTGCATCGTACACAAAGCGCTCTTTGATAATGGCCCTTGTCTGACTCGTTCATGGATTCAATCCTATTGTCCTAACAGACCCCTTAGATCGGCGAATAAAGGCCTGATTGTAGTACCTAAGATTAAACGCTCTCGGAGTGGAGGGCGACTGTTTACATACAATGCAGCCAGATTATGGAATAGTCTTCCTCTCCACCTACGCTCTGAGCCCAATCACATTAAGTTCAGGAAACTTTTGAAAACCTCTCTTTTTCTTTGAGTGTCGCATAGCATCACTGTTGTCGCAGCGCTGGGATGCCTCTGGGTAACCACGCGCTCTAGAAATGCTACTTCATTCATTCATTCACTATTGGAGAAGGCAGTAAGGTGGAAAAATAGAATAATGTGACCAAAAGGGGGCAGATCTGTGCAGATCTAATAATTCTTGAAGCACACGCAAGTGTAACATTAGTGGTATTTGCCACAAATGTTTCTTTATCTACGTATTGTCATTTTATAATGAATCGATAAAGTTTTTAAGTCTGTTTTCTACTTTGCACAGTGTGTTTATGTCTATTGTATAACACAGGAAATGCTTAAAAGGTCACTGCCACTACCGGGTCTTTGTATGACTTTTTGACAAAGACCGTGCTGTCGAAACGCGTCAAGTCAATAAATACTTTACTCCTATATCGAAACCCTGAGTGCGACCTTTTCTTACGCTCTGGCAGCGCGAGATTATTGCAGAAAAATTACAGCGGGTCCAGCGCCCGCCGGTCGGCACCAACCCCATCAGGTGGAAGTAATCGGAAGTAAGGCTGGACTGTTCTTTGCATATATATATATATATATATATATATATATATATATATATATATTAACCACCAAATTCCCTTTACAGGAAATCACGGAGCACTCTGCGGTTCACAGTCTTCACTTTAATTTGGCAGACGCGTTTCAGCAATTATGTCTTTCTCAATGCCATAGTGTTCCCATTAACCATTTCACCACATTTAAAACACTCCTGTCTCCTCTTCATTCGACAGGAAAAAGTGCTGTAAGAAAAAACGGACTGCATTATGCTCAATGTTACCTATTTACTCAGTGCGCCATTTTGACATGCATAGTTCATTCATAATCTCTCAGTGAGTGTGCCTTAATACTCGTAAATCTAATTTCAGTAATGATAGTCACTTAGTAGAAACGTGTTATTCAGGGCACCAATATATCCAATGGTATGTCCGATATTTCACTCACCAATGTGGCACATTGAAGACTTAGTCCATCGCCCTACCGTGCTCTGACCAACAACAGGCAAGTATCCGTAAGTGCTTTGTTTGGTAACTTGCTTCCTTTCATTATAGTAATGACTGACTGACATACTTATAAAGCGCTCGATTGCCGAGGCGTCTTGGCACTAAAGGTGAGTTGATACCGATGCACAGGCTCGCAGGTCTGAGCAGTTAAGTTAAGGAAAAAGAGACCTATTGGATTGTAGTCTGATAGTCGTCGGGAGGGAGTTCCACAGTTTGGCTGCTCAGTGGGAAAAGCTCTTACCACCCCATCTGGCCTTTTTTATCTTAGGAACCAGTGTCAGTCCTGTATTGGCTGACCTAAGACTCCGTCGCGGCAAGTACCAGGAAAATAAATTTTGGATATCAGTGGCTCCCCCTCCATATAGAGCCTTATGCAAAAGGCAGAGGGCTTTGAATTCTACTCGCTGTAGGACTGGGAGCCACTGAAGCTGTCTGATACTAGCAGATGTGGGGTGGTGTTTAGGAAGGACAAGCAGTACCCGTGCTGCCGCATTCTGCAAAGACTGCAGTTTGGTGGTCTGACCTTTGTCAATTCCCAAGTATAAAGCATTGCCATAGTCGATTTTGGAAAGGACAAGAGCTCCTACGACCGTTTTCCTAAGGGTTAGAGGAATAAACGGCAGAATTTTACACAGAATTTTCAACGTAAAGAAACAGGAGGAGGTTAACTGGCTGATTAGTTTTGCAAACTTTAGTTCGTTGTCAAACATGAACCCCAGGTTTCTGGCCATGGTCACAGGAGCAGGGCAGTTCCCTGCCTCGGAAGGCCACCATGATTGATTCCAAACGGAAGGGCCCAACCCAAACTCAATGACTTCCGTCTTTTCAGTGTTAAGCCCGAGAAAATTTGTATTCATCCAAGCCATAACTGAGTTGAGACAATTCCGAAAGCTAGTAGCTGTGATGTCCACCTTCTGCATGACTTATACCACACTCTGGGTATCGTCTGCATATGAGACCAAGGTGAGACCATGATCTCTGATTAGTCTAGCCAGAGGGGTGACATATATATTGAACAGTGTTGGTGACAAAGCTGACCCCTGAGGAACTCCACACGGGAGGCAAAGGTTACCTGACTTAAGACCATCCCAGTGGATCACCTGTTCCCTGGATGCCAGAAATGATGATAGTAATGCTAGAGCCGTCTCTGATACCTACTGCCTTTAGCCACCGCAATAATATCGTATGATTGACGGTATCAAATGCTGCTGATAGGTCAAGCAGGATGAGGACGGCTCTTCCCCCCCCCATCCATCATTCTTCGGATCTCTTCTGTGGCCATCTTCTGTGGACGACCTCGTGTCGACGAACACAATACACTGGTGGTCAGCAGCGGTTCTGGCAGACATCCACTAAATTTTCCACCAAATGCCACAAACGCTGCCGAACAACTTGCGGGCGGGTGCCTTTGCCATGACTGCGGCCGTCACGAAAACATTAACCACCAAATTCCCATTACAGGAAATCACGGAGCACTGTGCGGTTAATGTTTTCGTGACGGCCGCAGTCATGACAGAGGCACCCGTCCGCAAGTTGTTCGGCAGCGTTTGTGGCATTTGGTGGAAAATTTAGTGGATGTCTGCCAGAACCGCCGCTGACCACCAGTGTATTGTGTTCGTCGACAAGAGGTAGTCATTACTATAATGAAAGGAAGCAAGTTACCAAACAAAGCACCTACGGAAACTTGCCTGTTGTTGGTCAGAGCACGGCAGGGCGATGGACTAAGTCTTCAATGTGCCATATTGGTGAGTGAAATATCGGACATGCAATTGGATATATTGGTGCCCTGAATAACTCGTTTCTACTAAGTGACTATCATTACTGAAATGAGATTTACGAGTATTAAGGCACACTCACTGAGAGATTATGAATGAACTATGCATGTCAAAATGGTAGACTGAGTAAATAGGTAACATTGAGCATAATGCAGTCCGTTTTTTCTTACAGCGCTTTTTCCTGTCCAATGAAGAGAAGACAGGAGTGTTTTAAATGTGATGAAATAGTTAATGGGAACATTATGGCATTGAGAAAGGCATAATTGCTGAAATGCATCTGCCAAATTAAAGTGAAGACTGTGAACCGCAGAGTGCTCCGTGATTTCCTGTAATGGGAATTTGGTGATTAATGTTTTCGTGACGGCCGCAGTCATGACAAAAGCACCCGCCCGCAAGTTGTTTGGCAGCGTTTGTGGCATTTGGTGGAAAATTTAGTGGATGTCTGCCAGAACCGCAGCTGACCACCAGTGTATTGTGTTCGTCGACACGAGATCGTCATTACTATAATGAAAGGAAGCAAGTTACCAAACAAAGCACCTACGGATACTTGCCTGTTGTTGGTCAGAGCACGGTAGGGCGATGGACTAAGTCTTCAATGTGCCACATTGGTGAGTGAAATATCGGACATGCAATTGGATATATTGGTGCCCTGAATAACTCGTTTCTACTAAGTGACTATCATTACTGAAATGAGATTTACGAGTATTAAAGCACACTCACTGAGAGATTATGAATGAACTATGCATGTCAAAATGGCGTACTGAGTAAATAGGTAACATTGAGCATAATGCAGTCTGTTTTTTCCTACAGCACTTTTTCCTGTCCAATGAAGAGGAGACAGGAGTGTTTTAAATGTGGTGAAATGGTTAATGGGAACACTATGGCATTGAGAAAGGCATAATTGCTGAATTGCGTCTGCCAAATTAAAGTGAAGACTGTGAACCGCAGAGTGCTCCGTGATTTCCTGTAATGGGAATTTGGTGGTTAATGTTTTTGTGATGGCCGCAGTCACGACGGAGGCACCCGCCCGCAAATTGTTCGGCAGCGTTTGTGGCATTTGGTGGAAAATTTAGTGGGTGTCTGCCAGAACCGCCGCTGACCACCAGTGTATTGTGTTTGTCAACACGAGGTCATCATTACTATAATGAAAGGAAGCAAGTTACCAAACAAAGCACCTACGGATACTTGCCTGTTGTTGGTCAGAGCACGGTAGGACGATGGACAAAGTCTTCAATGTGCCACATTGGTGAGTGAAATATCGGACATGCAATTGGATATATTGGTGCCCTGAATAACTCGTTTCTACTAAGTGACTATCATTACTGAAATGAGATTTACGAGTATTAAAGCACACTCACTGAGAGATTATGAATGAACTATGCATGTCAAAATGGCGCACTGAGTAAATAGGTAACATTCAGCATAATGCAGTCCGTTTTTTCCTACAGCACTTTTTCCTGTCCAATGAAGAGGAGACAGGAGTGTTTTAAATGTGGTGAAATGGTTAATTGGAACACTTTGGCATTGAGAAAGGCATAATTGCTGAAACGCGTCTGCCAAATTAAAGTGAAGACTGTGAACCGCAGAGTGCTCCGTGATTTCCTGTAATGGGAATTTGGTGGTTAATGTTTTCGTGATGGCCGCAGTCACGACGGAGGCACCCACCCGCAAGTTGTTTGACAGCGTTTGTGGCATTTGGTGGAAAATATATATATATATATATATATATATATATATATATATATATATATGCATATGTATTAGGGATTTGGGTATGGTTGTTTTAAGGGTTTAGGTGTGGGTAAGGGTATTGGGTGGTAAGGGTGTTTTTAGGGTTTAGTGGTGGATAAGGGTATTGGATGGTAAGGGTGTTTTTAGGGTTTAGGGGTGGGTAAGGGAATAGACTAATAAGGGTGCTTTTAGAGTTCAAGGGGTGAGTGAGGGTGTTTTAGGTTTAGGGGGTGGATAAGGGTATAGAGTGGTAACAGTGATTTTAGGGGTAGGTAAGAGTTTAGGGTGGTAAGGGCGTTTTTAGGGTTAAGTGGTGGGTAAGGTTTTGGGTGGTAAGGGTGTCTTTAGGTTTAGGGTGGATAAGGGTATTGGGTGGTAAGTGTGTTTCAGGGTTTAGGGGTGGTAAGGGTGTTTTTAGGGTTTAGGGGTTGATAATAGAATATACCTCCCACTCACCAACTCATACAGCCACTTAGATTCCATCTGACAGACTGATACAGACATTCTCAAAACCTAGTCACTCACCCTTACATTTACTGAGACACCCAATCACTCATTTATACAGTCAGTCACGCACCCACTCAATCATCCACACAGGCACTTGGTATATATATTTAAGACTCATAAACTTTTTTAAAACACTCACAGTCACTGGATGATATAATCAGTGATGCCATGAGTGATGTCATTTGTGATGTCATTTGAGATGTCATCAGGGATGTCACTGACCCACGAAGATTAAGTTCAACTCACAACCTTACGGTTTCTACAAATATAAGATGGCTGCTGGAGATCTGCTAGGGGGGAGTGGGATGTTGGGGTAGATAAGGAGATGAGTATTGGCACTAGTACCATTTAATCTTACCCATAAATATAGAATAGATGCAAAGATGGTCGGCATGATGACACTTTATGTTGAAAATTATTACGGCAACATAACGAAATGCTTGTCAAATGTGTTACTTGAAACCCCAATAAAATATGTTAAAAAAAAATCAGTGATGTCACTGACCATGTCATAAGTGATGTAATAAGTGAGGTCATAAGCAGTGCACTGCGGGGCGCAAGTTAACTGCTGAATTTCACCGGTTTTGTACCAGTGAAATGTCAGCCTAACTATAACGTCCATTTAACCTTTGTTTTTTTCAGTAAATTTCTAAGGCTTTTTTAATTCTATTTCCTAACTATAACGTCACTGTACCCTTTGTCTTTTTTAGTGAATTTCCAAGGTTTCTTTAATTCTATTTCCTAACTATAACGTTTCTGTAACCTTTGGTTTTTTCAGTGAATTTCTAAGGTTTTTTTAAATGCTAATTCCTAACTATAACGTCCCTGTAACCTTTGGTTTTTCCAGTGAATTTTTATGGTTTTTAAAGTAGTAGTCGCGTTTGCAGAGTGGTGGAGAAAGGGGGCAGTGCCTCCGACAGCTCTCTGGAATTCCACTGTGTAGAACTTACAGGAGGTACCAGGAGAACTTCTTGGCCCCCAAGGTCCCTCAGGAGTAAAGTGGATTCATCCCCCAACCAGTAATGCGCCAAAAGCTGCGTCTGCATAGTGGTGGAGAAAGAGGGCCTGGCCTCCAAAGACATCTTAGCAATCTCACTGTGTGAGACTTACTGGACATAACAGGAGGGGTAGTAGGCCCCCAGGGATGTCCTTGGGAGCCAACTACCCCTCCTGTTACCTTCAGTAAGCCCCACACAGCAGGACTGCTAAGACCTGGTAGGAGGCCACGCCCCCTTTCTCCACCACTCTACAAACACGCCTCCTGGCGCACTACTAGTAGGGGGATTAAGTCCCCTTGGCTATTGAGAGTCCCTGGAGGCCAACTACTCCTCCTGTTACCTCCTGCAAGTCCCACACAGTGGGTTTGCGGAGAGGTTTTTTGTGGCAACGCCTCCTTTCGACACCACTCTGCAAACGCGCCTCCCAGCGCCCTACTAGTGGTGGGATGAAGTCCCCTTGGCTCTTGAGGGCCCTTGGGAGCCAACTAGCCCTCCTATTACCTCCAGTATGACCCACACAACTTGATTACTGAGAGGTTGTCAGAAGCCATGCCCCTTTTCTCAACCACTCTGCAAACATGCCTCCCGGCGCACTACTGCTTGGGGATAAAGTCGAATTTTGACCTGAGACTCTCAGGAGGCAAGGGGACCACATCCCCCCACCAGCAGTGCACCGAGAGGCGCGTTTGCAGAGTGGCGGAGAAAGGGGGCATGGCCTCTGATGACCTCTCAGCAATCCCACTGTGTGGGGCTTACTAGAGGTAACAGGAGATCTTGTTGGCCCCTAAGGGCCCTCAGCAGCCAAGGGGACTTCATTCCCCAACCAGCAGCACCCCAGGAGACGCGTTTGCAGAGTGGTGGAGAAATGGGGCATGGCCTACAGCGAGTTGCCAGCTTTTTTCCCTCTCTTTTTGTAGGAAGGGGTGCCGCGTAGCCCCCCTTCCCTGGACTATTTTGGGCTCCCATGGGTCCCCATCCTCCAGGGCCTGCCGCTTTTTTAATTTTTTTAATTGTTTTAAAAAAGGGAAGGTGGCCGTGCAGACCCCTCCCGGGCCAGTTCCGGCCCCGGGGAATCCATTCCCCGTGGCCTGCCGCTTTTTTTATTTTATTTGACATGAAAGGGAGGGGGGCCGAGTGGCGCCCCTCACGGGTCATTTTTAGCCCCCACATCCCTTGAGGCCTGCCCCTTTTTTTCCCCTTTTTTTTAATAAAAGGGAGGGGGTCGTGCGGCCTAGGCCAGTGCCCTGGTCCCAAACCTGGCCACCTACTGCCAATGTTGGGGACCGCCGGGGGAGCCTGAAGACCCCGTGGTCCCTGCCGGCTCCCCAGGGAAACAGACTCAGCTCTGCTTTCAGCAAGCAAGAGCATTTTTACCCTTGCTTGCTGAAAGCAGAGTAGTTGTTTGCTATGGTTTGGAGTGAGAAGTCATACAAAACGGCAATGTCCTAGGGGTGGGCACCCAGGGAAATTGCTGGAGCCGGCCCTGGGGGGTGGCGGTCCCCAGGTCCATGTAGGGCTCCACAAGGGGGGCCACACGGCCCCCCTCCTTTGTGAAGTAAGCCCCGGGGGGTGGTGGTCCCCAGGGGTCCACAACGAACCCCCCTCATTACTGTATCTGTGCCCCTAGGAGGTGGCAGTCCACAGTGCAGTGGGGGAGGCCATAGGGCATCCGCCGTATTATTTTATGTTACATTTTTGCCCTGGGGAGGTGGTGGTCCCCGGGGCAGCAGGGGAGCCGCAATGCTCCCCCGCATATATTAATGTTACTGCCCTAGGAGGTGGCGGTTCTCTGGGCTTTAATAAGCCCTAGGAGGGGGCGCTGGGCGCCCCCCTCCTATATTTATTATATGCCCCCGGGACCTGGCCCACCCGGGGGTTATTTAAAAGCTGGCACTGAAGCCCGCACTTGCTTTTTTTTAAAATAGCGTGCCGCGAATATCGTGATTTCGCAGCAATTTTTTTTTTTTAATGCTTTGATGCCGTGGTGCGGTCCTGGGGGACCCCAATACCATGGCTTGGGGGTCGGGTATCCCAACCCTGCCCCCTTTTCTTTACTTTCACTTTTTTTGTGACTCGGCTTCAAGCCGAGTCCCAAGATGGCTGCCAACACTTCCTGGTTGAAGTGTTGGTAGCCAATCAGAGCAGTGCATTTCCCTGCATAAGCTCGATGTTTTTCGTGAAGGCTACGTGACCAGAGATATCACTATAATTTTCAACTTACATTTCTGAAAGACAACTGAAAGGATTTACATCAAATAACAAATAGCACAATCTGCGTAACAACATCTACCTTTCTGCCAAATTTGGTGTAATTCCGTGCAGCAGTTTAGGCTGTATGTTCGACAACACGTTCCTATGGGAATTAACATTACAAACGCACCCTTAATTCGGGCCCCTTTTTCTCAAACCTCACTGCACGGATCACCCCCAAACTTTCCAAGACACACATAACCTACTTTGACACTTTTTTGGGAAAATTTCATGAGGATTGGTCAAACAACACTAAAGTTATAGGCATGTCAAAAAATGTTCACGTATACTGCCTTTCACATACTCAGTTACTCACCCATACTGACACATGCACTCAATCACCAACACAGCCATACACACACTCACTCACTCATACAACTTTACACACAAGCAACACTACCCCATACAGCCACTGACTCAACCACTCACTCATCCATACAAGCAGTCACACACCTCCTCACACACACAGACAACCATACAGGTAGTCCGACAGCCAATCACCCATATAGCCATTCACATACCAACTAACACACTCATACACCCACTTAGACATCAACTGACAGACAGATACACACATTCACACAACCATTCACTCACCCATACATTCACTGAGACACCTAATCACTCACTTATATAGTCAGTCACGCACCCACTCAGTCATCCATACAGTCACTCATAGACCAACTGCTTCACCAATACACCTTGGTATATATATATAACACTCATACATTTTTTTAAAACACTCACAGACACTGGATGATGTCATCACTGATGTCAACAGTGATGTCACTGACCATGTCATGAGTGATATAATATGTGAGGTCATAAGCAGTGCATTGTGGGGGCGCGTTATAGTTAACTCAGGTAACTATAACGGCTGAATTTCTCTGGTTTTGTAAAATCTGACCCTAACTATAACGTCCCTGTGACCTTTGTTTTTTTTTGGGTGAATTACTAAGGTTTTTTTAAATTCTATTTGCTAACTATAACGTCCCTGAAACCTGTGGTTTTTTTCTGTGAATTTCTAAGGTTTTTTAAATGCTAATTCCTAACTATAACGTCCCTGAAACCTTTGGTTTTTCAGTGAATTTCTAAGGTTTTTTTAACTAGCAGTCACGTTTGCAGAGTGATGGAGAAAAGGGGCTGGGCCTCCAACCAGCTCGTGATAATTCAGCTGCATAGGACTTACAGGAGGTACCAGGAAGGCTTCTGGCCCCCAAGGTCCTCTGGAGCCAAGGGGACTTTATCCCTCAACTAGTAGTGCGCCGGGAGGCACATTTGCAGAGTTGTGGAGAAAGGGGGCTTGGCCTCTGACAACTCTCAGAAATCTGCAGTGTGGGACTTACTGGAGGTGAACAGGAGGGGGCAGTTGGCCCCCAAGCACGTCCTTGGGGCCAACTACCCTTCCTATTACTCCAGTAAGTCCCATACAGCAGGATTGCTGAGATCTGATAGCAGGCCACGCCCTCTTTCTCCTCCACTTGCAAACACGCCTCCTGACGCACTACTATTTGGAGGATGAAGTCCCCTCGGCTCTTGATGGTCCTTTGAGGTCAACTAGCCCTCCTGCTACCTCCAGTAAGTCCCACACAGCTGGACTGCTGAGAGGTGGTCAAAGGCTACGCCTCCTTTCTCCAACACTCTCCAAACGTGCCTCCTGGCTCACTGCTGCTTGGGGGGTGAAGTTCACTTTAGTCCTGAGGCCCTCAGGAGGCAAGGGGACCTCATCCCCCTACCATCAGTGCGCCTAGAGGCGCGTTTGCAGAGTGTTGCAAAATGCTCTCGCTTGATCAAAGCGAAGCACACTGTTTGCTATTCCCGCCATCCCAGAGCACACTGCAGTGTCAGGGTGGGCACCCCGGGACATTGCTGGAACCGGCCTTGGGGGGAGGCAGTCCCGAGGGCCATTTATGGCTCCAGGAGGGGGGCCGCATTTTGATAATAGCCCCAAGGCAACTGGGGTCGTGTGCCACCCCTGCATTTAAGTATAGTAGCCCCGGGGAGGTGGCGGTCCCCGGGGCTGTGTGGGGGCTGGGTGGCCCTCCCGCACTTCAAACAATTAGCCCTGGGGAGGTGGCTGTCCCTGGGGCTGCGGGGGACCGCGCGGGCCCCCGCATTTTTTTTTTTTTTTACCGTGGGCCTAAATTAAACGAATCGCTTCTTTTTTAAAAATAAATTCTGACGGATTTGCAGATCCATCGGAAAACCTGCCGAAATTATTTTAAAAAATGCTTTTTTTTTGCCCTGGGGATCCCTGTGGGGCCCCCTGAACAGGCCTAGAGGGTCATGGTGTTTCTACCCTGCCTCCTTTTCTTTTCTTTAACTTTTTTGCTTGTGACTCGTTTAAAAAAAATGAACAAGATAGCTGCCAACACTTCCTGGTTTGAAGTGTTGGCAGCCAATCAGATCTCAGTGACGAGATCGGGAGGGTTTGCGGATCCACCACGGCCACAGTTGTATATCTGAAAAATCTTTACATTTCTCAGGAACTACTGAACGGATTTACTCCATTTAACAAAAAGAGTGCTTTCTGGACCAAGAGCTAACTTTTTGCCAAATTTGGTGTAATTCCATTCAGCAGTTCGGACTGTAGCCGCGTCAAAAGTTTCCTATAGAAATTAACATGGAGAAAAAGAGTTTTGGGACCCGCCCCCTTTTCTCGGCCCCCACTTGACGGATCAACCTGACATTTTCAAGACAGCAGCTGACGTGACTAACCCATTAGTTTAGAAAATTTCGCGAACATTCGTCAAACGGCGCCAAAGTTATTGCCAAATAAAAAAAAACTCTTCCTATGGAAACTAGGTCCTAACTATAACTACCTACTGGCGACCGCCAGTAGGTAATTTATGATTCATACTGTATTTCATTCATAAGATTTGCAAGTAGTATATTCAGGAAACCCATATATATAAATATATATATATGGGTTTCCTGACATATACTTAGCGTTGGGATGGGAGTTATAGTGTCTACACAAATCTTATGAATGAAATACAGTATGCATAGTTATAGTTAGGACCTAGTTTCCATAGGAAGAGCGTTTTTTGATTTGCCAATAACTTTGGTATATATATATATATATATATATATATATATATATATATTATCTACTGGCGGTCGCCAGTAGATAGTTATAGTTAAAACCTATTATCCATAGGAAAACCGCGACATTCTATTTAAAATAACGTTGGCGACGGTTGACGAATCTTCGCGAAAGTTTCCAACTTGTTGGGGCGCTCCGGTCCGCTCCTATCCTGAAAGTCTCGGGGTGATACGTCAAGCGGGGGCCGAGAAAAAAGGGGGGTCCCAAAACGCGTTTTCACCATTCATTTTTCCATAGGAACCTTTAGTCGCAGCTACAGCCCGAACTGCTGAACGGGTATTGTAGTCTATGTTGGACTGCAGTGAGAGAGCATCCATGTGACCTGGGGTCGGAATACTCCCTCCAATGGGGGTCATGCAGGACACTTATAGACGTGGGAGGAGTTATATACCTGGTAGCAGCAGCAGCAGCATCTGAGGAAGGCTATCATGCCGAAATGCATCATGCTTGTGCTGTTTTAAATAAAGGGTTTCCATGTTTCCCCGAAGTGGCCTCTTACCCTTTCTTCACGGAGGAGGTGTTTTCGTTTGGATATATATATATATATATATATTATCTACTGGCGGTCGCCAGTAGATAGTTATAGTTAAAACCTATTATCCATAGGAAATCCGCGACATTCTATTTAAAATAACGTTGGCGACGGTTGACGAATCTTCGCGAAAGTTTCCAACTTGTTGGGGCGCTCCGGTCCGCTCCTATCCTGAAAGTCTCGGGGTGATACGTCAAGCGGGGGCCGAGAAAAAGGGGGGTCCCAAAACGCGTTTTCACCATTCATTTTTCCATAGGAACCTTTAGTCGCAGCTACAGCCCGAACTGCTGAACGGAATTACACCAAATTTGGCATAAAGGTAGCCCTTGGTTCAGTGTCGTGCCTTTTGCTTAAATGGTGTAAATCCGTTCAGTAGTTCCTGAGAAAATCAAAAGTAAAGTCACATATATATCTGGGCGGAGCCTAACCACACATGTCATCGTGAGATCTGATTGGCTGTCAGCACTTCATCCTGGAATTGCTGGCAGCCATCTTGGGACCAATATAAATGCATTGTAGTGAATAGAAGATTTTGAGGGTCACCAAAAGGAGAACTATAAAGGGTGATAACAGGCTTTAGTTACATTAGAATTTATTTGTTGATGGTACCATACTAATTTTAGGAATTGTGGTGTATTCTAAGGTGATTTTACCATGTGAAAAACCTTCTGCTGGGATATCATGAATCATGTTTGAGAGAACACTATTTTCTCATGCTTGTCCCATGGAGGTTTGGAAGGTGCTCCAGAAGCTAAAATGAGAGCATATTTTCTGTAAATTCACATTATCTTTCTCACTCATGTGAGAATGAAGTCTGACATTCTCAGTAAAACATATACATCCAACAAGGGCAGAGACTGTCAGTTGATTCCTTTGTGTTCTACTGCAGCTTCCCAGAGTGTTCTAAAGAACAACTAGAGTGCTAACAGCCTTACTTATGACAAAAGTATGGCACACCTGAATCCATCTTGATTGGAATAAACTGGTAACACTTAAACAATTTAATTTAAAAAGGAACAAAATGATGGGGTTCATTTTGTCATAGAAATTATGGTTAGTGCTGTAGAAAGAAAAATTAGGACATGTTTCAAGTGTGATCTCAAATATCTTCCTGTTATATTTCAACAGGAGCAGCCTGCCAGTTGATGTCTTTGTGTTCTACTGCAGCTTCCCAGAGTGTTCTAAAGAACAACTAGAGTGCTAACAGCCTTACTTATGACAAAAGTATGGCACACCTGAAGCCATCTTGATTGGAATAAACTGGTAACACTTAAAACATTTAATTTAAAAAGGAACAAAATGATGGGGTTCATTTTGTCATAGAAATTATGGTTAGTGCTGTAGAAAGAAAAATTAGGACATATTTCAAGTGTGATCTCAAATATCTTCCTGTTATATTTCAACAGGAGCAGCCTGCCAGTTGATGCCTTTCTGTTCTACTGCAGCTTCCCAGAGTTTTCTAAAGAACAACTAGAGCGCTAACAGCCTTACTTATGACAAAAGTATGGCACACCTGAAGCCATCTTGATTGGAATAAACCGGTAACACTTAAAACATTTAATTTAAAAAGGAACAAAATGAGGGGTTCTTTTTGAAATAGAAATTATGGTTAGTGCTGCAGAAAGAAAAATTAGGGCATGTTTTAAGTGAGATCTCAAATCCTCTTCTATTTCATTAGAAAATTCTGACATGCAGACTGAAACAATCACTTTCAATACCAGCAGCAGACTACCAGTTAACTCCCTGGTGAGCAGTAGCTTTACTCCAGTGATCTAATGAGCAACTAGAGTGCTAACATTCTGAATTTATGGCAGATGTAAGACACATCTGAATGCCTTCTTGATGGAATCAAAGTAAAAACTGAAAGCATTTCCTACTGAGGAGACTGCAGTAAATGAAGAAATTAGGAAACTTCATAACAAAGAAGTCTTCCAAGATGGCCACCAGTGAAAAAAGAGCCCAAATGTAGCACAAATATTACCCAGATGTAGCCCACATATAGCCCAATGACAAAAGTGTGCAAAACACTTTTTATTTTTAGTTTTTTTGCAGTTTTATGTAGTGCAGACTGGTCAGGTATTGGAGCATTGCATCTTAAAACATGACCCCCCTACACTACAAAAACACCACTGCACTACCTTAAACCCTAAAACACTACCCCCAGCACGACCCCCTACACTACACAAGCACCACTGCACTATCCTAAACCCTAAAACACTACCCCCAGCACGACCCCTACACTACCCAAACACCACTGCACTACCCTAAAACATGACCCCCTACACTACACAAACACCACTGCACTACCCTAAACCCTAAAACACTACCCCCAGCATGACCCCCTACACTACACAAGCACCACTGCACTACCCTAAACCCTAAAACACTACCCCCAGCACGACCCCCTACACTACACAAACAACACTGCACTACCCTAAACCCTAAAACACTACCCCCAGCACGACCCCCTACACTACCCAAACACCACTGCACTAACCTAAATCCTAAAACACTACCCCCAGCACGACCCCCTACACTACCCAAACACCACTGCACTACCCTAAAACATGACCCCCTACACAAACACCACTGCACTACCCTAAACCCTAAAACACTACCCTCAGCATGACCCCCTACACTACACAAGCACCACTGCACTACCCTAAACCCTAAAACACTACCCCCAGCACGACCCGCTACACTGCCCGAACACAACTGCACTGCCCTAAACCCTGAAACACCAGCCCCTGCATGACCCCCTACACTGCCCGAACACCACTGCACTGCCCTAAACCCTGAAACACCACCCCTAGCACGACCCCCTACACTGCCCAAACACCACTGCTCTGCCCTAAACCCTGAAACACCACCCCCTTCACGACCCCCTACACTGCCCGAACACCACTGCACTGCCCTAAACCCTGAAACATCACCCCCAGCAAGACCCCCTACACTGCCCGAACACCACTGCCCTAAACCCTGAAACACCACCCCCAGCAAGACCCCCTACACTGCCCGAACACCACTGCACTGCCCTAAACCCTGAAACACCACCCCCAGCAAGACCCCCTACACTGCCCGAACACCACTGCACTGCCCTAAACCCTGAAACACCACCCCCAGCACGACCCCCTACACTGCCCGAACACCACTGCTCTGCCCAAAACCCTGAAACACCAGCCCCAGCACGACCCCCTACACTGCCCGAACACCACTGCACTGCCCTAAACCCTGAAACACCAGCCCCAGCACGACCCCCTACACTGCCCGAACACCACTGCACTGCCCTAAACCCTGAAACACCACCCCTAGCACGACCCCCTACACTGCCCAAACACCACTGCTCTGCCCTAAACCCTGAAACACCACCCCCTTCACGACCCCCTACACTGCCCGAACACCACTGCACTGCCCTAAACCCTGAAACATCACCCCCAGCAAGACCCCCTACACTGCCCGAACACCACTGCCCTAAACCCTGAAACACCACCCCCAGCAAGACCCCCTACACTGCCCGAACACCACTGCACTGCCCTAAACCCTGAAACACCACCCCCAGCAAGACCCCCTACACTGCCCGAACACCACTGCACTGCCCTAAACCCTGAAACACCACCCCCTGCACAACCCCCTACACTGCTCGAACACTACTGCACTGCCCGAAACCCAGAAACACCAACACCAGCACGACCCCCTATACTGCACGAACACCACTGCACTGCCCTAAACCCTGAAACACTACCCCCAGCAAGACCCCCTACACTGCCTGAACACCACTGCACTGCCCTAAACCCTGAAACATCACCCCCAGCAAGACCCCCTACACTGCCCGAACACCACCACTGCCCTAAACCCTGAAACACCACCCCCAGCAAGACCCCCTACACTGCCCGAACACCACTGCACTGCCCTAAACCCTGAAACACCAGCCCCAGCACGACCCCCTACACTGCCCGAACACCACTGCACTGCCCTAAACCCTGAAACACCACCCCCTGCACGACCACCTACACTGCCCGAACACCACTGTACTGCCCTAAACCCTGAAACCCCACCCCCAGCATGACCTTCTACACTGCCAGAACACCACTGCACTGCCCTAAACCCTGAAACACCACCCCCTGCACGACCCCCTACACTGCCCGAACACTACTGCACTGCCCTAAACCCTGAAACACCACCCCCAGCACGACCCCCTACACTGCACGAACACCACTGCACCGCCCCAAACCCTGAAACTCTACCCCCAGCAAGACCCCCTACACTGCCCGAACACCACTGCACTGCCCTAAACCCTGAAACATCACCCCCAGCAAGACCCCCTACACTGCCCGAACACCACTGCCCTAAACCCTGAAACACCACCCCCAGCAAGACCCCCTACACTGCCCGAACACCACTGCACTGCCCAAAACCCTGAAACACCACCCCCAGCAAGACCCCCTACACTGCCCGAACACCACTGCACTCCCCTAAACCCTGAAACACCACCCCCAGCACGACCCCCTACACTGCCCGAACACCACTGCTCTGCCCAAAACCCTGAAACACCAGCCCCAGCACGACCCCCTACACTGCCCGAACACCACTGCACTCCCTAAACCCTGAAACACCAGCCCCAGCACGACCCCCTACACTGCCCGAACACCACTGCACTGCCCTAAACCCTGAAACACCACCCCCAGCACGACCCCCTACACTGCCCGAACACCACTGCACTGCCCTAAACCCTGAAACACCACCCCAGCACGACCCCCTACACTGCCCGAACACCACTGCACTAAACCCTGAAACACCACCCCCTGCACGACCCACTACACTGCCGGAACACCACTGCACTGCCCTAAACCCTGAAACACCACCCCCAGCACGACCCCCTACACTGCCCTAACACCACTGCACTGCCATAAACCCTGAAACATCACCCCCAGCACAACCCCCTACACTGCCTGAGCACCATTGCTCTGCCCTAAACCCTGAAACACTAGCCCCAGCACGACCCCCTACACTGCCCGAACACCACTGCACTGCCCTAAACCCTGAAACACCACGCCCAGCATGACCCCCTACACTGCCCGAACACCACTGCACTGCCCTAAACCCTGAAACACCAGCCCCAGCAAGACCCCCTACACTGCCCGAACACCACTGCATTGCCCTAGACTCTGAAACACCAGCCCCAGCAAGACCCCCTACACTGCCCGAACACCACTGCACTGCCCTAAACCCTGAAACACCAGCCCCAGCATGACCCCCTACACTGCCCGAACACCACTGCACTGCCCTAAACTCTGAAACACCAGCCCCAGCACGACCCCCTACACTGCCCGAACACCACTGCACTGCCCTAAACCCTGAAACACCACCCCCTGCACCGCCCCCTACACTGCCCGAACACCACTGCACTGCCCTAAATCCTGAAACACCACCCCCTGCACGACCCCCTACACTGCCCGAACACCACTGCACTGCCCTAAACCCTGAAACACCACCCCCTGCACCACCCCCTACACTGCCCGAACACCACTGCACTGCCCTAAACCCTGAAACACCACCCCCTGCACCGCCCCCTACACTGCCCGAACACCACTGCACTGCCCTAAACCCTGAAACACCACCCCCAGCATGACCCCCTTTACTGCTCGAACACCACTGCACTGCCCCAAACCCTGAAACACCACCCCCAGCATGACCCCCTACACTGCCCGAACACCACTGCCCTAAACCCTGAAACACCACCCCTGCACGACCCCCTACACTGCCCGAACACCACTGCACTGCCCTAAACCCTGAAACACCACCCCCTGCACGACCCCCTACACTGCCCGAACACCACTGCACTGCCCTAAACCCTGAAACACCACCCCCAGCACGACCCCCTACAATGCCCGAACACCACTGCACTGCCCTAAACCCTAAAACACCACTCCCAGCATGACCCCCTACACTGCCCGAACACCACTGCACTGCCCTAAACCCTAGAACACTACCCCCAGCATGACCCCCTACACTACCCGAACACCACTGCACTACCCTAAACCCTAAAATAGTCCCCCCAGCACGACCCCCTACACTACCCGAACACGACTGCACTGCCCTAAACCCTAAAACACTCCCCCAGCACGACCCACTACACTGCCCAAACACTACTGCACTGCCCTAAACCCTGAAACACCACCCCAGCACGACCCCCTACACTGCCCGAACACCACTGCACTAAACCCTGAAACACCACCCCCTGGACGACCCCCTACACTGCCGGAACACCACTGCACTGCCCTAAACCCTGAAACACCACCCCCAGCACGACCCCCTACACTGCCCTAACACCACTGCACTGCCATAAACCCTGAAACATCACCCCCAGCACAACCCCCAACACTGCCTGAGCACCATTGCTCTGCCCTAAACCCTGAAACACTAGCCCCAGCACGACCCCCTACACTGCCCGAACACCACTGCACTGCCCTAAACCCTGAAACACCACCCCCAGCACGACCCCCTACACTGCCCGAACACCACTGCACTGCCCTAAACCCTGAAACACCAGCCCCAGGAAGACCCCCTACACTGCTCGAACACCACTGCATTGCCCTAGACTCTGAAACACCAGCCCCAGCAAGACCTCCTACACTGCCCGAACACCACTGCACTGCCCTAAACCCTGAAACACCAGCCCCAGCATGACCCCCTACACTGCCCGAACACCACTGCACTGCCCTAAACCCTGAAACACCAGCCCCAGCACCACCCCTACACTGCCCGAACACCACTGCACTGCCTTAAACCCTGAAACACCAGCCCCAGCACGACCCCCTACACTGCCCGAACACCACTGCACTGCCCTAAACCCTGAAACACCAGCCCCAGCACCACCCCCTACAATGCCCGAACACCACTGTACTGCCCTAAACCCTGAAACACCACCCCCTGCACCGCCCCTACACTGTCCGAACACCACTGCACTGCCCTAAACCCTGAAACACCACCCCCTGCACGACCCCCTACACTGCCCGAACACCACTGCACTGCCCTAAACCCTGAAACAACACCCCCTGCACCACCCCCTACACTGCCCGAACACCACTGCACTGCCCTAAACCCTGAAACACCACCCCCTGCACCGCCCCCTATACTGCCCGAACACCACTGCACTGCCCTAAACCCTGAAACACCACCCCCAGCATGACCCCCTTTACTGCTCGAACACCACTGCACTGCCCCAAACCCTGAAACACCACCCCCAGCATGACCCCCTACACTGCCCGAACACCACTGCCCTAAACCCTGAAAAACCACCCCTGCACGACCCCCTACACTGCCCGAACACCACTGCACTGCCCTAAACCCTGAAACACCACCCCCTGCATGACCCCCTACACTGCCCGAACACCACTGCACTGCCCTAAACCGTGAAACACCACCCCCAGCACGACCCCCTACACTGCCCGAATACCACTGCACTGCCCTAAACCCTAAAACACCACCCCCAGCACGACCCCCTACACTGCCCGAACACCACTGCACTGCCCTAAACCCTAAAACATCACCCCCTGCACGACCCCCTACACTACCCGAACACCACTGCACTGCCCTAAACCCTAAAACACTCCCCCCAGCACGACCCCCTACACTACCTAAACACCACTGCACTGCCCTAAACCCTAAAACACTACCCCCAGCACGACCCCCTACACTACATAAACACCACTGCACTGCCCTAAACCCTAAAACACTACCCCTGCATGACTCCCTACACTACCCAAATACCAATGCACTACCCTAATCCCTAAAACACTATCCCCGCACAACCCCCTACACTACCCAAAGACCACTGCACTACCCTAAACTCTAAAACAATACCCCCGCACGACTCCCTACACTACCCAAAGACCACTGCACTACCCTAAACCCTAACACGCAACCTCCTACACTACACAAACACCACTGCACTACCCTAAAACCTAAAAAACTGCCCCCAGCACAAACCCCTACACTACCCAAACACCACTGCACTACCCTAAACCCTAAAACACTACCCCCAGCAGTACCCCCTACGCTACCCAAACACCACTGCACTACCCTAAACCCTAAAACAGTACCCCCAGCAGTACCCCCTACACTACCCAAACACCATTGCACTACCCTAAACCCTAAAACACTACCCCCAGCAGTATCCCCTACACTACCCAAACACCACTGCACTACCCTAAACCCTAAAACCCTAAAACACTAACCCCAGCACGACCCCCTACACTACCCAAACACCACTGTACTACCCTAAGCCCTAAAATACTCCCCCAGCACGACTCCCTACACTACCCAAACACCACTGCACTACCCTAAACCCTAAATCTACCCCCAGCATGACCCCCTACACTACACAAACACCACTGCACTACCCTAAAACACTACCCCCAGCACGACCCTCTTCACTACCTAAACACAACTGCACAATTTGTTAAAGGCGTTGCAACGCAGGCTTGTGGTGCTTACTGGAAGTACCTGGTGGGCTAGTTGGGCCCCAGGGACTCTCAGGATTCAAGGTGACCTAATCCCCCAACTTAAAACGCGCCACGGGGCGCGTTTGCACAGTGGTGAAGGGAGGGGGCGCGGCCTCAGGTGACATGTGCGCAAACACGCCCTGTGGTGCGTTTTAAGTTGGGGAGTTAATTCCCTTTGAATCCTATGGGCCAACTAGCCCACCAGGTACCTTCAGTAAGCACAACAGAGTTGCGTTGCAGAGAGGTGAAAAAAGGTGCGTGGCCTCGGAACGCCTCTCTGCAACTCAGCTCTGTGGTCCTAACTGTAGGTACCTGGGGGCTAGTTGGGCCCCAGGGACCCTCAGGATTCAAGGGGACTTAATCCCGCAACTTAAAACGTGCCACGGGGCGCGTTTGCACACATGTCACCTCAGGCCCCTCCCTTCACCACTGTGCAAACGCGCACTGGCTCTGGTTAGTCAGAGTCAGTTACCACCAGTACCCGTCTAAAAAAGTTGAGGGCACAGGATGATTTTGCAACAAGGCCTCTTTCTGCTCCTCTGTTGGTTCTTTCTGCACATCTTTTGCTTCTTTCTGTGCGTTTTTTCTTCTTTCTTCACATGTCCTACCTCTGTTGGCATAGTTAGAAACTAGCATTTAAAAAACCTTTGAAATTCACTTAAAAAATCATAGGTTTCAGGCACGTTATAGTTAGAAATTAGCATTTAAAAAACCTTTGAAATTCACTGAAAAAACCATAGGTTTCAGGCACGTTATAGTTAGAAATTAGCATTTAAAAAACCTTTGAAATTCACTGAAAAAACCATAGGTTTCAGGCACGTTATAGTTATAAATTAGCATTTAAAAAACCTTTGAAATTCACTGAAAAAACCATAGGTTTCAGACACGTTATAGTTAGAAATTAGCATTTAAAAAACCTTTGAAATTCACTGAAAAAAACATAGGTTTTAGGGACAGTTATAGTTAGTTGGACATTGCACTCGTACAAAACCCGTGAAATTCCCCTGTTATAGTTAGTTCAGCTAACTATAACTCGCGCCCCGCAATGCACTGCTGATGACGTCACATATTACATCACTCATGACATGGTCAGTGACATCACTGATGACATCTCAAATGACATCACTGATGACATCATCCATGTGATAATTTCATGCATCTTCTCAAACCCTAATATAACTTTTGATACACCCACTCTAAATTACAGACTGCCATTCTCAAAACCATAGACACTCCAACACCAAAAACTACATACCCACTCACTGATTCTTAGGTCTACACACACATCCACTCACTCACCTGTACAGTCACTCATACTTACAGTCACTCAGTACAGGACTATCATATGCACTCATATACCTATATAAACACTCACACACCGCCACTCATCCATAGAGGTACTCACACACCTAGTCAGTCATGCAAAAAATTAATCACACACCCATTTACTCACCTATACAGTTATACACACACCAGCTCACTTACTCATACAAATACTAGCACATTCTTACGCTCTTATACAATAACTGATACAAGCACACACGCATCCATACAGCCACTCTCACAATAACACACTCTCACTTATAGCCATTTAAATACTCTAACACACATATATACTGCCTTTTACATATGTAGTTACTCGCACATGTACCACTGAGATATACATTCACTCACTAACACACCCATACACACACTCACCCACCCAAGCAGTCCATCACAGATGCACTCTTGAAATCATGCACCCAGTGAATCACCCACTCACACATCTATGTATAGAGTCACACACACCCCACCCACACAAACACTCAGGCAGCCATACAGATACTCAGAGAACCAATCAATAACCCATATAGACACTCATGTAGCTATTCGCAAATCCATGCATCCACTTACACACCAACAAACAGACGGATACAGACATTCACACAGTTTAGTCACTAACCCATGCATTCAGTAAGATACGTTTAATCACTCACTTGTAGAGTCAGTCACTCACGTACTAAATCATCCATTCAGACACTTATACACCCACTCATTCTTCAATACGCCTTTCCCTATATATATTAAACATATTTAAACTTTACAGAAACACACAGTCACTGGATGATGTCATCAGTGATGTCATCAGTGATGTCATTTGAGATGTCACCAGTGATGTCATCAGTGATGTCACTGACCATGTCATGAGTGATGTAATATGTGACGTCATCAGCAGTGCATTGCGGGCGCGAGTTATAGTTAGCTGAACTAACTATAACAGTGGAATTTCACGGGTTTTGTACGAGTGCAATGTCCAACTAACTATAACTGTCCCTAAAACCTATGTTTTTTTCAGTGAATATATATATATATATATATATATAAATATATATACAAAAAAAGAGTTGCCTCTAGGTGGGATGCACTCCCAGGTGGAAATTACGCCAAAGCAAGGGCACACGCCATGAACAAAGTCCTTTTCTGGTTAACCTGCCAGACGCGTTTCGGGCCAATGCCCTCTTCAGTGGCAGACCATGTGACGTGCCGGCATGCGGCAACCACCAGTAAATCCCCATAATAATAACACTCAGGTGAACCACCTGAAGCAATGCTTCCTGGGACTGGTGGTTCAGTAAAACCCAAGTGGGTCGCCGCCGGCACTGACATTCAAAAATGTCTTAAAAAGGATTGCCGATGTTCGCGCCGGCACCCCTGCATATAACAGGCACCTCCTGTTCCACAGTTAGCTGCCCCAATAAAGCAGCCGCGGACCCGCAAGTGTTTCGCGGTGGTGCAATCCCGCGACCAGGCAGGCCGCTGTACAAAATACAAAAAAGAGTTGCCTCTAGGTGGGATGCACTCCCAGGTGGAAATTACGCCAAAGCAAGGGCACACGCCATGAACAAAGTCCTTTTCTGGTTAACCTGCCAGACGCGTTTCGGGCCAACGCCTCTTCAGTGGCAGACCATGTGACGTGCCGGCATGCGGCAACCACCAGTAAATCCCCATAATAATAACACTCAGGTGAACCACCTGAAGCAATGCTTCCTGGGACTGGTGGTTCAGTAAAACCCAAGTGGGTCGCCGCCGGCACTCACATTCAAAAATGTCTTAAAAAGAATTGCCGATGTTCGCGCCTGCACCCCTGCATATAACAGGCATCTCCTGTTCCACAGTTAGCTGCCCCAATAAAGCAGCCGCGGACCCGCAAGTGTTTCGCGGTGGTGCAATCCCGCGAACAGGCAGGCCGCTGTACAAAATACAAAAAAAGAGTTGCCTCTAGGTGGGATGCACTCCCAGGTGGAAATTACGCCAAAGCAAGGGCACACGCCATGAACAAAGTCCTTTTCTGGTTAACCTGCCAGACGCGTTTCGGGCCAACGTCCTCTTCAGTGGCAGACCATGTGACGTGCCGGCATGCGGCAACCACCAGTAAATCCCCATAATAATAACACTCAGGTGAACCACCTGAAGCAATGCTTCCTGGGACTGGTGGTTCAGTAAAACCCAAGTGGGTCGCCGCCGGCACTCACATTAAAAAATGTCTTAAAAAGGATTGCCGATGTTCGCGCCGGCACCCCTGCATATAACAGGCACCTCTTCAGTGGCAGACCATGTGACGTGCCGGCATGCGGCAACCACCAGTAAATCCCCATAATAATAACACTCAGGTGAACCACCTGAAGCAATGCTTCCTGGGACTGGTGGTAATTCCATTCAGCAGTTCGGACTGTAGCCGCGTCAAAAGTTTCCTATAGAAATTAACATGGAGAAAAAGAGTTTTGGGACCCACCCCCTTTTCTCGGCCCCCGCTTGACGGATCAACCTGACATTTTCAAGACAGCAGCTGACGTGACTAACCCATTAGTTTAGAAAATTTCGCAAACATTCGTCAAACGGCGCCAAAGTTATTGCCAAATTAAAAAACTCTTCCTATGGAAACTAGGTCCTAACTATAACTACCTACTGGCGACCGCCAGTAGGTAATTTATGATTCATACTGTATTTCATTCATAAGATTTGCAAGTAAGTATATTCAGGAAACCCATATATATAAATATATATATATGGGTTTCCTGACATATACTTAGCGTTGGGATGGGAGTTATAGTGTCTACACAAATCTTATGAATGAAATACAGTATGCATAGTTATAGTTAGGACCTAGTTTCCATAGGAAGAGCGTTTTTTGATTTGCCAATAACTTTGGTATATATATATATATATATATATATAATCTACTGGCGGTCGCCAGTAGATAGTTATAGTTAGGACCTATTTTCCATAGGAAATCCGCAACATTCTATTTGAAATAACGTTGGCGCCGGTTGACGAATCTTCGCGAAAGCTTCCAACTTGTTGGGGCGCTCCGGTCCGCTCCTATCCTGAAAGTCTCGGGGTGATTCGTCAAGCGGGGGCCGAGAAAAAAGGGGGGTCCCAAAACGCGTTTTCCCCATTCATTTTTCCATAGGAACCGTTCATCGCGGCTACAGCCCGAACTGCTGAACGGAATTACACCAAATTTGGCAAAGAGGTAGCCCTTGGTTCAGTGTCGAGCCTTTTGCTTAAATGGTGTAAATCCGTTCAGTAGTTCCTGAGAAAATCAAAAGTAAAGTCACATATATATCTATGGCCGAGTAGGGTCCGCGTACCCTCCCGATCACGAGCTGCATGCTAATTGGTTGTCAAGTGGCTGTCAACACTCCAAATCAGGAAGTGTTGGCAGCCATTTTGTCCGAACCGAGGGACAGAAACAAGTGCGCAAAGCGCAAAAAGGGGGCAGGGTAGAAACACCCTGACCCCCTAGGTCTGCTCAGGGGGTCCCACAAGGACCCACTGGGCAGAAAAAAGCATTTTTTTTTTTTTAAATGGCGTGATGCGCGTAGGGTGCGCGGATCCCGCCGATTAAAAAAAAAAAAGCACAAGAAACAAGTGCGCAAAACGCACAAAGGGGGCAGGGTAGAAACACCCTGACCCCCTAGGTCTGCTCAGGGGGTCCCACAAGGACCCCCTGGGCAGAAAAAAGCATTTTTTTTAAAAAGAAAATCGGCGGGATGCGCTTAAAGTGCGCGGATCCCGCCGATAAAAAAAAAAATCGAAGCGCGGTCTCCCGCGCTTCGATGCTAATTTGGCCCCGGGTGGCCCAAGTCCCGGGGGCATGCGGGGGTGGGTTTAGATTTTATGGGGGGCCTCTAAGGCCCCCCAAGCCCCGGGGACCGCCACCCCCCGGGGCTTTAAATAAAAAATGGTGCGGGAGGGCTTTCCGCCCTCCCGCAGCCCCGGGGACCGCCACCTCCCCGGGGCTTTTTTTTTTTAATTTAATGAGCTGTGTGGGGGGGGCTCCAGTCCCCCCACACGGCCCGGGCACCGCCACCTCCCCGGGGCACTAACAAATTTAAAATGGGGGTCCAACGAAGCCCCGGGGACCACCACCTCCCCAAGGCTTTGCAGATGTGGGGAGGGGGGCCGCGCGGCCCCCCTCCTGGAGCGAGTGATGGCCGTGGGGACCACCACCCCCCAGGGCCGGCTCCTGCAGTGTCCCGGGCTGCCTACCCCCGGGACACTGTAGTTTGCTATGGCAGGGCGGGAGCCTAGCGGCTCCCGCCCTGTCATAGCAAACTGCTTTGAATTTTGGAAGAGAGAGCAGGAAACCTGCTCTCTCTTCCAAAATTCAAGCAGATTGCTTTTCCACACGGGGAGCTGCATCTTAGCAGCTCCCCATGTGGAAAAGCAACGCCGGCTCCCGAGGGACGCGGGAGCCGGCGGGACCGTGGGGGGATTGGGGACCCCCCACAGTCCCCAACGGAGAGAGCCAGCCCCGGGGGATGGGGTCCCCGGGGCAAGTAGGGTCCGGGATGGGGCCACGCGGCCCCCTCCACCAAAAAATAATAATAATTTAAAAAAATAAAAATAAAGGCCTGCCCCGGGGGATGGGGTCCCCGGGGCAAAAGGAGGCCTGAGGAGGGGGGCCACGCAGCCCCCCTCCTTAAAAAAATCAAAAAAAGTGTGGCCATGCCCCGGGGGATGGGGTCCCCGGGGCCGGAATCGGCCACGGGAGGGGGGCCACGCGGCCCCCTTCCCGTTTCCTTTAAAAAAAAAAGAAAAAAGGGGTAAGGCCCTGGGGGATGGGGTCCCCAGGGCCCAAAAAAAGGAAAAAGGAAGGGGGGCCACACAGTCCCCCTTCGGGAAAAAAAAAAAAAATTTTAAAAAAAAAACGATCGGGCCGCAGGCCCCGCCCCCTTCCTTTACCACTCTGCAAACGCGCCCTGGTTTGCAGAGGGGGAACGAATTCCCCTTGAATACTGGGGTCTCTGGGCTAACTAGCCCACCAGGAACCTCCAGTATGCGCCAGGGGCTGAGTTGCAGAGAGGTGTACAGAGGCCACGCCCCTTTTACACCTCTCTGCAACGCAGCTCTGTGGCACTTTTTGGAGGTACATGGTGGGCTAGTTGGACTCCAGGGACCCTCAGGATTCAAGAGGACTTAATCCCCCAACTTAAAACGCGCCACGGGGCGCGTTTGCACAGTGGTGAAGGGAGGGGGCGGGGCGTCAGGTGACATGTGTGCAAACAGGCCCCGTGGCGCGTTTTAAGATGGGGAATTAAATCCCCTTCAATCCTGAGGGTCCCTGGGGGCCAACTAGCCCACCAGGTACGTCCAGAAAGCACCACAGAGCTGCGTTGCAGAGAGGTGCAAAAAGGGGCGTCGCCTCTGAACACCTCTCTGTAACGCAGCTCTCTGGCGCATACTGGAGGTATCTGGTGGGCTACTTGGCCCCTAGGGACCCTCGGGATTGAGGAGGAATTAATTCTCCAACTTAAAACACGCCACAGGGCGTGTTTGCAGACATGTCACCTCAGGCCCCACCCCCTTCCTTCACCATTGTGCAAATATTCCTCTAAAATCAGCCGAACTACGAATTCCGATTTACTCACCTGTTATCAGGAGAGACCTCAGTGCTGCATCTTTGAGCCCAGTACTGATCCTGAAAAGTAATTTTAACCGTACTTACCAGTAACTTGAATTTCCTTCCATAGGATATCATTGCCTGCTTTTTGCTGAAAAAGTTTCTGTGTCGATTTTTGAAACATACAATATTCCTCTAAAATCAGCAGAACTACGAATTCCGATTTACTCACCTGTTATCAGGAGAGACCTCAGTGCTGCATCTTTGAGCCCAGTACTGATCCTGAAAAGTAATTTTAACCGTACTTACCAGTAACTTGAATTTCCTTCCATAGGATATCATTGCCTGCTTTTTGCTGAAAAAGTTTCTAAGTGTCGATTTTTGAAACATACAAATATTCCTCTAAAATCAGCAGAACTACGAATTCTGATTTACTCACCTGTTATCAGGAGAGACCTCAGTGCTGCATCTTTGAGCCCAGTACTGATCCTGAAAAGTAATTCTAACCGTACTTACCAGTAACTTGAATTTCCTTCCATAGGCTAACATTGACTGGTTTCACTCGGAAATTCTTCTAAGTGTGGAGTTTTGGAACTTTATAATATTCCTCTAAAATCAGCCGAACTACGAATTCCGATTTACTCACCTGTTATCAGGAGAGACCATAGTGCTGCATCTTTGAGCCCAGTACTGATCCTGAAAAGTAATTTTAACCGTACTTACCAGTAACTTGAATTTCCTTCCAGAGGATATCATTGCCTGCTTTTTGCTGAAAAAGTTTCTAAGTGTCGATTTTTGTAACATACAAATATTCCTCTAAAATCAGCCGAACTACGAATTCCGATTTACTCACCTGTTATCAGGAGAGACCTCAGTGCTGCATCTTTGAGCCCAGTACTGATCCTCAAAAGTAATTTTAACCGTACTTACCAGTAACTTGAATTTCCTTCCATAGGCTAACATTGACTGGTTTCACTTGGAAATTCTTCAAAGTGTGGAGTTTTGGAACTTTATAATATTCCTCTAAAATCAGCCGAACGGGGGCGTGGCCAAGATGGCGATCTAAGCGGTCGCACAACCCGGAGGCTCCTCGATCCCGAACCCCGTAACCAGCTGTATACACCAGCATACCCCCCCGTTGTGCACCACAACCGGTGGCACGACCAGTGGGAGTGCGGCGACACCCCTGCAAGCGCCGACGGGCGTCCTATGCGGCAGGAGGGTGCATCGGAAGGCCGAGCAGGTAGCGACTGGGGGAGACGCTCGGGACGGAGGCCCAGCACAGCGTCGGAGCGGGAAGAACTGACGCACTCCTACCAGGACGGAGCACAGGCGGATCTGGCGAGGGCCCAGCACGGGCGCCCAGCGGAAAGGCGAGTGTGTGCCCGCAGCAGCTACGAACACCTCAGGCGCCGGTAGGAGCAGCGCGGTAGCGGAGAGGCGGCCCCTACTGGTCCGGCGGCGTAAATCGAGCGCCCGGCTCGAGGGCCTAGCTGGGCGCGCATTCGGAGATCTCCGAGCGATTTGGGGAAGAGGCCAAGCTTGAAGGCGACGGCGGGAGAGGGAGCGGATGAGCGGTGAGTGACCCGCAGAGTCCGACCATACCGGAGGTAAGCTGCCCGGGACGCCCAAGCGCTGAAGTACAATTGGCAGTGAGGGAGAGGTGGGCCCAGGGCAACAACGCCAAAAACAGCCTGGCCAAGGACAGATAAAAAGGGGCATAAACAGTGAGGGAGCCCGGCGGAGGCACGGGGTGTCCGCCTCCCAGACTAAGTCTGGCAGCACAGGGGTAAACAACGGAGCGGGAGCGGCGTGGGACAGCGTAGCACAGCAGACAAGAAGGCCCCCGGTTTTGCGGAAACAGTGGCAGTGGCATTGGAGGGGCTGAGCCCGAGTAACCAGAGGCAGACACCGAGGCCGAGGTGGGCCAGGGGGAGGCAGTCCCTGTCCAGGCAACAGTGAACACGGCGGGCGGAACCACAGATTGGCCCCCAGGAACCAACGCCTTCAGGGCCCAAGGCCGCACACAGTGCACAAGATAGCGAGAGTCCACCACTGCCCCAGGGGGTTCCACGGCTGGCCGAGGACACTGACCTGTCCGCAGTGCGCTGGCCGCGATAGGATACATCCTCCCATGCAAGCAATTGCGCAGGGGAACCAACCTGCCGGAGCGCAACAGGTCGCCCACAAACGGGAGGTATAGCAGCTACGGTCCGCAGCAGCCCGGGGCCACCGCACATACGTGACAACACAAAGCACACCACTGGAAGTTGGAGTTGAGAGACCCTACTTCAGCGCCACCCAAGCATCCAGAGGAGACATACGAGTGCAGTACACGCGGACTTGGTCTGGAGGCGGAGGACCGACCACCTGGGAGCCCCAACATGTCTACAATGCGGAAAAAAGGGGAAAGAACACTGAAAGAGATGCTGACCAAAAGCTCCTTGTCTGGGGAGAAAGGAGGGCGAACTTCCCCGGCCCCTAAAGCAGAACAAGGCGATGGAGAAGCTCCAATCACACGAATGTTCCTAGAAACTCTTTTCAATACGCTGCGAGAGGATTTTCAAACGCTAAAGCAAGAGGTGGCGAGCGAGGTGAGAGAAATCCGACGCGAGGTCGACGACATTGGGGAGCGAGTCGCCGCCATTGAAAAGCGTGAGCAATCCAAAGGCGAGGAGATTGTGCAACTACAACAGGAGCTTATTCGACTCAAGGACCAACAGGTAGACTTGCAAGCCCACGCAGAAGACCTCGAAAATCGCTCACGCCGAAACAACATCCACGTTAGGGGGGTCCCGCTGAAAGAGGAGGGGCCAGACGTCACCCGATACCTTCAGGACTTGTTTAGGGAGATCCTGGAAGAGCCCCTAGACTTTGACATTCGCATTGATCGTGCACATAGGGTGGGAATGGCGCGGCGGGCTCCAGCCCCTCCGCCAGACATTCTAGCTTTCTTGCCAGACTTTCCCCTCAAAGAACGCATACTCCGTGAAGCCAGGCGTAAGCAACCCCTCAAATACCAGGGTAAGCCTATAGCATTATACCAAGACTTGGCCTCTATCACTCTACAAAAGAGGAAAGCATTCAAGGAAACGACAACGTTTTTGAAAGACAAGGGAGTGACTTACTCATGGGGCCACCCATTCCGATTGATTTTCAAGTGGGGAGACAAGCTACATCAAATGAGATCATTTCATGAAACATGCGCGCTCTTGGGCCTAGAACAACGGGACTCGGAGGACTCGCCCACCCACACACAACGATCCTCAGGGGGAGGATGGCACAGAGTGGGCCGCAGACTCCTGCCTAAATTTGAAACACGGCCGGATCGCACCACCAGTACACAAGAAAGACTGGCAGCCCTGGAGGCGGTTTCGAGGGACACCACCTCGCCGGACAAACCTTGAGTTGCATAGGGGGACGCTATTGCACTAAAATATAGCGGGCTGGGGGGTCGGGGAGAGGGGCCCGGGGCACTTGGGCCACATCTTCACCCCGATTTTTCACTTCCAAATGTCCGCGTCACCGGATGTTGGACATTGGACAATGGTTACATTTGGAGTTTGTTTAGTTGGGGTTAGGGAGGGAAGGGGGGACCCGGGGGGAGTTGGAGGGAGGGACACAGGGGGAACGGGGAGGGAGGGAGGTGGGGTTAGGGAGAGGGGTGGGAAGGGGAACCGGTGTGCTAATGGAGCGCGGGCATGGACGTAGGCTAGAGCCACGGACACATGGAATAAGGGCCCAGGGGCGCAGACACACGCGAGGCAAAAGCAATCTACCAACGACACAAGCACCAACACCACTTGTAAACCCAATATGTCGCAACATGTTCTTCAGGTACTAACCCTCAATGTGAGGGGTCTGAACAACCCTGTTAAAAGACGAGCTATCATATCTTATTTGGAGCACTCTGGAGCGGATGTGTGCCTCCTACAGGAAACACATCTCATCGCTAAGGACTGGCACAGAATGAGGTCCCGCGCATTTCCCCAACAATTCTATTCCTCTACTATGGATAAAAAAGCAGGGGTGGCCATATTGCTAGCTAAGAAATTCCGAGGCACAGTGGGAGACAAGGTAGCAGAAATATGGGGCAGGCTGTTGGCTTACAGGCTCTGGGTTGGGGGAGCTCCCATAGTGGTGGGATCCATATACACCCCAAATGAAGGACAAGAAAAATTCATCTAGGGAGCCATATCAGAGGTACTTAGCCCCCAAGATAGACGGATATTAGTGGGAGGTGACCTCAACTTGGTCATGGCTCAGAGAAGGATAGATCTGGGCAACTGCACGGCCAAACAGGAGCCTTATCAGAGGAAGGGCAGGAATGGCTGGCACACAGGGGGCTGGTAGACATATGGCGAGTGGCCCACACCCATAGCAAGCAATACACTTACTACTCAAATGCACACCATACCTATGCCAGATTAGACCACTTCATAGGATCGGCAGAAGTCAGTGCACTGGTTGACACAGTGGACATTACTCCAGCGGCACTCTCAGACCACGACGTGGTGATAGTGATACTAGACGTGCCCCCAACTCATAGGCCAAGGGGGAGGTGGAGACTAAGGGAGACTTTGCTGCTGCGCAAAGAAATATCCCAACAGATACACAAATGTATCACCGATTACCTCAAGACGAACGATACACCGGAGACGTCTCTAACAGCGATATGGAGGGCCCTCAAAGCGGTCGTGAGGGGGAATTGATAGCCATATCCGCGGCGGAGGTACGAGACCGGAAAGAAAAGAAAAGAGAGAACAGCTTACGGCCAATGTGATGGAACTGGAGCGGGTCCACAGCCGGACCGGTGCCCCTACAATATGGCGTCAACTGAAAGCAGCCAGAGCGCAGCTGGCGGGCTTGGACCTAGACAGGGCGGAATACGCGGCTCTGCGGCTCAAACACTCATACTACATAGGGGGAGATAAGACGGGACGCCTCCTGGCCACTAAACTAAGAGCCCGTGCCCAGAGGTCCAGGATTGCTGCCCTTAGGAACTCCGGGGGGAAGGTGGTGGAACTGGACGACCAGATAGCTGAAACTCTCAGAGAATTCTTTGCTTCCCTGTACAGCAAAGATTCTCGAACTCACCCAAATGGAGAGTCATATCTTCAATGCGCCGCTACCACGGCCTTAAACAAGGGGGGAGCAGAAGCACTGGACGCGCCGATTCGAATCGAAGAAGTGATAGGTGCTATCTCCCGACTCAAACCACTGAAAGCTCCAGGGCCAGATGGCTTCTCAGCGGGGTTTTATAAAGCGTTCTGTCCACTCATTGCCCCGATTTTAACCCGCCTTTTTAATTCATTCCAGGGCCCCGGATCTATTCCCGCGGACATGCTTGCAGCAGATATAGTTGTCCTTCCCAAGCCCGGAAAAGACAACACTCAGTGCGGCTCATACCGGCCAATCTCCTTACTCAACATGGACCTCAAATTGTTCACAGGGGTCCTGGCGTCTAGACTGGGCCCATGCATGCCAGGCATTATCGAACCAGACCAATCCGGGTTCATTCCCAACAGACAAAGCAGCGACAACACCAAATGTATCATGCATATAATTGATAAAGTCCACCATAACAAGACGGAGGCCCTTCTACTGTGAATAGATGCTGAAAAAGCATTCGACAGGGTAGACTGGGGCTTTATGGATAAGACATTGGCGCACTTTGGCCTAGGTGAGCGATTTAGGGCATGGGTAACAAGCTGTTATGATAAACCCACAGCTACGATCCGGGTCAACGGAACGAGCTTCCAACCCTTTGACATTCAAAGGGGCACGAGGCAGGGATGTCCGTTGTCACCCCTTCTTTTTTTTTTTTTTTTTAAAACCTTTATTAAAACAAAGTCTCAAATCGACACAGCTTCTCGCCTACAACCCTTCGGGCCAGCAGCTCAATCATTCCCAGCAGTGAACACAGCTATTTAGCCAACAACCCAAGGGGCAGGCAGCAGTCTCCAATCACAGGTTATAGCAAATCCATCATTTACAAAGCGCATATATTACACTAAACCCGCCATTCCCCGACAACCATCACAATGTACTTTTCGGCCTCCCTCAGCAGGTTGCTGCACACATCGCCCCAGGGCCTATACCCCCCAGTCGCACCTGCAAGGGGGGCCCCATGAAGGTCTGACCTGTCTCTCCACTTTTGCCATTGCGCCTCATCAGGACAGGCGCGGACCTGAGCCCGTATGAATGAGTCCTGGGGATTGGCACTTATTATGTTTCATATTCATGGGTTCACTCTCCTGGGTCATGGGTGCACATGGTATAGATGGCATCCTCCGCCCCCCCCCGAGTCTACCTCTTTGGCGAGCAGATACGCAGTATATAGTCCCCAGAAGTTCTTGGGCCTGCTCCTGGGAGGTAATAATTCACTAAAGGTCTCCGTTTGGGTGCTGCAATAAAGCATGTCACGAGACCATTGCGCCATTGTGGGTACAGGACCCTTCAGCCAGCACATTGCCACGCGCCGCTTTGCTACCAGCAGACCCATATCGACTAATCTACGGGTCGCTGTGGGCAGCCGTTTAGAGTACCCTAGCAGAGCCAGGGTCGGATCAGGGGGAAGCGTCACACCCACCACTCTGCCCAGTTCCAGGAAGATCTGCTCCCAGAATCTATACACTTCAGGGCAATGCCAAGCTAAGTGGACGAAATCCGCCATAGGCGCACGACATCTGTCACAATCCGAGTCCTCCCGCAACCCATATCGACTCAGTCTCTCTGGAGTATAATACGCTCTGTTCAAAAACTTGAAGTGAACAAGCCTATGTCTACCGTGAAGCGAAATGCGCCGGGTACTGGTGCAGCAATAGGACCACATAGAATCATCTATTTCCGTGTGCAAGTCGCGTTGCCAGGCTAGTCTGGCTTTCGTATATTTATTCGCCCTATGTGACATTGCCAATTTATAAACGGTAGAGACCGCCTTGCGCGGCGTTTTAGCTTTAATAATATAAGATAGTTCCAGCATCTCCGGTGGTTCCTGCAGATCGTCCCCCAGCACCTCCCGTAATGCTCTCCGCACCCTGTGAAATTGAAATCTCTGGAGCAAGTTGCTTTCAGCGGCAGTTCCCCCCACGTCTTCCCAGGTCCTCACCATTCCGTCTTTGAACAAGTCTCCCATCGTCCGTACATTCAGTGCTTGTAAAGCTCGAACCACTCCCTTATCCCGACATGGGGAAAGCCAAAGGGCCCAGTCAATAGGCATAGCCGGCGAATACAATAATGCCCCCGCCTGCATGTTCAATAGAGTGTGCCAGGCATGACATGTCGATTTAAGCGAGTCTAATATCCCTGTCCTGCGATCAGCGGGCGCACATATGGTAGCTGGAAGAGGTAGCGGATCAGCAAATAGCCGTTCCAGACGTAGAAACGGGATATCCGGCGAACCGTGCATCCAGTGGTACGCCTGGGCACCCTGCGCCGCCCTATAATACAGATTCAAGTCCGGGGCTCCCAACCCCCCCATAGAATACGGGAGGGTGAGCACCTGCCAACGCACCCGTGCCTGCTTACCGGCCCAGGCTAACTTTATCAGCAATGCCTGGACTCGCTGGAAAAATGTTGCCGGTAGCACAATGGGGATATTTGTGAACAAGAACAGGAACCGTGGCAAAATCACCATCTTCATGATGGACACTCTACCTAATAATGATAGAGGTAGTTTAATCCAACCCTCTATGTCATCCTCCAGCTTGCTGACCGCTGTACCATAATTTTCCCGAAACACGACCTCCGATTCTGTATGGAGCCGTATGCCTAAATATCGAATCGCCTCAGTGGACCAGCCTAATGGATACTCTGGCTCAAATTGCAGCGTAGCCGGGGTGAGCGGAAACATTATAGATTTAGACCAGTTGACACGTAGTCCAGACAGCACTCCGAAATGCACAACTTCCCTAATAATAGCGGAAAGATTATTCTCCGGGTCTCGGACGTACAACAGTGTATCATCCGCATATGTGGAGACCACTATCTTATATGTCGGAAAACTGATACCTTCATGTCCGTGGTACTCCCGGAGCGCACACGCCAACGGTTCTGCGACTAAGGCATATAAAACCGGTGATAACGGGCAGCCTTGTCTCGTTCCGCGTGTAATCGCTAAAGGGTCCATCACCAAATTGCCGATTTTTATACGTGCCCTGGGTGAGGTGTACAGAACACCCAGCAGCTGAAGGAAGACTGGGCCCAGACCCATTTTGGTTAGAACGTGCTGTAGAAAAGGCCACTCGACCGAGTCAAAGGCCTTTTCCATGTCAAGGAAAACTGCCACAGCTTTGGTATCCTGTCTGACATGTTGAATGACGCCGAACACCGTGCGTAGGTTATAAGTGAGGTTTCTATCCGGGACAAACCCCGCCTGCTCCGGGGCTACCAGTGTCTGTTTCATGGGGGAGAGACGATTAGCGAGAATCTTTGCAAAAAGTTTGGTATCCACATTGAGCAAGGATAGCGGGTGGTAAAATCCACACTCATCTAGCGGCTTATCCGGTTTAGGTATGGCGACGATAACCGCCTCCCTCATTGATGGTGGCATTGTGCCTGTCACACACATATCGTCAAAAAGCGCCGCCAGATGCGGGAGAAGTACATCCAAATATGTCTTATAGAACCCCACAGTTAGGCCGTCCACCCCCGGTGCGCTATTCGCTCGCATTCCGGACAGTGCATGCACTATTTCATCCTGTTCAATAGGTCGCATAAGGAACTCGCGATGCGTGTTCGTGAGAAATGGCAATTTTATATGCTCAAGATAGTCCAAAATTTGGTCATCCGTGCCTGTAGATCGGGAAGTGTATAGAGCGCCATAATATCTTCTAAACCGGTCCGCTATGTCCGCCTCTTCCGTAAGCAGGTCCCCCTCTTCCGACTTGAGCTCCGAGATCTGCGTTCTGCTGCGTTTGGCTTTGATAATCTGCGCCAGAACCGACCCCGGTCTGTCCCCCTCACCGTAAGTGCGCGCTGTCGCATATTTACCCATGTGTTTTAGTTCACTATCTGCAGCTTCCTGATACTCCCCCAGTCGGTCCTTAATGGCTTGCGTGGTTGTCTCGTCAGGATTCTCTATCAGAGCTTGTTCTAACACCCCTAGTTCCTTCTCCAGGTTAGAGAGTCTTCCACGAATCGAACGGAGAATCCCCGAGTGCTTGGCCATAGCAACGCCACGGATATATACCTTAAACGCTTCCCACACTGTTTGGAAATTATCCACGGAGCCCACATTTATGGAAAAAAAAGGTTTCTATTGCCTCCGCTAGTTCAGCTTTAAAAAGGGGGTCCAACAGTGAGTAAGGGGGGAAGCGCCAGGTGAATGGGGGAACAGTCTTTTTCGGCGTGCCAATCTCCAGTAACAACGGAGAATGGTCCGATAGAGTGCGCGGAAAGATCAAGCATTCCCGGACATGTTCTACCAGAGAAGCAGAGAGTAACCAATAATCTATACGTGTATGCAAGCTGTGGTAGGCCGAATAATGTGTGTAGCCCCCTTTGTCTGGGTATCTCGTACGCCACGCATCACAGAGGCCCAGTCTCATCATAGCGCACTCAAGAGCCCGTGCCGCCGCAGATCTTCTCCTCACCGGACCCCCGGACCTATCCAGGTTCGGGTCTCTGACCAAATTGAAGTCCCCCCCCAGAGGTACCTCGCTTCTGTGTATCTGGCCGCTACTGACGTCAGAGCAGAGAAAAACTCCGGGCAGTCATAGTTGGGGCCGTAGACATTCACTATAATTAAATCTAGGCCTTTTCCCCGACATTTGGAAATAACATAGTGACTGTTCTGATCTGATTCCAATTGTACCAGTGTATAGGGGGATTGAGGGTTAACCCATGTCAGGACTCCCCTAGCATGTGTGGTGAATCCGGAGACATTAATATGATCCGCCAGCCCTCTGCTGCGCAGAATAGCACTTTGCAATGGGAGGTGGGTTTCCTGTACCAGGGCCACATCTATGTTCTGTCTCTTCAGGTAGTGGAGTACCTTACGCAGTTTACGATGGTCATTGAGCCCCCGGACATTCCACGTGAGCACGCGGAGGGAGTCCATCGTTTTTGTACCCTGGGGTTCACCGTATCCCATCATCCGCCCCTACTCTGAATGCGTTGTAACCTGGATTATTCAACCTATGGCATATGTACCTATCCATCAAAGGCCGGTATGAGACATGAAACAATATGAACCTTAAAACAATCCCCCTTTCCCGCCCTCCCCCTCCCACAACAGACCACCCCCAACTTGGCCGTGAGGCATCCCCGATAGCATCCAAACCCCCCTCCCCCCTTAGCAAACAGGTCCCCCGTCGTGTGTTTCACTCGTGGGCAGATGTTGCTCAACAGCCCAACAATTGACTGTGTAAACATAAAACAGCCCCACTCCCCACCCACCGCCCCATACATGAGCAACAGCATCGCCATCCCACTTGCCTAGTTCCTAGACAACTCTCAGTACCCTAACTCAGCGGGCACTTCTCTCGGCCAATTATCCAGTGGCTCCAGTGACCCAGCGTATATACAGTTAGAAAGATATCCCAGATTCCCCCCGGCATTACACCTGCGTCCCACCCTGAACCATATACCCAATTTCCACATGTGTAGTTGGCAGGTGGCTGCTCCGGACAGGCACCTAGGCGAGGTGCGCACCCAGCCCCGCGAAGACCCAAGCCCACCAAAGGTAGCCTCTCTGTCGTCACACCCCTTCAACACAGTCCCGAAAGCCCAACACCCCCCCTCAGTTGAGTGTTCAGAGCCATACTTAGCCCTGCGCCGTTCTTCTCCGCTATTAGTCCTGTTCGTCCAGATCTCCCCCAGCCGCCTCATCAAGCAGCTGTTGTTCCGGGCTGCGGTGCTGCTCTTTTGACCACCCCTTTAACGCCTTCTGGAGTGCCTTAGGATCCGTGAAGATGTGGGAGCGTCCCTGCGTGTTGACGCGTAGTTTGGCCGGATATAGCATGGCGTAATCTATTCCCAGATCGCGGAGTTGCTTCTTCATGGGGGTGAACTGTCTGCGGGCCTCCTGTACTCGGATCGTGAAGTCTGGGAAGAGCGAAATCTCCGAACCCTCATAGGTCAGTGAGCGCTTGTCTCTTGCAGTTCGCAGGGCAGCGTCTCTGTCTCGATAATTAAGCAATTTAGCAATGATCGGACGCGGTGGCGCCCCCGGGGGCGGGCGGGGCCCCAGCGAGCGGTGCGCTCTTTCCACTACAAACATTGAGGAAAACACCCCCTCACCCAGCAGCGTGACCAATAGCTTCTCGGTGAATTGCTCCATGTTGCCAGTATGAGTGGTCTCCGGCAGGCCCACAATTCTAAGGTTACATCTGCGGGAGCGTGCTTCTAGGTCTTCAGTCTTATCCTGCAGGACACGCATAACTTTGCCAAGCTGCTTATGTTCAGTGTCTAACGCCGTATTCGCTTCTTCGGCCTCCGTAAGTCTGCGCTCCGACATGTCCAGACGTTCGGCGTGCTTGTCTAATCTCTCGGCCATTCTGTCCATCCTATAGGAGAGAGCATCCATTTTCGTGCCTAGGGAGTTGGTACCGCACTGGAGATTTTTTTCCATGGTCAGAAGCATGCTCCGAATATCCGTGTCTGGGGCCATGGGCGTTGGAGTCTGCGTCCGAGTCTCCGCCTCCGTTGAGGCATCGTGCGACTTCGCCCGTCTCTGATCAAAGGATATTCTGGGTTGGTTCCTATCCACCCTGCCCATCGTCTCTGCCAGCCGGGCGCCACCCACGACACTCCTTCACCACTCAGCGCCAAAAATCAGCGCGTTGCCCCACTGGGTCTGCTATTCGGAACGCCCGGCCACTATCAATCCTCAGAGCGTCGTGTCCCCGTTCCTGTCCATGGACTCCCCCTCAGGCTACTCCGTCCTGCTCGCCAGCGTCAGCACACCACATTCAGCAGTAGTTCCTGGTCTCCCCCCAGTTGGACCCAATCCTTGGCCGCAATGTGTGCCCAGCGCGCTGCACCTGCACCTATCTGCCCGGACAGCAGGGAATCACTGGAGTTCTACCCCTATCGGCTCTGCTCTCGCGCGGAACGCTATCGCGATGGGGCACTTCCACCTGGCGAGTATCTTCCCACCTCCTTCAGCCAGTGTGTATCAGTCACCTCACGCCAGAGTCGTATCGCACCTCCCTCCGGTCAGTTGCGGGCCTCCACTCACCCCCACCGTGCTTCTGCTATTGTGGTTCCAAAACTCGTGCCACAGCTCCTATGCAGGTATTACTTTGGTGCAGCTCTCCTCTCGCCGCCGTTTATCTCTCGTTCCGCTCTCCACGTCTTCACAACAATCTTACCCGGGGGCCCCTCGGTCGTAGGCGCCTCAGTCGTGTCGCAGATCGTGCGTGGCAGACGGGCCAAGGATCACACCTCAGCTGTGCTCAGAGGTCGTTTAGTGTCTCTCCCCTAGGTCTGCCTCAGCCTTTCCAGGGCACGTCAGGCCGTCCGTGCTGCTCCCGCACTCGCCCCCTGACGGCCGGAACGGGCGGAGGCCCGCAAGGTCTGCGTTCAGGGCCCCCGTGCCCAGCCGAGCAGAGCTCCGTCCCCGGCTCGCCTGCGCTGCTCTCTGTCCACCGCCTGACTGGGTCTCTCCTTACCAGCCTCAATCCTGGGTTCACTGGCTCGTCCCCTCTCGTCTCGGCAGGGCGACGGTCAAAACCAGCAGCCTTTGATTGCCGCGATCGGGTCACCTTCTCTCCGCAGTTATCGCCAGCGTGGCCCGGCAGCAGTCCAATCTGCGTCTCGCTCCGCCGCGGAGTCTCCCGTGTCCTGGGTCGATGCGCGCTGCCTTGCCACTCGAGCCCGGGGATCACAGGCCCGCCGGACGGGTAGTCGCAACTCTCCGTACCTCCCGTTCCAGTGGGTAATTACGGTTCGGATTGCAGTCGCTGGGCCCCCCGTGCCCTCCAGAACACGGGCCGCCTCAATGCGCCGAATTTCGTGGCGCGATGCTGCTGAATAACTGCCGGATTGTTGGGCGATGTTGCGGAGCTCGAGGCTCAAGCGGCCATCTCCGTCGCGAGCAAGCTCCGCCCCCCCGTTGTCACCCCTTCTATTTGCATTATACGTTGAACCCCTAGCACAACGCATAAGGGATAACCCAGATATCCTCGGCATCCCCTTTGGAGGGGAGAAACACCCGATTAGCCTCTATGCGGATGATATCCTGGCAGCCCTGGAGGCACCCAAGCGCTCGGTTCCGGCCTTCCTGCGAGAATTGCACGCTTTTGGCGAGGTTTCTGGCTTTAAGATCAATGTTGGGAAATCCATGATATTACCGCTTGGTCTCAATGAAACCACACTAAGGGTAATGCACGGAGAGTTCGGGGAGCTCCAACTCCAAGATCGGATCCCATACCTGGGGATAGTCCTGACCCCCTCTACAGAGCAAACAATCGCCCTAAACTACTCCAATCTTCTCTTGCGGGTTCAGGGGGATTTGTGTAGATGGCAGAGGCAACCCCTGTCACTCCTTGGCCGTATCGCTGCAGTCAAAATGTCTATCTTGCCGCAGGTGCTATACTTTTTTCAGACCATCCCAGCCTGGCCCCCCAAAGGCGTCATTCATAAATTGCAAAGTGCTGTACAACAATTCATCTGGGCCGGGAAGAGGCCGAGGATGAATAGGGAGCTAGCTCATCGTCCCCCGGACGAAGGTGGGCTGGGGATTCCCAATCTACTAGATTACTTCCTGGCATCGCAACTCAGATACTTGGTAGAATGGAACAGACCGGAATCAGAAAAGAGGTGGCTGTTCCAAGATAAGGCGATGGCGCGACTAGACCTCTGGAAAGTACCATTTCTAAAACGCCCGGATAGGTCCCCGAACCTTAAACTCTCCCCATTCACACGCACTGTTATGCAAGTGTGGGACAAAGTGGCGACAAAACGTGGACTTACCTCCTTCCCCTCGCCGTTAACTCCCATATTCGACAACCCGGAATTCCCACCGGGGCTCGAAAAGCGAGCGTTTCCACAATGGAGGGCGTCAACATGCAAGTCAGCCGGGCACCTATTCGACCGAGAGGGGTTCCTCCAATTCTCAGAGATAGCACAGGCCTACGACGTCCAGAGACCGCAGAGACTCCAATATTTCCAAATTCGCCATTGGCTAACACACCCAGACGTGCGCCCGATGGTCGGTAGAAAACTGACAGACTACGAGAAATGGCTCGTCACCAAAACCTCGGATAAGCGGATCATCTCCGAACTCTACCGGCTGATTCGCCTCCCGGCTCGCCCGGGACCTTCCGCTGGACAAAGGAGATGGGCGAGGGAGCTTGGTAGAGAGCTGACCGGAAAAGAATGGCAGGACATTTATTTTAGGGCAAACCACACGGCTAAGAACACAGCGGGCAGGGAGGCTGCGGTCAAGGTAGTAACATATTGGTATCTGACACCTGCCCGACTACATAAGGGAAATCCCGACCGTAGCCCTACATGTTGGAGAGGATGTGACGAAGAGGGCACACTGACTCACCTGTTATGGGACTGTAGGGAAGTGGCAGGATAGTGGACGGCAGTTCTAGATGATATAGACAAACAATTCGACACAGAAATCCCAAGATTCCCGGCCTACACAGTGCTGGGACTCCCCAACCCGATTACATATCCACTGAAGTCAGTCAGGGGAAGGCAGATGGGCCTGGCTATGGGAGCAGCGGTGCAACACATTCTCTCTCAATGGGGCACACGGAATAGACCAACCCACACGGGGTGGCTATACAGACTGTGGTACACGCTAGGCATGGAGAGAATTCAAGCTAACCTTACGCACTCCTCAGACACGTTTGCTACCACATGGCAGCCTCTACTATCCCCACTAGCGGTGGAATTCAATGAAATCACATGCCCGAAATACCTTCGCCTTCTGCGACTAACTGATATCCAAAAACCCGAGGCAGCTTCTGGAGATATGGCGCACTAGGGCTCTTTACGCATCGAACTACCAAGGATCCGCCATAGCACACCGGTTCGGGAGGGGGTGGGGGGGGGGATTCGGGGATGGGTGGGACGGGAGTTGTATATTTTTTTAGCTATTACATGTTGCACGGACAATTTGGGCCCCCTGCGGGGGCCGGAAATAGGATAAATGATATATGTATTGTGTCTTTTCATTCATCTGCAAACCAATAAAACAAAGTTAAACATAAAATCAGCCGAACTACGAATTCCGATTTACTCACCTGTTATCAGGAGAGAACCCAGTGCTGCATCTTTTAGCCCAGCACTGACCTTGAAAAGTAATTCTAACCGTACTTACCAGTAACTTGAATTTCCTTCCATAGGCTAACATTGACTGGTTTCACTTGGAAATTCTTCAAAGTGTGGAGTTTTGGAACTTTATAATATTCCTCTAAAATCAGACGAACTACTATTTCCAATTTACTCACCTGTTATCAGGAGCGACCACAGTGCTGCATCTTTGAGCACAGTACTGATCCTGAAAAGTAATTTTAACCGTACTTACCAGTAACTTGAATTTCCTTCCATAGGCTAACATTGACTGGTTTCACTTGGAAATTCTTCTAAGTGTGGAGTTTTGGAACTTTATAATATTCCTCTAAAATCAGCCGAACTACGAATTCCGATTTACTCACCTGTTATCAGGAGAGAACCCAGTGCTGCATCTTTTAGCCCAGCACTGACCCTGAAAAGTAATTCTAACCGTATTTACCAGTAACTTGTATTTCCTTCCATAGGAATCCATTGTCTGGTTTTCAGCAGAAAAGTTTCAAAGTGTCGATTTTCACAAACTACAAATATTCCTTAAAAATCGCCTGTATGACTTAAACGCATTCTTTCAACTGTTTACAGGAGATCCACCAGTGCTGGATCCAGGATCCACCACTGAGTAAGAAAAAGTAACGATAACACTACTTACCTGCTAAGTGAATTTCCTCCCATAGGATAACATTGGTGATTCTATGTGAAAAAGTTTCTAAGTGTCAACTTTTAAAATACAATAATATTCCTTAAAAATCACTACTGTAACCAAAACGCTTTTACTCAACTGTTTACAGGAGATGTCCCAGGACTGAATCTAGGATCCAGTACTGTGGTTAGAAAAGTAATCCATAAAGTAACTAATTGCATTTAACTTGAAATTCACATTGAGCTCAATGTTGCATTGTGTTTGAAATTGTGTTGCCCATTGCAACAACTGTAACTACTGTACTTAAAAGTTTTTTTGCCTATTTGCAAAGTATTTAAACTAAAGTAATTCATTCTGAGAAAGTATATTTTGTAATGTAATGTATAATGTAATTACAATGTATTTAAAAAAATAAAATATCTAAAAATAAATAGTTTAAAAAAATGTAGTAAATCAGTATCAAAAAAATAAATATAACAATTAATACATTTAAAAATTGTCATTTACAAAACCTTTGAAATTCACTGAAAAAAACCATAGGTTTCAGACATGTTATAGTTAGGAATTAGCATTTAAAAAACCTTTGAAATTCACTGAAAAAACCATAGGTTTCAGGCACGTTATAGTTAGAAATTAGCATTTAAAAAACCTTACAAATTCACTGAAAAAACCATAGGTTTTAGGGACAGTTATAGTTAGTTGGACATTGCACTCGTACTAAACCCGTGAAATTCCCCCGTTATAGTTAGTTGAGGTAACTATAACTCGCGCCCCCGCAATTCACTGCTGATGACGTCACATATTACATCACTCATGACATGGTCAGTGACATCCCTGATGACATCACTGATGACATCTCAAATGACATCACTGATGACATCACTGATGACATCATCCATGTGATAATTTGATGCATCTTCTCACACCCTAATATAACTTTTGATACACCCACTGTAAATTACAGACTGCCATTGTCAAAACCATAGACACTCCAACACCAATTACTATATACACACTCACTGATTCTTAGGTCTACACACACACACATCTACTCACTCACCCGTACAGTCACTCATACTTATAGTCACTCAGTACAGGACTATTATATGCACTCATACACCTATATAAACACTCACACACCGCCACTCATCCATAGAGGTACTCACACACCTAGTCAGTCATGCAAAAATTAAGCACACACCCATTTACTCACCTATACAGTTATACACACACCAGCTCACTTACTCATACAAATACTAGCACATTCTTACGCTCTTATACAATCTCTGATACAAGCACACACTCATCCATACAGTCACTCTCACAATCACACACTCTCGCTTATAGCTATTTATATACTCCAACACACATATATACTGCCTTTCACATATGTAGTTACTCACACATGTACCACTGGGACATACATTCACTCTCTAACACACTCTTACACACACTTACCCACCCATACAGTCTATCACAGATGCACTCTTGAAACCATCCATCCAGTGAATCACCCACTCACACATCTATGCACAGAGTCGCACACACCCCACCCACACAAACACTCAGGCACCCATACAGATACTCAGACAACCAATCAATAACTCATATAGACACTCATGTAGCTATTCACAAACCCATGCAGCCACTTACACAGCAACAGACAGACGGATACAGACATTCACCCAGTTTAGTCACTAACCCATGCATTCAGTAAGATACGTTTAATCACTCACTTATAGAGTTAGTCACGCACCTACTAAATCTTCCATTCAGACACTTATACACCCACTCATTCTTCAATACGCCTTTCCCTATATATATTAAACATATTTAAACTTTACAGAAACACAGTCACTGGATGATGTCATCTGTGATGTCATTTGAGATGTCATCAGTGATGTCATCAGTGATGTCACTGACCATGTCATGAGTGATGTAATATGTGACATCATCAGCAGTGCATTGCGGGGGCGCAAGTTATAGTTACCTGAACTAACTATAACGGGGGAATTTCACGGGTTTTGTACGAGTGCAATGTCCAACTAACTATAACTGTCCCTAAAACCTATGGTTTTTTCAGTAAATATATATATATATGGGTTTCCTGACATATACTTAGTGTTTCACTGCAAAGGCATGCGTGGTAAAGACTTGTGTGGGAAAGGCATTATCTGTAATGTCAAACAACCCCTTCTGTAATTGTACAAAGTGCTGCAGATGCAACCTCAGTACTTGTTTATTTAAGCGTTTGGTTGACAGCTACCATGATAGGCTTTGCACTCACTTAAGTGCACTGTTGATGCGTGTACTGATAATAATTCCACCCTTTTTAGTTCAAACTTACCAGACATTGCAAGCTGTCTGGTTGCAAAAGACCTACTGTCAGCTTAGCAAGATCTTACAGTGGGCTTAAAGCCCACCGATTGTTTATCATTGGTTGGCTGTATTGTCACTCTCATTTGCTTGCTTCTTAATCAATGACTTGCCTTGTCCAACTGGAGTATTGCCCCTCCCCCACCCCCACCCCCGGAGCATAGCCTCTTTACTTGTGTACTTCCCTCTGCTGACTTTTAGGACAACTACTGTTTTCTTTTTGTTGCTTAAGCACTCCATGATAGTGCATGTGTTTTTATAGTTTTCTCCCTTGTCTTCGTACCCCCAATACCCTCCTGCCCCCACGCTCTGTGTTGCTCTCTACTTGTGTTTCCCCTGCACTTTGTTGATCGCCCCATCATGTTTTCCACTTAATCCCCTGCCGCACAGATCCGCGCTGCTCTCTTTCCTCGTGTGCTTCCTCCCTTCAACTCCGTGCCACCCTGCGCTCTATGTTGTTCTCTAGGCTATTATGTTTCCCCCATGCAATCCCCTGTGCCCCCACTCCGCATTGCTTTCTTTCCTCATGTGCTTAGTACCGCGCACTTCCTGCTTTCTCCCCCGTTTCCTTCTATACCCCAGCAATGCCTCCAACGCGTGACACTTTCTGCCTCATCTGCTTCCCTCCATGACAAATCCCCGCCACACCCCCACACTTAGGGTTACTCTCTCTTTGCACATGTGGCTGGTGTTTGGCAGTGTTCCCTCTTCCCCACGTGGGCGGCTCTTCAACAATCCACAGCACCTGGCAGGACTCTCCATATCTCCAAGCTGTAGCCATAGCCCTCCCCCTGTTGATTTAAGATTTTGGTTGACTGCTCCCATGATGTGGCCTTGCACTAACTTCAGTACGCTGTTGATGCCTGCACTGATAATACTTTCTCGCTTTTTAGGTCAAAATACTGGGTATGAGAGTGCTGCATTTTATACACATCATGAGTAATTTCAGTATGCATCTGCTTGCTTTTTCTTCTTTGCCATCGTATTCCACTTCAATGTGGAGCACTGGCATACAATTTAGAGCAAACCCCTACCACCGCTTCACCTGATGCTGGTCTCCTCATTTTAAAGGTATGCGATGATCATGGCAATGGTAAGCTAAGCAGAGAACAAATCATACATTTTTTCCTATTATCAGCAAAAGCCCTGCCCCAGACATTCGAGTCACCCAGCTTGCTAGTTTGTGCAGGAGATCAGTTTTATTTTCAATATCAGCCTGTGACCCAACCTGAAGTCTACATTCTTCTCCTCCCAGGCAGATACTCCAGGGTGTCATATAAGCAGAACCCTGCAAGGCTGCAGAAATGATATATGCTTCAGAAAGCATAATCATTTTGAAAACTCAGTCTTACAGAAGTGTCAAAGGCACACTTTCACCTAAGCTACCTCCGAGTGTTGCTGCAATGCAGGGATACTTTAGCCGCTGTTGCTTTGGTGTGTTAGTCATTTGTGCTAGCCAGCTGTGCTCTCAGATTGGGGACTCAGAATGATGCCCTACCTAACATGGATAATAATGCTGTCAAGGTGCTGTCAACAGTTATATGTTTAATATTCCTTCTCCATTTATTCTGGTAAGTCTCAGTTGTAAGGGCAGATTTATTAAACAAAACATTAATATTCATTTTCAAGTGTTTACGTTAACACAAGTAGGCGGTAAAACTAATTTACTCAGCCTTTGGTCTGGTTGCACTGACAGCAAAGAAAAGTGGCTTTTAAAAGCTGTAGTGCATGCATGATTTATCTCTCTGTTTCTGTATTTTAATAAAATAGATGAAAATGTGTTTTTTACAAACAATTGTTTATTTGCACTGTATCAACTAATGTGCTTCGAACCTGCCGAAGACGTTTATGTAATGTTGAAAATGTTCAAGGCTGATGCTGCCTGTTAATTCAACGGTGTTCCAATTTATTATTTAATAGTTAATTGTTTAGTAGCATAACGTCCTTTCCCCTTGTATGTAGGTAAAAGTGGATATTTGTTTATTAATTTTATGTGCGTTCCTATAGTGAACCTGTTTTATGTAACACAATGTTAGTAATGTTCATTGGTTTCTGTCAATGTAACTTTGATTAGTACAGCCAATGGTGCCACTTCTCACCAATTATGAAATGTGCTTCTTTTGGGATGTGTGTCAGACCTTTTCTTGCTTTCATATCCAGCAGTCTCTATGCAGACTGCTATATAATTAAAGTACTTAGAATATTTTTGAGAGAGCTTTTACCCTATTCTTTAGAAGCAGACTCCATATCAGTCCTCTTGCTGCTCCTATACTTAGATTTATTTTTTGCTTTATGAGATTGATGCTGATTTGAATTGACTAACCAAATAGATTTTTTGCTTTCTGTAATGATTCTAAATTTTCAATAAACCTTCATGGTTTAGACTTTAATCTTGTCTTGTGTAGTTTTTCTTATTTGCCTGGGCCATCATCCTTTGGACCACAAATGCCTCAATGCCTCTATTTGTCACTTTGGTAAATTAGTAGTACAAAGCACCGACACTGCACGTCCAAGCTTGGACTTGCATTATTTCTCTGCTAGCTGTGCCGTGTGCAGGATAATAAGGTGAGATCTGCTTCATCCTCATTCTACGTAAGCATATATAGTACATAGGGAAGGCAGGCAGGGATGGACATGCGCACGCAGATACATACTGTATTTCATTCATAAGATTTGCGCGGACACTGAAACTCCCTTCCCAAGGTTGCTTTCCTCACCTGCTTCCTCTCGCAACTGACACGCAAGGCAGGGCTCGAGTCGGGGTACCACGCGGGTGGACGGCGTCCCCCCACTTATTTTACCGGGAGCTCGATAACTGGAGCAAATGGAGCCACACATTCACTCTTTGGCCTCTCTGGGGCGAGATCGGAGCTCATTCAGAACGCTGCTCACGCGCTGGCTTCTCTGATGCAATCGCATCTAAGGGGTGAGCGAGGGGAGGCAATGAGTCTGATGGTGCAAGCCACCTTTCGTGACGTCACTTCCTGTTGTGACGTCAGCGTCCCCCCACTTCTTTTTTTAGGACTTGTGCCCTGACGCAAGGGATTGAGACTCTGTTGCTGGAGCAGCAGTGCTGCAAGGCTTTTGCTGTAGTCACTGTCAGCAAGAAGCATGCAGGCACTGTGCCGATTCATTTGTGCTTTGGCAGGTAGTGTGGGTCTAGTGGGCGTCTGCTCCAAAACCGCTCTATGGACCATTAGAAATCCATTTCAAACTTAAGAGACGGCATAATGCAGATCGACCTCCAACCCAGAGGTCTGTACTAAGAGACACAATATCACTGCTTGTTATGTATCACTCATTTATAGCAAACCACATTTTGTCACTTGTTACCATTAAACATCAACATGTTTTTGAGGCAGATATGCTATTACATGACCTGTGCGTGTTTCCATAGCATATTTATGATGCACTCATCAACAAATTACATTGAAGTCTACCTATGTTAATTACCCTGGAGGTAGAAATAACTGGTTTTGAAAATAAGTGCTTCATATCACACTTCTACACTTTCTTAGCCTTTCGTATAACAGAGGTTACTGTTACCCCATTAAGTGGTACTCAATTTACCTGCCTCTGAAGGATGAGGGTGGGCTTTTTCTGCCTTGTAGGGATTCAGACATGTGACCCACAGTTTAATTTTTCACTTGTTAGCATTCAATGCATTAACCTATATACTGACTGTTGGCTTATATGTATGTCTGTTCTTTCATTGATTTGCAATTAATTATCTTAAACGTCTTCTTAAATCCATTCATCCACTTGTATAATTCTGCTGCCAATTCAACCATACAAACAAGAAATGCATTCTGGCAAATGTGCTGATTCATTTCTGTGTAGTGGTTGGGGTCACAACCAGGAGCTCTGCTGAAGTTTTCACAGCTACTGTTTTAGTAACAAATCCCTAACCAATTAACGGTCCTCTGCAATAATTTGGACAATAACAGGATTTTCCAGCTGAAGATAGAGGCTTAGGTCATTCAGCTGCATCGCCCACCAACCCAACCTTTGATGCAGTCTCCTTAAGCAGTCCTCTACTCCTTTTGTAATTTGTTATTAAAAAAATCACCAATTATTTGGTGTATCATTGCATCAATGATCTATTCATCAGGTCTAAGGACAGGAAAAGAAGGGTAGCATTATCAGTGGAACAGGTGACTATGTGTGCCATGGATTGGACCAAGGTTGGAGAGGAGGTGCATGATCCATTCTAGGCCCATGTAATAACATCATACAGTAAACTGACATATATGTTGCACGATCGTTTAATTAAGGCCTACAAAATGGAACAGGCACCAGCACTCAGTCAGCTTGCACAGGAGATCCATGTGATTTTCATCAGCAGCAGTGTGACCCTGCCCTAGCATTCTCTGTTTCATTTTGGTACTGCCTCTCGAGTTACCTCACCCACATCAGAGAGCAGAAATCAAATTAATTTGCTCTTGTGACCATCAGTAGCCATGCTCCAATGCTAGCCAGTCGTGCAGCTTGTGCAAGAGCTTGCTTTCATTTTCCTACAGCAGCAGCAAGACCCTTCTTTCTGCAGCATTGGTGAGTCCGAAGATGTCAAGGTTTCAGTTAGATATTGTGTGACATTTCCGTGTTTTCAGTGGGTGTATGCATGACTTTTCATTGCTTTATAACGCTGAGTGAAAGTATGTTGCAAGCACACTGAAACAGTCCAGTCCATGCAATGAGATATATTTTTGGTATCGCCCATTTTTTCTCAATGTAATGGTATGAATATGGCCTTAAAAAAGAACAACACTCCAGACGTCACTAGGTCACAGAGGTCACTAACATAAACCACTGCAAAATTGCTCTTTTTGGCTGGATGCTTTCGCATGCATCACAACACACTGGCGGCCATTTTGGCTTTTTTTTATCTTACCTTTTCAACAGTGCCGATGGCCACGTTAGATTGGTAAAATAAAAAGCACTGGCAAAGCCAATATGTTGGCTTTAACAATGCTTGTTTTGATTCCAAGTTGTTAAAATAGCTACATGATTTAATTCCAATTGGTTTTTTTAAATACAAACCTTACAGGGTCATCACTGAAGAAATGCAAGTACATTCCAGCTCGGAACTATTTCCCAGTGTATTTTTTTGTTGCTGATAAAGTGAGTCTATTGGTTTAGGAGGTGACATTTAGCCCAAAAACATGCGTGTCGATTGACAGAACATGATAATATGTGTACTGGAATTGTACCACGGTTGCAAGTGCGCGACATCCAAAATTAAAAGAATGTTTCCTAGTAAACGTCTATAACACAGCGAAGCGCATACATATTCACTAGGAGCGGCTGCATCTAATCACACCTATTTCCTGACTCATTCAACGCACTTATTTAATCGGTACTGGAATTATGCGATTCTGCAGCCGGAACGTTTTTCGCATAATTTAAGGATTTGCCGCATTTTCCACATAATCCATCATCAGCTGCATAATTTTCAGATTCTAACAAAACTAATTTTGTTTCTAGCTTCGATGGATCAAAAGTTACAAAAAATGCAGTGATATATTATGTTGCTGAGCAGTGGCAGGTCCTTCCCGAAGTTTGGCTGGTCACCTTTCCGTAGCTTATTGCTGTATTTGTTGTGTCAAAATGGTACTGATGAGATGAAACCTTTGCTAAAACAGTGTTAACAAGGGTGAAAATGACACAATAATTAAGTAATAGTCACAAAATGTGCCGCATTACTCTGCGTTATTTGCTTTTTCTTGACTCATAATTTAGTCAACTCTGCCACTTAATTGGGTCTTCTCCTGCCGCATAATTCCAGTGGCCCTGAATTTATTTTAAAATTAACCTTGTCAGACAACCTTTGCAAAATGGCTACGGCCTGCTCTAGCCGGCCAGCACAGGTTGTGTGTATCTAGTGCCATCGAGGTGTGTGGGGTCTGTGCTAGCAAAGACACTCGTGCCATCTGCCGGCCCGCCGTCCTCATTTCCTGGAACAGGCGGCTCCCCGCCCTGCCTGCTTCGCCAGGTGGCTCTTCCCTGACGACGCGGGCGGGAAAAAATTGATTTTTCTTTCCCCCTGTCAAGATGTAATTGGCCCTTCCAGTCCAAACCTTGGCACTGCTGGGCAGATTAATAACTTTTTCGGCGACTCGCCGGCCTGCAGAGGCTACCTGCAGGTCTGAGGGACTGCAGCCAGCACCGGGTACCCAGCAGCGCGGCCCGAGACTCAGTGGCCGGGTTATGCTCCAGGATTTTTGATTGAGAAAGTGCTGCATATATTAATATAGATTGAAGCAAACATCACGCCAAGGTACATATTAACGGTAAAACAGCAAAACAAAGCAGATGCAATGGGAGCCGGCATCAGAATTTAAATCAGCTTTTTATTTTCTTTGTCTCACCATGCGCTTAGATGTATTGGAAGGCACAGGGTGTTGTGCTGCTTTCACTTTACCCGCTCCACAAGATTATTTCTGTTATTCGCATGTGTGTAGCTGTAAATCCCACCTCCGTGGCATCGTTGCATATTCTTAAACCGTGCATCGTTTTGTTGAGAATTTAGAAGGCCATTAATTGACCGTGATGTTTGTCTTTGATTGGGTGAGATTAGTAAGGTGCGGGTGCATTTAATATTTAGGGCTTGATTTAGAGTTCGGCGAATGGGATACTCCATCACAAATGGTGATATACGCCCTATTATAAGCATTATATCCTATGACGCTTGGAATACAGGATATCTGTCACATTAGTGACGGAGCATGACGGCTGCCATACTCTAAATAAGGCCCCTAGTTTAGAAGTGGCTTGTGGATATTTATCTATGTACAGCCGAGGCCCGTGCAGGTAAGAGTGGTGGGGCCGGGATTTCTACAGACGACGAGGGAACATTAATTATTTATTTAATTTTCCCTCCGCGTTGTCTGTCGAAATCCCACCACCACCCGGCCGCACCGCTCTTACCTGCACGGGCCGCGGCTGTCTATGTATATGGGATTTCTAAAGTTCGAGCCTAGACAAACGCAGCGCAGTGCGGTACAGGGTCAAAAATAAGCATACAGTAAATGAGTGATGAGGCGGTAGCAGGGTTTTGGATGGTTAATGCATTGTGATGCAGAGATCTTTAAAGAGGTGAGGCTTCAACTCTTTTCTAAATTGCATCAGAGTTGGGGCAGGCCTCATGGATACAGGGATGTGGCTCCAGATTCTGGGTGCAAAGATGGCAAAGGCCTGGTGCATTGTTTTTTCCTTTTTTACATTTCTTAGTCTATAATGAGATAGTGTCTTGGATGCTGGTGTGCTGAGAAACACCAGAGAGGGGGAGCTTGATTGCAAGATAATTGGGGATGCAACTGGTTTTGAAGAATGGTGCAGGCTGAGAAGTGGAGCTGATGGACTTCCATCAGGATGGGGGTGATGTGATCATATTGTTTTGAGGACCTGGATGAGACATGCTGCGGTGTGCAGAATGCCCTTAGGGGTACCAGTGTGGAGTCTAAAAGGCAGTGGCTTAAGGTGTTACCACTATCCAGATGCAAGAGTACGAGTTGCTTTCTGTAGAAGAGCGAGCTAGTACCAGGCTGTCTTTGTTTTTTGGCAATGTGTTCTTCAACGGTGAGGTTAGTGTTAAGGATGAATCCAAGTGACTTGGCATTTGGTGAAAGGGGTTCGAAGCTGTCAAGGTGCATGACAGTGAGCCAAGTTTGTACTGTTTCTTGTTTGCTGTTGTTCTCGCCAAATAACAGGAATACCGTCTGCTGCATAGATTAGTGTGAAGGCTATTTGTGTTTGACCTTTCCGAGCAATGTTCTATTGTTTGTACAGCCATTAACGTTCCCCTTTTGACATTCTTAGTCACCTATTCATAAAGAGGTGTGTAGTTGTGGACACTATTTCGAGCTGAAAAAGGTTGTAATTTGACGCTACTGTAATGGGAGGTCTTCACTCTCTTTTAACTTTCACTGTAACTATGTTGGTCTTTCTTAACATTTTGTTTTTGTTGCCGGTTTTTATTTAGAAATACTCAATAAAATGTGTCTGATACAAAACACAATGCAACATTGAAGTATAATGCACAGACCATAAAATGAACTAACTTTAATGATAAGGCTTCGGCCATACAAATTAATGTTAAAAGTGACGCACCAGCGGCGCAAGGGGCTTGCAAATAAGCCCCTTAGTTCTACACAAAAAGAAACGAATTCGTAAAGAGCACCACAAACCCCACACAAGGCAATCCTGAAGAAAAAAAACCATACGTTCGATTTCATATTAAAACAAATAACCTGGAATCGAATGACATATAGTAAGCACAGATGCGGTCCATCTCAAATGACTACTGAAATTACACACGGCAAAACAAACAGCTAAGCACGAAATATTGTAACAGCATTGATAGGTTTGTCTTAAAAGTGGGTGTGGGTTGATTGGCTGATAGAGCTGACATTAGACTCTCTCTAATACATGGCTGAGGGTTGATGAAAAGTAAACAACTGGGATTTGAGCCACCAGGTAGTGTCAGCAGCACCTGGGGGTGAGGAGATGTGTCAGACATGAGCTGCTCGATCCTTCGTTTTCATGGCTCGCAGAGCCTGCCATGAGGGAGGAAAAGCTGCGGCCTTTAGATCTGATGAGTTATCATGCCTGCAGACTCTTCCGAGCCCACCGCTGCACTGTCACAGACTGATGCTAAGGGGAGGCTTCCCACTGAGCCCTGCAATCTGCAGAAGAATTAGAGTGTGAAGCATAGAATCTACTTCATAAACCTTAAGCATAAGTATCAGCGCAGCATCATCACCACAATAAGGAAAGATTCCAGTCTGCAAACATTATGTGGGCCAACCAATGAGGAATGGCGACCATTCTGGAAGAAACTGAGCAACTACGGCGCAACATCAAAAGTCATCATATGATACTATTGGGTAATAGTACCTCAAATAGGCAATAGGAACAACCAATGTTAACGTGTGGCAGCTTGTGGTAATTGGTGGCAGGCGAGGGAATGATAGTCGAATGAGCATGAATGGGAGCTTAGTCACATTGTGTACATTGGCCAACCCACTGCATACCCAAGCCTCAACCTGGGGCACACAAACCAGCAGCATAGACTCTCTTCTATAACCAGGCTATAAAAAGACTCCAAAATGCATCAAGAAGGGGAGTTCCCAATGTTCAGAGCAGTCAACCAGAGCAGAACAACCACATTTTGGAACCTCAAGAAACTACTGGCATAGGAACATGGGAGGTCTACAAGCACAGCAGGGAAGGGTAAATATCTTCCAGCATGCAATGCGGACCATAAAAGCCATATACAAATGCCAAATGTTGGCAATTCACCAACTGGCTATGAGAGGGCACAGTTTGATTAGAGCAGTGACACCAGCCGCGGCCCGTGCAGGTAAGAGCGGTGGGGCCGGGTGGGAGGGGGGATTTCGACGAACGATGATGAGGGAAAATTAAATGAATAATTAATTTTCCCTTGTAATCGTCCTTTGAAATCCCCCCACCCATCCCCACCGCCCCACCGCTCTTACCTGCACGGGCCGCAGCGGAGTGACACAGCTTCCACATCACCTGCTTAGGGTGACTCATACATGTAAACCACTCTTTACCATAAGAGAATCATATCGCTCGTCTTTGGTAACTTGGCTAGGACAAAGGCTTTTCTTCAGAGATGAGTGACGCATGCTTGGTTCAAAACCCTGCCAAGAAAATTGCAATTCATAAACAAGACAAAGGTTCAAATCAATGTGTAATAACAAGGGCACCAATTATTAAATGCCACAAAAAAGGAAAATCGAATACATGATTCAAATGCCAATCCCACAGGAACCTATAAAAACCGTTCAATGGGTTTTCATTGGAAATTAAAAAAATACTAAGAAAAGTAACAAAGTACACTTGTGTACTTAGTTGTTCCCTTGGAGGAACAGAGGAAGTCATTTCCTTCTTCCCTTGTCCAGGCTAGTGTGAGAGAAAGTGCTCGCAACATGTCATTATAAAGGATATCACTGACGGATACCACAGAGACAATCTCTCACTGTCCCCAATTTGCCTTTCTCCCCAATCACTCCAGTGTGCTGTTGTCCAAAATGTGTAAGAATTGAATTCTGAAAAGCAATCCCCAAATCTTCAAAGACATCCCAACTTTTCCAGCAGAACACATGTCAGTAACCCCCTCAAAGATAGTGGACCTGAGAATCTAACAAGAACCCTATTGGACAATGGAAGAGGTCTGAATTGATAATTTACAACTACTTACAAAATCCTGTGAGAGAGCCAGAATTTCAGCCTCTTAATCAGACTCCGGTGGTTGGAATGTTATTGAAGGCCGAAATATAGCCAGTAACCACAGCAATGTGCAATTTGTAATTATGTATCCCTTACACCTACCTCTGCGATATATTGTTAATTACAGAATGGTAGGACACAATATTGAATATGGTCCTCTCATAACTTAAGCTCCAAATTAGAGATTTTTTTTTCACATTTGACAGCTTTAATAATGAATATACAGTGATTTTAAATGTCATATTTATAGCTGCCACCACACCAGAGATTATAGAAATATTTACTAATTAAAGAGAGTGTCTTCTGTGGGATCTGTTGACAAAAAGCTTGTGGTGGCTGTCAAAAGGCAGGAGACAGTATCAGTCAATGGGAGAAGCCACATACTTGAGCATCATAACACAACTGCTCAAGACCAGACATTGGTGAACCTACACACAAGCAGTGCATTTACAATGCACTAATTATCAACATTTCACATCTGCCGGGAAAGCCTTGTGGCCAGCCTATGGTCAGGCTAGTCCAATGTAAACAGGCTGCACTGGAGGAGTGGGCAATGATTTATTAAATGACATATAGGAGCTTCTCCCTAATTAATAGGTTTCATCCCACAGCATAACTAAAAATCAAAACATAGAGGGTTTACTATGGACAGACAGAATTTCATACGCCAAACTGCAGAATTCACCATCTCTTAGACAGGCAGTCAGTGAAGCTTCGCGAAGATCTGGCTAATATAATTACTTTTGTTAGCCCCAAGAATCTGGCAACAGTGTACTGTACGATCTGATGCTTAGGGATCAGGCAAATTGGAGGAAGCTCACAGAACTCATTGCAGTAGTGTAGCTTGGATGATGCACAAAGCTACACCACAGTGGGGAAACTACTTTTGGGGATGAGACTAGAAGTGCAGTAAGATGTTACCCGTTGGTAGGACTAAAGAGTTTATCTAGGGTGAAAAGAAGACTGGCTGTCAAGTAATATTCCAAAGTTGTTTTATCTTAGTAATAGCTAAGAGGTTAGAGCCACAGACAGGCACATCTGGCATGGCAACAATTGTGTTTTTTGAGGATGGGAAACTAATGTTTAAGGTGCTCACAGACACAACCTACTGGATTTCGTCCAAACACCAATTTTGCCAACAAATGAGGTGACAAATGACAAAATCCTTTGCCAATTAATTTGAGACTCACAGGGACAGCTAGTTATCCCTAAGTATAAACCCCCATAAATCCGAGGCTCTCAGAAGAACACACAGAAGCAAAACAAATATGTTCAACAGTACAGGCAAGAGTGAAAAGCCCGGCACAACTACCAAAGAGCAAAAATTCTAGGGAAGTCTCTGGTTCTATTTAAGAAAAACTAACAAAACCAGTATATAGTGGAGGCTGACACTCACCCACTAGGGAAGACATGCATCTGCGCAATTGTTGTTCTCGGGACAGTCAAAGGCCAAGGAGAGGTCCAAAAAGACCAGAATGTGGAAGTCACCTATTTTAAGAATACTCATAATATCAGATCAGTGTAAGCTCTGTGGGAAGGACGAGATCCATAATGAAAGAAATGTAAGGTTTTATTTTGGAAAAGATGAACCTGGAGTTGGGAAGAGGTGAGCTTGTCTGTGGCCTTTGCCTCCGATGGAGTCTGCCATAAAGTTTGAGAGGTGTTTTTAAGCATCAGAACACTGCACAGAAAGGGTCAAATTTACTCCTGAAGTGCCCCTAAGTTCAGGGCCTTTCCATGAGACCCGACCTCGTTGTTAATCAATTCACCTAACGTTTTCTGCTTTCTGAACACTGCACAGAAAGGGTCAAATTTACTCCTGAAGTGCCCCTAAGTTCAGGGCCTTTCCATGAGACCCGACCTCGTTGTTAATCAATTCACCTATCGTTTTCTGCTTTCTTTTTCCGCATAGGCAAGCAGAAGCGTCAAACATTAATCGATAAGGGGCTGACACAGTACTCACTGGGCCAAGTCTGTCTTCATTTAGACATCTAAAAGTAAATCAGGCACTTCACACCGATCCCCTATGTGATCTTATTGCCTCATTTAAGTAAAATTCACTGCTTGGAAACTGCCTGTGATCTGTAATTCACAACAAGGTAATAAATGTCCTCCTCCCATTCAAGAAAGTTACATAGCTAACTTCCCATCATATTACTCGCCTACCAGTAGGCTAACTCAAGACTTAAAGGGTGGGAGGTGGCTCTAATTAAGACACGGTGGACCTAAATTTATATATACTGACCTTAATACTTGAGGGCAGAAAAACTACTTTTAAGCTTTTGCAGTCCTTAGGGGGATCAACTCTCCAGCGTCTCTCTCCATAGGCACTTTTAGCAGTCTCTGCTGGCCAAAATGCTTGTTAAACATCTCTCACACTATTTCAATACGTAAAGACAGAAAACAGTCTCTGGCCCATTGTTAAATGGGAACTCTCTCAAGATTAGGGACTTTAGTATTGAATTACAGGCCTAGTTATGCTTCAGAGGCTCTGCATTGAGACAGATCCTTGTACAAGACATCTCGTATCTTTTTTTGTTGTTGTCCTCATATCACCATTATCTGCAAAACCAAGGCATTTTTGAAATTCCTGTCCCAACCTTAGGCCTGTTGCTTACCTTCGCTGGGCCTGCCGACCGAATCAAACCAGTTAGCTGGGTTCTGGCTTCGCCCAGGTGTACTCATAGGACCCATCTTTAAGTTGTTACCACTCCACTCCATCTTTGGAAGTTGACCCACATCCTACTTCTGTCTGTCCATAGTAAACCCTCTATGTTTCGCTTTTTAGTTATGCTGGGGTATGAAAGCTATTAATTAGGGAGAAGCTCCTATATGTCATTTAATAAAGCACTGCCACGCCTCCAGTGCAGCCTGTTTACATGGGACTAGCCTGACCATAGGATGGTCACAAGGCTTTCCCAGCAGTTGTGAAATGTTGATAACTAGTGCATTGTAAATGGACTGCATGTGTGTAGGTACACCGATGTATGGTCTTGAGCAGTTGTGTTATGATGCTCAAGTAGGTGGCTTCTCCCATTGACTAATACTGTCTTCTGTTTTTTGACAGCCACCACAAGCTTTTTGCCAACAGATCCTATAGAAGACACTTAAATTAGTAAATATTTATATAATACAGCCGATCATTTAACATATGCTTCTTACAGCCTTGAGCCAGTCAATGGCTCTAGGGGGTACTGGATCTGTCAAGCTCTTACTGATCGCCCTCCTAGCTAAAAGCATCAGATAAAACAGCAGAGCCCTCCGCAATCTTGTTAGAAGTTGACTGGGGCAAGCTTCCACACCCATCAGAACTAGTGTTAAACTTAGCGTTATATTCGCCTCATAGATGTCCTTGCCCACATTCTCCACCTCCTGCCAATAAGTCTTTATCTCTGGACACAAACAAAATATGTTGGTTGTCAGCTCTTAAAAGACATCTTGTATCACCCACAAGGTTATCGGTTATCGACTTTGTTACCTGACACCAACAGTATACAAAGAGTTCCGAAATGCTTCTTGTAGAACCCCTAACTTTCAACCAATCAATGGTTAAGCCAATACGTCTGGCCTCAGCCACAGAGTTAGTGGCTTTGCCAATGATGGTTTCCTTTGGCTAGGGCCCTGAATCTGCACCTCTAACCACATATACCACTTTCCTGAGTAAGCATATTGTGCTGCTTCTTTAACTTTCAGCACCTTTCCCTTATTTTGAGAAAGAACTATAATTAGCCTATACCAGGTTATGACGGGCAACACTGATTTTTAGGGCCTTTTTACAATACTCAGGGGCATATTTACAAGGAAATGGCGGAGCGCAGCGCTGCGGCAAATTTGAAAGCGCAGCGCTCCGCTATTTCCAAAACGCAGGGATGTGCCATATTTACGACAATACGGAGCACCCCTGTGTTTTCCCTAGTGCTGGTGCTAAAAATAAGCACAGACACACTTGCGCCATAGTGCCACTCTCAACACCAGCGACACTCTAAATTTGCTCACCTCAAATGTCTGCTTCTCTATCAAAGTGTTTAAGCATAGGATTAGCACAGTGCCATCCATGCCAAAATAGAAAGGGATAAAGTCTTTTGCCATTTCTACAGCAAAGTTTTTAAACATAGGACTAGCACAGTGCCATCCATGCCGAGCTGTAAAATGACAAAAGCCTTTTACCACTCCAGGTACAGTATTACAGATTTGAATTGGTAAAATACCAACCAAGCCAACCTGAAATTAATAAAAGCAACCCCAGACATGTGTTTCTCTCTCATTAGAGCTCTTCAGAGAGGTATAGCTTTGTCCAGACACAAGGGAGCACAGTGTTTGCTAATAACTTTGGCCCTATTCGAAAAATCTTAACGAAACTTAAAAAAAAAAAAAAGTTTATCCACCTTGGCTACTTCCTAGAAAGTTTTGGGGTGATCTGTCAAGAGGGAGCCTAGAAAAAGGGGGGGGTACCAAAATGTAAAATCCCCATGCATTTTCAATAGACTTTTTTAGACCCAAGTACTGAAAAAATTGCAGAACGGAATTACACCAAATTCTGCAGGAAGCTTGATCTCGGTCTGCAGATTGTGCTTTTTGTGATTTGGTGTAAATCCGCTCAGTCGTTTTTGAGATATTAAGGGTAAAAAATAATTGTATAGTTTGGCAATTCGGCCCACGAGAGTCCCGCGAGCCTCGTGCGAAGCGAAACTTCAAAAACGGAAGGCCTTTGATTGGTTGGGAAGCCAGTTTTTCCAGTGAGCCATCATGCTCTTGCGTGAAGCTCCACCTAGTCCCATGAGCGCTATGATTGGCTGGCTGTTGGAATATTAGAAATTAAATGGGTGCCATTACTGTTTACTGTGAAAAATTGGAGGGGTTCTGAAAATGAAGTAAAAAAGCTATATAAGGGGGCAGCAGGACAGCATGCTGTCCCCCTATATTTAGGGAGGAGGTATCTAAGGGATAACTACTGTGAAGATAATAAATGTATATTGTTTTTTACTAATTTTTACGATCACTCTGTACTCTCGCGGGATTGTGAATAGTAAAAAAGGGGTAGATGATTTCTCAATAAACTCTCTTAGTAGGAATGCATATTGTGGTCCTTGTTTTTGATAGGAAGTGTTTAAGAGAAGTACTGTGATGATTAGAAGGTTAAATCTTTTTTTTTTTTAAATGTTATGATCGCATGAGACTCTTACGGGATCGTGACAGTAGGAAGGTGTAGGTGATGTTTGAATACACTCAGTTATGCACACTTGTTACTGTATGAAGGAGTCTTATTGGAGACGGTGTTTATCATACTCTACTATTCTGCTCATTGGTTTGAGAAGAACTGTGAGTAGAGTTAAGGCTCATCCACCACCCTACTACACACAGCCATCATCTGAGGAAAAAGGTCTAAAAGGAGAGGCCAGTCTCCCTCCACTCCCTACTACGCACACTTATCATTACAGAGAGAGATCTCAGCAGAGAAGCCACTCCCTCGACACACCCTACTACGCACTCATCATCTGTGAGAGAGGTCTGAAAGGGGAGCCCAGTCCCTCCCTACACCCTGCTACGCACACCTATCATTATAGAGAGAGGTCTCAGCAGAGAGGCGAGTACCCCCACACACCCTATTACGCACACCCATCATCTGAGAGAGAGGTCTGAAAGGAGAGGGTAGTCCCTCCCCAAACCTTACTACATACATCTGTCATCTGAGAGAGAGGCCTGAAAGGAGAGCCCAGTCCCTCCCCACACCCTGCTATGCACACCTATCATTATAGAGAGAGGTCTCAGCAGAGAGGCCAGTACCCCCACACACCCTATTACGCACACCCATCATCTGAGAGAGAGGTCTGAAAGGAGAGGGTAGTCCCTCCCCAAACCTTACTACATACATCTGTCATCTGAGAGAGAGGTCTGAAAGGAGAGCCCAGTCCCACCACACACCATACAATGCATATTTGTGATCTGACAGAGAGGTCTCATTGGAGAAGGCAGTCCCTCCACATACCCTACTATACACACCAGTCATCCAAGAGAGAGGTCTCAGTGGAGAGGCCAGTCCCTTCATAGACCCTACTATGCATACTTGTCATTTGAGTGGGAGGTTTGAAAGGAAAGGGCAGTCCCTTCTCACATCCTACTAAGCACACCCTTTATCCAAGAAAGTGAAGAGGCTAGCTGCTCCCACATACTACTATTTCCCTACAAGTATGTTGCGATCCCGCAAGAATCTCACAAGAGTAGAGTGTAAGCTTCAGGAGTGAGGCTTGCAGCATGAGACTGGGGCGATCCAGTGAGACACTTGAGAGAACTGCATGGAAAATTACATGGCCTACCACAAGGTGTTTTACGAACCTGCAAGAATCTCATGATATCGTACGGGAAGGAGTAAAAACAAAAACAAAAAAAAGGGCCAAGGCTCAACCAGTAGTTACCATTGTTAATGCATGATTGAAAAAAAGCTGAGATGTGACTGGGTGCAGAACCAGAGATACCTCAGTTTGGTTTGTTCTTGGTGTTTTGGAGGAGAAGGAAGTCTGTTTCAGTTGTGCTCAGCAGAAGTGAATCTATGTGGAGCTGAAGAGAATTTTGCATTTCCTACTGACACAACAAGATGCCGCCAACGTTGGTTGGTTTTCGTATTATTTATAGATCAACTGAGTAGCTCTATCGTGCTTCCTCAGAGATCCCTATACACCTTTTAACCCAGAGACGTCCGTGGTGGTAGGGAACATCTTCCTCAGCTGAGTATGTATACCCTATGTATTAGCTGTTGGTAAAATCAAGCTTCAAAGGATATTGTTCCCACTGTGTTAGCTGAATTCTGCAATACTTCATTCTCACAACACGGCACAAAATATATCAGAAAACAGCAGATATGTGGTTACTCAAAAATGACTACAACATGGCCTCACCTTAGATGAGGGGAAGTTACCTTCATGGTAAAGGCACATGAAGCATTTAGTACTGAGGTATCTTACTCCTGGGTAAAATCCCCTGCCGCGGATGATGGTACACGGGTATTTCATGAACATGATGTGAGTGAAACACCAAAAGAATACACTCCTTATGAGTAGATAGAAATATCATTAACAAACCAAGAGCACATTAATTGGTTTAAACGCGCCCTTCCCCACAGTATAAAAAATAAGACTGAGCCCACTCAGCAATGAGAAGGTGACATGGCTAGTCGTGGCTGGTTACACACCATATCCTAATCTTATGTTGATCGGCTGACAGTAGGTCACGTAAGAGGATTATACAATAATCGAGTTACAATATATATAAATCTTACACAATATGTGATGCAAACATTACCACATGCTCCTGAGAGCACTGTTCAAATGGTAGCTCCTTAGTTAGCTACACCAGGCATTAGCCCACAGACATTGAACGCTGTAATGAGTAAAATCGCCACCAAAAGGGAAGAAATTCCGTTTTGGATTGCACAAAAAACAAACCAGCTTGAGGCAGTATTTCTCCATACGGGCCTGCAGGAAAAACATAGACTACTGACCATGTGCTTGCCAATGGGGATCGCTCTCATGATAGAATATTGTGTCACTTGGGGCGCAGTCTTTGCTGCAGTATACACCATACCACATGGTACCCCTTCACTGGCAGTTTTACCAGAAGTCCTGAAACAAGTGCAGAATGAGCATGGGGCAGCACCTGCCCTGGACCTAGGGATGAAGCTGATGGGTAACTTTGCTGCAGTTTCTGCTATAATGTTTAGTAACATTAAAGCAGCACTGTTAGCTATATGCCAATGCCTAAGGGATCTGACTCCGGCCCAGCAGGATGCTACATTAGGAAGAGATAATTTGAGAGCCAGACTAGGAAAACAACCACAGGTGAAGAGTAATTTTGAAAAGGATAGCTCTAAGCAAGCACCTGATTCTTCAACCAAGAACAAGTGTGACAATAAGAAAAATATAGAAAAACAAAATCACGGGGTGGGTCTTCGGCACAGGAATCTAAAGAAAAACATTACAATCTATGTAACCGTGATAATAGTAAACTGCCTGATAGGTATCAGGACACTGATACACGTTCCACTTGTTCCTTTCAGGATACATCCGATAGACGTTCGGAGAGAGGAGGACAGTCAGAGCGGAGATCAGAAGAGCAAGGGAAACCAAGGAAGGACTCACAACGCTCGTCTGATTACATAATTAAGCAGGAAGACAAACAAAAAATATCAAAACCACAATTTAAAAAGAAAAAGGTAGCCGGACTAAAAGTCAGGCATGCCACAGGTTTTGAGGACTCTACTTCTGAACGGGGAGTGGGCATTGACAATGCTGGGCAGTATGGCAGAAGTCACGATAATTCACCAGAACCTGATGAATTGTCTGGTGGGAGTAGCGCTGAGTGAGTATATCATGGTGGAAACACCTGATACCAGGGTAAGTGTCCCACATCGATTATAAAAGTACCAACTACGGGTGGAAGGGGACATTCCCAAGTTTATCAATGTTCTCTTTTGGGAATAACTTACTCAGGATTATGACATCCTGCTGGCCGAAAAAGATTGGCCACCTGACTTCATAATGGATTGCCAAAAAGGCGAAACTGTAATTTTACCACCTTTCTCCAACCTCGTTCCTGAATCAAATAAACATTCATATACCAGGGAGTGGGCATTAGCTCATGCATTATACTGCAACCATGTGGGGTGTGATGAAGGTTCACCATACCATGACATACCATTAAGAGCAACCCCACAGCCTCAAAAACAATACCCAATAAAAACTGAAGCTAAGCAACAAGTTAGGGAAATATTAGAACAACTTGAATACCAAGGTGTAATTGAAACCTGCACCTCTTCTATAAGTAATCCTCTGTTTCCTGTAATGAAACCAGATCAATCATACTGTTTAGTATTAGACTACAGACATCTGAATCTACCTACTCGCACATTTGCAGTACAAAATGCACACAGTGGCGTACTAATGAATAACAACATTAGATATCTCGATTAGATTCTTCTGCCAAAATATAGCACCTGGAAGCAGATATTTGACCGCCTTCACGGCGCTAGACTCACAAAAACAATTCTGCCGTTTGCCTAAGAGGTATAAGAATATCTTGGGGTTGTTTTCAGCTAGAGTAACAGAATTATTAGAGAATTTGATGAACAGGCTTTGTCATATGTCGAAGACGTATACTTAACAGACGATGACCTGATGGAGCTCTTGACCAGAGTGGACTGCATAATTTTGGGGTTTGCCACATGGGCTACAGATTCAATTTCAAAAAATCTAAAATTGCCTATCTAAGGGGCCGATTATGATCCCGTTCAGAAAGCATTCTGACCGAATTAGTTCCAGAATGCTTTCCGGACGACTCGGATCGTGGTAGTCCGACCGAACAATTTGGATGCATCTGGATGCTTCCGGATACGATTCGGTCAGACTCCCATTGACTTCAATGGGAGCCTGTGTTCCGATTGAGAACACAGGCTCCCATTTAAGAAAGGGGTGGCTGGAGAAAATCGTGCACCCTGTGGCGGGTACCCCTTGCTGCCTGCCACACTGTGCATGGTAGGAAAGATGGGTCCCTTGGGTACCCCCAGGGATCCGATTCGGAGGGCCCCGGATGAAGGGGGGCCTGCTACGGGCCCCCAAAGACCGATTCCGACAGCCGTTTCGTTCCGGGCAAACCGAATCGGAACGGCTGTTCGAATCTGTCATCGTATTCGCTTGCTCGGAAAACCGTGTCCATAGAGCCGTACGAATCGGCTCTGAAAGGCTAGACCTGAACTAATGCCTTTCGGAACTGATTCAGGCAGCCCAATTGGTTTTCCAGGCATCGTAATCGGTCGTTTGGAACTGGGTACGATATGGTCGGCAACAAGGGTTCCGAATCGAATTTGGCAAGCCTGAATCCGATTCGAAGCCCTTCCAAACAGGATCGTAATCGGCCCTTAAGTGTCTTGTTTTTGGGGTACGAATTGTCAAATGAGTTAAAAAGCCTGGCAACACATTTTTTTAGAAAAATGTGCGTTACTCCAACCTCCAACGACACTGAAAAGACTGCAATCCATATTAGGATTTCAAAATGTTGGCAGAACATACATTCCTGATTACGCAAACTGGGTAAAACCATTCTACAATCTCATACGCCCAGATTTTTCAAGGACACTTTGGACACAGGAACACACACAAATCTTACGTTCCGTCCTAGCTCACATGATAGCGCCAAAACATTTACACACACATGTGAACACAATGGACCTGGGGATCCCTGTGTACATCAGTCTACACATATGTCACATTCAGTAAAGTTTACACGGTACCGATTGCATATAAATCACATCTCTATACAAATGCTGAAATGTGTTTTGCACCGACTGAAAAAATACTGACTGCAGATTAGACTGCTGTAATAAGATAAAATGCCCTAGCACAACTAATTATTGTTGTAACCCCGGTCCCGACCTTAGAGGCGGTTACAAGAGCTAGTGTACCAAACGCGAAAGCTCTACATCCGAGATGGATACAATGGGCAAATTCAATCACAACAGATATAGATTATAGATTTGACTCTACATTACAAACACAACTATTTCTCCAGTATGAGCAAGAATATCCTCTACCAAATGAAATTATGCCTCTAGATCGCTATGACTACGTGATTTATACTGATGGTTCTGCGCAACCTTCCGTAGGGACAAAACAGCAATATTCTGCAGCATTCGCATTCGTAAAAAGGCTGTATGCATGATGGGACTTTCGATGCTGAAAAAACGTAAACGCAGTCACTTGGTGACTGCACGGCACAGTTGGCAGAACTAAAGGTTCTAGTACTGGCACTACAGAATACGGATGCTGGGTTCCCCACACTCATCGTGTGTGATTCATAGTACTGTGTGCAGTCTTATAATGAGTATCTTCATTATTGGAGTCAGAATGGGTTCAGGTATTTGAAAGGCTGCACAGTGAAGCACAAGATGCTATGGGAACAGGTGGCAAAGCTGAATGAATGCTTACCACGGGCTCATGTTATACACACATTGAGTCATCAACGTGTTGGCGTGTATGTTGCTGGGAATTAATTGGCTGATGAAGCAGCGAAAGCGACAGTTCTTACTGCCGCTGTTGCTACGATAACTCGTTCAAGTACGAGGATAGACAGAGACATTATGGTGGCTGTCAACACTGCCCACAATGACACACACCTGCCGAAAGGTTTTCCACTCAAGTACTCCTACAAGCTAGATGCACAAAACATTCTGTATGCTCAGATTCCTGGAGTGGGGGGACAGAGTAATGCCAAACAATGATCGCAAACTAGGATTCATACTGGCTGTACATGAGGGTCTGGCTTCTGCACAAGTGGGGGTGGCTTCTACAATTTCACTATTATCTGTAGATCTCTTAGATTGTTTTGTATGATCCTCCCTGTACATATACTTTAGCCCTATGACATGTTTGAGTAGTGATATTGCTTATTTCTAGTGTGAAACACAGTGATGAGTGTTAGCAAAGTTGTGTGAAGATTAATGTGTTACTTTATGAACTGCTATGGAAGCAGAGTTAATGACATGTCATTTAATTTAGAAAATCTGAAAACAGAGTGGTTGAGGGTGTGGAATTTTTCAGGAGAGAGGAATAATAAACTACTGGTGCACTAGATATAAAGATGTAATTGTGGGTAAAAAATGTAGTAAAGCTTAGACAGTATAGTGATGTATCACTGTTTTCAATTACTCATCAGTATATACCTTTTATTTTTTTGGGCTATTTTGTCTTTTTCCAAGAAAATGCAAACTTGCCACAGAGGAAAACATTATCTGCTTACATAAGCAGCAAAAAAGAGCTTTATTAAGACAAGCAGGATTATTGTCTTGTTCAGCAGTGAGTACCTGAGCAGGCACAGTGTATCCAAGTTTAAAAGATGTGGAAGCAGATGAAGAGCTCTGTAGTTCAGCAGCACAAGTGAACTCTGCCCGAGCTAGCCGTTGCGAATTCCTTTTAAAAAACTGTACGCATAAGAAACTTTGCTGAGACTTTTTTGCTAGCTGGCCTCAAAACAAAAAACTGCTGCACCAAAGCCTTTTCACCAGGTTGAGGTGGCTGAGGTGGTGCAGCTACAGCAAGCTGATCATCATATTGTGATGTAGACATTATAAATTAGTAAAGTTGTTTGTTTTGTTTGTTTTATAATTGTTGATACTGTTTGTTAATGTAGTTGCTGTTGCTGTAGTTTTGTAATGTTGTTAATTCTTCTTGTAATAAACAAGTTTAAAGTTACTACTGATTTGTTTGCTTAATAGTTGTTATAGATTTGAATATTATTACAGTATTGCAATGTTGACTAAAACTGGCAGTTCCATCTTCAGGGAGTGCAGAAGTGCTGCTCCATGTATATATGTATATCTATATGGTTCTATGCATATCTTTTATGCTACAGATAATTGTTAATGGAGAAGGCCATTTGAATACCCAAGTATGGTGACTTCTCATGCAACAGTGAGGTCTCACTAGAGCGATCAGTCCTTATTCTCACTGTAGTATGCAGACCTCTCATACAACAAAGAGGTTTTTAGCACAGAAACCAGTGCATCATCATGTTCTACTATGCACTGCTATCAGCTGGTGGAGATGTGATAGTGGAGAGGGCAGTTCTTTTGCACATGTTACTGTATATGCTTGTGACTCTGGAGAGAAGGTTCAGCAGTGAAATCTGTGCCTGTGCACACCCTACTATGCCTCATTGTCCCCATGGGGAGAGGTCTGAGGGGACAAGATGTCCTGGCGATAGGTGTTAGTGCAGAAGACAATGTTTCCCTACATACTACTGTATATATCTGCAATGCTGGGGAGAGCTGTTAGTGGACAGGCAAATCCATTCCCACACCCTAATATATGGTTATTTCCCTGGGGAGAGGTGTCAGTAGGGAGGCTGGCACTTATTATACTTAGTATGGAATAGTGAGGTCTTACATGTGAGGTGAGTACCATCTCCACCCTACCATGCATACTACTGAGCCTGAGGAAAGGTGTGAGTGGAGAGGCAGTGTCTCTGTACACCCGACTCTAACACACCGGTTACCTTCATGCAAGGTCTCACTGGAGAGGCCAGTCTCTCCTCATAGTCTGCTATACACAGTTGTTAGGTTGTGCAGAGGTGTCAGTGAGATCCCAGTATCTCCTTACACCCCTACTGTGCACTGTTGTTGTGCTAGGAAAAAGTCTAATTTGAATGGGGACTATAAGGCATAAGTACTGTAATAAAGGAAAGTGTAAATTCTTCCTCTAAAACAAAGTTTACTATCTTGCGAGAACGTAAAAAAAGTAGTGATTGAACTTTTTCTAATAATAATAAATAGACTTAAAGTAAATAAAAGAGTATTAATATGTGCTTTTTACCAGTGTTCATCTCATGCAGATAAAACAAGTGGGGGTTTTCCATTAATCTTAGTGATTTATTTTTCTCCACAATTATATTAAAATAAACGAACTGTTACTATTCTGATCTATATAAATTATACATACGACATCAGGATATATTCAGTGTAAAAGCACTGGGAGCACACACATTTTGTAAACACTAACACGCATTAGCTGAATCCAAGCTGTACAAAATTATGTAGAAAAGTAATATGAGAGCTACCCATCACTATGTAAACTATAAAATAAACTGGCACACTAATTGGATGATGTCATCAGTGATGCCATTTGAGATGTCATGAATGATGTCATAAAACATGTCATGAGTGATGTCATATGTGAGGTCATAAGCAGTGCATGGGGATGCACAAGTTATAGTTATTGCTACTAACCATAACTGGTGAATTTCTCTGTTATTTTTAGTTCAAAATGTTCATGTTGAAACTGACAAATTCACCTGACTATAATGTTACTTTAACCTTTTTTTTCAGTGAATATATATATATTTATATATATGTCGTAAGCAAACGTAAACTGGTAACAAGCACCTTGCTGCATTGGTGCGGTACATACCAGAGAGGGTATGTACAGCCTTTCATAAATCCACAAAGAGAGCATAAGATTATGACTATATGCTATGGATTTCTTTAGATACAGATATCCTGGCTTGTCAGTCTTTATTAAATATATCGGAGTCTGGAAAATTCTTCCATGTCTATTATGAACTAATGCATGAGTCTTTTCACTATGTTTATTGTTGGTACACATAAAAAGAAGTCAGCCATGCAGAGAAAAGATTTGGTTGCGAAAAAGACAAAAACTAAAACACTTAGGGCCTGATTTAGATCTTGGTGGATCTACTCCCGCCATCGCTTTTCCGACAGTTTTCCCACCTGCCGGCTTGGCGGCCTGCATGATGTATTTAGATGTTGGCAGGTCCTTGGGAGGAAGACCGTCGGAGTCCCACTGTCTCAGCCAGAATCCTCCTCCCGCATCAACGGCATCACAGGCAGAAGATGCTGTCGGAGAGAGTCCCACCAAGAATACCGCTGAGCCGATTACGATGTGCCTTTCCATCAAGGAAACTGTGGTGGGGAACCTTCAAACTCGGGATGGCGGAAACAAAAGAAAAAGTGGTGAAAACATACCTTTTTTTGGGTTCCCTTTTCTGTTTCCGTCTTGAACCCCATTGTCTAGGTTGTTCCTGTGCTGCTGCTACTTGACCACAATGCTCAGCAAACCCTTTGTCGCGGAATCTAAGGCTGGCTTCTGTGTCACTTGGCTCACTATCAATCCTGTGTTAACATTAGCTTTCGCCACGTGTATTTTTACATTTAACTTACATGCAATTTTTTTTGTGTGTCATGCATAAGTGTTCATCTTACGACTTATTGTGGTAAAATGTGCACACCTGTATTGACACATAAAAAAATATTTATTTGGTGGCGGTGGTTGTGGGTGTTGTGCTTGTGTTGATTGTGGGTGTACATACAATAGTGTGTGTATGTTGTTGGTGTGCAATGGTATATGTGACATAAATGGCATTATACATTACCTACATTTACCTATTGACAGATTCACAACATATATGAGTAGTGAGATAATGATAAGTAGTACTTACCGGTTTCCACACCATCATGGCCTCACTCCGTCAGGAATCCACTGCCAGCACAACAGGGACATCTAAATCAGCTCAGCCCAAACCCGCCAACCTGACGGGGACGGAGTACAGTTAGCCAGCTGAGAAGACCACAGCTGCAGCGGGAATCAGTCTGTTGATGCCACAGCTAAATACGGAGGGCGGACCCCCGTCAGCTTGACGGAGTACTTGGACCTGCCGTCACGGTGGAACGACGGTAATTCCACCAAGATCTAAATCAGGCCCTTAGCCTTTGTTTAACTGCCAATAAAACCTGAGATTGCTGGCTATAGTTGTTGGACTGCCGCCTACAGTCCTTGTGGCTCTCAGTGGATTTATTTAGGGCTAGATAGACCCTCTCTTCCATGCAACGATGCAACAAAGTGCTTGCTACCAGTTTCCGTTTGCTTTGGACGTATATATGTGTGTGTGTATGGATATATATATATATACACACACACACACATCTATATGTATATTACCTACTGGAGGTCGCCAGTAGGTAGTTATAGTTAGGACCTTGTTTTTATTTAAAAAGCGTTTTTTCTTTTGCCAATATCTGTGGCGCCGTTTGACGAATCTTCGCAAAATTTTCCAAACTAATGGCTCACTCACTTTAGCTGCTGTCTTGAAAATTTCGGGGTTGTACGTCAAGCGGGGGCTGAGAAAAAGGGGGGTCCCAAAATGCTTTTTCTCCATGTTAATTTTCGTAGGAAACTGTTGACGCAACTACAGCCCGAACTACTGAACGGAATTACGGACTTCATCCCCCAACCAAGTGCGCGCCAGGAGGCACGTTTGCAGAGTGGTGGAGAAAGGGGGCGTGGCCTGCGACCACCTCTCAGCAATCCCACTGTGTGGGGTTTACTGGAGGTAACAGGTAGGCTAGTTGGCCCCTAAGGACACCCAGCAGCAAAGGGGACTTCATCCCCCAACCAAGAGTGTACCAGGAGGCGCGTTTGCAGACTGGTGGAGAAAGGGAGCATGGCCTGGTATCAGAACTCAGCAATTCTGCTTTGTGGGACTTACTGGAGGTAACAGATGGGGTAGATGGCCCACAAGGACATCCTTGGGCTTTCTTGTTACCTCCAGTAAGTCCCACACAGTGGGATTGCTAAGAGGTCTTTGGAGGCCACGCCCCCTTTTCTTTCCCCACCACTCTGCAAAGGTGCCTCCTGGCGCACTACTGGTTGGGGGATGAAGTCCACTTTACTCCAGAGGGACCGTGGGGGCCAAGAGGCCCTCCTGCTACCTCCTGTAAGTCCTACGCAGTGGAATTCCTGAGAGCTGGTTGGAGGCCCAGCCCCTTTTCTCCATCACTCTGCAAACGTGACTGCTAGTTAAAAAACCTTAGAAATTCACTGAAAAAACCAAAGGTTTCAGAGACGTTATAGTTAGAAATTAGCATTTAAAAAACCTTAGAAATAAACTGAAAAAAAACACAGGTTTCAGGGACGTTATAGTTAGGAATTAGCAATTAAAAAACTTTAGATATTCACGGAAAAAAACTCAGGTTACAGGAACGTTACAGTTAGGCTGACATTTCACTTGTACAAAACCTATGAAATTCAGCCGTTATTAGCTGAGCTAACTATAACTCGCGCCCCGGCAATGCACTGCTGATGACGTCACATATTACATCACTCATGACAAGGTCAGTGACATCACTGATGTCATCTCAAATGATATCATTGATGACATCATCCATGACTGTAAGTGTTTCTAAAAAGTTTAAGAATGTTATATATATATATATTCACTGAAAAAACCATAGGTTTCAGGGGCGTTATAGTTAGTTGGACATTTCACTCGTACAAAACCATAGAAATTCCCCCGTTATAGTTAGTTCAGCTAACTATAATTTGCGCGCCCGCAATGCACTGCTGATGACGTCACATATTACATCACTCATGACATGGTCAGTGACATCACACATGACATCACAGATGACATTTCTAATGACATCACTGATGACATCATCCTTGTGATAGAGTGGCAGACCTCCTCTCACCCTAATATAACCTTTGATACACACACTCAAAAATACAAACTAACATTTTCAAAACAATGGACATACCAATACCAGTTACAACACACCTATTCAGTAATTCCAAGATCTACACACACATCCACTCATTCACCAACAGTCCCTATACATGTACTCACTCATCATATGTACTCATACACCTATACATCCTGTTACACACCGCCACTCATCCATAAAGTTACTCACACACTTAGTCACACATGCAAACAAAGTATCAAACATCCATTTACTTGCATATACAGTTATACACACACTACCACACTTACTTCTACAGAAACTTACACATACTTACTCTCTTAAACAATCACTTATAGAAACACCTACTTATTTGTACAGGAACTCTTCCAATCTCTCACTCTCACATATACTCACTTATATACACCAATACTCACATATACTAGTTTAAAACATATGTAGTTACTCATAAAGACACTATTGAGACAGTCATTCACTCACTAACACACCCATACACATACTCGTCCACCTATACAGTCCTGCACACATGCTGTCTTCAACACATACAAACAGTGAGTCACTCATTCATGCATCTATGCACTAAGCAATACCCCCCACCGAACCATACAGACACTCAGACACTCATACTGATACCAACTAATATCCCATATAGACACTCATGTAGCTACTCACCAACCCATGCAGCCACTTATACACAAAGTGAGAGACTGATACAGATATTTTCATATTTAAACATTACTCACTAACCCATGTATTCACTAAGATACACTTAGTCAGTTATACAATCAATTTTACAAAAAAAATCATCCATTTAGACACTTATATACCCATTTATTCTTCCATCGACCTTGAGATATACATATATAAAACATATTTAATTTTCAGAAAAACACATTCACTGGATGATGTCATCAGTGATGTCATCAGTGATGTCATTTGAGATGTCATGAGTGATGTCACTGACCATGTCATGAGTGATGTAATATGTGACGTCATCAGCAGTGCATTGCGGGCGCGCGAGTTATAGTTAGCTGAACTAACTTTAACGGGGGAATTTCTATGGTTTTGTACGAGTGAAATGTCCAACTAACTATAACGCCCCTGAAACCTATGGTTTTTTCAGTGAATTTCTAAGGTTTTTTAAATGCTAATTTCTAACTATAACGTGCCTGAAACCTATGGTTTTTTCAGTGAATTTCTAAGGTTTTTTAAATGCTAATTTCTAACTATAACGTGCCTGAAACCTATGGTTTTTTACAGTGAATATATATATATTTATTATACTATGTATACATGTGAAAATGTCTCGGTCCCCTGTTTGCCTCGGTGGCACGGAAAAAATGGGTGGAACTGACGTCAGCACGCCGACGAGGTCCTCTTATGGCTCCGATGACGTCATACGGTGTCGCGAGCGGAGCCGTGCTCGTTGACGTGGGAGAGCTAGGAAAGAATTTCCGTGGAATGCAGGTGCAGGGGATATTCACCTAAGTGTTCAGGCTAGTCCTTTGGGAGCAACTGTTTATGTTGCCACTCCAGAAACCAAAACTAGTGATTCGAGGGCAGAGGCCCTGCAGATGGCACACGAGGTGGGGTGCCCAGTCGTGTGCACCGGCGGGGCAGCGAAGTGACAAGCACCACAACCCACAAAAAAGGTAACGAGGGCACTGAATAACACAGGATCTTCTCTTTGTATCTGGCAGGAACAACGAAGTTAAAATGCCCTAGTACCAAAATGTAGAATTAGTGCTACAACGGTCTTCAAGAGGACCTGCGATGCCGCTTCTGCCTCCCGTACCCTGGAGGCGGCACATGGGTCACGCGGTACGGTCATACTGCGGTGGGACGCACACTCGTTGACCTCTCATGGCACTGCTCCACACTTCAGGGAGGACGCTTTCCATTAGCTATGTTTTCTGATGACATGTCGCGCCGGCCCCGTCCAACAACAGAACTCCTTTAGATCCAAACAGACTCTTCCACTCTCACCGGAAGTGAAACCAGGCCACGCGGACACTTTCACAATAAAACAGCCAGGAATGCACTTTTCGGTAAAAAAAACACATTCCTTCCTCCTAATTAATCAAATAAACGTCTCACTGAAGAACAGGGGCCAGCTTCGATCGGTAAACAGCCGTTACAACGACTTTTTAACTTTGCGATACCATTACAACGCATGCATTACCACGCATGCGTTGTACATCACGAAGTCATTACTACGCATTTTTTTAGAAAGCATGGTCATTTACCACGCATGCCTTTACAACGAATTTTGTTGTAAAGGTATGTATGGTAAATGACCATGCATTCTAAAAACATGTAGACGATCCATGTCGTTGTAAGGAAACAGAGGCTGTTCCGTTTCCTCACAACGACGTGCACCGCCCCTCAGAGATGACGTGAAGCAGGAACCACGAGGAGAGAGGAACCATGAGGAGTGAGAGGTAAGGGGATTGGGCATGGGGTGGGGGTTTCTTTTCTAGGGTTTAGGGTAGTGCAGTTGTGTTTGGGTGGTGTAGGGGGTCGTGCTGGGGGTAGTGTTTTAGGGTTTAGGGTAGTGCAGTGGTGTTTGGGTAGTGTAGGGGGTCGTGCTGGGGGTAGTGTTTTAGGGTTTAGGGTAGTGCAGTAGTGTAGGGGGTCGTGCTGGGGGTAGTGTTTTAGGGTTTAGGGTAGTGCAGTGGTGTATGGGTAGTGTAGGGGGTCGTGCTGGGGTAGTGTTTTAGGGTTTAGGGTAGTGCAGTGGTGTTTGAGTAGTGTAGGGGGTCATGCTGGTGGTAGTGTTTTAGGGTTTAGGGTAGTGCAGTGGTGTTTGTGTAGTGTAGGGGGTCATGCTGGGGGTAGTGTTTTATGGTTTAGGGTAGTGCAGTGGTGTTTGGGTAGTATAGGGGGTCGTGCTGGGGGTAGATTTAGGGTAGTGCAGTGGTGTTTGGGTAGTGTAGGGAGTCGTGCTGGGGGTAGTGTTTTAGGGTTTAGGGTAGTGCAGTGGTGTTTGTGTAGTGTAGGGGGTTGTGCTGGGGGTAGTGTTTTAGGGTTTATGTTAGTGCAGTGGTGTTTGGGTAGTGTAGGGTTAGTGCTGGGGTAGTGTTTTAGGGTTTAGGGCAGTGCAGTGGTGTTTGTGTAGTGAAGGGGGTCATGCTGTGGGTAGTGTTTTAGGGTAGTGCAGTCGTGTTTGTGTAGTGTAGGGGGTCGTGTTTTAGGGTATAGGGTAGTGCAGTTGTGTTTGGGTAGTGTAGGGGTTCATGCTGGGGTTAGTGTTTTAGGGTTTAGGGTAGTGCAGTGGTGTTTGGGTAGTGTAGGGGGTCGTGCTGGGGGTAGTGTTTTAGGGTTTAGGGTAGTGCAGTGGTGTTTGTGTAGTGTGGGAGGTCATGCTGGGGGTATATTTAGGGTTTAGTGTAGTGCAGCGGTGTTTGGGTAGTGTAGGGAGTCGTGCTGGGGGTAGTGTTTTAGGATTTAGGGTAGTGCAGTGGTGTTTGGGTAGTGTAGGGAGTTGTGCTGGTGGTAGGGTTTTAGGGTTTTGGGTAGTGCAGTTATGTTTGGGTAGTGTAGGGTGTCGTGCTGGGGGTAGTGTTTTAGGGTTTAGGGTAGTGCGCCCAACCAGCCACAATATCCGTGGACAAAGGGGATCCTGACTCTTTGGAACGCTCCGTCAATTGAATAATTTGGGTCAAGGGCCCTACCACGTCCAAGACCTATCAATTCCTTTCTTGGGATCCCTCATATACTTGGAGGAAAAGGTACATAGTTTCTCATCAATTTCAGGCGTGTGTGCCACCTTCCCCTTCAGTGAGGGCCTGGGGCATTCTCCCCTCGCCAGTAGATAGTTATAGTTAGGACCTATTTTCCATAGGAAATCCACAACATTCTATTTGAAATAACTTTGGCGCCAGTTGACGAATCTTCGCGAAATTTTCAAAACTTATGGCCCGCTCCGGTCCGCTCCTATCCTGAAAGTTTCGGGGTGATTCGGCAAGCGGGGGCCGAGAAAAAAGGGGGGTGCCAAAACGTGTTTTCCCCATGCAATTTTCCATAGGAACCTTTCATCGCAGCTACAGCCCGAACTGCTGAACGGAATTACACCAAATTTGGCAAAAAGGTAGCCCTTGGTTCAGAGTCGTGCCTTTTGGTTAAATGGTGTAAATCCGTTCAGCAGTTCCTGAGAAATTTGAAAAGAAAACACATATATCTGGGCGGAGCCTAACCACACATGTCATCGTGAGATCTGATTGGCTGTCAGCACTTCATCCTGGAATTGCTGGCAGCCATCTTGGGACCAATATAAATGATAGTACCCCATTGAAATGCATTGTAGTGAATCGAAGATTTTGAGGGTTACCAAAAGGAGAACTATAAAGGGTGATAACAAACTTTAGTTACATTAGAATTCATTTGTTGATGGTACCATACTAATTTCAGGAATTGTGGTGTGTTCTAAGGTGATTTTACCCTGTGAAAAACCTTCTGCTGGGATATCATGAATCATGTTTGAGAGAAAACTATTTTCACATGCTTGTCCCATACAGTTTTGGAAGGTGCTCCAGAAGCTAAAATGAGAGCATATTTTCTGTAAATTCACATTATCTTTCTCAGTCATGTGAGAATGAAGTCTGACATTCTCAGTAAAACATGTACATCCAACAAGGGCAGAGACTGTCAGTTGATTCCTTTGTGTTCTACTGCAGCTTCCCAGAGTGTTCTAAAGAACAACTAGAGTGCTAACAGCCTTACTTATGACAAAAGTATGGCACACCTGAAGCCATCTTGATTGGAATAAACTGGTAACACTTAAAACATTTAATTTAAAAAGGAACAACATGATGGGGTTCATTTTGTCATAGAAATTATGGTTAGTGCTGTAGAAACAAAAATTAGGACATGTTTCAAGTGTGATCTCAAATATCTTCCTGTTATATTTCAACAGGAGCAGCCTGTCAGTTGATGCCTTTGTGTTCTACTGCAGCTTCCCAGAGTGTTCTAAAGAACAACTAGAGCGCTAACAGTCTTACTTATGACAAAATTATGGCACACCTGAAGCCATCTTGATTGGAATAAACTGGTAACTCTTAAAACATTTAATTTAAAAAGGAACAAAATGAGGGGGTTCATTTTGTCATAGAAATTATGGTTAGTGCTGTAGAAAGAAAAATTAGGACATGTTTTAAGTGAGATCTCAAATATCTTCCTGTTATATTTCAACAGGAGCAGCCTGTCAGTTGATGCCTTTGTGTTCTACTGCAGCTTCCCAGAGTGTTCTAAAGAACAACTAGAGAGCTAACAGTCTTACTTATGACAAAAGTATGGCACACCTGAAGCCATCTTAATTAGAATAAACTGGTAACACTTAAAACATTTAATTTAAAAAGGAACAAAATGAGGGGGTTCATTTTGCCATAGAAATTATGGTTAGTGCTGTAGAAAGAAAAATTAGGACATGTTTTAAGTGAGATCTCAAATATCTTTCTGTTATATTTCAACAGGAGCAGCCTGTCAGTTGATGCCTTTGTGTTCTACTGCAGCTTCCCAGAGTGTTCTAAAGAACAACTAGAGCGCTAACAATCTTACTTATGACAAAATTATGGCACACCTGAAGCCATCTTGATTGGAATAAACTGGTAACACTTAAAACATTTAATTTAAAAAGGAACAAAATGATGGGGTTCATTTTGTCATAGAAATTATGGTTAGTGCTGTAGAAAGAAAAATTAGGACATGTTTCAAGTGTGATCTCAAATATCTTCCTGTTATATTTCAACAGGAGCAGCCTGTCAGTTGATGCCTTTGTGTTCTACTGCAGCTTCCCAGAGTGTTCTAAAGAACAACTAGAGCGCTAACAGTCTTACTTATGACAAAATTATGGCACACCTGAAGCCATCTTGATTGGAATAAACTGGTAACTCTTAAAACATTTAATTTAAAAAGGAACAAAATGAGGGGGTTCATTTTGTCATAGAAATTATGGTTAGTGCTGTAGAAAGAAAAATTAGGACATGTTTTAAGTGAGATCTCAAATATCTTCCTGTTATATTTCAACAGGAGCAGCCTGTCAGTTGATGCCTTTGTGTTCTACTGCAGCTTCCCAGAGTGTTCTAAAGAACAACTAGAGCGCTAACAGTCTTACTTATGAGAAAAGTATGGCACACCTGAAGCCATCTTGATTGGAATAAACTGGTAACACTTAAAACATTTAATTTAAAAAGGAACAAAATGAGGGGGTTCATTTTGCCATAGAAATTATGGTTAGTGCTGCAGAAAGAAAATTTAGGGCATGTTTTAAGTGAGATTTCAAATCCTCTTCTATTTCATTAGAAAATTCTGACATGCAGACTGAAACAATCACTTTCAATACCAGCAGTAGACTTCCAGTTAACTCCCTGGTGAGCAGTAGCTTTACTATTGTGATCTAATGAACAACTAGAGTGCTAACATTCTGAATTTATGGCAAATGTGTGACACATCTGAATGCCTTCTTGATGGAATCAAAGTAAAAAACTGTAAGCATTTCCTACTGAGGAGACTGCAGTAAATGACGAAATTAGGAAACTTCATAACAAATAAGTCTCCCAAGATGGCCACCAGAGAAAAAAGAGCCCAAAAGTAGCACAAATATCACCCAGATGTAGCCCACATATAGCCCAATGACAGAAGTGTGCAAAACACTTTTTATTTTTAGTTTTTCTGCAGTTTTATATAGTGCAAACTGGTCAGGTATTGGAGCGTTACATCTTACTTGGACCCCTTATTGCGTATTTTGCACGAAGTACATGAGATTGATCTTGCGAAACATTGAACTTTACGATTCTGTTAACCTGAAGTTGCTCTGAACCGGGCTTTGTAACACCCGTTTTTACCTACTGGTTTTAATTAATTCTCACTGTATTGTATTAGGAAAGAGGATTTACTGTTTTTATGTACACTTTTATGATCTATGTTTCTAAATCAGATCAAATAAAGTTTAATGAATTCTATGGCAGGACGGAGGCGAGGATTATGCATATCTTTCCTCACTTTATTTGCATAGCAGTTCAAAGAAAACGTAATACAACAATCATTAAACAAAAGACTACACAACCCATGAACCATTAGGGGGGTAGTCTCCAAGGCAACTATAGTCCAATCATATCAGTCCATCGTATATAATATCGTGACGTCCCTTCCGCTTCCTCTTTCTTTCACTGCTCGTCAGTTAAGTGCATTCCTTACATTCTTGGCTTAATCTGACGTTGTTGCTGTTTGTATAGCGGTTTCTTGTGCACGTTATTAGCATTATTGCCTTGGTATTGTTTCATATTCCCTGCGCAGCAGGCTCTTGCCCGAGCGCGTTCTCCCCTCGCAGTTTCTCCCGCTGTGTGCTCTGCGCGCGGTGAGATCCTGTCAGGCGCGTCTGGTCCGAGCGAGGCAGCTCCGCCGAGCGCTCCCGCTGGTCTTTACGCGCGTTTGGGAATCCGGTCACTCCTTTAGTGTCCGCTTGATTCCCGACCAACCCTCGCCTAATTTTGACACCGCTATGCGGTGATTTCCCCACACGGCCACGTTAGTGACCATCGCCACCTGGTGGTGGTAATTGGTATTGCGCCTCAGTCTATTCTTGTAACAGCTTCGGGGAAAGCCCAGCTGTTGGAGCACCGGCGAGGGGGCTGTCTTAAGGATTTTAAGGGCATTTGTTCTGTGCTCACACCCTCTGCTATCATGTCTTCTCCAGAAGACCATTTTTACTCCTCCGACCAGGAAGTGGAGGAGGAATCGCCCCCAACTTCTCCCTCCAGCAGTGGACCAAGCCCTCTCTCTGGCTATTTCTAGGGCGCTGGCTCCTCTTAGGGATCAGGTTGATAAGCTGGCGAAAAGCATCCCTGGGGTGTTCAGTGACCCAGATCTGGTGGTGGCGGGTCCAAGTAGCTCCCAGATGGGGAATAAAAGGGCCGTTAAGCATAACGCGGGGCACTTGGAAGGATTTGATAAACTTATGGAGACCTTCCTCAAGAGTGCGCGAACGCTAAAACATGCACCCTGCCGGGAGGAGGATGGGCCCGGAGAAAATTGCGACACTGTCACCACTATTGTAGACCCCGACGGCGGGTTTCCCTTAGAGGGAGAGGGTGTATCGGAGGACGATTTCTCCTCCGATGAGGATAAGGACTCGGGGCGTCCCTGGCGTCCAGAGTCCCACTCCTCTCAGTCCCGGGTTGGGGATGGGGTCCACTCGGACATGTTCGAGCCTACCCAAATTTACCATCCTAGGTCAGCAGAGTGGACACCTGACGCCAAAGTGGCAGAGTATGTGGTGGGGAAAATCCATCAACACCTTGAAAGGGAGGTCAGGAATGGGATGAGGAGAGAATGCCCCAGGCCCTCACTGAAGGGGAAGGTGGCACACACGCCTGAAATTGATGAGAAACTATGTACCTTTTTCTCCAAGTATATGAGGGATCCCAAGAAAGGAATTGATAGGTCTTGGACATGGTAGGGCCCTTGACCCAAATTATTCAATTGACGGAGCGTTCCAAAGAGTCAGGATCCCCTTTGTCCACGGATATTGTGGCTGGTTGGGCGCACTACCCTAAACCCTAAAACACTACCCCCTCCACTACCCAAACACCACTGCACTACCCTAAACCCTAAAACACTACCCCCAGCACGACACCCTACACTACTCAAACATAACTGCACTACCCTAAACCCTAAAACACTACCACCAACACGACTCCCTACACTACCCAAACACCACTGCACTACCCTAAACCCTAAAACACTACCCCAGCACGACTCCCTACACTACCCAAACACCACTGCACTACACTAAACCCTAAATATACCCCCAGCATGACCTCCCACACTACACAAACACCACTGCACTACCCTAAACCCTAAAACACTACCCCCAGCACGACCCCCTACACTACCCAAACACCACTGCACTACCCTAAACCCTAAAACACTAACCCCAGCATGACCCCCTACACTACCCAAACACCACTGCACTACCCTAAACCCTAAAACACTAACCCCAGCATGACCCCCTACACTACCCAAACACCACTGCACTACCCTATACCCTAAAACACGACCCCCTACACTACACAAACACGACTGCACTACCCTAAACCCTAAAACACTACCCACAGCATG